>OY796656.1:83454098-84103723 GCA_963680705.1 Rhagium mordax
TTACAAAATTTAATAATTCTTTAACATTTTATTGGCAAGATTAAACAAAATGCACCACTGGTGAAGAAACGAATTCGCTCACTTGTGTGCTTTTGTGCACTCGGCTGACGCCTCGTGTGCAAAATGCACACGTGTGAGCAAAATTCTTTCTTTCTTCACTTGTATTGTAATATACTATTCCAATGGTAAAACTTTTGTATTTATATGGTCTCTTCGATTTACCGCCGTCAGACGGGAACCTTTCATCGTCGAATTTGCACGCCATTTCCCTTACTAAGAGCAAAGTTTAAATATTCATTTAATTATAAAAATAAACTGTAGGTACATAAAATATATCTACCTCACATAAACAAGAATAATCTGTTGGTTTCCAACTATCTCTTCTCATTTTGATAAACCAATATTTTCTCCTTGCTGGAAAAACCACTTTTTTGCAGAGTTACTGCGATTTGCTAAACCATCCAAATTCAATTGATTGTCAAACTGATATTAAACGTTAAGTTAACCTTTTATAATCTGTGCATTTCGTTTACTAAAGTTTATTATAATAGTGACGTCACATACGAAACCATCATGGCGGCTAACGTTTCAGTATAGACTAAGAATCTCACTTTTTAAAACTTGAATATTAAATTAATCTTGTATTTTTATCAATAAAAACCTATGTTTAGGTTTCTCCATGTATTGTATTTTCATTATTCCACAATTAATTTTTTATAGTGTAAAATACCCTATTAAATTATTGTCGCTTTTCCAAATTTCAAACGTTGTTTGCATCCAATTACCTGTCAAATGACGTATTCACTAAGTGAGCGTATAGTTCTTATAAAGTTTTGAAGTACAAAATTTACTTTGTACACTTAATACAATTAAATGTCAAAGTGAAGGAAGGGAGCTATCGAGAAACTGAAAATTGTTTCGGGGTCCTGAAGTCGTCCCGAGTCCGAAATTGTAATCGGTTCCGTCGTAGGACCGATATTAAGAAATCATTAACTTTCGCTGGATCGACTATAAGGTGCAATCTATCGGACGCACTATGGATTTTTTGACGAATTTTGCGAAAACACGAAAATTTTAAACCTTATTTCCAAACGAAAACAGGCCGCCGGGCCACCGTTTTGACAAGAAATCCAAGCTCGAAAGTCCAACTTGAAAGTACATCGTGAATTGTGCGGTCCAGCTGCGATTTTGAGGTCAGCAGATCCGAACTAAAAAGTGACATTTGTGACGTTAACGAAAAATTTTAAGTTTTGACAAGACCTGCGCGCGCATGAAATTTAGAAGTTCTACGCGCGCATCCCGCCTTTTTAATTTCGCAAATTTTACAAAACTCTTCGACATGGGGGTGTTGAAAATTGAAACGCTAATAACTTATTAAATACTCAAAGGATCGCAACGAAATATAGCTTTTGGGATTTTCCCGACACGAAGACGCCTATAAAAAAATAATAACATGACTGCCGGTACCACGTGATTTAGACAACCGATCAAAAATTGGTTACTGTGTTGTCGCTTGTCGCCACTGTTTCTATAAGTCATGCTTCATAATATGCAACATGAAACTGATTTCCAATGTTAAAATTGCTGTACTTCTAGATTACTACATACAGATATTATACAATTACGATTCTTGTATTCAGATACCGCAAGTGATGTTGACAATATTGGATTAGTCCATAGCTTGTAAATTGTTTTAAGTGTAAAATTACCATTATTTTAGAATTAATCAAATTCTGATAAGTAAAATGTGTTTGGAAACACTACATTTATTCACTATTTTAAACATAGCTGTTGCACAAACAACTTTGCATCATCCCATTTCTAATGCAAATAGTTTTATGGTTACAAGGGAATCGTAAGATTCCTTTACTCAACAGTTGTATACATTATGAAAACTTATCAGAAAACTCCTCAAACTCAAACAAGTCTCGATTTTTTCTTTTAAACTGCAAATTCAGCTAATTGTATCGGATTTATTACGTACTCAAGATTAGTTCAACTTTTAAAAATCACGTCTTCTAAATGCCCTCCATCAACTTGAACTTTCAATTCTGAATGCAAAATTATTGTTCATCACCTGGCGAAGAAAATCTTCAACTATCCCTGTAATTTCTTCTCGAATGCGGTCTTTCAAGTCCTCAATTGTTGCAGGGCGACTTGCAAAGACCTCTCCCTTCAAATAAATGTAAGAACTTCACACAGCCAGATTTGCCTTGTCCCCCCCCCCCCCCCCCCCCCTAGGTCTCCCGACATAACGGCACCCGATTTTTTTTCTGAGGGGGTATTTGAAGGGAGAGGTCTTTGCAAGTCGCCCTGCAACAATTGAGGACTTGAAAGACCGCATTCGAGAAGAAATTACAGGGTTAGTTGGAGATTTTCTTCGCCAGGTGATGAACAATAATTTTGCTTTCAGAATTGAAAGTTCAAGTGGATGGAGGGCATTTAGAAGACGTGATTTTTAAAAGTTGAACTAATCTTGAGTACGTAATAAATCCGATACAATTAGCTGTACATTAATGTAATAAAAGATTTTTTTACTCAACTTAAAAGGATTTTATCCGAATAATAAAATGGGTAGTTTAATATGGGGAACCCTGTAGTATACATATAGTATTAACCTATACAGGGTGTTTCAGTTTTTTCGTTCATAACTTCTGTAAACGATAGAACATATCAAAATAATAGGAGTCTTTCCTATAACATTTTCTAAAACGTTTAGTTTTCAAGATACAGGGCGTTAAACTTTTAAAAAATTATTATTCTTTATTCATTATCTCCTAAACAAATAAAGATTTTTTATTCAAACTTTGTACACTTTAGACATAATAAATGATCAATTTTTTGACTTGTAAAAAGTTTTTCAGAGAAAAGCAGTGGCTCAGTTATGGGGTTCAGTCCATATTTGAACCACCTAAACTTCTAGGCCAATGATCAGAAATTATATTTTTATACAAATTTTAAAACTTTGATGTATGTCCTCTAAAAAAAGTACTCCTGGTGAAATTCATTGGGAGGCTTTCTATTCAAGATATTTAGTTCAAACTATAACAATAAAATAATAAAAACACATAAATGTAAAGCAATAATGTCACATAATACAAATAATAAAATAGAGAATACATCAAACCAGAGATGAAGAAGAAAAAGTATCCGAACTATTTTTGCATTAATGCAAAGTGAGTAAATAAAAAAATATCACTGTTTTATGTAAAACTGTTTATCATTCAGTATAAGGTGGAAAGGAATTATCTAATCCAATTTACTCTAATCTAATATCAATTTGAAGTTAGCGCTGACTTATTTATACTGTTGCGTTAAATTGAATGAGACTTTATATTTCATATTTGCACTCGACTCGTCAGAAAACATTGTTTGACGCCATTGCCTTAGCTGCCCTTGGACAAACAACATCTTGCATATCGCTAGTTTCTTGAATTTTGATTTCTTTGTTAGTCTTCTGCAAAGTAAGTTGGATTATCTCAGTTCGTTTCTTACCATTTGATTCGAAACATGTATCTCTGGTCCTAGAAATATCATCTGGAGTATCCGAACCATTGATAATATTTGTAAAACAACAATTTTCTATTTGCTTTGAGAAATATATTTAAAAATTTTAAAAAATATTTTCCAGAATCAGTCTAGATGATATTTTTGAAATGATATTAAATACTAATATGTACAATACAACAACATATTATCTTCAAAGTTTGCAAAATAATTTTTTATTTCAAATGAATGTAAGCAAAAATGATAATTGAACTGAATTGCGAAAGATTTTAGTCATCCGTTTTTCATGACAAATGCGAAAGGTGAATGATTTAAAACAATACTATTTTAAAAACAATAACCATATTGTATTTAATAACGTGAAAATGTATTGAAATGTTCTAAAATGTAAGTTAAGCTTTATTTTATTATTATTTTTTTTTTTTCATTTATTCCATCACATTTTTCATAGCATATTATTTTCTAAATTATGTTTTAATGATTCTCCAATACATTTTTAAAAATTTTTAGGTAGGTCTAAAAAATAAATTTGTGATATACCTACCAATGGAGAGCGAAGAAAAACATTAGATGGATATATGATGACATTATTTTCTACCAAAGTTTAATTTTTGAATAAATAATCCAGTTGCATCGTGCAATTTTGGATGATATAACACAACAACGTAATAACACACTGCAGTAGCCAATCCATCAAAAAGTAAATTAAAAATTAATTAGTGATTTGACTTGGACTTAGATAGTAAAGGCAACAACTGTCGATGCCCTAGATGTGGTTCAGACACCCAATTCAGACCCTCAATAAATTAGAGCCTCGCCTCTCTTTACCTAACACAAAATTAATATTTAGTAGATTTACTAGGTGTTACTTCTTAGTAGTTTTACTAGGTTACCGCACAAGGCTCTTCTAGAGCCTTCTGGGATAAAGGGGGACGTAATTACATGTGGTGTATTATTACTTCGGCGACTTGAGGGGCCGTTAAGAAAACATTTTTAAATAACGCAGATATTCGCCCTTGATTTTCCAATATTTTTCCATCATAACTCAAATGAATTTTGAATGTTGTCACTTAAAACATTTACTGTGTACTAATTTTTTGAAATCTTTAGTTATGTTATATACATAATATTAAGATATCTATTTAGAGCCTACTCTGTGTATACGAGACATAAATCGGCTGTACAACCTTCTTAAAATCCTCATTTGCTAACCTACAAGCATAACATGAATATTTACAAACAGTAAACTAACAACAATGTTCATATATTTTACGCTTAGTGACCGCAAATAATACCGTGAATCATTTAAATTGTTTAACACTAGAATGGAAAAAAAGACAAAAATCATTTAACCTTATATTTCTCTTATTCTGTGTGGTCTAAAAATTTTCTGTTGAATGGCGTATCTATGTTTAATACTGTAACTTAATTTTTATTTCACTTATATTATAGATATATTGATAATTTCAGAAAAAGTAAAAAACTACTAGAATAATTTTATTACGTTAATATTTTTTCTATAACGCAAGCAGCGCAAATGATAAAAATGTATGTGTGCATACCGTATCCATTATACGGTATTAAAATTATGTATGTTAGTATATTCTTTTGTGCATAATAAATATGTATCTTAAAAATGTTTTGCTATGTAGTTTATCTAAGACATAAAAATACGTCCGAGTGGAAAGTAACTTTAATATTCAAGAACACAATGTCTATCAATTTTGAAAATAATTCTAGATATAACGAAAATACACGTCTTAAAAATACGTTTTCTTACGAGCGCGCGGAAAGTACCACTTTTCCGCACGCATTTTAGTTTCGAAAGTTGCACTAGTGCGGAAAAGTACATTTCTGCACGCTCATAGAAAAAAATCAAACGATATTGTAGCCATGACTGTCTGATTTTGACGTTTCTCAGTCACATAACAATTAACAAACGTCAAGTCAAACAGTAGCATAGTTTTAAAGTAAAGCCTAGTTTTTTTAATGAAAAAAAACGTACTCATCAAGCTCGTAGGAAAAATATTGTTCCTAACACATACGGAAACTGTCTTTCCCGCATTCGACTGTATGACGTGCGAAAAAGTACCTCTCTCCGCACTTGTTAGGAAAATAACTATTACGCCCTCTCTTCAAGTGTGAAAAATGCTTGCCTTGTTGCCGGAAGAGTAAGAACTGATTTTGGATATTTTTAATGTGCTGATTCCAAAAACACCTCGCTTCCTCGTAGCAGCTAGTTTTTTGAGATACAGCATGACAAATTTTTAGAACTGATAAAAGACAAAATTTATGAAATAATGATATATTCAGATACCAAAACTGTATTTTCTTACCTAAACTGGGTATTCTTCATGACCGTAAAACCCAACTTTCCTACTTGTACAACTTTCAACCACGTCACGCCCTCAACTAACTAATTCGTTGTTCGCCGATAACCCTCGGTGTCTACGTTCACGTTCCACAATTAACCAAATAATAACAACGTGCAATACGAACCATGGCTCCCATAAGCAGACGTAGCCGTGTGAATCACCTGGACGTTTCTTGTTTACATATGTAGCGAGTACACATTAAAAGAAAATAGAAAACCCATTTCTGACTTTGTGAAAAGGGTACTATCTGGCTTATTTTTTCGTATGTCAAACATGTGTGTCAAAATTTGGAGTATCAATGGTTTGGAGGGAACCAAAAAACCATCATGATGACTGCTATTTTTGTATTATGAACATCAAAAGTATCAATTACAATAATTGGCACAAATTGACATATCCTGATATGAATTCAGCGAAGAGATCTCCACCACAAAAAATACTCATTCCCTCATTCCTCCAGCCTGCCTATGCCCTCAGCGTTTGACAAGGTACAATGTAACAGATTCGAAGAAAGCAACAGGGGAGTATTTATATTTTCGACTGATATATCACGTGAATTTTCTTCTCTTGCTTAAAGTGTGAAAAATGGTTGGTTATTTTGAATTTTAATGTGTGATAATCTGTGTATATATGCTTTAAACAATTCTGCGTCAATTAGTGCATGAGAAATTTATAAGCAATTTTTGTTTATTTTTAAAAAACAGTGTGAAACTTGATAACGTGAGGAGGCCGGTGATATTATAAAGACTAGTTTCGCTTGTCGCTGATAGCGGACGATAATAGTTGATATTGCGTTCGGCATAGACTCTTCTCACCAACGGTCGGGTCTCATGAAAGTATATAATCATGAATGAACATTGTAGTAAGTGTAAGAAGAAGAATAAAGACCCAGTTATAAAATTCTCAGGCGATTGTGGCATGGCTTATCATTTAAAATGTGTGGATATTCAGCCGTCTATATATGATGCAATGGAAAATTGTAAAGGAATAAAGTGGTATTGTGAGATATGTATTGAAATTTTGGACTCTGTATGGAAATCAAAAAATGATATTTCGGGCCTACATAAGCTGGTGTCATCTGAAATGACTGAATTAAGGAATATGATAAATAAAATTCATATTTGTGCTAAAGAAGATATAAAAGAGAAAAAGAGTTATGCAAAGGTAGCTAGTGAAGCGGTAATTATAAAGCCTAAGAATACCGGTCAAGACAGCAAAAAAACCCTGGAAATTGTTCAAAAACATGTAAGTCCTACTGCTTTAGAAGTTGGCATAACTGAAATTAGAACTCTAAAAGAAGGTGGTGTAGTTATTAAATGTAACAGTAAAGAAGAAATTAATAAAGTTAAAATTGCAGCTGAGAAAAAATTAGGGAAGAATTATAAAGTAAATGCGCCTGATCTAAAAAACCCTAGTATTAAAATAGTAGATATTGACAGGGAAATGACTGACGACGAACTACTAGACACCATAAAAAGGCAAAATTTATTTTTAAACTGTGACTCTGTGATGCTAAATATTAAAGTAATTAAAAAAATGAAAACTAAATGGATGGCTATTGTGGAGTGTGATCCTGAATCTTTTAAAAGGATAATGGAAGAAAAAGGATTATACATTGATTGGTCTCGTTGCCGAGTTTATGAGTACATAAGTGTTTTCCGGTGCTTTAAGTGTGGTGGTTTTGGACATAGGGCAGATCAGTGTAACAACATATCTAGATGTCTCTACTGTGCAAAACCAGTAAGTGAACATGAAAATGGTAAGAAATGTGAAAGTGATGCCTCTAAATGTATCAATTGTATAGATGCTAATACTGCATTGAAGACAGATTTTGATACCAATCATTCCATATTTGACGTTAATTGTCCTGTGCTTCTTAAAAAAATAGAGATCCAAAGACAAAAAATTAAATACAATGGTAATAGTGAATAGCAATTAGTCAATGATAATAACAAAATAATGAATGTATTTAATTTTAAGTTATACCATCAAAATATACAATGTATAAAAAATAAAATTGACCAGATAGAAATCGAGCTCAGTGAACATGACGTTGATATTTTATGTCTGACCGAGACTTGGCTTCAACCTTTTGAAATAGATGCATTACAAATTAATGGGTACATTAGAAAAGCAAGCTATTGTAGAGGTAGCTACAAAAATGGGGGAGTCAGCATATTTCATAAGTCATCGCTCAACATAAGTATAAACGAAATGACTTCATTGAGTAAGATGTCTAAAGATAAAGATATAGAATTATCAGGAATTGAAATTAAACTAAACAAAAAATTAAAAATTGTCACTATTTACCGATCACCTACAGGCGATCTTGATATTTTCTTTGACACTCTAGATCAATTACTTCATGCCATATTAAAAGATAAGTCTTTTCTTATATTGTGTGGTGACCTTAATATTGATCATTTATCTAATAGTGTATATAAATACCGTTTGTCCGATCTTTTTAGCATGTATAATCTTTATTTTCACATTAATGAGCCGACCAGAATATGCGCCAATTCTTCGACAGGTATAGATTATATTTGTAGCAATTTTTTGAATAGTTGCAGTTCTATTTGTAAAGTAGTACAGAATGGCTTATCAGACCATACATGCCAAATTTTGTCATTTGATATTCCAAATATTTTACCAAAAGAAGAAACTAGAACATCTAGGATATTTTCAGAGAATAATTATAAAAATTTTATTCATTATGTAAGCAAGGAAGATTGGAGTAATGTTTATGGCGCAGACTCCATAAATGATGGTTTTAAAGCTTTTACTGATAATTTATTTTATTATGTTGATACAAGTTTTCCTTATTCTGATATTAAAGTAAATCGTGATAAAAAAAGATGGATAACAAAAGGAATTCGAATTTCATGCGAGAAACTAAAATTTCTAAGTAAAGTAAAGAATGCAACTAGGAAACCTGAGGACATAAAATATTATAGCAAATATAAAAAGGTATATGATAAAGTTGTGGTTGCAGCTAAACGCTTATATAATGATAATATGTATAACAACGCCTCCAACAAATCTAAAGCTGCCTGGTCTATTATAAATAATGATTTAGGTCGAAATTATATGGAATGCAACAAAATCCAGGAATTGAGAGTTAATAATAAAATAATAACGAATCCTCAAGATATTGTCGATAGCACTAATGCCCACTTTGTAAATTTACCAAATAAATTAGCTGAAAGTTTCAAAAACAGTAAGAACCAGTCTATTAATATAAACAAAGAATATCCAACAATATTTCTTGGTCCGGTGTCTGAAAATGAAATTTTTAATATAATAATGTCTCTAAAAAAATCTAATTCTTGTGGCGTAGACAACATCAGTACAAACATGCTAAAGTCTATAGTTCAGTATATTGTAATTCCCCTAACTTATTTGATTAATCGATCCCTATCAGAAGGCATATTTCCAGATATTTTTAAAACGGCAAAAATTACACCTCTATATAAAAAAGGAGATATATTATTACTGGACAATTATAGACCCATTTCTCTGCTTTCATCCATATCCAAAATACTGGAAAAAGTTATTTATAACAGAATGTTGAGGTTTTGTGATAAATATAATATACTGTGTAACGAGCAACATGGATTTCGAGTGGGCAGATCAACTCAGTCCGCTATACTTTGCCTTCTTAACAAGCTTTACGATAATTTAAATAAAAATAAGATATGCTTTGGAGTTTTTATGGATTTGAGTAAAGCCTTTGATTTGGTGAATCATGCTTTACTCATACAAAAGCTTAATAAATATGGTTTTCGAGGAAGGCTTGGCGAGTGGCTTGAGTCGTACCTGTTTAATAGGACTCAATTGGTAGAAATTAATAACGTAAAATCTGAAAAACTGTCTGTATCGTGTGGCGTTCCTCAAGGCTCCATCCTCGGACCCCTGCTTTTCATACTTTTTATAAACGACCTACCAGATATAGTCAACTCATGTCTCCTAGTAATGTTTGCAGATGAAAATTCCATTTTGAATGCAAATGAAAATATTTACTCTCTTATAGCTGATACACAAAATAAAATTAATTCCTTTGTATCTAAATTTGAAATTGAAAAATTAATTCTAAATAGTGCTAAAACCGTGTTTATAAATTTCACTCCAAGGTCAATCAATTATAATGAGAGTTATCTACTTAAAGTTCAAGGTAAATCTTTAGAACAGGTTACCTCTACAAAATTCCTAGGCGTACATATAGATAATGCTTTAAATTGGGAAAATCATATTACTCTATTGTGTAAAAAATTATCGCCAGTCTGCTTTGCCTTGTACAGACTGCATAGTATTACAAATAGAACTGTTTCACTAGCTTACTACTATGCGCAGTTTTACTCAAGAATTTCATATGGTATCGTGTTTTGGGGCTCCTCTCATCACTTTGAGAGAGTTTTCAAACTACAAAAAAAGGCAATAAGAAATATAGTGGGAGTTGGTATGCGTACTTCTTGTAAATCTCATTTTAAACAGCTGCAATTATTGCCACTGCCTTGTATTTATATAATGGAAATAGTGGTATTTGTAAAATCAAATTTGAATATGTTTTTAAGAAATAATTACAACCATGATTATAATACACGAAGGCAGAGTAGTTTATTGACACCTAACCATTCTTTGTCACTTTATGAGAAGAGTCCCACATACACTGGAGTAAAATTATATAATAAACTTCCTAAATTCATTAGGCAGATTGGCAGCATTAAAAGTTTTAAACGAGAAGTAAAAAAATTGTTACTTAATCACGTTTTTTACACCGTGAATGACTACTTGCAATATCAGTTCGAATCTTGATATGTATACCTATATTCTTTTTAATTGTATTTATACCTATATTCTTTTTAATTGTATTCTTCTCTAAACGTATGTTATTAATTTTAAATAATTTGTTTAATTGTTGTAAATGTCAATATTTTATATTTTATTTTTTTAATTGTAAGGTTTTTTTATATATTCTATTTTCATTATACACTGTACTTTTGACGAATCCAATACCTTAATGTATGTTGGTCTGATGGATAATAAATGTATTATTATTATTATTATTATTATTATTATTAGTAATGTTAAAGGAGTTTAAGTAAGTCTCCAATATTTCAATCAATAAGAGCTAAATGATCTCATTAGAGACCAGATACTATCAAAGGAATTGCTGTCCTCCAGATTAAACGAAAGAAACCTACCTTATTCAGGTAATAATATTACATTATATCGAATCTGCTGATTTTGTTTCTCTCTGGAAAATAACCTAGTGTTCTGTGATGATATAAGAGACCTTTTAGAGAACATGAGTTTGTTAGAATGCACACTAGGCGTTTGACACCATTTTATTAACAGTTTAAGATGATAAAATGTGTCCTTTTATACAGTGGTAACAAATATGGCTCGAGATATGGCTCTATATCCATTGGACGTTTTATCAGTACAAGAAGAATATATAATATGAGACATTATCGCTCCTGAAAAATATCAGTGGGTGATTTGTGTCAATCTAAAGATGGCTAACTTCCTTTTTGGACAGCAAAATGGTTATACGAAATATCCATATTTTTTATGTCTTTGGAACAGCACAGATAAGAATCACTGGATTAACAGAAATTGGCCGTCAAGAAATGTTATAGTTGAAGGAAAACAAAACAAGGAACCATTGGCTGAGAGAGACAAAGTCACCTTTACACTCTTGCATATCAAGCTGAGGGTTATGAAGCAATAAAGACTTCCAATGGAGATTACTTACTTTCACGTAAATTTCCTGAACTTACTGACAGTCCTCAGATATGTCAGCTTAAGATCCACATTTCACTGAATCAGTGAACAAAGTTAATTGCCTGATATTCGTTTGTTCAAATTGTTAAAATTTTTTGAAAAGCATAAGATAAGAAATTTACGTCAAATAAGTGAAAGAGATGCTTTCTAACTTTAATAAACTCGGTTGTAACATGAGCATTAATAATAATAATAATAATAATAACATGTCTTTATTTATATTAAAGTAGTATATAATATACACAACATAATACAAATAGATGGCGGTATTCATACTGCGTATGCTCTTCCATACAACCATCACAGAAAAGAAAGCAATAAAAAAAAATGAAAAAAGGAAACATACAAATTAGTATAAAAAGTGAAATAAAATATTTCACACAATTTAAATGCATACACATATCAAATATACACACACCCACACACCTATACATAATATATAACATACAGACACAATATATAAATAAATTTAAATTTAAATTATAAATATCTAGATACTAACATACAGTGTGCGCCAGCCAAATATAAATCCACAGAAGACGAGAGTTACTCCAAAGAGCCATTACAATTTAAAATATACAACACCATTATAACACTCCCGCCTCTGCAAACCTAGATCTGCCCAGCACCCACTTTACATAAGTTACTACCTCTTGGAGAATATCAGATCTCTAAGTTTTTTCTTGAACGAATAAGTAGATGAAAGCGATTTGAAATTAGTTGGTAAAGCATTGAAAGTTTTTACAGCATTATAACTAAACGACCGTTGATACTGAGCCGTTCTGTGCCTAGGAATACAGAACAGATCACGATATCGAGTAGGACACATATGTAAATCCCTATTTTTAACCAATTTGCTTGCTAAATATTCGGGCTTACAATATTTTAGAATTTTAAATATAGTACACGATATATGCAGATTAAATCTTTCATTAAGATTAAGCCAATGCGATGCCGAAAAACTAGCTGAAATGTGATCAAATTTACGTAGACTATAACTGAACCTTAAACATGCATTTTGAACCCTCTGCAAACTTTCCTTGTCACGATACAACAAAGCAGGCCAATACACAGTATCACAATATGCCAGAGATGATAAGATAAGAGAGTCGCATAACTTTAACTTAACGGACGTACTAAGAATTTCTTTATGGTTATATAATAATTTAAGCTTAACAAACGATTTTTGAACAAGGTAGTCAACATGTTTAGAGAATCTAAGGTTAACATCTATCCATAAACCCAAATTTTTACAAAAATCACTAGGTAGTATGGTTTTACCGTTTAATTTAATAGTGAAATCAGGATCATTTATTACACTTTCCCTTTTACTACCAAATACCAGTAATTTAGTTTTTGATTCATTTAAGAGAAGGCTGTGAGCTGCTGAAACTTCCGAAATTACTTGTAAATCCGCGTTAATTTTAGATACAGCTGTAGAAAGATATTGGGAATCAAAGGAAAAATACACCTGAGTATCATCCGCATACTGATGAGAGTGGCAGTATTGGAGATATTTATGAAAATCTGCCGTATAAATAGAAAATAGCAATGGGCCTAGGATGCTACCCTGTGGAACTCCACAAGTAATATCAGTAAAGTTAGAGAATTCATTATTTAAAATAACTCTCTGACGTCGCCCTGTGAGATATTTTCAAAGAAAGAAACAACTTTATCAGAAAAGCCAAAATATTTCAGTTTAATGCACAAGGTTGCATGGTTTAAGGTGTCAAAAGCCTTACTGAAATCTAAAAGAATTAAGCAAACATTTTTTTTGAGGTCCATTTCTTTGAAAATATCATCAGTTACTTTTAGAAGTGCCGTACTTGTACTATATTGAGCTCGAAAACCAGATTGCGTAGAAGGTAAGATGTTAAACTTATTCAAATATGTAGTTACCTGTTCTGAGACAATTTTCTCAAGGATCTTAGACAGGGTAGGTAAAATACTAATGGGACGAAAGTGACTAACAAGGGAAGGATTCGAAATTTTTGGAACAGGAATAATGTTACCATATTTCCAACTTGAGGGAAATACGCCGCTGACAAGACATCTATTAACAAGAAAAGCTAGGTGGTTACTTAAAAAAGGTGTCACAAGTAGAATCATTTTTAAATCAATATTGTCATAGCCTTTGGCACAAGATTTTAGTTTATAAACAATTTTATCAATTTTCTCAGATGTGATCTCAGAGAAGACAAATTCTTCGTTATTTAAGAAGATCCTATCGTTAGTATATTTATTTGAAATTAAATTATTATTATTGACATTAACGTTAGATGAATTTGTAAATTGTTTAATAAAATTATCTGGTTTATCAATATTTAGCGGATTACAATTTGTACGTGAATTAATGTTAAGTGTTTTCAATAATTTCCAAAAACTTTTAGAATCGGTTTTAAATTTATGATGTAAAAACGCCTTCTTCTCAGCTTTAACACATGTATTAACAAAATTCCTTAATTCCTTGTATTCATTCCAAGCAACATTAGTTTTAGTACGTTTATATTTTAAATAAGCCTTCTGTCTCAGTTTCATTAACAGCTTTAAGTTCTCTGTTAGCCAGGGAGCAGGTGGTTTTGTAATTCTAGCTGTCTTAACTGGCGCATGTAAATAAAAAATGGAGCAAATGTTAATATTAAGAAAATTGACTATTTGGTCAATGTCATCTAAGCTACATTAATCCCAATCTATAGAACGTAAATCATTAAAAAACATATCATATTCGAATTTAGAAAAATCTCTATAAGTTCTAAATAAAATGGGTTGACGATCTTTTTTAACTTTTAGATTACATGAAATCAAGCAATGGTCAGAAATATCATCCATTGGTATCACATTAGTGTTTGAACATATTTCACGGCAAGATGTAACAATGAGGTCAATGAGAGTTTGAGACGCGTCAGTAATACGAGTAGGTTCAGTTATAATCTGCTTTAGGTCGTACCTCTCTAAAAAATTACTTAATAACGTGTAACCATGATTATCTTTATTTAACATATTAATATTAAAATCACCACCAAATACAACAAAATCAAAATCAGGAATAATTGTGGTCAAAAAATTCTCAAGTGAATTAAGGCATTCAACCAAATTAGCGTTAGGAGGCCTGTAAAGCGACCCAATACAAAATTTTTTTCCTGCTACTTTAACACTAATCCATAGTTGTTCCAACAAACTGTTATCATGAGATGGTACTTTAATAAATTTATACCGAATAAAATCTTTAATATAAATCGCAACACCGCCACCGCGATTGGGGCGGTCACATCTTAAAAGATTGTAACCATGAATTTTCAGTGCACTATCAGGGACATGCGGACCCAACCAAGTTTCAGATAGCCCGATAATGTCAAGAGCTTCATCTGCAACAAATTCACAAAACAAATCGAATTTAGAACTAAGATATCTAATATTAAAATGAGAGAAACTCAAAAATGTATCCATACTATATAATTAATTATTCCAGAACTCCCAAGTAAATACAGTAGGTATATAGTAATAATAATATAAAATAAATATCAAATGATGAATATAAAATGAACAAAAAGTAGTTATGTAAATATGTATAAATTACAAATACTTCAAAATTAGACGTAGTGTGTGTAGTGACAATTATTTAAAAATAGTGAGCGCATAACTGAAAATATATAAACATCAATATGATTTAGGAACACAAAATATAAACATTATTTAAAAAATTAAAAATGAAAATACTAAACCCAAACAATATAAAATAATGATTTAAATATATAGCATACATATACTTTTAAAACACTTGATTGACAATTAATTAATAGATTTTTCTTCTTTTTTTAATTATACGGTCTGACACTGATTCTGGCACTAAATTTTCTGTTACAAGCTGCGATTTCTCCTTTGTCCCATAATCCTCATTAATTTCGAAGAATGTCTTGTTGAGACTGCTTACCGGATCAGGGGTTGAAGGAGCACTGATTGTTTCTCTAACTTTTGTTTCCAGTGGTACACTAGTACTTGCTACATCAGATTCACCAGCTACTTTGAAAATATTGGGAGAATTATTCTTTAACTGGTCAGCATTATATGCTTCTCCGTTGATTATTAATTTGCTTTTCACTATTTTTGCATAGTATTTCTTCTCTCGGGCTAATTTAAGATTATCAATTAAAACGCGCCTGTCTGTAAGCTCTTGTTGAGTTAGATCAGATGTTACGTATAGGCCAGTTCCTTTAAGTTGTTTTGGTTATTGACAGTCATAAGTAATTTATATATGTCTGCATTAGATGCATTTTGTGGATCAACATTCATTACGTTTTTTGTATATATTTCTTTTATTTAATACAAAAAGGTACCAGATAAAAATATTTATTTTATTATTTGGTTTTTATTATTAATTATCACAATACTTTTTGCGTCTGGGGTACTTTTTCAATGCACTAAATGTTAATTTGGTTTGTTTATTGTTGGATTTTTGCTAATATTAAACAAATGTATGAAAAATATACCTTTAGATATTTTTCAGATTTTAAAGTTGCTAATTTCTACAATAATCAAGCAATTTCTAACAGAGCACAATTTAGGCACACACTCACTCTCACTTTCTTTTCAAAACTTCATTAAGGTTCACTACCTCCAGAGCAACTTGGATCGTTTTACAGTAAACCTGAAAGTGATTTTAGTGAAGAACGGGGGGAAAGATTTCACTAAAGATATAAAAACCATGAAAGTAAGATATCAATGAGGTATATAGTTAATTTCATTTTTGTACCGCAAGGAAAAAATGCCGCATTTACAAAGCAGAATCGCGGCCTCTTTAATCTTCAAAGAAGCCGTCGCACGTGTTCCTTTGTCGGTAATTTTTTATTTGCGGAACAAAAATGAATTCGACTTTACCCATATAATTGTCGATTACTTGTGGTCTTCAATGAGACTATTCTTCTTATATACTTACATAAGTGATGCATGATTATCAATGTTTATGTTTATTTTGTGAAGTAAATGATTTTGTTTCGTTTATAAAGTAGTTTTGGCATGTGACCTTACATGATATATATCATTGAAAAGAGGGAAAATAATTCTATTTAAACAAGTCACAACCATCTATGACTCGCATTGAACAAACACTACTTTATATTACAACTTGAAAATTAATGCAGATATTTAAAATTTGTTAAGACTATTCTATTCTCCTTAAAAAAAGTGCCTTAAAAACGTGCAAATAACTTTTTTCTAATTTCACTAAACAATCGAGATAGGTAGAGGCGTGTATCGAAAAGTTGAAAAATCGAACTTATGTTTATTACTCGAAAACAAAAGACGATAGCCAATTTTGGTTTTCACCGTTGAGTTTCTCTCAAAAAAAGACTTTGATGTAAAATCCATTTTTCTATATCTCTTATAGTTATCAAATTAGGTACCCTACAAGAACATCAAAATTTGCCCACACTGTATAGAAAATTGTCCGTGAGTCGTGAGTGTATTGCTATATAAACCTAAGATATACTGTGAAATGAATGAAGTAGATATAATAACAATAATAATAAATTATACATAATAGAAAATAATATATAATGGAAAAGGAAAAGTTATGGAAATTCTCAAAGGGATGTTCACAACAAATGTGCTTTGCCACTTAATCCTTACTATATAATTACATTAATAATAATTATGAAGTACACACATAAGCAAAATATATCAATAGTAAAGAAATTTGTAAAAAAACTTAAAATTATTTACAGCTTTCTAATAAATGCAGAATAATTGAAAATGCACATACCTACAACTATTCAGACGACTTAACAAAAAGGTTATATTTAATATAATTTAATATATTTTTGTAATTTCACTGTACTAATCGATTTGGTGTTGTACAAATTCTAACTAAATAATTTATAAATACAATATCTGAAACCACGCTTCAAACACGAAATTCTACGTGGACTAAGCAACTAACTAACTAACATACTTGAAATAAAATAAATCAATTTATTCTAATAGCATAAAATTATAATTTGAAAGTTTCACGCAAGAACGTCGTATCCTATCCTATCTTTAATGTTCGAAAGTAATAATTATAAGTACATGTTTGATTATAAAAATTGAAAGCAAAATTAGTTTCAAATTAATATACGAAACAGTTATAATAGCTGTAATGAATTTAATCGATTTCAGTTTGGACTATTTTCTATCAATGACAAATAGTGAAACATTTCGGTAATTATTTCACTGCGGTGATAAGTGTTATGGTCAATTTAGACTGAATTGTTCATTGTAATTTATATCGGATCATTGACCTTGATATTCTCTGAATATATACACCCAATTCGAATACTCTGGGATTAATTTCTTCATTAGAAAAAAAGATTCCAGTGTTTCAACCGAAATTCAAACCAGATACCCAGGTTGAGAGTATTACTTGATTTTACATATTTTGATAGAAATTCATTTTTATTTTCAAAATACATGATGGTTAGAATTGCATTCGTCCTTTATTTTTTATTCTAATTCCATAGATGCCCATGTCCAGGTGGTACGAAAATAAACTTCTGGACAAAATTAACGCACCATAAATTTGCCACAAATTTGATGCTACTTTTTTCTAAACCTATCATCCGATTTGAATAATAATTCCTTCATTGTAGATAGGTTCAGTCATTGATAATGTAATCGTAACCGTTATTTTTGATAGAAAGTTTATTTTACTTTTATACCGGGTGTAAGGTGTAATAAAAATGTTGTTTACAAAAACATGTTCAGCTATATATTAATCAAAAAATTCACAGTCCTTCGCAAAGATGCAACCGAAGGAGACATTGGAAATGACGAAGTAGAATGCAAATCTTGTGATATTTTGGATGTGAATGAAAATTTGTTGCAAAGTAGTAAATAGTTATTTCATTAACACAAAACATTTTCAAAAAGTAAAATCTCAGCAGTTTTATTTAGAAATTAAAATAAAAAGTTATTTTATTAACAAAAACATTCTCATAATGAAAACTAAAATGGTATTATACAAATTTTTTTCACTAACAAACATTTTTAATGTTAAAACTAATATAATTTAAAATAATTTCGTGAAGATGAAAAGTAATTCCTAACAATTACAAATACCGAGATTAAAGTAATAGTAAAATGACTAAAAAAGAAAACACATCTTTAATAAGTCAATAATAAAATTGTCAATTGTCTCTTATGCTACGAAGTTATTTACATAGTTACGCAGTACAAAGAAGGGTAATGACTCAGTATTTTGTACAAAAAGGCAGTAAAGTTTATACCTATGTTTCAAGAAAAGAGTCCCGAACCGTAAGGGGTGTGTTGGAGCTGCCTACTTGAAAAATCGTGGGATGAACTAGGTTTTCACATGCATAATAAAAATTGGCAATTGAACCATGAGAAATTTTCAAAAAATAAGAATATTTTCATTTATAGAGAAATATTAATTTTTGACTTTTTTATAAAAAATTTTTACCAATTTTACGTTTGTTTCCTTCATTTTCTGCTTGTTTATCTGTGAGTATATTCTGCAAAATAAAAAAGTACATAATCATTGTACAAGTGAGGATTATCGAGTTGTTTAAAATTATATATATATTGAATGAAACACACTTTGTATCTAAAGAAGATCGGAATTGATAGAATCTAAATCTTCTGCGTCGTTTAGATCCTCGATAATTTTATCCATATATGAATAATAATTTAGACATTGTACTCCCTGACAATTTCCATAAATTTGTGAGCATCTTCAACCTGCTTTTCTGTTGCGGTTGCAGGAGTTAAGCTGCAATATTGGCAATTGGCACAAAAAGTGTTGCCACAGGCTGTAAGGAGCCGTTAATTTTCTTCTATCCCCACTGTGGGATTTTTTTCATTGCCAAGCCATTTCTGAATTTTGTAGAATACTCGTAATGAATATTTAACGACTGCCTCTGAAGTTGGTGGTAATAATTCCAACTTTGATTTTTGTTTGTGCAGCGATTTTTTGAATTGATTAAATCTGTATGAGTTGAGTGAGACATTTGTGATTTTCCTTGCACCGTATACAAGTACAAAAAGAGTCTCACCAGTCTGTTTTACTTGTGAGGGGGTTGAATTCTTGCCATTAAAAGTTCTTACTATATTAACCAACTGCATTTCTTTCTGAAGAAGTTTGATGATTTTTAATTTTTATTGTAGACGTGGTATCATAACCACTGAGTCAGTAAAATTGTATTTTTCTACTACCGTCTATATAAATGAACACGCGCGATAACGAAAGTAAACATTTGAGTTACCTGGTTGCTAAGGCGTTGCTATCTACGAAAGTAAAACTTATGCGGCCAGGACAGAAAAGTAAAAAAACAAATTTTAAACGAAATTAATTCGTTCTATTTGAACAAATTAATACAACTAAACAATTTTGTACTAATAACGAAAAGTCTTTCTAGGAAGTACGCCAACATTTTTGTCGGCACGTAGTACCTACCTACTCCATTTTAAAAACGCTTCATAAGTTTGCATATATCTTACTTTGGATTTCTTGGGGTAAAATAAGGCACAAGCAATATTCCCATTTATATCGCCACAAAACATATGTATTTGTTTATTTTAGTTTGAAACCATTGGAAACAATTTTCACAGGCAGCCTCCTAAACTATAATATAAAATTTATTAAAAACGTCAATTAATTTCATGAAATAATTAGTTTTAAATTAGTAAATCCCATAGTAGCAAAAATATACATTTCACGATACGAAAGCCCTTTTAAGTATTCGGTGTTTTTTGAAAGGTCTCGGCTTCACCTCGACCATTCAAAAATCACCTTACTCCTTAAAGTAACCTTTCGCATCTAGTAATGTAAATAACTATATTTATACGTTCTTGTCATTTCTGGATTTCTGACGAAGAAAGAATTTTCTATATAATTTTTCCTGTTCCTGGCCTTATGAAAAATATATCTTTTTCTTCTGGAGTTAAAGCGATTAATAGAACAAGGAGATCAACGTCCTCATCAACTAGGTACAAATGTTCGTCTATTATTTAATATTTCAGTTGCTATTTTAACAATAGGTGAATCCACATCATCTACAGCTTGTTTTACAAACAATCCTTTGTTTTAAAGAATTTTTGGCAACATTGAAATTAATCGGATTTCGTTTATATCATTTGACAAAAACTTTCCTTGAGGGAGGGCTACGATTACTGAATTTTGCCTAAATTTGGTTTTCACGTAATTAACATACGTAGTACAAATGTGGATGCAATAAAAATCCACCTTCAAATTACATAAATAATAAGTATAGAGTTACAAAGATTTCGCAATTTTCTTGCTTATTTGATTAATTTCGGTACTGTAACCATGTGACATATCATTGGATCAGGAATTGAGAGAGAAATTGAACATATATTTTATTTTGCTTCAAATCACCTCTATCTTTGTAAATAGGGTACTTGCGAGTGTCAGTTTTACACCCAAATATTTTTTTATCGGAAGCTTTATGTTTGAAAAAGACCAACTACACCATAATCTAAATTATTTAGACACACAATAATTAATAATTAATAAATGAAATTCAAATTATTTGAAGGTTTCCGACCAACTGTCGAGTACCTCCTACGACCCGCGTGACGTCATACTATTTGTTTACTTCTCGCCATAAACAAATTATCAAGGAAGTGACTGTTGCACGGTCCGAATATTTGACATTTGACATGTAGTCTAATTTAATTTATTCTTTCTTGCTTTACTCACATTTTGTCGGCAATGCGATGGCCTAGAGGCAACGAGCCGGGCTTGGCAAGCACCTGCTCCGGATTCAAATCCCACACGTTCTTGTTTTTTTTTTCTGTTAAATGCATATCAGGCATGAGATCTATTGCGAGTTAGAAGCCGGAGGCAGGTTAGATATGTGTGTTTTTATCCTGATAAAGGAGAGCAGTTGAGGAAGAAGATTAAGAAGAAATATCCAGAATATCCAGACCGTACAGCTATTATTTTAACGGGGACGGTCGGACCGTGCACCAGTCTGTTTTACTTGTGAGGGGGTTGAATTCTTGCCATTAAAAGTTCTTACTATATTAACCAACTGCATTTCTTTCTGAAGAAGTTTGATGATTTTTAATTTTTATTGTACACGTGGTATCATAACCACTGAGTCAGTAAAATTGTATTTTTCTACTACCGTCTATATAAATGAACACGCGCGATAACGAAAGTAAACATTTGAGTTACCTGGTTGCTAAGGCGTTGCTATCTACGAAAGTAAAACTTATGCGGCCAGGACAGAAAAGTAAAAAAACAAATTTTAAACGAAATTAATTCGTTCTATTTGAACAAATTAATACAACTAAACAATTTTGTACTAATAACGAAAAGTCTTTCTAGGAAGTACGCCAACATTTTTGTCGGCACGTAGTACCTACCTACTCCATTTTAAAAACGCTTCATAAGTTTGCATATATCTTACTTTGGATTTCTTGGGGTAAAATAAGGCACAAGCAATATTCCCATTTATATCGCCACAAAACATATGTATTTGTTTATTTTAGTTTGAAACCATTGGAAACAATTTTCACAGGCAGCCTCCTAAACTATAATATAAAATTTATTAAAAACGTCAATTAATTTCATGAAATAATTAGTTTTAAATTAGTAAATCCCATAGTAGCAAAAATATACAGTTCACGATGCGAAAGCCCTTTTAAGTATTCGGTGTTTTTTGAAAGGTCTCGGCTTCACCTCGACCATTCAAAAATCACCTTACTCCTTAAAGTAACCTTTCGCATCTAGTAATGTAAATAACTATATTTATACGTTCTTGTCATTTCTGGATTTCTGACGAAGAAAGAATTTTCTATATAATTTTTCCTGTTCCTGGCCTTATGAAAAATATATCTTTTTCTTCTGGAGTTAAAGCGATTAATAGAACAAGGAGATCAACGTCCTCATCAACTAGGTACAAATGTTCGTCTATTATTTAATATTTCAGTTGCTATTTTAACAATAGGTGAATCCACATCATCTACAGCTTGTTTTACAAACAATCCTTTGTTTTAAAGAATTTTTGGCAACATTGAAATTAATCGGATTTCGTTTATATCATTTGACAAAAACTTTCCTTGAGGGAGGGCTACGATTACTGAATTTTGCCTAAATTTGGTTTTCACGTAATTAACATACGTAGTACAAATGTGGATGCAATAAAAATCCACCTTCAAATTACATAAATAATAAGTATAGAGTTACAAAGATTTCGCAATTTTCTTGCTTATTTGATTAATTTCGGTACTGTAACCATGTGACATATCATTGGATCAGGAATTGAGAGAGAAATTGAACATATATTTTATTTTGCTTCAAATCACCTCTATCTTTGTAAATAGGGTACTTGCGAGTGTCAGTTTTACACCCAAATATTTTTTTATCGGAAGCTTTATGTTTGAAAAAGACCAACTACACCATAATCTAAATTATTTAGACACACAATAATTAATAATTAATAAATGAAATTCAAATTATTTGAAGGTTTCCGACCAACTGTCGAGTACCTCCTACGACCCGCGTGACGTCATACTATTTGTTTACTTCTCGCCATAAACAAATTATCAAGGAAGTGACTGTTGCACGGTCCGAATATTTGACATTTGACATGTAGTCTAATTTAATTTATTCTTTCTTGCTTTACTCACATTTTGTCGGCAATGCGATGGCCTAGAGGCAACGAGCCGGGCTTGGCAAGCACCTGCTCCGGATTCAAATCCCACACGTTCTTGTTTTTTTTTTCTGTTAAATGCATATCAGGCATGAGATCTATTGCGAGTTAGAAGCCGGAGGCAGGTTAGATATGTGTGTTTTTATCCTGATAAAGGAGAGCAGTTGAGGAAGAAGATTAAGAAGAAATATCCAGAATATCCAGACCGTACAGCTATTATTTTAACGGGGACGGTCGGACCGTGCAGTAGTCACTCCCAATAATTATCAATGCGTCTCGCTGGCTGGGCGTCATATTATTTATTATTAGGTAAATAATTACATTGAAATGGTCTTCACAAACAAATTAACAAATTCTCTAGTGTTTTCAGACATCTCGCATTTTCATTTCGTCTCATAGCTTGCAACGACAATTTACTTCTTTCTTTCAGTTTAGCACCTGATCCCACTGGCAATGAAATAAATACTTTTTCCGGTGTTCTAATAGATTTGATTCACATTATGGCACTGGCACTAAGCAGTATTTAGAGCACTTTAAATCAGGTTTTTCAATAGTAAATCAAAAGTTAAAACGAATTTACGAGTAATAAACAGTAAACGGGCAGTAAACAATCACGCACTTGTCGCTTTGACACCGCTGTTGTCAATGTAAAAAAAGTATACAAATAGAGTGACGTCATAACATGGCGGTCGTGACGTCAAACCCGTTTTGCTGGAATAGCATTATTCAAATCCGATTTTATGCCACCAACAACATATTTGAAAAAAATTAATATTCAAAGGTGTTATTAAAACAAATAGAGAATCTAATTTTATTGATATCAAAATATGTGCATGATCCCTATTGCGAAAAACGACAAAATTTTAAGTTACATATTATGGTTTTCGGAAATATGTATATTTTGACGAGACAAAAGGAAATAAGCTCTTCGACGTGCTTCTCGATGTTAAGTTGTCTTGGAGATTGTTGGGCGTGACTTTTCAACGCAGCGATAAATTCCCATGTAATACTTTTTTGTTTATTTTTGCTTAATCTACCTCATGTTAAAGTAATGGCACTCAAACCTCTAACACTCGGTAATACGTACAAATCAGATATCGGCAACCTGTCAGAGCAACCCCGATCCTAAATCCACCCCTATGATTTGTCAAATTGCAAGTCATTGACAAAATTGAAAAAATTGCAAAAACACGAAAACTTCAAATACTATTTCCAAACGAATTTCCGAAAGACTGTTTCGGTAAGAAATCCAAGGTAGAGGGTCGAACATAGAACTACATCGTGAATTGCATGGTCACGCTCTGATTTTAGGCTCAATAGGAGTGAACGAAAAAGTGTAATTTTCACGTCTATCGTTCTGAAACCGCTGAAATCTCACGCGCGACGTCATTCTGCCATGAAACTGATTTTCGAGTCCCTACTAGGAAACTAAAAACATTTGTTTAATCCTGCTCTTGAAACATGCAGTTTCTTACTTGGATACAATATTCGATACAATTAAATGTCAAAGTGAAGGAAAGGCACTATCGAGAAACAGAAAATTGTTTCGGGGTCCTGAAGTCGTCCCGAGTTCGAATCTGTAATCGGTTTCGTCCTAGGACCGATATTAAGAAATCATTAAATTTCGCTGGATCGAGTATAAGGTGTAATCTATCGGACGCACTATGGATTTTTTGGCGAATTTTGCGAAAAGACGAAAATTTTAAACCGTATTTCCAAACGAAAACAGGCCGCCGGGCCGCCGTTCTGGCAATAAATCCAAGCTCGAAAGTCCAACTTGAAAGTACATCGTGAATTGTGCGGTCCAGCTGCGATTTTGAGGTCAGCAGATCCTAACTAAAAAGTGACATTTGTGACGTTAACGAAAACTTTTAAAGTTTTGGCAAGTGCTGCACGCGCATGAAATTTGGAGGGTTCTGCGCGCGCATTCGGCCTTTTTAATTTCGCAAAATTTACAAAACTCTTCGACATAGGGTATTGAAACGCTAATAACTTTTTAAATATTCAAAGAATCGCATTGAGTGGTACCTTGAAGAAACACATGGACACATGGTATTGCTCCTCGTCAGCGAAGCATAGCTAATGTTGTGGATCTGTGAAACAAAACTATTAAATGCTGGAGCTAGAAAGTACCTACAGTGCACATTCGTGATTTTAAAATTCAATTTCATGTGCCTAAAATTGTATCAATACATAATCAAACATAAATTAATAAAGACTCATTATAACAATTATTACCTCACATATTTAGAGTTTTGTAGTAAATTCTTTTTATATTCTGTGGTAATAAGATGAAAAAATATGTCATTGTAATTAAAATATGCATATAGTGCACATACATGATACTGAGATATATGTTTCATTATAAAGTAAAATATTTTTTTTATTTTTCAGATGGTTGATGATTGACCTAATCGTTTTTTAAAATGGCTAGACGGGTAACAAAAAATCACTATATTGCGTCTCCCAGGCATAACGAGTCTCCAACTCCTGTTCATGTTACAAGGAGTGCTGCTTATTCCGACGGTGAAGAGAGTCAGAGGGCACCTTCGGAAAGAACATTATCAGAATACACCTCAGTGGTAAGCAATTTTACGATACGTATACCAGATACATTTGTTAATTAGCTGCTTCATTGTATATTCCATAAATTTCTAAAATGAGACAACATGATGATGATAAAAATATGAACAACACCAATCACAAGAGCCAGCTTGGTATATGCTGGGCCGGTATAATCTTCCAGATTAATCCAATTTTGAATAATCTATCGTCTACTAGCAAATAAAAATCACATCATATTCATTGGACTTTCGAGTCAACAGCGTTGTAATTCAATACTTTTTAATAATCTGGAATACATGTGGCAGAAAAAATATCTGTAAAATACATAGGATATACATATAATGTGCTATTGGGTTATCATTATGAAATTACTAAAAACGTCATTCATTAGAAGATTTTTTTAAATATCATATAAAAAAATGTATATTTTGATTGATATTTTATGATGTATTTTGATTTGTAATTAATCCCATTTTATTATTTGTGATATTAACAGTGCCCCATTTATTAACTCAAAACATTTTTCTGATTTTGTTTAGCCATATACTATCGTAAATGAGGGAAATGGGCGAAAGTACAACAGTAGTCACCAAAAGAGCAACAGTTACCAGAACGGACATCATAATTCACCAAGAGCACCATCAGCTTTAAGCAGAGGAAGTGGATATGATACAAATGGATCTGATATTTATGTAACTAGCGGTGCATATAAAGCACCCTCGGAACTCAGGTAATAATCATTTCATTTATATGTATTTGCTTCATCATTAATTTCTACATAAGTTAACCTATGTCAATCCCGAGTGGACGTTTTGTATTATAAATTTTGATGACAATGTATGTTTTGCCATTCACTTTAGTGATTATCAGATATCAATCCTGGGAAAGTTTCATCCAGATGCATTGCATTCAGAATAGTGCGTGTACTTTTTTTTATCAAAATGATAGCCCTACTTCCTACTATTCTAATGCCTTTATTTTGGGGTCAGGAACAAAATAGTTTGGTTATCCATAATTTGTAAATCAAAATTAATAATCAGTAAATTCTCCATAACTATATATATTTTTACCAGACCAATCCTTTCCTAGCAGTAGTTCTAATTCGTAAACGCTGGTGTGTTATCGTAGAAAAAGAAAGATAAGAAAAGAAAGGATATTGACTATAAACTGGACAATAGGCTACTGACTAATGTGAATGCATTTTATTAAATAACACACCTCGTCGAGGTGTACCTCTTTTGGGATTTTTTCAGTCGACCGTTTTTATTTAGTGTAATGATATTCACGAAGAAATTGAAACCAGCCATTTAAACTTTAGTAGTAGTAAAATTATTTTGTAGATATATTGATGTCAGAGCAACGTTTTCATTCTTACATGCAATATTATGTATTGAAAATACATAATCATTACTCATATATATGTTATTATTGTACGTTACCACATGTTTGTGCATTACCACATGTTTGCTATTTTTTAATTGTTAAGAATTTATATAAACTAAAGCAACGTGTATCTAATGGGCACATATTATAATTAATAGTTAACATACCGTACAATGTACATTATACATTATACAATCAATGTGAAAAATAATTAATAGTAAGTATTCACTTTCTGTTTTGTTGTATTGGATGAGAACAATATAAAATTGACACAAATAATATTTAAAAATTCTTGTGAGAATCGCATTTAAGCAGCATAATATATAATTGTAATTATGTTTTTATTTCATAATAAGAAATTAGAACAATAGTTTGTAATGTTATTGTTTTCTTAATGGTCTAGTACGCTTTCACTAATATTTTCAATTATTATTGTTAGTAAGTATCAATTATTTGTAATTTTTTACACCTACTATCTATTTCCACAGAAATTAATTATCAGAAATGGAATTTGAGTGTGTTGTAGTTCAAGTGATTTACGGTATTAGCGCAAGGTTGAAATAATCATATTAATGAATTAGTCATTGTTGCTATTGGTGCCTTAAATAATATAAAAAGTACATGGATAAAAGTGAATGTCACAAATGGATAGTTTGGTAAAATTTAATTTTAAAGTCTGGAACGCCGTATAATTATTTTGATTTTCGAGTTATCCATTTAAAATACCTTTCAAATAATATCTATACACAATAGTGTAGATATAACTGATTTAAGTTTGTTTAGATATAAAAAATAATTGATATATTCTAGAAATGACGCACCAATAAAATGCATGGTAAATGGGCTGGAAACGATTTGAAATATGTTCAAAGGTTTTATAAAACCAAAAAAATTGTATGAATGAACTCTGTACTGTAGCTACATAATTGAATGCGCGACAAAAGTAATAAGCATTATTTATAAAATATTGCAGAAAAAGTTGCAGAATAAGTTATTTTTATTGATCTGAAATGAAGGTCGAAATGCCCATGTTTTGAAAATATCTACATTTTATAATCTACATTTCATGTTATCACTCAATTAGGCAAATCGCCAAAAATGTATTGGCGACACTGTGGTACCTACTTCTATTATTCTGTTCTGATTTCTGTTTTAATATTTTTGTTTGAGTGAGTACTTGTGTACAGATAGTAAATCCATTTTGAGACCTACCTACAGCCTCTATTTTTAGAGATATGAAAAAAGTATAAAAATTGTAGATTTTAGTGGCTGTAGGTAAGTGTCAAAATATATGGAACTACCCTGTACATATGGAAAAATCTCCAAATTAATAAATAACTTAAGTGGCACCCTATTTGAATTTATGCTTAATGCCGTCGCGGAGATTAACTTAATGACTGCTAAATATAAGTTAGCTCTAGTTCTTGATTTTCAATTAAAAAAATGAAAAAATACAATTCTATAGAGCAATAAGTTTTAAAGATTGGGGCGTCATTTCTGAAATGGCTTGTATACATGTCAAAACTGAAAGTTAAAAAGGAATTTTTACGACTTTAAATTTGTATAGAAAAGTCCTCCCTTGTACTATTATAGATGAAACCTACAACCTACAACAATAAAATAAAATACTTTGAATTTTTTAGTCGAGGTTCACGCGCTCGTGCTCCTAGTCACTACTCATATAGAAGTGGAGTAGCCCCTTCAGTAGCCAGTACAGCGAAATCACGTTCATCTAGAAAGGCAGGCGTTACCGTTGAAGCCATGGCAGCTCCAAATCCGTTCTGTCCCAACATTAAGGGAATGTGCTGCTTGATGCTCCTCTTAAATTTAGGAATAATTCTTGTGACTCTTGGATTTGTGATTGTTATACAGTTCTTTGAGCCTATCTATGTGTGGTAGGTAGATAATAGTTTTTCAGATTAGTAATTTAGCCTTTTTACAGTTTTTACATAACCTGATAAATGTCAGACCATGAATACAATAATCTCATTTTGTTTCCGTTGTTAAACCATGATAGAAATAATATTGATACTACATACACGACTATAAAACTACAAAGTCATCATTACGATGCATCATGGTAACGATAATTTTGCTATCAACCACCCACATTGTTTGTGGTTTGATACTTTCAAAACTTAAATAAAAAAGCTAAGATTCCATTTGTACTAGAAGTACGAGGTATTGAGAGTGGGGAGGGAAAATAATGTTTTTTGGATTACTTAAGAATTTTAATGTATCTACTGGTAAAATAATAATTAATCCCCTTTATTTAGAATTTTGTCCTTGTAAGATGTGGCCTGGTTGATTTGCTAATACAGATGTATAATCTGAGCTAATAGATGATATGATAATGATCTACAATGCTCCAAATCAAACATAACAACATAACATAAAAATTCAATGTTGATTCCACTTATAGAGTACAAATTTGTATTGAAAAATTTCCAAAATCATTTACTCTGAAAATCATAGTATGAATAACATCAGGATTTTACTTCGTTTTCAAATATAATTAGAATGTGGACGAAAAGATTAAGGGCATTTATCTACTAACATTTTCAAGTCCAAGGAGAGATAATCGGGATTACTATTGAAATTTATAATTTTGCTATTCACATTATAAGCTTCATAAAGAGAAACTGTGTTACACTCTTATGTGTGGATTCCTGATTAAGAATTTCCCAATATATTTTCATATACAGGGCATCTCAGCTCACGTCATCCAAATACCCTGGTTCGCTAATAAAAGATATCGAAAATATTTTAAATGTATTGATATTTTAATTCTAATATATTTTTTAGGGTCCTAGGAATAGTCTTCCTAATTTTTGGATTCCTCACACTTATAGGTAGTTTAATATATTGTGTGATAATTTGCAAAGATGTAAAGAGACCGAGCGAAGTAAATCCAGAAGATCTTTATTGGACCCATCACTGGCAAAAGAATATTGGTTCGTCAGAAATCCATTACAAAGCCGATGAGAAATATGGAGATGATCGATATAGTGATCGTTATTCTGTTAGCAAATTATCAGGAAAATATTCTGATAGAAATGGAAGATACTAACTAATTCATTATTTGGATGACTTACTGAAATAATTTGTATCTCATTGCTGATAATGAAAGGGAAGATGGAAACTAACAGGCCTTTTGTACTATTTGCAAAATGGTACGATAAATGGTCTTCCTTACTGTCTCAAGGATCATGAAGTTGAGGTGGTTCTGTTATTAATATAGTTTATTGCAGCTGAAAATAATCAAAGACTTAAGAACAATTTTCTGCGGAAACAAAAGAAAACATACGTACGTAGCACATTTTTCTGACATATCCTCTATTGCCTTATACTAAATTTTGAATTTATTTTATATTTTACTCGTCAGTACAAACTTTTAAAATTTCAAGTTCGTATTGTTTTCTATTATTTCTGTATTCAATATGACGAAACAGAACAACTGTGTGTGATGTATCACATTTATATAAATATTTTAACAACTTTTGTCTTTAATGATATATATAAAGGGTGATTCAAATAGAGCTTCCAGATGATATAGATCAATATTTTCAAAACCTCAAGTTATCTGTGAACGTCAAACTGCCTTTTGTAATCCTTAAACATAAACAGTTATGGTGCCATACACGACAGAACAACGCGTTAAAATTATCCAAGCCTATTATGAAAATGAGTGAACAAGAAAAAATACATTCCGTGAATATTTCGGTGCTTAAAAATCGACCTCGCAGCACATAATTACAAATTTGGTCCAGAAATTCGAGCAAACTGGATCCGTAGCTAATGTCAAACTACTTCAACGTACTCGTAGAAGTCGCTTGTTAATAAAAGTGAAGAAGAACCCGGCATATCGATTCGCCATCGATCGCAGCAATTGGATCTTACGTACTCCACGACGCAGCGAACTATGGCCAATAATTTACACTTACTTACTTACAAAATGCATATAACACAAGAACTGAAGTCTAGAGATCATTTACAGCTCTGTGTGTTTGCCGAATGGATGCATGAACGAGGAAACGAATTTTCGCACAAAATCATTTTTAGTGGTGAGGCCGGGTGAGGCGCATATTAGTCCTTTGGATTTCTTTCTTTGGGGTTATTAGAAGAGTAGAGTCTACAGGAACAAATCAAACACCATTGCAGAGCTGAAACAGGAAATTCGAAGCAAAATAGCCGACAATGAGTCTGCAATGTGCCGCAATACAACTTAAATTTTGATAAACGGATTAGGTCATGTCTTAAGAGCAGAGGCGGTCATTTAAACGATATTATCTGGCATGTGTAATTGTAATGAATCAATCTAAAATACTGAATACAAAATACTTGATATTTGAAACAAATTCCGTGTTTTCTTTCACAAGTTCATATGGAAACCCAAATTGAATCACCCTTTATATGTAACCATTGGTACATTTATGCCCATTTAAGTATAAGTCTATAATGTACTAATAATAATAATAATAGGATTTGAACCTACCTAAAAACATCAAACCCAAATATGGCTTAAAATAACAAAATTATTATTGTTTTTATGGTGGTATTATAAATTTTAGAGTTTAGGGTCATTTTATGTCAAAAGCCATCTAAACTTTTCCAATTCAAATGAAATTTATTGAAGAGATAACATTCATTAAAAATTAATAATAAATTGTGTCTTCTTAGAAACATATGAAAGTTTGTATAAGCAATACACCTAAGCTACACTACAATAAAATTAAAGTGTAAGCTGTTGAAGAATTATGACAAATCAAAAAATGAACATCGAACACTTGACGAGGAGGTACGTTTCATTAATCAAGTTGATATTATCGTCCAGTGTCCACTGTCCAGTTTACCTCTTCATTATTTTGGTATCAAATGAACACTATGTCAGTGTAAGTCCACATCAGAGATTCCCGATACAAAAATACTATCCTCAATGTCACAAATATTTGGTAGTGTAATATAGGTATCTAATGGTATGTCCTTCCACTCAAACAGCCTTGGTTCAAAATTCTGACGTAATCAAATTGTTGATTATACTAAATGATCACTTTAATCTGTCAAAAACTATAGACAATTAATTGTAAATTTCATGAATCTGAGATGATGGGATTTAATCGAACTTGAACACCAATTACTTAAGTGTATCGACGGAAAATTTACATATTTGTAACTCGTATAATGACTGAGTAGAGTAATGAGTAAATTTTAATCAGAAATCAGTAACTTTAAATATTGATACTTAAGTTCTTACTTTTCATTTACTTATTCACTTTAAGTTGGTATAGCACAACAAATATTTCTACAGGTATATAACAAACATATGAGATGATAATAAAAAGCCACCAAGTAATGCTTGCAATGCAAGTTATTGATTTTTTCAGAAAGAAATCACTCGAATATAAATTTATGAAATTTGATGCTTCTATACTCATCATTATTAATTATCAGTAATATTATTAGTGTGCAATAAGTGCAATATATTTTCGTACTCAACATAGTAAGCTGCATTGCTTTATCTGTATAATATTTTTTACAATAACAAAAATTTAACCATAAATATTTTTACATTTATAATTTAAGAACAGAACTACCACTTGAATAACATATTGTTCTAACAATTATGTTAGGTAAAACTGGTAAAAGTAATAATGTCTAAAAATGTATAGATAAATATTTCACATTTCAACATAATTAGATTAGAACTTAATACGTGTGATATTTTTTTAATTATTTTATGTGACTGTTTTATTGTTCATATATCTACTTGAATGTGTAAGATTTAAAATAATATTATTTCGTAAATATAATAATAAAATATATTAAATTTAAAATAAAAATATTGTATTATTCACTTTACGTACTAGTCCCAATCAATCAAGTTAGTAATGAATATTTCCGAAACGGCTTGTTTTCGGAAAAAAAATGTATTGGCCAAATATTTTTGTTTTTGTAATATTATGTTTGAGCTAATTTTTTAATTTCAGAAAATTTCATCGCCTCCCTTGCCCCGCCCCTATTTTTAACAAACTTTTAAAAAGTTCGAGGATTTTCAATTCAATGTATGTACAGGGTGAGTCAACGGTGCGATAAAGTCCAACACTTTCTTTATTATCAACAGTAAAAACACAAGAGCTTTTTTTTTATCGGATAAATTTCTCTTCGTAACGAAACAATTTTGCCAGATAGTGATTTTAAGAGAAAAACTGACATGAAAAAATCGCGAGACCGGAGGTCGAGCGATTTTGTCAAATGTCAGTTTTTCGAGCAAAATTACTGATTGGCAAAATTTTGAGATACAAAGAAATTTATCCATAAAAAAGCTGGAGTGTTTTTTGGCAAGATAAATTAACGACAGAATATGTGAACGAACAACAACAATAATTATTTTTATTTATACAATTATTTGAAGGAACAGTTATTAAAAATACAGTTGTTATAAATGGTTTGGTTTGGTGTACTGATTTTAAAGTGACGTGCGACTACTAGATGTACACTGATTTTGGGGAGCAGGCATTTTTATCGGTGATAAAAAACGATGCACCTTTTTTATCGCTGTCAAAGTGACAAAACGTGACTGTCAAATAGACTTTTTCATATAGGAGTTAATTTATCAACAGTAAAAACACAAGAGCTTTTTTTTTATCGGACAAATTTCTCTTCGTAACGAAACAATTTTGCCAAATAGTAATTTTAAGAGAAAAACTGACAATGTCAGTTTTTCGAGCAAAATTACTGATTGGCAAAATTTTGAGTTGCAAAGAAATTTATCCATAAAGAAAAAGCTCGAGTGTTTTTTGGCAAGATAAATTAACGACAGAATATGTGAACGAACAACAACAATAATTATTTTTATTTATACAATTATTTAAAGGAACAGTTATTAAAAATACAGTTGTTATAAATGGTTTGGTTTGGTGTACTGATTTTAAAGTGACGTGCGACTACTAGATGTACACTGATTTTGAGGAGCAGGCATTTATATCGGTGATAAAAAACGATGCACCTTTTTTATCGCTGTCAAAGTGACAAAATGTGACTGTCAAATAGACTTTTTCATATAGGAGTTAATTTATCGATAATAAAAACAAAAATTTTATATAGTTATATACCTATAGAAATATAAGTTTTAGACTGATGATATTCTCAAATAGAAACATCGAGAATTTCATGGAGAATTCAAAATATATAGGGTGTTCCGTTTAAAAGAATTGACAACTATAGCGCCCCGCTTTCATGAATCACCCCGTATATTTCAAACTAATTTTAAAATGTAGCCATTTTGGTCTTCTACAACTTCCTTATAAAATTTATATTTGTATTATCGACAATAAAGGAAATATTGGACTTTTTCGCACCATTTACTCACCCTGTACAGTGTTATCAATATCTTTTGTTTGTTTGTTTGGTACACATTTTAATCAGAATTTGCGAGTTTATTGTAGAGATTAGTAAAAAATGTTTTATACAAAAGTTGCAGGGTATTTACTAAATTTTTATTTGGCAGTAATAAAGAAACAATTGAATGCCGATTTTTTCATATATGGACATAACCCATGTTTTTTTAAATGGAACACCCTATATTTTTATCCATTTGTTTTTTTTTTCTGATTACACTGATATAGCATACTTGATAGTTTTATAGTATTCCTACTAGAGTTTAAACATTTTGCGTTAGTAAAGAGGGCCGTGGATAAAAACAATAGGAGCTGTTATTGTTTTGATATTGTTTTCATCCACGGCCCTCTTTGCTAACGCAAAAATTTAAAATCTAGTAAGACTACTTACCTACATGCAATGTTCTTGTTTTTGATTAATAATTCAAAACTTCCTAAATAAATCTATCAAGTATGCTATATCAGTGTAATCAGAAAAGAAAACCACATCTAACTGGATAAAAACATATAGGGTGTTCTATTTAAAAAAAACATAGGTTATGTCCATATTTGGAAAAATTGGCATTCAATTGTTTTTTAATTACTACCAAATAAAAATTTAGTAAATACCCTGCAACTTTTGTATTTCATTGCATTTTTTTCTAATTTCTACAATAAACTCACAAATTCTGATTAAAATGTGTCCCAAACAAAATGATAACACTGTATGTACATTTATTTATTTATGTTTATGGTTTGTTCAGGCATTATGCTGAACTGATTTAAGCGAATTCTATGAAATTTTTTGCATTATAAAGTCAGCGCAATCGAAAACTAAGTTTTCCGTTCACGTTTGTTAGGTATAAAAATTTAATAAAACTAGATTTATTAGTATTGTTGTTTCCACCCCTTAGTAAGCATCTCAAGCGTGGATTAAATAATTGCAACAATACTAACACTAATCCACTTACTATTAACTCACTAATTATTTACAATAATTATTCACTTAAACTATAAAGCACTATTATTCAATACTAGTCTCTGTTCATTTTCTGTTCTGTTTAGTTCACTTTCCAATATTCTACTGCCTGTAATAGTGGACCATGTTGATTTTTATATACCTACAGATTTACTTTCTAGAATAATTCAGGTGCTCCTCAAGATTATTCCATAATTCTCTTGTTTTCCAACTCTTTTTCGTATTATTGACGCTCTCGAACCACCACACTTAGGAACTAGCTACAGGGGCATACTATATACTTGTGTACAGTGGGTTCAATTAAAACATGTTTAAAAAAATTGTTTTTTGCTACCTTAAAATTTCATTTCATCGGTAATTTGAAAAACGGAGAGTAAAATCGAATACCGCCAAATATAATGCAAGCAATAATAACTATAGTAGGGCCAAAAAGAGTAGTCAGTAAATCAAAACATTCACCGGCAATTCTTCAAAGTATTTAGCTGTTATGGAATACAGAAGCGGCAGCTTTTTTTACCATATAATCCCATATAATTGAGAAAAATATATCAAGTTTTTATCCGCCTACCAGAGATGAAAACCACAACTAGTTTCCCCTGAGTTTACTGACTACTCTTTTTGGCCCTACTATAAAGTGGAGCACAATTGAAGTGGATATTGGAGAACGGGGAAATTTAGCAAGTAAGGCCTAAGGCCAGTAAGGGCCTGAATAATCACCAGGTAGGTAGTTAAAAGAAACACAAAAATCAATTATTTTACAAACGGTTTGAAATCGGAAACAAATATCAGTGGAGCAAAAAAACAGTTTTTAATTATTACTCCAAAACGATTTGTCCTACCAGAAAAACTCAACAGCATAGGTGCAACTAGGGGGTGCTGGGGGGTGCTAAGCACATCCAAAATCGAAAATAGCACCCTCAAATTAAAATCATTTTCATTCTATCAATTAACAAATAAACTAGAAAATCGTCAGAAACTCCTATTTAGATATTTTTATTCTTTTATTGTAACACAATTTTGAACCTTAGCTCCCCCCCAAAATTAGATGCTAGTTGCACCTATGCTCAAGAGGCCTTTTCTTTTTAAGATTGCCTGCTGATTAAGAAACCAATAACTGTTTTGAAAGAAACGCAGTGACGAGCTATTTTTTTCGTCAAAATCATTTAATATTTTGCTGTCACGTACGTCACTGATGGAATTGTTGAATCGAAAAGAAATTGTTTCCATGCCAATGTAGTGCACACGAAAGCTCAATTTAATAACTTATATCGTTTTCGAAATATTAAAAAAAAGTATTTTTAATAATTTTTTTGACACCCTGTATCTCGAAAAGAAAGCGAATATAATTCTGCGTTGAATATTAAGAAAAAAGAGGCAAGATGCTTTAATGTTCCAAAATTCTTTGATCTGATAACCCTCGATTTACATACAAGGGTTTTTTTAATAGGAACGTCCATATACGTTGGGCTAAACGAAAATTTGGGGCGGATAAATTTTTTTTCTTTCAGGAACGCTTTGATATTAATGTAAGACTGGGTATTTTGAGACCAGAACCTTATTTTTTTGTGGAAATGTTAACCAAAATTTCTAATGATCAAATAGATCATGGGAATGAATTGTGTTTTAGTCGTAACAAAGGAGTTATTAAAGTGGCCCACTTATAATGACCGTCCTATATACATGTATATACGAGTATTATGTGAGTATATATCTGTTGCCTCGTATTCGGGAATTGACTAATGTATTCTGCTGCTGCTTTAACAAAATTATCAATACAAATACAGAATCTATGACTATTATAAATATTTACATATTATTCTTCAATTAAAACTAATAATAAGATGCAACAATTAAAGAGACCGTTTTTAAAACTATTCTCATAAACACCACGAAAGAACACGTTCTAGATCTGTGGATATTTGTGATTATCCATATAGAACATTGTTCTTGCTATATGAAACCAGTTCCTGCATGTAATATTAATATCGATAAATATAAACGATAATCAGCAAAATTGGTAAATTACACTTGATAAGATATGACCCATATTATCTGTTTCTTCGTATTTTCTGTACAAATAAGAGATAACTGAGGTGTAACTAATTAAATTTTTTTTTGATCAAATCAATAATTACATTCGTATTGTTAATTTTCTAAGGATAGGAACAGAGGAAATAATTAGCAAAAGTGAGAAATTATCAGATAAAAACATTTTCAACATGAATCAAACAAATTAACAGCGCTGTATTATATAATAGTTACAAAATATGTTGTTAAATGTTTGGCACCTTTAAAAAGTCTGATTTACACTATTATCATGTTTTACTTAACTGTTGGGATAAAACGAATTTTACCCCTCCTATGATATGTATTTGCAGAAACGCTACAAAGTTGAAAACTCTAACCATTGATTAAATTCATTCCTTAATCAATGCTCTCTTACTCTAGGGGTGTAAGGCTACACCCCTACACATAAGGAAATATTTAGAACTTTAGAACTCTCTCATACAAAACCACTGTACTTCCTTACAAAAATATTTAAAAAAAAATAATAGTCTTTACGTTTTAATTTAGTTAGCCATGCATTATTACTACTCATTTTGAAATAAAAGGTATATTATTTAACGGTGTGTTGTTTAATGTTTCTGAATAAGTAAGTAATAGTAGTGTTCGAGGTTGTTTTATAGTTTGCAATTTTTGAATTTCTCGTTTCTTTAACATTTATTAAGATTTAAGCCAAATCACATCTAGTACTAAAAGTTGTGGGTAAATCATAAATCGTATATCATGTATATGTGTAATTTGACCGTAACATAAATTACTCTTCTATATGTTAAGTGATGGTACCTATATATTTGTACTGATATTATTATATTTGAATGCAGAAAAAAGTAATTCGTAACAAATACAGTCTATAAGTTTTTGTTTATTTTATAATTTTGTTGCAAAAAGAATAATAGGCTTTTGCGAAATACCTAATTAGATTATTATAATAATCATATCGCACCTCTTTCTGGTAATACAAAGTATTTCAAAAGTACTACTCAAACATAGTGCAGGTACTTTCTTTTATTTTTTATAATTATTTTGATTATTTCCCTCGCCATAAATCTATTCAATAAGAAAAATGAAATTTCTACCACGTGACTTGTTCAAATAAGTGATTATTTTGCAAAAATAATCGATTATTTTCACCTAGCTGTTCATTTGTTTTTGACATGTAAAGTAAATGCAAGTAATCCAATTTAAATTCCTCTCAATTGGATTAAAAACTAAATAAAACATATTACAAATTCAAGAACAATTAATTTATCTTTGTTCAAAATTACTATTAGGTCAAATGTCAGGGCGTTCAGGATGCGTTGCGTAGCGTATTTAGCGTATTAATACCGTTTTAAATCAATCAAAAGATTTTACTGTTGCAACCAGTTCATTATATATGCCTCTTTTAGACATGCTAATTTTTCCCCCTCGTCCACCCCCAAATTTGCGACAATATCGCTCAAAAATCATTATTTTGCCATTATCTCGGTTCTGAATAGTCTACGAAAAAAAAGACGGTTGTCAAAATTAAAGATAAGTAAATTCTCTATCGAAATGGTTCAGATACATTTTTACGTAGTATTAATATTCTTGGAGTTATGAGCGAAGGAATTCAAGTATCCTATCGCATCCGCGCTTGTATATCGACACTTTTCTATATTTCCACGCTTTCTACTTGCTATACTTTATTATCAATTTAGAAATCACAAATGTCTACAACTATCGGTGGTTACTACTATTATGCGTTCGTTTCCACAACACCTTGCAATACATTAGTTTGGATTTCTTTGAAGTTGAAGGTGCAAGAGGGTCCCTTGCTTCAATAAAACTGTGAGTGTTGGTTTGTCGGTTTCATCCTTGTATATGAAGAATACATATACAATGGTTTCATTATCGTCTGATTCGCTGCATCTTCATCAGATTCAGCCTTCTGATTTTCCCCGCCCATAACTCCAAGAATATTATTACAACGTAAAAATGTGCCTGGAAAATTTTGTTAGAAAATTTACTTTTCTTTAACTTTGATAACCGTCTTTTTTTTTCGTAGGACCATTCAGAACCGAGATATTGGCAAAATATAAATTTTTCAGCTATAATGAACTGGTACCAACAGTAAAATCTTTTGATTGATTTAAAACGATGTTAATCTATCTGACGCCTGGCCTATATATGTAGAAACGGTGTATTTAGGTATGTATTTTTACAAAAATATTTTTAATATCAAGTTGACAATTTACCATCATGGTCACGTAACAGAAGTCAAAGAAGTACTTATATAAAAGTGTATGTAGGTACATACCTATAAATAAAAACCAAAGTAAGTAAGGAATTTGTCCATTTGGGAAATGATCTAGACATATACCCCTCGACCTCTAAATCTTATCATACAAAGTGCGGGTAGCTACATTTTTTGCAAAATATTGCTTTTAAGCAAATGCTCTGGACTTAATAACTTACCTAAAAGTCTTCGACCTACGGTCTCCGACTTTTAAGAGTAAATTATTAAGTCTCGGATATTTTCCAAGCTGAACTTTGCAAAAAAAAGCTACCCGCAGTTTATCCGATAAAATTCAGAGGTCTCGGAATATAACCTATGATAAAAATTTAAACGTAAAATGACTTACGTAAGCATCTGAACATATTTCACTATCGGCAATTGGTACTGGTAGTTCCAAATAGATGTCACCTACGTTTAAAACTTGTTCAGTAGCGGTTACAATTTTAGTTTCCTGTGTGCAGGCCGCAGGGTACAGTACCATCAGTTCAGTTGCATCACTGATCACTGTGAGAAGATAATCAAAAAGTGTGTGTTTTGAATGCATAATATTACTGTGGTGAAGATAATTAATACGTAGGACTAATGGATACAACTACAAGTAAGTTAATTTTGACGTTATTACTTTTCTATGTGCTAAAACCGTTAATACATAAGTCTTGCATATGATTCATATGCAAGCAATCTCGCAAGCAATACTCGAGGAATGAGGATACTTATCTAATCTATTACTAATATCAAAAATACTACTCGGAATTATACAAAATAATTTGTTATTAAAAATTATGGTTTATTTATAATATTACAATAATAACAATATCGCTTAAATTCGAAGAGAGAATTTTGTTCAATTATTGTTAAGCACTTATATTGTGGCTGAAGACAGAATCAGAAATAGAAACAATGAATTTTTACAGTGGACCAGTTGAGTTATGTACATGAATTAAAAATGCACAATAATAAGTAAAAATCAACGAAGTTGTGTACCTAAATATTTTAAATAACTGATAATAAAAAAGATGTAAACTGGAAAAATACAACTTGCAAGGGTGCGACGTTATCCGGGCCGTTGCCAGAGTTTTTGTAGGTACCTACTCCTTAACCCTCGCCCTAACCTATCTGACACCGAATATAAAAATAGCAAAAGTGGTATACCTACACGTTGATCATAATTTATTATTTTATCATTGAGTAAACATTTTTGATAATTATCTGCTTATAGGCGATAATCTCACTATACCATTAACTTAATAGCGTATAGCAGAGTTATCATCTCCTTCTCGTATCATATTTTTAGGCGATCGGTAAATCACCGAGGGGCGAGGATTGACTTGTTACGTTGGTTTTGTTTTCCTTCTAGTATTTATTTAATAGAATAAATTTTTGTTTTGGCAATCTCGAGTTTTTTTAGCACAGGTGCATTTGTAAACAAAATTTCCAAACACTTCCCTCCACTCTGTAGGCGCAGGTCGCAGACACAGTCTTCCTTTTCCTTAGCGCCCTCACATTTTCGTTCTAGCAGATACGGCCCTGGCTCGCCCTGGATGTTCTCCAACAATTATTTTATTTAAATAAAAAGCGAGTAAAAAAGCTTTTATTCAGATTTTCATAATCTTACATTTACTCAATAAAACTAACATAATTGTAGGTAACGACCTATAAAAATATAATCTATCGGATGATGAAAAATGAGGGGTGGAGACTTTATTTTAACTTAATCAGATTTCCATGAAATTTGGTAGGTATGTGGTGTATTCGGGATGGCTTAGAAATAATCTCAAATAGATTCATTAAAATCCAGAATGTGTCGATATGGATTTAACAACCTTGGAAAAATTCATAGTCAGAGGAAATTTGTTACAGGTTGATATCTATAGTAGGGCCAAAAAGAGTAGTCAGTAAATCAAAACATTCACCGGCAATTCTTCAAAGTATTTGGCTGTTATGGAATACTGAAGCGGAAGCTTTTTTTACCATATAATCCCATATAATTGAGAAAAATATATCAAGTTTTATCCGCCTACCAGAGATGAAAACCACAACTAGTTCTCCCTGAGTTTACTGACTACTCTTTTTGGCCCTACTATAGTGAAACAATGGATAACAACATGAATGCCAGGCATTCATGTTGTTATTCATTGTTTCACTATAGTAGGGCCAACCGAACTTTTAAATAATTCGTAATAAATCATTCCGGCTATGCTACAGATTCATATTTGGTGGCGTAACTCAAATTTACATGAAAGGCAACGTGTGTACTTCAGAAACGCAAAAATTTAGAGGCTGAGGGGTGCAAATTTGCCATAAAGAAAATCGTAATAAATCAGAATTTGCTACAAATTAATGTTGATTAAAGAACGGATAATGATATTAAATCGGATATTATGTTAAGTTACATGGTGGTGCTAATGCTAATGACTATTTGCAAAAGCTAATGAAATACTGACTATAGAAAAAACATATTATAATTAAAAATGTAAGAGTTCTTGTAAAGCAACGGATAAGATAATGACGTGAAAAATATCCCAAATTTAAGTAATTCATAAATTCGGTAGATGATAACATTTATTTGGCCCCTAAACTTAAAAAAATAGGATTCATATTTTTATCGGTTTCAGGATATTAATCCTTTGTTTACATCTGCAAAAGTAGGCTGGTAAATAAGTCATAACTAAAATTTTTCAGTTATATTTATTGCTTGTACGGTAATATTACAATACAGATCTGTCAATAACTGTCAACAGATGAAATAATAAATAATGAAACTATAGGGCTATTTATGAATACAAACAGACAGAAAACTCCAAACAATAATAATTAAATACTGAAATCCAACTGAAATGTATTTTCAGGCAATCAAAGGTCCATTTTTATGTAGCCGCTGTGACATTAAAAATGTGAACATTTATGTAATATGAAAAAAGATAACAAATAAAAACAAACAAAATATAACTATAACCATGGCGACAAATCAACCCATACAGACTTGACCAACTAATGAAATAAAAACGTTATTAATAAGAGAATATCAAAAGGTAATATCTATTAAGAATGTCTTTATTTTCTGAAACCGATAAACTATTGAACAAATCACGGATGTTATGAATCATAACAGCCTTAGATGTCTTAAAATCCTCGCTCTACGAGATCGGATTTCAAACCGACATCTGCGGCAGTTATGATAGTCATAACATTCCTAGATGTGTTAATAGCTATGAAACGGCTATGACGTCACACCACCCGACTCCACTGGTTCACGAGTTATGCGGATATATGGTATTTAGATTTCGCTGTACCAAAGCGAGCGACCGACCGCTACGAGTGGTGTGACGTCACAGCGCTCTATTTTCAGTATTTATTTTGAGGGAGAAGCAGTTGAAAAAAAAATTTAATATTTTGCACATTTACTAATTACAAGGTGTACTTTCGAAATATGAATTCAAAAAATTTTCCTAAATGAGCCCATTAAAACAATGAATTTCTGATTTCTGACTATTGGATTTCATTACAATTACACCGTGTTGCTCAGAATTGTCACATACTTTTCTTTCGGTGTTGCTTTCTACACTTCCTAGAATGAACCCTAATGGACTTAAATAAGCATACAACTCATTTGTTTCTGAAAATATAACTAAGTCAACCAAATAACTTTCTGGAATGTTCAACTGTAGCGATTTTAATTTATCTAGTTTATTGAAACAGTATTCGCTTAAATCTTGACCACTGTGTGTTTCATACACTGCAGCTTCTCGAAATAATTTAGCGAACGGCAACGGTTTTGTGAATTGTTTAATAAGTTTCTTCATTTTCTTCCAATTGACTGCAAGCTGATCTTGGGAATCACCATCTTCTAGCCATACCGACCAGTCTATTCGTAACTAATCTAATTACTGTCAAATCGTCCCACTGATAAAACTCCGCTAATTCGTCGACTCGGCGAAACCACAAAACAATAGACTGTTCTGTTCTTTGCGGGCCATACACAGGAATTAATTTCTCATCACTATGGCTAGGCGTCTGAATATTCCAAACTCAGACCGCGCCTAACGCGTCGCCGTTTATTCTTTTTCCTCTTACTCGCCCTTCTGTCACTGCTAAAGGAACTTGAAGTGAACATCGACGTCGAACTCGTTGTTGAGCTATCTCTCCGTTGGCTCCTCGATGTCCCTTTCGAAAGTCGTCATCGTTTTGGAGTTGACTCTTTCGAGAGTCGTCTTCGTTTTGGAGTTGACTGGGTGACTGGGTGCCCGAAGTTGAGGGCCTGAGGATATCAACGTTTAATAACTAAATTATTAAGGCTGTGTCAACGATTCAGTTAACCATTCGCTTGTGAATCAGTAATAGTTGGAGGGAACGACCGATATTCGATTAAGTTAACCAGCCGCTATCACAACATCTGAACCAGCTCTTAGCCGTCGACTTCAACGCAGGTTGGGACAAGCTTTTAATATATCCATATCTCGATATCGATAGATTAACGGTAGCCGTCGACAATGAATGCTTCCTCGTATACAGGTTTCGCAACGTCCTGAACTAAAGATACAACACTATATAGACACTATGCACAATACACAATTCACCTCAGACTCCTGCCCAGGCAGGATTCGTTCACTCCTCTTTTGCTTCAGCCGAAGGGTCTCTGTCGCACGTGCGAGGGTCGTTAACCAGATGGTCAACACAAGTACTTAGCTACCACTAGAATGCAATAAAAGAAGAAGACAGATATATAAAGATATATTAATTGTATAATCATCATCCTACATATAAAGCTTCACTAAGCAAGGTCTACCACCATAGCCACGATACCCCCACAAGGGTCAGCGACCGCGACGGCCGCGCTTAAAGGAGAGTGATCGATTGCCGAAAGAGAATTATATTACATGGACATGAATTGGCAATTTTTGCTTGAAATAGATACTAGAAATTTATTGTAATATTCTCCTAAATGATATACACCGTTAGACGTCCGTGGATCTTTCAGAAAAGGAATTCTCTTCGAATGTAATTTCACGAGGCGATCACTTGGTATGTATATACGAAAGTGTCCCGGTACCCTTTCACACCGCCACGTGGCATCGCAATTTCCAGATATTTCACTTTTCAAGTCAGTTCCTAAAATTTAAAATGGTGCTAGCAGACACGATCCCGGCAGAGACGATGACCAATGGTCAATGGAATTTAATCAAATAAAAAATGAAAACATTGAATTAAAAACAAAACTGTCACAAATGGAGGATAAAATAAAATCCATAGAAATAAACAATACAAGAAAATATTTGGTATATTATGGCATACCCGAAGATGACAACGAAAACAGAGTGATTTTGGAAACAAAAATAAAAAATAATATCTCAAGTCACTTAGGTATTAATCTACAAGAATTCGATATAAATGGAACCTTTAGACTTGGAGTTGGAAACAAAAGAAATATTCGTCCCGTACTGGTAAAATTTACTTATTATAAAACCAAACAAGATATTTTACAAAAAGCTAAGCAATTGTCAAAAACGGGCTATTCAGTTTCTGACTATTTCCCTGATTTTGTGATGGAAGAAAGGAATAAATTAAAGCCATATTTAAATAAAGCAAGGGAAGAGGGCAAGCGCGCTCAGATGCGCTTTAATAAACTTTACATTGATAACAAATTATTCATCCCAGATGAGCCTATACCTCCTATTAAGGACAGTAATGAAAAAAAGGTAAATGCTAGCACTGGTACGAAACCAAAAACATCTAATCCAACTGAATCGGAGCCAGACGAGGAGGAGGGCATTGCGGCTGGATTCAACAGACCCCGAAGAAATGTAAAACACGCACAGCAGAAAACCAAATAACTACATTCTGCATCTTCAAGTGTAACAATTCTCCATCAAAATATATGTAGTTTAAGGAATAAAACAGATGAAATAGATATTTTTTTGCAAAATTTTTATAACGAAAATAATTATCATATAGATGTACTGTGTTTCACTGAAAGTTGCCTTAGAAGTTTTAAAAGTGATTTTGTTTGTTTGAATAATTATAAATTAGTATCTTAGAACTGTATTTAAAAACGGAGGTGTATCAATTTTTGTCAGAAAAATTCTTAAATTTGCAGAAATCAAAAACTTGAACATTTCACCTGTAGAAAAAGACTTTGAATATTCAGTAATTTTCAATATAGTAAAACAATAGTGATAGGCATTTATAGAAGTCCTTCGGGAGACAAATCTATATTTCTTGAATTACTTTGGAACTTGCTTTTTGAAATTACTAGTAAGTATAAATTATATAACATAATTATTTGTGGTGACTTTAATATAGATTTATCAGGTGACGCTTCAAGTAAAATAAAAGATAACTTTGAAAATATCCTTACATCATTTAATTTAAAGATAACGATAGAGGAACCAACTAGAGTTACACATAAAACAAAAACAGTTATTAATAATATACCTAATAACAAATATTAATTTACCTTTTTCTACCAGAAATATAGAGCTTGGTCTATCGGATCATAAGGGACAACTAATCAAAATACAAAATTTAGTGATAAAAACCAACGATCAACCTAAATATACAGAACAAAGAATTTTTAACTGTAATAAATTTTCAGAGTTGAACACGTTAAACGCCACAATACAAAAAATTGTTAAAGTTTGCCTGGCCATTTCATATTTTAACATTGGAAATGTTTTTATTTCATCCCGTCCGGAAAGTACAACAGTACAGTATTCATATGAGGCCGGAAAATGAGACATTACGGTATCAGAGCCGGTAAAGTACCGGAAACCACCGGAAACTTATTACGAACCAATCACAAATTGTTATTATACCTTTTGACAGTTGTTTGACATAAAAATCAACCGTAAATTAAAAAATAGTGTCAAATGTCAAATGACATAAGAAAATGACCAAGTGTCAAATTATACAAATATACTAATATACAAGAAATGACGGGATGAAATAAAATATCATTCGACACACGTCCGTAAGGTATTGTTCCAGCCTCGTTTAGATATTCTGGACTCGGCTCCTGACGTCGCCTCGTCCATAATATCTACTCGGCTGTAACAAGTCACCTTCCGGACTTGTGACGAAAATTACTATTGTTTTCGTATAGGGGGTTGAAAATCAGTTTCATGTTGCATAAAATGAAGCATGACTTATAAAAACAGTGGCGACAACAGAGTGACCAATTGTTGATTGGTTGTCTAAATCGCGTGGTACCGGCAGTCATGTTATTATTTTTTTATAGGAGTCTTCTTGTCGAGAAAATCCCAACGGCTATATCTCGTTGCGATTCTTTGAATATTTAAAAAGTTATTAGCGTTTCAATACCCCATGTCGAAGAGTTTTGTAAACTTTGCGAAATTAAAAAGGCCGAATGCGCGCGCAGATCCCTCCAAATTTCATACCCGTGCAGGACTAGTCAAAACTTTAAAATTTTTCGTTAGCGTCACAATCACTTTTTAGTTAGGATCGGCTGACCTCAAAATCGCAGCTGGACCGCACAATTCACGATGTACTTTCAAGTTGGACTTTCGAGCTTGGATTTATTGCCAGAACGGCGGCCCGGCGGCCTGCTTTCGTTTGGAAATAAGGTTAAAAATTTTCGTGTTTTCGCAAAATTCGCCAAAAAATCCATAGTGCGTCCGATAGATTACACCTTATAGTCGATCGAACGAAATTTAATGATTTCATAATATCGGTCCTAGGACGGAACCGATTACAGTTTCGGACCCGGGACGACTTCAGAACCCCGAAACAATTTTCTGTTTCTCGATAGTGCCTTTCCTTCACTTTGACATTTAATAATTGTATCGAGTATTGTATCCAAGTAAGAAACTGCATGTCTCAAGAGCAGGATTAAACAAATGTTTTTAGTTTCCTAGTAGGGGGTCGAAAATCAGTTTCATTGCAAAATGACGTAACGCTTGAGATTTCAGCGGTTTCAGAACAATAGACGTCAAAATTACACTTTTTCGTTCACTCCTATTGAGCCTAAAATCAGAGCATGACCTCTACCTTGGATTTATTACCAAAACAGTCTCTCGGAAATTCGTTTGGAAATAGTATTTGAAGTTTTCCTGTTTTTGTAATTTTTTCAATTTTGTCAATGACTTGTAATTTGACAAATCATAGGGGTGGATTTAGGATCGGGGTTGCTCTGGCATGTTACCGATATCTGATTTGTACGTGTTACCGAGTGTTAGACTAGGTTTGAGTGCCATTACTTTAACATGAGGTAGATTAAGCAAAAGTAAAGAAAAAAATTTATCGCTTCATTAGAAAAGTCACGCCCAACAATCTCTAAGACAACTTAACATCGAGAAGCACGTCAAACAGCTTATTTCCTTTTGTCCCGTAGAAATATGTATAGCCGAAAACCATATGTAACTTAAAATTTTGTCGTTTTTCGCAATTTACAAAGATAGCGTGATTTGAAGCAAAATAAAATATATGTACAACTCCTCTCTCAATGCCTGATCCAATGGTATGTCACACGGTTACAGTACATGCAAAATGTACCGAAATTAAACAAATAAGCAAGAAAATTGCGAAATCTTTGTAACTCTATACTTATTTTTTATGTAATTTGAAGGTGGATTTTTATTGCATCCACATTTGTACGACGTATGTTAACTACGTGAAAACCAAATTTAGGCAAAATTCAGTAATCGTAGCCCTCCCTCAAGAAAAGTTTTTGTCAAATGATATAAACGAAATCCGATTAATTTCAATGTTGCCACAAATACTTTAAAACAAAGGATTGTTTGTAAAACAAGCTGTAGATGATGTAGATTCGCCTATTGTTAAAATAGCAATTGAAATATTAAATAATAGACGAACATTTGTACTTAGTTGATGAGGACGTTGATCTCCTTGTTCTATTAATCGCATTAACTCCAGAAGAAAAAGATTTTTCATAAGGCCAGGAACAGGAAAAATTATATGGAAAATTTTTTCTTCGTCAGAAATCCAGAAATGACAAGAACGTATAAAAATAGTTATTTACATTACTAGATGCGAAAGGTTACTTTAAGGTGTGAGGTGATTTTTGAATGGTCGAGGCGAAGCCGAGACCTTTCAAAAAACACCGAATACTTAAAAGGGCTTTTGCATCGTGAAATGTATTATATTTTTTCTACTATACCGAAAAAAAATATGGGATTTACGAATTTAAAACAAATTATTTCATGAAATTAATTGACGTTTTTAATAAATTTTATAGTTTAGGAGGCTGTCTGTGAAAATTGTTTCCATGGCAACGAAATATTACACATTTTAATTTCTGGTGGTTTTCAAAATAAAATAAACAAATACATATGTTTTGTGGCGATATAAATGGGAATATTGCTTGTGCCTTGTTTTACCCCAAGAAATTCAAAGCAAGGTATATGCAAACTTATGAAGCGTTTTTAAAATGGAGGTAGGTAGGTAGGTACTACGTTGGGTACTACGTGCCGACAAAAATGTTGGCGTACTTCCTAGAAAGACCTTTCTTTATTAATACAAAATTGTTTAGTTGTATTAATTTGTTCAAATAGAACAAATTAATTTCGTTTAAAATTTGTTTTTCTACTTTCCTGTCCTGGCCGCATAAGTTTTACCTTCGTAGATAGCAACGCCTTAGCAACCAGGTAACTCGAATGTTTACTTTCGTTATCGCGCATGTTGCTAGGGTTACAAAGTTCATTAATATAGACGGTAGTAGAAAAATACAATTTTACTGACTCATGCCTTCAGTGGTTATGATACCACGTCTAGAATATTTCAGAAAGAAAAATTAAAAGTCATCAAACTTCTTCAGAAAGAAATGCAGTTGGTTAATGTAGTAAGAACTTTCAATGGCAAGAATCTAACCCCCTCACCAGTAAAACAGGCTGGTGAAATTATTTTCCTACTTGTATACGGTGCAAGGAAAATCACAAATATCTCAGACAACTCATACAGATTTAATCAATTCAAAAAATCGCTGCACGAACAAAAATCAAAGTTGGAAATATTGCCACCAACTTCAGAGGCAGTCGCTTAATATTAATTACGAGTATTCTACAAAATTCAGAAATGGCTTGGCAATGAAAAAAATCCACAACAGTGGGGATAGAAGAAAATTAACGGCTCCTTACAACCTGTGACAACACTTTTTGTGCCAACAGCAGAATTAATATTGTAGCTTATCTCCTGCAACCGCAACAGAAAAGCAGGTTGAAGATGCTTACAAATTTACGGAAATTGTCAGGGAGTACGATGTCTAAATTCATACATGGATAAAATTATTTATTTACATGCTATCGATTCCGATCTTCTTTAGATACAAAGTGTGTTTCATTCAATATATATATATAAAATTTTAAACAACTCGATAATCCTCACTTGTACAACGATTATGTACTTTTTCATTTTGCAGAATATACTCACAGATAAACAAGCAAAAAATGAAGGAAGCAAACGAAAAATTGGTAAAAAAAATTTAATAAAAAAGTCAAAAATTAATATTTCTCTATAAAAGAAAATATTCTTATTTTTTGAAAATTTCTCATGGTTCAATTGCCAATTTTTATTATGCACGTGAAAAACCTAGTTCATCCCACGATTTTTCAAGTAGGCAGCTCCGACACACCCATTACGGTTCGGGACTCTTTAAGTTTCTTGAAACATAGGTATGTATTTTTAAACGTATATGTCAAGTTTCAACGAATTCACTATGTTCTTGTTCAGTTTGGACACTTTTCCTGTACTATTAGCTGCGTTTAATAGTTTGCGATTAATCGATATATCGATATTTGTAATTGTTAGGAATCACTTTTCATCTTCACGAAATTATTTTAGTTTTAACATTAAAAATGTTTGTTAGTGAAAAAAATTTATATAATACCATTTTAGTTTTCATTATGAGAATGTTTTTGTTAATAAAATAACTTTTTATTTTAATTTCTAAATAAAACTACTGATACTTAATAAGATTTTACTTTTTGAAAATATTTACTACTTTGCAACAAATTTTAATTTTTATCACAACCGAAATATCAAAAGATTTGCGTTCTACTTCGTCATTTCCAATGTCTCCTCCGGTTGCATCTTTGCGAAGGGCTGTGAATTTTTTGTTTATTTTACTCTTGGTTTCTTTTAAAGTAGGCCCATATATTATATACATTTTTTAATAGTCAAAAAGTCCTTAAATTTGGTGAGATGCCCATTGACATCACGCAGCCTGATTGACAAATTTAATTGTTTAGGCCGTGAGTAGCCGTATTATTGAATTATTACCGAAATAAAGTCTGCATTGTAATTTCTATTTTATTTGGTAATAATTATTTATAATTACCTCTCCAAATAAATTATAATGATTAGATCACATTTTTCATATAGTTGCAGTTTAGGCAACCAAACCAGCATGTTGGTATTGAAATTTCGCAGGCCGAAATCACTATTGGGTTCATCAGGCCGTAAATAATGATATTCCTATAGAACACCGTATAGCTGTGAAGTCAGCGGGCACCACAGTGCCGCGAAAGCAAACATGACTGAGATGCCATAGGGCATCACACGGCTTGGTAAATTTATTTTGTGAGATGCCCGCAGGCATCTCATGGCGATTAACGTGTTAAAAGACATCGATTGGTCAAACGTTTGTACTTATAAAAGATGCTGATACGGCTGTAGATACATTTTACAGTTATTTCTTATCTTGCTTTGAGGTATGTTTTACGAAGAAAGAAATTCAATATCATGATTTTTCAAGAACAAGACGTTGGATAACTAAGGGAATTCAAATATCCTGTAAACACAAAAGACAACTTATAGAACATAAACGGTATACAAATGACCAAGTACTTATAACACACTGTAACAAATATTGCAAAGTATTAAAAAAAGTTATCAAAACTGCTAAAGGTAACTTTTTTACCAGTCAGATACGCACCTCTGGAAACAAAATAAAAACGACATGGGAATTTGTGAATTCAAAATTAAAATGTACCAATGATAATGTTGAAAATATACATATCTCATTAAATGACAGAAATATTGTGGATCAAAAAATTGTTGCCGAGGAATTTTGTAACTTTTTTGTCAATAAAGCGCATACCATTACATCAAACTTAAATAACAATTCAAGCTCAGGTGATTATTTGAAAAATGTTAACTTTAACAAACTTACTTCTTTTTGCTTTAAATCGGTGACTGAACAAGAAGTTATTAAGTAAAAAAGATGAAACCAAAAAATCAAGTGGCTTTGACGAGATTCCGATCACATTAATAAAAGAAAATATTGAATATCTGGTGAAACCGTTGTCATATATATTTAATCTTTCATTAGAAACCGGTATTTTCCCCACAAAATTTAAAATTGGTATCGTTAAACCCTTATATAAAAAAGGTGAAAAAAATAAGCTCTCTAATTATAGACCGATAACATTATTACCTACAATATTAAAAATACTAGAGACAATTGTTAAATATCAACTTGTCGACTATTTAGAAAAAAATACCATACTAACAATATTTCAATATAGGTTTCAAAAAAATAAAAACACATCGGATGCTGCATTTGCACTGATTGATAAAATCAATTCCATTATAGAACAAAAATATAATTCGGTTGGTGTATTTTGTGATCTGTCAAAGGCATTTGATTGTGTGAGTCATGACACACTGTTGCATAAATTATACTATTATGCAATAAGAGGTGTAACACACGAGTGGTTTAGATCGTATTTGGCAGTTCGCAAAATACATGTAGAGATTGGAGATTTTTCTGGTGAAACTTTTAAAAAATATCAATCCAGATGTAGATCAGTGAGATGCGGTGTTCCGCAAGGCTCAGTGTTGGGACCAGTTCTCTTTTTATTGTATATTAATGATTTAGTCTATAATTTTCCAGAATTACATTTTTCACTTTTTGCTGATGATACCAGTATTATAATACAAAGTAAAAATTTTACAGATCTTATCAAGGAAAGTCAGCAAATTATGAATAATGTGATCGATTGGTTTGCTGCCAATAAACTATTACTGAATTCCGATAAGACTTACAATATAAGTTTCCAGCATCCCAGATCGCCAAATCCAAAGGAGATAATAAAAACAACAAGCGGCGACATTAACCCTGTTAGTAATATACAATTTCTAGGGATATATATAGACGAAAATTTAGACTTTGTACATCACGTTACCGAATTGAAGAAAAAACTAAGCAAATCAATTTATGCAATAAGCACGGTGAGAAGAGAATTGGGGAAAAGTGTTGCCTTAAATGTTTACTTTGCATATTTTCACAGTGTGGCTCAGTACGGAATAGAACTTTGGGGTACGTCAAAGTTAGCACATGATATACTTTTAATCCAAAAACGAGCAATACGAGTTTTGTGTAAATTAAAGCCACAAGATTCGTGTAGGTCTTATTTTAAAGAATTAAATATATTTACTATATACAATTTATACATATATAAAGTAGCTACAATGATTTTCAGTCGTAAGGAACGTATATCAACTCATTCTAATCATCACACACATAATACCAGACATAGAAATAACTTAATTCTTCCTAATCGAGTAATCGAATTCGTGTATTAACATAGTGTGTGTATCCACTGTTTAAGATTTTAAATTCATAATTATGTGGCAAAATATTCGATAAAAAATTAAGTGCCTAGCGTTGGTTTCTAAGGATTTTTTGAGCAGTGTTACTATAAAGGTTAGTCGTTTAGTTAACAATAAACAGTTTACAACATTATTAACAATATTCGTTGCTGTCAACTAGTTCCAGTCTTATCAGGTTGATATAGCAAAGGTTTTTAATAATTCTCATCTAGTCCTACCGTGGTGATTTATTAGCGGGTATGGATAGTAGCCAAAGTGATGATAGTCAGTTGTCAAATAATGAACTTTTCAAAAGGTTGTTAGAGGCAATTAGCGAAGCGAGCAAAAGCACTAAAGATGAAGTTGCTAAAGATATAAAGGCTGAAAGTAATAAAATTATTGAGAAACTTGATAAACAAAGCGAACGGATTGTAGAATTAGAAAGTAAAAACAAGAAATTAGAGCTCAGGTGCATTCAGTTGGAAAGACAGTGCCGAAAAAATAATATAATAATCTTTGGCTTTACAGTAACCGATGAAGTCAACTTATTACAATTTATTCTAAGTAAGTTTGCGGATCTCCTTCAAGTTGTGATATTAGAGACTGATATAAGTAGTATCTATATTTTAAAAAATGGTAAAAGTACGCCTGTTAAGATTGAGTTTGTCTTTTTTTGAAAAAAAAATTAGTATTCCAAAATGCTAACAAGTTAAAAGGAAAAAATATTTTTATTGCAAATGATCTTTGCCACGAGGACCAAAAAGACAACAAGATTTTACAGCATCACTTAAAATTGGCCAAAGCAAAAAAAATCTCCGCAAAAATCAAGGGCAATAAGCTTGTTGTGAATGGGGATGCATATACTGTGGATCAGTTAAAAGGAATGGAAATTGAGGTTACCCAAACTGAAACAGTGGAAGTGCGTTCAAGTAGTGGTGGTTTTAACCAATCTAACAGTGCCCCATCTACACCGATACCAACAAAAGATTTCGACGTTTTGTTTAGTACTAATATTCCCGAAGCTTCCGTGGCTCATGATAATACTGCAGATAGTCCTCCTATTTATACTGCTCCCCCACCAAAAAAGAAAAAAATTACATCATCTAAGAGTGATCCTACTGGGCAAGGTAACACAAGTACTACTCCCCGTATAACTAGAAATCAACAAGGAATCAAGTTAAAAAATTAATAAAAAACTATTTTGTTTTTATGTGTTCCTTAACAACTTATTTATATATTTTTTTTTCTACTGTAATTTTTGTTCAGTTATAATTATAAATACATTTTTCTGTGAAATAAAAAATATAATTGTACTTTTATTGTACTTCTATGTTAGTTTATAGTTTTTCTTGATTTTTTTTGTATTTCATTTCTATCAATACTCTACGATTTTTAGTATCTGTCTTTTTAAATAAAAATATTATCTTCATAATCTCTATATCGGGAAACGTAAGTAACACATATTTTATCCACTGTCCAACAATATTACTGTAGTGCTTAAATAGATTTTATTTTAGAATAATGAAACAAAATTGTATAGAAATCGCTCATTTAAACATTCGCTCATTAGTTCCTAAATTTCCTGAACTTAGGAATATTGTTCTGTCTAACAAGTATGATATATTTGCACTGTCAGAAACTTGGCTTAATAATACTGTTGATAGTAAATCTTTAAGAATTGAGAATTATAATTTAATACGTGTTGATAGGCCGACAAGAGGAGGAGGAGTTGCAATTTATATACGTGATACATTCAAATATAAAGTTTTGAACACATCTAATAACATTGAACAATTGTGGATTTCTACATGTCTTAATAATATATCTTATGTAATTGGTGTATTCTATAGGCCACCTCAGACAAACTTTAAAAATTTTGTTGATGAATTAGAAGACTCAATATCTATATCTATGCAACAAGCAGAACAGTTATATTGCTTGGGAGATATTAATATTAATTTATCAATGGTGGATTCACCTGCTTCCTCGTACTTTTCTTCAATGATAGAATCTGTTAGTGTACATCAAATAATTAATGAGCCAACTCATGTTACTAATAATTCGTCCTCACTGATTGATATCATATTATGCAATAATCCTAATTTAGTTATTTCATCTGGTGTGGGTGGTATCGATTTGTCTGATCATGAGGTTATCTATTGCAAAATTTCTAGTAAAAAACCAAAAATCGAACCATTTTATTACACCTATCGTGACTTCAAAAATTTTAATGAGCAAGAGTTTTATCATGATTTACAAGAATTACCACTATGGAATATATTTAATACAAATGATGTTGACATCAAGGTAAAACTTTTAAACCAATATTTACTTGCATTATTTGATAAACATCTACCACTTAGAACTGTTAAAATAACCAAACCTAAAGCTCCTTGGCTTACAGATGATGTTCGACTTCTGATGTCTCTAAGAGACAAGGCTAAAGCTAAGTTTAGACAAACTGGATCTCCGGCGCACTGGGCATACTATAAAGAATTAAGAAATTATACAAATCATGCGATAACTAATGAAAAAAAAGCTTATTTCAATACCATTTTAAAAAGCAATAATTCAAAAACTCTTTGGAAAGAACTAAAATCCTTAAATATAAATAATAATACAGCACCTCAGGTTCCCTTCGATTTACAAGATCCGAATCAAATTAATAATCATTTTATAGACAGTATTCCAAATGAATTAAATCATAATGTTCTGAGCACAATAAGTTACTATCAGCAAAATAAAATTTGTCAAACTGACTTTAGCTTTGCCCTTGTCACTGATGATACTGTATTAACAGTTCTTAAAAAACTTAAGAATACTTCTCCGGGGTCAGATAATATAAGTATAAGTCTAATTAAATTGTGTTGCCCTTGGATCCTAAAATTCCTGGTAAACATTATTAACAGTATTTTTCTGCAAGGCAAATTTCCATCCTGCTGGAAAAATGCTATAGTGACACCCATTCCTAAAAAAACTGAGGTAGTAACTTATTCTGACTTAAGACCCATTAGTATACTCCCAGGTCTCTCAAAGTTATCCGAAAAACTAATAGAACTTCAGTTACGAGAGCACCTCGATTGTAACAACATTTTACCCTCTGTGCAATCGGGATTCAGATCAGGATATAGCTGTTCTACAGCCTTGTTACATGTGACCGATGACATTATGCAAGCATACGATGTCGGTAAAAGTACGGCCCTGGTATTACTGGATTTCAGCAAAGCCTTCGACACCATAAATCATAATATTTTATTAGCTATTTTAGAATCCTGTGGTGTCAACGCAGAAGGTGTCCTGCTGTTCCAGTCAAATCTAGAAGGCCGTACACAAAGAGTTAAGTTGAGGGGAATTATATCTGATGAAAGACTCTTAGTAAGGGGTGTTCCGCAAGGTTCTATCCTTGGACCTTTATTGTTCACAATTTATACCAGCCAGTTTCCTAAATCTATGGAACACTCATCGGTTCATATGTATGCAGACGACACACAAGTGCTCTATTCATTTCACCCACAAGAATACGACAGTGCAACAGCGGCAATTAACGACCTAAAAAAACTATCAAATTTGTCATCGCATTCACTAATATTAAATCCTTTAAAATCTGCTGTACTTTTGTTCAGTAAAAAAACAGACTATATTAACCTTAAGCAAATGGTCAGGATCACAATCAATGAGACGCTAATTAACATAACTGACACCGCAAAGAACCTTGGTTTAATTTTGGATAGTTCTCTTAGGTTCCGGGAGCATATTACTAAAAATATTCAAAGGGCGTATGCAGCTCTTCGGCTATTGTGTCCTCATAGGCTCTACTTAAAAAGTGACACAAAAAAAATGTTATGTGAAAGTCTAGAAAGAAGAATACAGCGTGTGCAAAACTCGTGTATACGTTTCATATACGGCATCAGAAAGTTTGACCACGTTTCACATAAATGAATCGACCTAAAATGGCTTAACATGAAATATCGATTCCAATTATATGCTCTCTGTTTATACCATAAAATCATTATGTCAAAAACACCGTCATATTTGTTTGACAAAATTTCGTTCCGTAGTGATGTTCACAATATTAATATTAGAAGCAAAGGGCTGTTGACTCCACCTCCCCACAAAACTGCATGTTTTGAAAGAAGTTTTAAATTCGCGATTTATAAATTGTATAACTCTATCCCCTCTAGCTGCAAAGCTTTCAATTATTATAAGTTCAGGAAATTTATTAGGCAACTTTTCTTTGATAAACAAAAATAAGTGTAATTAAAATAAATATGTACTTACTTTTAGTGCAGTGGTATTATTAAATATATAGGTATGGTTGACTGCATCTTTGTGGGACGTATAGAGGCGTCGCCGCCTTTGATGGTCGTAAAGATTTTCAAACGTGCTGACGTTTTTTGTGTCTCACGAAGATGTAGTCAACTATACTAAGTATTCTAACTGTGTTCATTTGGCTATTGTTGTTTATGTTTTTTGTGTTTTTCTACAAGGGTTAAGTGGTAGAGCACCATATTCGGTGAACTTCCCCTTGTTTCCCATTTTGTATATATGTAATATATTTTGTTCGTATTCTTATATTTGGGAAATAAAGACATTTATTATTATTATTATTATTATTATTATTAAATATGATTATGATACAAACAGAAAAGGCCCTATGTATTCAGGTATAAAAATTTTTAATCACCTACCAAGGAAAATCACAGATAGTACAAACATTCACAAATTTAAAGCAAATTTAAAACAATTCTTAAGTAATTACACATTTTATAATTTAAACGAATATTATCAAACAAATCTTACATAATACTGTAATCAAAGTCTTTCATCTACTTTTCTTCTTTCTTCTCTCTTTTTTTTGCTTCCTTATGCCTTATACTGAGGCTTGTATTTTTACGTGTTAATTATTTTTTTATATATACATAAGTATATTATACTTTTTTACATATATATATATATATATATATATATATATATATATATATATATATATATATATATATATATATATATATATATATATATAATATTTTGAGGAGTTAGCTTGACTGGCTAAGTTAAAGATGAAAATTTTAATTAAAATTGGTGTAGCAGTCTAAGGCAAGAAGTAAAGAAAACTCTTTATTTCAGTTCTAGCTTTCGAGGCTTTATTGTCTCTTCATCAGGAACGCTACAATTTTTTTAATAAATTAATAGGCTATATAAAAATCTAAGTTAGTACTTACGAAAAATTGAGGTTAAACTGAAGTAGCACATGTGAAACAGCAAAATACAAAAATATGCACCAAAATCATGGTTAAACACAAGTCTATTATTAAAACTATATTAAAATTGTCATGATTATTTAAAATGATAAAACTAAACACAGATTAAAAACATGTTGAATGTAAAATATAAGGAAGCTAAGTGAAAGACATTTTGTTAAAATTTACAGCAAAAAACTCTACAATTCTATTCACTGATAAGAGGAACTTGACAAGTAACAACCTTGCAAAATGAAAAATGAAAGTAACTGTTGGGACAATTATGATTGAAATATACAGTGTGTTCTTTTCAAATGGGGAACATGACAGAGAACCGAACGGAGTGCCAGCCCTGAAACCTTAGATCACTGTGTTATCAGTGAGGTAAAAGGCTCCATGGCTGACCACCCATGCACCTCTCCTACCTATTCCACCACTGAAAAGACTTCACCAGCATTACTGATATTATGGTTTCTATTATTATCTAAGTGAAGTAAATAAGTATAAATGATACTTAGCCCTTCTATGTCCGTTTTCGCGTTCAGAGTGTTATTTGTTTGGTATATATTAATCATTTCTAAGAAATTTCGTTTATGCCAGTTTTTTTCAGTACCTAAGATTTTTACGTTTTCATAATCAATTCTATGGTTATGTGTCGTAGCATGTCTAGCGAGCATACACGATTGTTTATTATTTCTGATATCACTTTTATGACTTACGATTCTATCTTTTAAGCGTCTGCTTGTTTGACCAATGTATTGTTGGTTGCATTGTGTACACGGGATGTTATACACAACATTAGACATTTCCATCAACGTATCTCTATCTTTTAATTTTGAGAAAAGGTTCTTAATTGTTACTTGATTTCTAAATGCTAGTTTAATATCTACATAATTACTAAAAATTTTTTTAAATTTAACAACTAATGAATCCATATATGGTAGCGAGAAGTATGCCACAGGTGACTCAACAGGGGTAGTGTTTGCGTTCTATTGATAATAGTAATGACAACAACGCAAACACTACCCCTGTTGAGTCACCTGTGGCATACTTCTCGCTACCATATATGGATTCATTAGTTGTTAAATTTAAAAAAATTTTTAGTAATTATGTAGATATTAAACTAGCATTTAGAAATCAAGTAACAATTAAGAACCTTTTCTCAAAATTAAAAGATAGAGATACGTTGATGGAAATGTCTAATGTTGTGTATAACATCCCGTGTACACAATGCAACCAACAATACATTGGTCAAACAAGCAGACGCTTAAAAGATAGAATCGTAAGTCATAAAAGTGATATCAGAAATAATAAACAATCGTGTATGCTCGCTAGACATGCTACGACACATAACCATAGAATTGATTATGAAAACGTAAAAATCTTAGGTACTGAAAAAAACTGGCATAAACGAAATTTCTTAGAAATGATTAATATATACCAAACAAATAACACTCTGAACGCGAAAACGGACATAGAAGGGCTAAGTATCATTTATACTTATTTACTTCACTTAGATAATAATAGAAACCATAATATCAGTAATGCTGGTGAAGTCTTTTCAGTGGTGGAATAGGTAGGAGAGGTGCATGGGTGGTCAGCCATGGAGCCTTTTACCTCACTGATAACACAGTGATCTAAGGTTTCAGGGCTGGCACTCCGTTCGGTTCTCTGTCATGTTCCCCATTTGAAAAGAACACACTGTATATTTCAATCATAATTGTCCCAACAGTTACTTTCATTTTTCATTTTGCAAGGTTGTTACTTGTCAAGTTCCTCTTATCAGTGAATAGAATTGTAGAGTTTTTTGCTGTAAATTTTAACAAAATGTCTTTCACTTAGCTTCCTTATATTTTACATTCAACATGTTTTTAATCTGTGTTTAGTTTTATCATTTTAAATAATCATGACAATTTTAATATAGTTTTAATAATAGACTTGTGTTTAACCATGATTTTGGTGCATATTTTTGTATTTTGCTGTTTCACATGTGCTACTTCAGTTTAACCTCAATTTTTCGTAAGTACTAACTTAGATTTTTATATAGCCTATTAATTTATTAAAAAAATTGTAGCGTTCCTGATGAAGAGACAATAAAGCCTCGAAAGCTAGAACTGAAATAAAGAGTTTTCTTTACTTCTTGCCTTAGACTGCTACACCAATTTTAATTAAAATTTTCATATATATATATATATATATATATATATATATATATATATATATATATATATATATACATAGCCTACGGATGATACGAAGCCCGGTAAATATCACAGGCAAGTCGAAGCCCGGGTTGAGAGGTAGGGGATTGCAGTGAATATTGTACATTATTTTAAAATTTGTCAGTTAGTGTTTCAACAAAATAAAGCCTGCGGATGTTAAGAAGCCCGGCGGTGTTGCCGTTAGAAATAGATATCTTGGGAGGTATGATAATAATACTTTATTAACATATCTAAAGCTCTACAACAATAATAATAAATAATTTTTCACAGTGTATTTTTTTCATTCAAGAGTCCCACATTTTTTTCCTGCATTCTATATTTGTAAAGTGTGGAATGTTTTTATAGTCCCTTTTTAATACGTGAAATATATATTTCTTAGTGCATTTGAAATATTATAATTTGCTTCCTAGTTTTTCCTTAACGAAAAATAGAATACCTCTGCTTTCTTTGTTGAATAATCTATTGCATACCAGAAAAAATATTATTGTGAAAAATTCACACCTCGATAATTATGCATTTTTTACGCTCTACACAACTGCCTTCTCTTAGTTAATGAATATTTTTTCAGGAACAGGTTAGATTTGTATAAATTTTTTTTAAAACTTTTTCTTATATTATGGGCTGTGGCCTGTAGTACATTTTTTCATACAACGTACAGGACTGCAACGTAAAACCCTAGATTTTCGTGTATTTTTGCTGGCGCCCCTGTTTAGTTAAGTGATTATTCGGGTTATTTAGTAGGATCCAGTTTAAATTTCTCGGGACACATGTAGAGTCAGTCAGGAATTGTCACTTTAAAGGAAAAAGGGATGAAGAGTTTCGTGTATTTTCGCTTGCGTCCCTGTTTAGTTAATGATTCGATTTAGTCGGATCCGGTTTAAAAACCTCGGGAACATATAGAGTCTGACAGGAATGACAGATGAAAGGAAAGAAGGTTCAGGGATGAAGGGTTTCGTGTATTTTCACTGTCTGGCGTCTCTGTTAAGTTAAGTGATGATTCGGGTTATTTAGTTGGATCCGGTTTAAATATCTCGGGAATCATGAATTGTCCCTTGGAAGGAGAGAAGGTTCAAGGATGAAGGGTGTCGCGCATTTTAGCTGGGGTTCCTGTTTAGTTAAGTGATGATTCGGGTTATTTAGTTGGTTCCGGTTTGAAGATCTCAAGAAACATGTGGAATGCGACAGGAATGTCCCCTGAAAGGAGAGAAGGGTTTAGGATGAAGAGCTTTGTGTATTTTCACTGGCGTCCCTGTTTAGCTAATTGATGATTCGGGTTATTTAGTTGGATCCAATTTAAAGATCTCGGTAAACATGTAGAGTCCGACAAAAATGTCACTTGAGAGTCAAGAAGTTCAGGGATAAGGGTTTTGTTTATTTTCGCTGGCGTCCATGTTTAGTTAAGTGATAATTTGGGTTATTTAGTTAGATCCGATTAAAGATCTCGGGAACATGTAGAGTCCGACACAGCTGTTGGATGAAAGGAAAGTAGGTGTAGGGATGAAGGATTTCGTGTGTTTTCTTTAGTGCCCATGTTTAGTTAAGTGATGTTTCAGGTTATTTAGTTAGATCCGGTTTAAATATCACGGGGAACATATGGAGTCTGGCAGGAATGTCACTTGAATGGAGAGAAGGTTCAAGGATGAAGGGTTATGTGTATTGTCGCTGGCGTCTATGTTTAGTTGAGTGTTAAATCGGGTTATTTAGTTCGTTCCGATTTGAAGATCCCGAGAAACATGTAAAGTAGGACAGAAATGTCCCCCGAAAGGAGAGACGGTTCAAGGATGAAGGGTTTTGTTAATTTTCACTGGCATCCTGGTTTAGTTAAGCGATGATTCGGGTTATTTAGTTGGATACGGTTAAAGAGCTCAGGAAACATGTAGAGTCCGACAGAATTGTTGCATGAAAAGGGAGAAGGTTTAGGGATGAAGGGTTTTGCGTAATTTTGTCGGCGCCCCTGTTTAATTAAGTGATAATTCAATTTATTTAGTTGGATACGGTTTAAATATGTAGAGATGTAGAGTCCGACAGAATTGTTGCACAAAAGGAAAGAGGATTTAGAAATGAAGTGTTTCGTGTACTTTCACTGGCGTCCCTGTTTATTTAAGTGATGATTCGGATGATTTTGTTGGATCAGGATTAAAGGTCTCTGGTAACATGTAGTGTCTGACAGGAATGTCTCTTGATAGGAGAGTGGATTCAAGGATAACGGGTTGATTTCGCTGGCGCCCGTGTTTAGTTAAGTGATATTTCGGGTTATTTAGTTAGATCGAGTTTAAAGATCTCGGGAAACATGTAGAGTCCGACAGGAATGTCACTTGAAAGGAGAGGAGGTTCAATGATGGAAGGTTTCGTGTATTTTCACTGGCGTCACTGTTTGGTTAAATAATGAATCGGGATATTTAGTTGGATCCAGTTTGAAGATCTCGGGAAACATGTAGAGTCCGACAGGAATGTCACATGAAGAGAAAGGAGAATCAAGAATGAAGGGTTTCGTGTATTTCCGCTAGCGTCCGACAGGAATGTCATTTGAAAGCAGATAAGTTTCAAGGAGGAAGGGTTCCGTGTATTTTCGCTGTCGTCCCTGTTTAGTTGGAGTGATGTTTCGGGTTATTTAGTTGGATCAAGTTTAAAGATCTCGGGAAACATTTAGACTCCGACAGGAATGTCCCTTGAAAGGAAAGACGATTCAAGGATGAAGGGTTCCGTGTATTTTCACTGGCGTCTCTGTTTGGTTAAGTGATAATTTTGGTTATTTAGGAGGATCCGGTTAAAGATGTAGAGATGTAGAATACGACAGAATTGTTGCATAAAAGGAAAGAAGGTTTAGGGATGAAGTGTTTCGCGTACTTTTACTTGAGTCCCTGTTTAGTTGTCATCATTCGGGTTATTTTGTTGGATCCACTTGAAAGATCTCGGAAAGCATGTAGAATCCGACAGTAATATCAGATGAAAGTGGATAAGGTTCTGAGATGAAAGGAATCGTGTATTTTCGTTGGCGTCTCTGTTTAGTTAAATGATGATCCGTGTTATTTAGTTGGATCCAGTTCAAGGATCTCGGGAAACATGTAGAGTCAGACAGGAATTGTCACTTTAAAGGAAACAAATATCAGGGATGAAGAGTTTCGTGTATTTGCGCTAGCGTCCCTGTTTAGTTAAGTGATGATTCGATTTAGTTGGATCCGGTTTAAAGACCTCGGGAACATATAGAGTCCGACAGGAATGCCGCTTGAAAGGAAAGAAGGTTCAGGGATGAATGGTTTCGTGTATTTTCTCTGTCCGGCGTCTCTGTTAAGTTAATCATGTAGAGTTCGACAGAATTGTCCATTCAAAGGAGAGAAGGTTCAAGTATGAAGGGTTTTGTGTATTTTCTCTGGCGTCCCTGTTTAGTTAAGTGTTGTTTCGAATTATTTTGTTGGGTCCAAATTAAAGATCTCAGAAAACATGTAGAGGGATTATCACTTGAAAGAAGATGAATTTCAGGGATGGAGAGTGTCCTGTATTCGCTGGTCCCCGTTTAGTTAAGTGATGTTTCGAGTTATTTAGTTGGATCCGGTTTAAAGATCTCGGAGACATATAGAATCCGACAGGAATGCCACTTGAAAGGATAGAAGGTTCAGGGATGAAAAGTTTCGTATATTTTCGCTGGCTGGCGTCTCTGTTAAGCTAAGTGATGATTCGGGTTATTTAGTTGGATACAGTTTAAATATCTCGGGAATCATGTAGAGTCCGACTGGAATGCCACTTGAAAGGAAATAAATTTCAGGGATGAAGAATTTCGTGTATTTTCGCGGGCGTCCCTGTTTAGTTAAGCGATGATTCGGGTTACTTAGTTGGATCCGGTTTAAAGATCTCTGGAACATATAGAGTCCGACAGGGATATCACTTGAAAAGAAAGAAAGTTCAGGGATAAAGGGTTTCGTGTATTCTCGCTGGCGTGTCTGTTAAGTTAAGCGATGATTCGGGTTATTTAGTTGGATCCAGTTTAAATATCTCGGAAAGCATGCGTAGAGTCCGACGGAATTGTTACATGAGAGGAAATAAGGTTCAGGGATGAGAGGTGTCTCGTATTTTTATTGGCTTTGCCGTTTCGTTAAACGATTCATGTTATTTAGTTGTATCTGGTTTAAAGTTTTAAAATTTTTTTGACAGTTGTCAAAAAACTGTCAAAGTGACGTTTAAATGTCAAAGGGAGAGAGGGGCGCCATCTACGAACCGAGAACGGTTTCGGGGCGCCGAGGACGTCCGGATCCCGAAACTGCGATCGGTTCCGTCCTGGGGCTGATAATAAGGAAACGTCAATTTCGGACCATAACCTAAAAGTTTTATCGCAACGCACTGTAGATTTCGAGATAACCTAAAAGCGGCGCTTTGACATTGACGTTGTAATTTTTAAGTATTGTCAAGACCTGCGCGCGCATCCGGCGGCCATTGGTCTCGTATCTCTTTTTAATTTCTCAAATTTTACAAACCTCTCCAACACGGTGCTACCAAACGGCCAATAACTTTTCTTAATACTCAAAGGATCGCAACGAAACATCGACGTTGGGATTTTCCCGATATGATTCCGCCTACGAAAAGCCAATCTCCCCCGTGAAAAAAGCCTTTGCGGGCGCAAAGTACACGAAAAACCGCTCCCGAATTAGACGGACATAGCCTTATCACATTTTAATATTTATAGATATAAAAGATAGATAAAAAGAATAGAATATAGAATAGAATAGATAGAATAGATAATAATAATAATAATAATTGTAACTAGTCAATAATCACATAATCAAAAATTAAGAACTGAATATAAGTCTAGGTACTAACAGAATAAAATTACCAGATCTGCTAAAAGCTGAATCAGATTCATGATCAGTTAATAATGGTAGTTAATGCATCCGGAATTATTTTCTTTTTTATTTTCCGTTTACCTTGCCTGTCTCCTCTTCAGTAGTATATAAAGAATACTTAATATTTTTATATCATTTTAATTCCATTATCAATTTCTTTGTGCAATTTATTTATATTGAATCTGTTATTGACGATATATATTTTAATAATTTAATTGAGAATTAATGTATCTTGTTAATTTTTTTTTTAATAGCAACTACATAACAAATGTAAATTATTGTTAATTAGAGTTTTATTCAATAAATATTTATTTTAGTTATTTGATTATATTATGGTCACCAATTAAAAAACGAAGTCCACAAGAAGATGTACATATTCTTTCGCTATTTGTAGCTCATCAGGTAGACGATTAATCTCGAAAAACAAAATGATTTACTTGAACTTACATTTTACAATTAATAAACTGTCATGTAACCATAAAAAACAAATTTCTATAATTAATGCCGCCTACATTTTCATGCTTTCTTATAAAATACTCTTCCTCTCTTTATTCGAGACTTGTTGTATAAACAACCTTATTCAAGCCTTATATTGGCCCAATAATAACAAAATTATCTAATACATTTATTGATGTTCCATTTCTGAACATGCAAATATAAATTATGTTGAATTCAAAAAAAAATCGTTGAAAACAATTTAGAACGTTATTATTGTCGAACAATGCAAAAACAAAATACTCTGCAGGACTATATGTCACATACAGCATTGCAATATATTGCAGAATCCATTTAAATGTTTTACGTTTTGCTTTAAATGTAATGGATTCTGCAATAAAAGTCAGTTACCCCCCTACTTTTGACTGGTTTCAAATATTTTTTGGAGTTTTGGGGTTATACTCCAAGATAGATTTGCGAGTGTTTGACTCTAAATAAAAAAACCGATATTCCAAAATGGCGTCTGGTCGCCATATTGGATATTTCTCTAATGTCGGATCGAGGTGTGTGACACCTTAAATTAAAGATCTAATCTTAACTTGCCCAAATTTCGAGTTAATGCGATGACAATAAAATGCTCGATTATTAATCCCAGTAAGCATTTGAATTGAATATAATGTAAAATGATGTTTGAAATGCAATTTTTTACTATTTATTAAGAATTTTTATTTTTAAACAAATATTATTATCTTATTAATTAGATATAATAAATAGTACGTTTATTTACTTTAGCAAAAATACTCGAAGTGAGTTCCATTTTGTTCACAACAGCATACCCGTTTTATAAATTTTTCGCGAACACTTCTGAGCCTTATGCTACTTCTAGATGTGTTAAAGACAGCTCTATGGTAATTTCTTTTCTTCAATTATTCGTCAAATATCAAAGCGGCTTCGATTTATCATTTAAAATTCGCGGCATGATTATTATAAGTCACTTTATGTAGGTAGAGAAAGTATGTAATAATGGGTAAATAATAACTGTCAAATTTATTTCCACATTTTCAAGGCACATCATTATTATTTTCCTTTTACAGGATGAGCTTTAGTGATATAGATTGTCCTGTAAATTAATGTATTTATTCATTTGACTAGGTACTTAGTCCCTAAAATTTGCAAAAGTCTTAACTATATAATGAAAAAATGTATTTCAAACATTATTTTACTTGCCTTATTGACAAACTTTCATTATGTTCAATTCAAATGCTTACTGGGATTAACAATCGGGTATTATTGAGTCAAAAAACCAGGTAAAGAAACTAGTGCCCTGTGTAAACATTCAATTTGTTGTAATGCTGCCATTTTGTTATACATCATCGGATTACCTAAGGCAAGTTACTATGGACGAATATACCTTTAATTTAAGGTATCACACACCTCGGCTCGACAGTAGAGAAATATTCAATATGGAGACCAGACGCCATTTTGGAATATCAATTTTTTTATTTAGAGTCAAACAGTCGCAAATTTATCTTATCTCCAAAAAATATTTGAAATCATTCAAAAGTTAGTAGAGGGGTAACTGACATTTGTGCCTTACTATACATTAGTCATCTAGGTCCACATAAACAAATTAATAACTTACAATATTACTCTGTAAAACGCATAAGATGTATAATTCTAAAAGAGTTTAATAAAGGTAACTGTTAATTTAAATAATTATATATTATCAGCTACCTATTTCTAAATTTAGTCAATATCTTACTGAAATATGTAATTAAAAACTATTGAATCTCATAAAAATCAATAAATTAGGTATTGTACCATTTACATTAATTACAACAGAATTAGAGAAACAAATTTATAGTACCTAACACATTTTTTTCAAATTAATAATAATTCACTTATTTATGTAACTGCAATTAAATTAAAATTAAGGCAAGAAATATTAAATTCCATTTAAATTAACATACCCTTTGTCAATAGCAGATTTGATTGAAACAAGTTCTATAAAGGAATTAATAAATAATATTCATGTGTATTAAAATCGAAATACAGATTAAATCAAGTACCTACTTGATTTAATCTTAGGTACCTACCTACCTAAGCCAAGTAAAAATCGAACCTATCTTTTTAATTTTCTATGGTATAAAAGTGTTCAATTAGTGATTAGGGAAGCTAAACTGCGTAGTTGCCAAAATTAAGGGCTTCCTATGCACGGCGAAACATAGCGGGCTTCCTATCATCCGTGAAACTCAGACAGTGTATATACAGAGAGCGTGGCGGCCCTCTGGTGGCAATCACACTGAACTAAAGGTGTATATATTGAGATATAATACCGACTTAGGAAGCCCGGCTGATTTTTTGAAACAACTACAGATGGAGTCACCTACCCCTGATAGACTTATATACGCAATAATTTTTAGGAAGCCCGATTCGGGCTTCGTAAATTTGCCGCGGGCTTCGTAACATCCGTGAAGTATAGCGTTTCGGGCTTGGTAATGCCGGATTACATGTGTATATATATATATATATATATATATATATATAATATATATATATATATATATATATATATATATATATATATGTCAAGCGACGTGTTCCAAGACATTTTCTAAGGCATATATACAATATGAAAAATCAGAGTACATTTGTATTTCCTATAAGAAAATCCATATACTTTTTGAAAATAAGGTATTTTACAGAATTGGTCATGTTTCGTTAATTTCCGGGACATGCAGGTATATTGATCACTGCCAGGACACCGGTTTAATTATGTCTATTAATAAAGTTATTTTCATTATAAATATTCTTTGTACCAACCAGAATCATTAAATTGGTACCACTGACCACTGCTATGATTTATGATTGCCACACTGTTTCTGTTCTATTCTGACATTTCGCCAATAGGTCAGTAGGTCACCGAGTTATTGATGGTCGATGGTCGTTCATTGATAGTTTGGTCATTGAGTTGATGTTCTGTGGTTGGATTATGTTATGGATCGCTCAAGTGAAAGTGTACCAGTTTTTACAGTATTACCTACTAGTAAATAAAGTGATTACTAAATTTATTTCAGTGATACTTATCAAAGGGTTATAAACAAAATAAAAAATTAATATTCTGAGTTTCTATATAGATTTACCTAATATGTCAAATCTAAATACCATAGCTGTGGCGGATGATAAAGAAAAAAATGCTAGTGTGCTCTGTGAACACATCAAACTCGTGGTGTTATAAATCTAACGCCACAATCAAACTTTATATACCTACCTACTTACTGTTATTCACAGAAGTAAAGTCAAGACAAGACAATTTTAGACCTTGTATAAAGTAAAGTTTAGTAAGTAGGTTATGAATAAACTTTACGAGGCACACAAATATGTTTAAAATTAAAATCCATATTACCTACTCTTAGAGAATAAGGTCTTTTATAGAATTGGTCATGTATCGTTAATTTCCGTGACATGCAGGTATATTGATCACTTCCAGGACACCGGTTTAATTATGTCTATTAATAATATGTTATTTATCATAAACTATTGTATTATTATTATTAGTTACTTCTATACTTTTTTTTGCATACATTCAACGGTCAACGAATGTTTACTTAGCGGTTAAAAAACCATTTAGTTTCTGAAAGAAATGTTTTTTACAGTATTAGCCATGTATCGTCAATTTCAGGGACATAGAGATATACAGGGTGTCCCGATTTTAAACCGACAAACTTCGGGTACAGAAAGTTAACATGAAATTATGACATACCCCTTCTAACATTTCTTCTCTATCGAGCCTCCTAACGGAGATACAGGGTGTTGAAAATTCAATTTATTTTTTGTTTTTCTTTAATAACTTTCACAATATTAAAGATAGGGAAACCAAACTTGGTACACATAGTTAGGTTGTGAGTGTCCATCTTTGCTATGGTTCAGAGTTAAACTGAGGCGTGCCAGTGGCGTGCAGTGTGGTCACGTCGACATAAGTTTAAGGAAAAAAGTATGTGCACTAATTTTTTTCGCAATTCTGATCAGATTTTCATAATTTACGGTTGATTTTCAAAAAAAACTTGCTCATGTAAAATTTTGACTGAGGCATTAGTTTTCGAGATATTTGCGTCTGAACAAAACGATGCACCAAAAACACAAATATCTTTTCGGAAATGCCTCTGATGAAATCACGACATATCCCTTCTAAAATTTCTCTATAGCCATTCCAAACGAAAATACAGGGTGTTAATATTCTTGATATTTGGATGTTGATAATTTGTTTATGCAATTTCGTAACAAACAAATTTTTCTTTTGACAGAAATAATATTGACTTGCAAAAGGCCTTAAAAACGCCTTATTGCAAAAGAAGAAAAACATTAAAAACATTAAATTGACAGTTCAGTTCAGTATATCCCTTCGAAAATCAGATTGAAAATAATTTTGAAAGGGCTATCTTAATTAATTAATTGTGTTTTTGGTGCATCGTTTTGTTCAGACGCAAATATCTCGAAAACTAATGCATCAGTCAAAATTCTACATTGAGCAAGTTTTTTTAGAGAATTAACCGTAAATTATGAAAATCTGATCAGAATGCAAAAAAAATTAGTGCACATACTTTTTTCCTTAAAATTATGTTGACGTGACCACACCGCACGCCACTGGCGCGCCTCAGTTCAACTCTGAACCATAGCAAAGATGGACCCTCACAACCTAACTATGTGTACCAAGTTTGGTTACCCTATCTTTAATTTTGTGGAAGTTATTAAAGAAAAACAAAAAATAAATTGAATTTTCAACACCCTGTATCTCCGTTAGGAGGCTCGATAGAGAAGAAATGTTAGAAGGGGTATGTCATAATTTCATGTTAACTTTCTGTACCCGAAGTTTGTCGGTTTAAAATCGGGACACCCTGTATATATACAGGGCGAGTTCACTTTAAATACAATAAATTTAAGGATCGATAGAACACATGAAAATAATTGGGATCCCGTTAAAAAAAAATCTCTAAAATGTCCCATTAATAAGATACAGGGTGTTGAAGTTTCAATTACGTTTTGTTCCATAACTTCTAAACGAAGCAAAATATCGAAATTTTGCAAGAGAAAAAAAAGTTTCATAAGACGGCAGCGGTATTAATACACCTATCAATAATAATCAGTGGCGTACTGACAAAAAGATGGGGCGGAAAGAAGGTTCAATGGTACCGAAAACTCAACCGCCCAGTATATGTAGCCCGATGATTTCAAACTTGAAATATGGCTGTTGATATACTAAACTTTCGTAGTAAATTTGAAGTTAATATTATTTTTCGTTCGGGAGTTAAATAAGAAAAACTTTAAAAAAATTGAAACTTCAACACCCTGTATCTTATTAATGGGACATTTTAGAGATTTTTTTTTAACGGGATCCCAATTATTTTCATGTGTTCTATCGATCCTTAAATTTATTGTATTTAAAGTGAACTCACCCTGTATAGTAAATATCACTTAAGACACAAGGACGTTCTCGGTGGGCGTGTCCTAATTCAAATTTCGGCGGGTTTCATGTTTCTGTTAAAATTAAATTGATGGAAATTACTATTGTTAGTGTTAGTAGGTAAATACATTTTAGGTTTAAAATTTAATGTACTTAGATAGGTTTAATGTAGGTAGGTATCTAACTATCTAAATAAAAATACGGCAACATTTTTTTTATGTAGCAATAAAATAAGATTAATCTAGCTTAATGATTAAGCTATGTATTATACACAGGCATAATAGTTTCATTGTTAGCTTCTGAATAAAATAAGACTAAATAATTATATAAATATAATAATTTAATTACCTTGTTTCAAATCATTTAAATATCAGTTAGGGATTTTTATATGTAGGAAAGATAAGTTGACATAAAATCTATGAGTTTTTATAAAAGTAAAAAAAGATTAAATCGAAAAAATTCAGACATATTGGAAAAGGCAAATGGTTAAGGTTCTTTCCAACATCTAGTGAAGAATTATAGAAATTTAGAGCCTAATAAGATCTAAGATTAGTAAAATAATATTTGCTATATTGTTCTGGATATTTCCTAAGTAAAATTCATTTACTTACCTGATGTCAAAACTAGAAATCTTAGACGATTGAAATTTTCAGGTTCTATCCTACGTTCGTCCCTAAGTCCTGTCCTATGCTCTTTATAACGTAAAGAATATTTATTCTTGCTCTTGTCTGGCTGGTAGAGCCGTAGTAAATTATAAAGAGCTGATAAAGGTCAAGACACAGATTAAGCCGTTGGTGATAGTACTAGTCGTAAGGTATAATCGTACAGATATTGGTAGCACTCATAGTGGATGATGAGCGACTGAAGGTGTTTTGTATTAGCAGAAGCCCTGCACTCTTGTCGTGCTTACATTCAGCCCATGGTTTGGTTGGACGTGGATTTTTTGCCCTCGTTTTCGTCATTGCTGTTCGTCCAGGTCATAGTACAGCTGTTGATCATATTATGCCAGTGATAATTAAGTAATTAATAGACTGAACCTGAAGGTACAGAAGGCCCAGAACTGTGAGTACTTTTGTTTATTTTGATCCTAACCATACGAGGAACACCTAGAAAAAAGTACGAGACTCTTACAAGTAGGAAGCCTGTGTAGTGTGTATCGAACGTTACTGTTTTTATCATTAAGCTCCAGAGCTAACTGGATAGCTGTATTTATTTTGTCTTTATAGTAACAATATTATATTATTATTATAGTGTAAACTGTAAACTCCAAACAGCTGTTTCGAGGTTGGTGTTTTAGCTAGGTAAATTGCCTGCTACAATAATTATATCAGGTATTTGTGTTCTTATGTGGTGCATTCCAAGCTTACCTACCTGTGTGTTCAAATGTACGAAAATAAATCCATTGTATGAGCTTAATGCACTCACAAAAACCCCTTCTTAGCTCTGTTCTTGGCACCATAGCGTACGTACAGGTTATAACCATAATTTTCTAATCACAGAACAAGAATAGAACATAGAACTACAGAACACACCCGCCATATTAGGATAACACAGAACATTAATAAATACCACCTGACGCAGGCCATTCTTCTTCTTCTTTTATAAATTCGTTATTAGTAATATTGGAAATACCATATACCACAACACAAACAGTTGCTCGCAGATTTTATTTCTTATTAGAATTCTTTATCTATATTAAAACTATTGTTCATTTATTGTATATCAAATATATTTACATTTTTGTATTAAATTTTCCAGTTACACCAGGTCTCATTGTTTTCATTTTGAATTCGTCCCCCCTTTCCTCGACGCTAACTTTAGCGACTGGCGCCCGCTAACTTACTAGGTTGCTAACATCTGCGACAAATAAAAACATATGTATTAATCAATAAACTAAATATTAAAACCTAAATATTTATTAAATATTTATTGAATTGTAAGTACTTCTTTCTTTGTGCATGCATTAATTGATTTTTTTCTATAATGTTTATTTCTACCATGGGTATACCAACTATCATGGCCGTAGCCAGAGTGAATGTTTAGGGTAGGCAAAATAAATTTTTGGACAGGCTCAAACTCTACTATAATTTCGAGTATAATTTATTTTATTAAAATAATATGTATTTTTTGGCTATAGAACATTATGTAGTGGTTAACCTTCATTTATCAACATTTAAACTTGAAATTTTTGTTTATACTCTGTCTGTTCAAGACATAGAAATAGACTCCGCCCCAAAAATGCCCGCTAAATTTGAATAGAATTTCTGTATTGGTCGTATTTATAGAACCCGAATTACAAAACAACCGCTAGATTTGACTGACACACTACACTACAAGTACGTATTAAACTTTTACGCATTTTGCAACAGACCAATCAGCTTATGTTATGATTGTCGTGAAACGCATACACGCTAGAGGTATGAAAAACGCGAGTAAATGGGGAGCCGGCTTCACTGTCCACTGTCATATTCGTTTTTGTGAAATTATTAATTTATGTCAGCTGTTTTGTTAATGAATTCATTGAGATTTATTTTATATAAACATATCTTACTTTTTTGTGTATTAAGGTACGTATAAGAATTAACCATATATGTTTTGTGTATTAAGTATGAAGGTACGTAATGCAAACGATTAATAATTGATTAAATGTTAAAACGGGTTTTAAGGTTAAGTTTTCAAAGTTTTCATCAAAATCTGATGGCTAACCAAATATATTGAGACATAATATATCTGTGGCTATGGCAGATTTCATTAATTTCATCGAGTAAAACTGACTATTGCGTACACCGTTCTACGCTACTATGAAATTAATGGGGCGGAGTCTATTTATATCTCTTCGACAGACAGAGTATAGTAAAGTCCACGATGCACTTACAACGGTATGCCAGGTAGCTGTTCGAAAACGGTCCGCTCTGCGCAATGACGTCACGTGCGAGAGATTTTGTAAGCGCGTACATTATTCTTATGGGATTTTTATGAAAATTGGTCGTAAAAATGAAATAAATGGACAATGTTCATCTTGATTTGATGTTATATATCTTTATTATATGCTATCTTGCTTACATTAACGTACACCTAAGATTATCAATTAATTATTCTATTAATAATGCAGTAGTCTCAGCTTGTAAAATTCTCAGCTTGTAAAGCTGATATTTGTTCCCTCGTTCTTGTAAATTTTTCACATAGACAAGACAAATCTACATTTTCCTCGATGCTTTCCACGCACGATTCTACGTTCCATAACTTCAATAATTCACTGACTTCCTGTCGGTTTCTTCGTTTGGTAAGTTTATGTTCTCTCGGAATCATATTTTGTTTTTCTTTTAATGCAGCTACAACACTTAAACACAACACAACGTCACAACACAATATACTCCTCTTTTGATGAAGTCGGAAATATGTAGAAGCAAAAGCAGCAACCGCCGTAGAAGCCACAGCAATAATATAGATTTGACAGTTTCACCTCGCATATGACATCAGAACTGTGAGAGAGACAGAGCTAACTATGCGCGCTGGCATACCGTTGTAAGTATCGTGGTAAATTCAACAGTCAATAGATTCAGGTATATAAATAATAAAATATATTATATTAACTGCTTTACTACTTTAGTAGCAACTTAAGAACATGCCTACTTACGCAAATCTCAAATAACTGACTCGAAGACTCGACACTCGATAGTCATCGCATTGCTTATTTTATTCTTGTCAAATCCCACAACGCCACGCACACGCATTCAACCGCGTGGCATATAGTTGCCACTATGTTCGATTTTTTCCTTATCCTCCGATTAATCTAGGGCAGGCAAATTTTTTTACAGGGCAGGCGCATCCTGGCCTGGCGTACCCCTGGCTACGGCCCTGCCAACTATATATACATGACACCTCTTTTGATGTACTGATTATTTCCAAGACATTTACGTCTGCGTAAAAGTACTTAATTCCATTAGGAGTCAATGATTTTTCCCACCAGAATAATTAAATTGGTACCACTGCTATGATTTATGATTGCCATATGTCTATATTGCCATACTGTTTCTGTGTTCTGACATTTCGCCAGTAGGTCAGTACAGGGCTAGCCCACTAGGATGGAGAATGCCGCAACATAGTTCATAAAGCAGTGTTGCTAAATTTAATTATTAGCGGCCAATATGCTATAAATTTTCTCATAATATAAGTTTTAAACAAAAGACAGCGTTTATTTAAAAATATCTAGCAAAATTACGTCATTTACGAATTACTCTTTTATTTCTTAAAATGCATTATTTTTATTATCACCTACTCCTATAGTTTGGCCCATTCTTTAGTAAACACCCTGTATATATATATATATCTCTATGTCTTTGAAATTGACGATACATGGCCAATACTGTAAAAAAACATTTCTTTCAGAAACTAAATGGTTTTTTACCGCTAAGTAAACATTCGTTGACTGTATGCAAAAAAAAAGTATAGAAGTAACTAATAATAATAATACAATACATACATTTATGATAAATATCATATTATTAATAGACATAATTAAACCGGTGTCCTGGAAGTGATCAATATACCTGCATGTCCCGGAAATTAACGATACATGACCAATTCTATAAAAGACCATATAATAGAATTCGATTTGTATCAGGATCCACATTTTTTAGGATATTTGAACCAAAAGACATTGATTGGAAATGAAATTCTGCCAAATGGAGTTTTTGGGGTCAAAAAACACGATTCCGTGTATATTTTTGACCGATGACCTAGCCGAAAGCCGTCAGCTGCCTATTTGTTACCAATAATTCACATAATAATAATAAATCAAATATGTTTTTAATTATGTTTTTATTGTCATTAGTACAGTTTATTTCACATTATTTGTTTTTTTATTGTCGTAGCGAACAATATTTATATTTGATTTGTCATAATTAGTTCTCGGATTCTAGGCAAAATGCCTTTAATCTTTAATGCCTTTTCGTTGTGTATTTAGGCAACTTAAAAATATGTCGACATAAATGCGTTTTGAAATAAACTGAACATTTTGAGCCATATTTTATTTTGCCTAAATGCCTATTGTTGACGTGTGAAGCCTAGAACATAATCTTTGGACCTAAAACGAAAATTAGAATGCCTAAAATAGGCTCGCTGTTATTTAATACTATATTATACCTAAAGACCATTACAATACTAATCTTTTGGTTTCTTGAAGACCGCTTGGATGGCGCTGTTAGTTAGGTACGTGGTCTTGCTTATTTGTATGTAAGCGTCCCATCTAAATCTAATTTATCTATGCGTAATGCAATTTATGCAACTATATGTTTTGTGTTATGCAATATGTAATGTATAACCTCACTTCTTCGTGCTTTACTCGTTGTTTGCTTGCTGCAAACAATAAATTATTATTGTTGTATTAGATTTTCTTAAACAATGCCTAAGCTTAAGGAATCCTTCAGTGAAAAAGTTAAGAAGTGGTTGAATGGAGTGCAAAACAAGGAAGTTTTTTAACAACACCCAACTAAAGAAGATGAATTATTCATAATTTTTGTAGTTTTCCTGTAAAAAGAAAAATCATATAGAACAGCATGCTTCTGCACCTGGGCATAGAGCAAATGTTGCAAGACCTCAAAGACACACGCTATTAACCGATGCCTTAAATCAATCTGAGAAGGATGAATTTAATCAAGATTTGGAGGCTTTCATGGCTGCAAATATTCCTCCGCATAAATTAAACAATCCTAAATTACGTGCTTTTTTTGAAAAAAATTGCAGCAGAAAATTAACAAGTGAATCCACAATTAGGAAATCTTACGTACCAAGATGTTACGATTAGGTAAATTATCATTAGGGGTCGATGTGTTATTCTAATTTTTATTTGCCTAGACTATCAATATTATCCGAAAAGGCATATGTGACAGTGACATATGGGTGTCAGTAGATGAAACAACTGATTCTAAGGGTCGTTTTATGGCCAATATGATTGTTTGTAAATTATGCAGGAATGCCATATTTACTTGCCTCAAAACTATTAGAAAAAACCAATAATGAAACAATGGCAAGATTTGTTAATGAATCGTTGGGTAAGAATATAAAATACATTTTAATCAAATTAAATATAACTGCATGTGCCATCCCTTGCAGGAATATTATGGTCCAGTGGTGTGCAATATGAAAAAGTAAAATTATCGGTTGGTTACCGATTGTGCGTCCTACATGCTTAAACGTGGCATTAACTTGAGGACTTTTTACACAAATATTATACATCTTATTTGCTTTGCACATGGGTTAAATTTGGTATGTGAATGCATACGCAATCAATATGAGAATGTAAATGGCCCAAATATCCAATGTTAAGAAAGTCTTTTTAAAAGCCCCGCTACGTGTACAAGTCTATCTGGAGAATTTGGCAGGCGTGCAATTGCCACCCGAACCAGTTTTGACCCGCTGGGGAACCTGGATTGATGCCGCTGTATATTATGCTAAACACTGACGCAGTAAAAGACGTAAGCAAATATTTTCAACATAAATTAGAATCATTTTTTTATAAACAGTTTTTCAGGTTATCATGGGCTTTGATAAAAACTGCGCAAAATCTGTTGAAAAGGCTCAGGAATATTTTTGCGCTGTAAATATAAAAAATAATCTGCAATATATCAAGGCTCATTTTAAAATATTGACAGAAAGTATAAAAAAATTGGAAACTTTTGGTTTACCTCTAACTGAATCAATTAATATCATTGGAAAAGTAGAAGCGGCTCTAAAAACAACTCCAGAATCAGTGGGAAAGTTGGCCTATGAGAAATTCAGGAATATAATGGCAAAAAATCCAGGTGCCCAAAAGGTGCAAGATTTTGCCAGACTCTTAAACGGAGAAAATACATAGACTGACTACAGTAATGTTGACTGGTCCTCCTATAAATTTTGTCCGATTACATCTTGTGATGTGGAGAGATCATTCTCTTCCTATAAAGTTGTTTTAACAGACAAAAGAACAAGTTTCACTACTGAAAATTTGGAGAAACACTCGGAGAAACATCTTGTTTGTTACACAAACTCTAAATTTCAAAAACATTATTTTATAATTCATAAGTGTGTTGTTTAAATGATTTAAAATAAAAAATAGTTAACCTGTCTGTGCAATATGTGTTTAATTGATATTAATAATGAATATATTAATCAAATGTTTTCAAAAAGTAATTACTTCGGTGATTACTCTTTAATAGCTAAATATTGAATTTGCCTATTTTTGAATTTTTATGTCCTGAAAGTGATGCATTTTTACCTGCTTTTTATGTCCTAAAATCCGAACCCTAGTCATAATTAATGTTTATTTATTTGGTATTACTTTTATACATGCGTTTTTTTTGCTATCCCTATAAAATTTGTTTTTTTGACCCTGTATACAGATTTTAAAATGTGTATAATTATTTAGGGGTTTTGAGAAACGGATAACATTTTACACAAAAGAATTTTGTAACCAATATTTTTTCCTTTTTGCTTCATTCGTATATAAACTAAAGTTTGAATACATATTTAGGTTCTTTAAGAGATGACTCTTTTATTAAGATCCGTGGACACCCTGTATGCAAATTAAAACTTGATCAGATATTTAAGGGTTTTAGGAGAAGCAGAATTTATTATAAAGATATATCTACCTTTCTTCCTAAATCACTAAATAAAAAAATTTTCCTCTTCCCAACTCCTTCTGTGGACACCCTGTATATAGCCATTACTGGTATTCAAAAAAGAAAAAAGATCTACTTGCCTACTCAAAACTATTTTAAAATGGTCTACTTTTTGTCGTGACCATAGAAAACATTTTTATTGCATGCTTAGAAACCTTGGAAATAGTAAGCATTTGTGAGATTTATTCCTGATGTCGTTATTATAAATAAACCAAGTCGCTACTATACCTACATAATATATGAAATAAAGAATTAAAATGTTTTGTGTGTATATTCATTACCTAAGTTTATATCGCTAACATGTAAACAGAAGTACCTACCTAGTTCACATATCAATAGGTGTAAAATTATTTGTCTCTTTACTGACATTACTTTTGTACTTGATGGTACACACACATAAACAAACTTTTTTTGATCTTCGAGTTCAGAATGTTGTGAAATTAATTGTTGTGTAAAAACGGTATTCTTCCAATACCTATTTATAATAACGATGCCAACGATGCACAATTTTAATTTTAAATACTTGTGTGCCTATATAGGTACTTACTAAAATTTACTTTATACCTACAAGGTCTAAAATTGTCTTTTCTTGACTTTGCTTCTGGAAATAACAGTAAGTACACAAAGTTTGATCGTGGCGTTAGATTTATAACACCACGAGTTTGATGTGTTTACAGCACTACAGACTAGCATTTTTTTATTTATCATCTGCAACAGCTATGGTATTTATATTTGACATATTAGGTAAAATCTTGTATGCAGTAACTTTACTTTTGAAATAAAGCACTTTGTGTGTGAAATACTTAGACATTTTTATATCATAAAATAAGTTCAGTGAGGAGTGGATCTACACGCAGTTCCGCTTTCACTTTACTATTCTGTTTCACACTCACGTGCTTTATTTCAAAAGTAAACTTAGGTACTGTATACTTATAGAAACTCAGAATATTAAATTTTTTGGTTATAACCCTTTGATAACTATCACTGAAATAAATTAGTAACCACTTTATTTACTAGTAATATTGCAAAAATTGGTACACTTTCAGAAACTTGAGAGATTCATAAGTAACCCAACTATGAATAATTTTATCTATGCTATGAATGAACGGCGATCAGCAACTTGGTAACCTACTGACTGACAACATGTCAGAATCTTAAGACAAGGATAGATTCTGTCTAAGGTCACAACAGAACAGAAACAGTGTGGCAATCGTAAATCATAGCAGTGGCACCAATTTAATGACTTAATGACGATCAACCCTTTGAACACGAATTTTATTAACATATTATTAATAGACCTAATTAACCTATGTCCTGGCAGTGATCAGTATATAATGCATGTCCCGGAAATTAAACGATATAGGATATGCAAATGTACTCTGAATTTTCATGTATATTATGCGCAAAAAAAGTCTCAATAATAAAATATTGCCTACCCCCTTATGATGTAAATAGAATCTATAACTAATAAAATGATGAATGCATGCACAAAGAATTACTAACGATTCAATGAATATTTAATAAAATAACATGTTATTTATAGACTGTCTTAACTGGTGTCTTGGTATTGATCAATAGGTATATCTCTATGTCCCGAAAACTGACGATACATAGCTAATGTGATAAAAAAAACTATTTTTTTCAGAAACTAAATTGATTTTTAACTGTTGTGTTAAGTAAACATTTGTTGACTATATGCAAAAAAAAGTACGGAAGTAACTATAATAAATAATACAAAGAATATTTATTATAAATAACAAATTATTAATAGACCTAATTAATCTATGTCCTGGCAGTAATCAGTAAACCTGCATGTCCCGGATATCAACGATACATGGCCAATTCTATAAAATTCCTTATTTTCAAAGAGTATATAGAATGAATATACCCACAAAACACATTTCTTTTCTTTCTAGAATCTGTAACCAATAAAATTATATAAAAAATACTCCAGAATAAAAGAACACTAGTAAATTTTTTTTGACTGACCTGGAACTAATCATTCTACATATATGTAGAATTTTTTCCAAGACAGTCCTGGAAATCATCAATAGACAAATAAAATTTCCAGACCCGGCCTGGAAGTCAACAGAAGTCTTGGAAGCTATCATTAGAGCATGAAAAAAGTCTTGGAACACACCGCTTGACATACATATATATATATATATATATATATATATATATATATATATATATATATATATATATATATATATATATATATATATGTTGTAAAAATATTATTGGGAAATAAATAAATAAAAATAAAATAAAAAATGGTAAGGGGAGGCCTGCTCAACCCTCCACGGAAGCCTTTGGTCACGGACTCACGAGGAATTCCAGAACGCGAGGGTAGAGTGAACCTATTCTTCCGTAGATCAACGCAACCACGAAGGTGGATCAGTCTATGGTGAAATCTGATCAAGTGACATTTGATCTACGGTAGATTCACTCTCGCGCCTATGTGGATTCTTCACTCGTGATCCGTCAGACCGGCTTATGAAGACAATTACCTGCGCAATAATTATCTTATAATTAAAACCCCAGTCCGTCCATTGAGGAATCGGCACTGGCAGAGGATAATGCATATCCTTGGTCGTCTCTGCGTGCTGCATCGTGCCTGAATACGTTCGTTCAAGTATGAGATAATGGCCGAAAAAGATAAAGGGAATTTTGGGAAGTATACTGAAAATCGAATTATAATTTATAAAAAAAATCCTGATATGCACGAAATCATACTATCAGGCAAAAATGGAATTTTGATGATTAGGAACTGAAGTGAAAATTGTGATATTTTTTTTATGAAAAATGGTGCATATGGAACGGACGTTCCATACACACCATTCAAGCCTTATGCTTGTATGCTTAAAGTTAAAATGGATCTTGTTACTTAAATCTACTTATACGCCTCCTGCTGCGTTCGTTAACAGAGACATGGGAGAGAGACGGTGGCGTCCCTGAGGATTGCAGGAAACTAACCATAGTGCCACATTCAAACTATGTGGAATATATGTTGAATACATTTAAAGTACACATACTAAAAGCACAAGTACTTAGGGGCCGTCGAAGAGGATAAACCACCCCTTAAATAGGTATGGAAACTTGAAAATTTACAGGAAACTAACCATAGTGCCAACTTCAAACTGTGTGGAAAATATGTTGAATACATTTTAAATTACACATACTAAAAGCACAAGTACTTAGGGGCCGTCGAAGAGGGTAAACCACCCCTTAAATATGGAAACTTGAAAATTTCCAGGAAACTAACCATAGTGCCACATTCAAACTATGTGGAAAATATGTTGAATACATTTCCATTACACATACTAAAAGCACAAGTACTTAGGGGCCGTCAAAGAGGGTAAACCACCCCTTAAATATGGAAATTTGAAAATTTACAGGAAACTAACCATGGTGCCAATTTCAAACTGTGTGGAAAATATGTTGATTACAGTTCTGTTACACACATTTCACGTGTAAAAATTTTACTAGGAAAATAGTTTTATAATGACAATAGGGACCCCTTGGCACAAAAATATATGCTGAATCTGAAATTTCGTATCGACTTAGCTGTCCTCGGTATATTAACTTTTCCGATAATTTTGTCCTTAGTTGGCCATAAATCTTTTGGAACGCTTAACGTGTAAAAATTTTACTAGGAAAATAATTTTATAATGACTAGAGACACTTTGGCACAAAAATATATGCAGAATCTAAACTTTCGTATCGACCTATATTTAAGGGGTGGCTTACCCCCTTAGACGACTCCTAAGAACTTGTCTTTTTAGTATGTATAATGGAAATGCATTCAACATATTTTCCACATAGTTTGAGGTTGGCACTATGTTTAGTTTGCTGGAAATTTCCAAATTTAAATATATAGGCTCACCCTCGTCGGGCGTTTACCTTGCAAAAGTACGTTATTAGGATTATTGAGAAATTACACCCACGAGAATCATGCAGAAATTCATTTAAAAACTTAAAAATATTAACTCTTTCCGGTATATATATCTATGAAATATGTTGCTATGTTTACAAAAATAAATCTGTTTTTCTTAGAAACCAAAGAGACCATAACTATCTTACAATATTTAAAAACCAGTTAATTCCTGACCAGCACTCGACAGCATTATACCAAAAAAGTGTTCATTATAACGCTTGTAAAATTTATAATCACCTGCCGACGGATATACAAAATTCTTGTAATCTATTTATTTTTAGAAGGAAGATAAAGAACTCCTAATTGAAAAGAATGTCTACGACATCAATGAATTCTATTTATGATTGTTTTACTTTTTTTGTAGTTTGTTGTTATTTATCTATTTGTGTGTGTTATACATTTTTATGTAACTATGTATATATGACCATTTTTATATGTTATATATTTTTATTTTATTAGTTTTAATATTTGACGCACTCCTTAGTGACTTATATAATAATTATTTAATAATGATTGTACCTGTGATTGGAAATAAACTTTGATTTGATTTGATTTGATTTGATTTGATTTGATTTGATAAGTACTTGTCCTTTAATAATTCAAAATATCCGAGTTGGGAATTCTTGAGTACAAATCATGATGATTGACTAAATATTTTGTTATCCAAAAATGCTTCCCTGAAGAGTTATAGCCCGTCAAAGTTGCAGAAAAAAAACAAAGAAATCGGAATTGAATCAAGACGTGTTAAGTCAGAGCAACTAAATTTGGTAGGAAATTTTAGATCTAGTCTATGGTTAATTTGATGCAATATGGAAAATAAATATAAATTGGAATGCCTCCTGAACTTTTTTCTTGGAAGAAAATTAGGTAACAGTTATACGCTTGACAAGTTACGTGTGAAATAAGCCTTTTGTATCTCTTGCATTAATCTCGTAGGAGGAGCCGTTTCCGAGAAAAATAGTAAAGAAATGAGATTTGCATTTAAATTATGCATTTTTCAGGTAATTATGAAAACACTAAAATCCTAAGATGGCGGTTATCAATCAATTAATTATTTTGCCTTTGACATTCTCAATTGTAATTTGGTGGTTACGTAAAAATTAATTGTATAATTTTGCATACAAATGTCTTATAACTAATGCAGTCTTAATGAATTAGCTAACATTCACTTGGTTTATGGTGAATGCCCCAGTAATCGTCTTGCAAGAGGGTATACGAAAAAATTTTCCAATCGGCAAATACCTCATTCTCCTGCCCTCAAGCCACTTGACTATTGTTTAGTTGTATAAAGGTGTATAGGCAGTGAATATAGATATTCACTGGTATAGGCACGAGAATAACTATGGGCATGTATTCTTCAAGCTTTTGAGGAAGTTTGTCTAGATATAGCAGTATCGTTTCAGGCGAGACGATCTGTCATTTGTCGCATTAACTTGTGTATACAAGAGACTGGCGGTCACTTTGAACACCTCTTATATTTTTTTTTCGTCTTACATGTTTTGTGCCTGGTTTTTAGTTACCTATACTTCATTTTAAATAAAATTACAACTTTGATTACTCACTCGACTGTTTGTTTTTTCTGAAACATCTACAGTTACAATATCAAAGGCAAAATAATTAATTGATTTAAAAACCACCAACTTAGGATTTTAGTGTTTTCATAATTATCTCACAAATGAGTAACTTAAATGCAATTCTCTTCAAGATAAATACATATCTACAAATCAACAATAAAAAGAAAACAACAACTAAACAAACAAAAATACCTACTATGAAATTATAACTTTTCTATTTTTAGTAGCTAATATTTTATGAAAAAAAACTTATGTTGTAATAGTTACTGTAGTAAAAATAACTGTGCGAAATTTTTTCCATTTAAATAAAAATATAAATAATGCTTTTGACATGTGCATTCTTGGTTTTCAAGGTGTTTGGCCTGGCAACTAGATGAATTATACTTTAAAAGTATAAAGTGAAATAACTCAAAAAGTACCAAATCAAATGAAAAAATGTACTCTATAAAAAATTTTCAGAATTAAGGATACCTTACAGTTATCGCAATTTCAAAGTTCCTGCCATCGAAAAATTATTTCATAGCGTCGCGACGCCCACACTGCAACAGACGACGCCGTCTTTTCTGCGTTAAATAATAGCCTGTAAATGCCACTCCATAACACTTTTCGCAGAATTTAAAAATTGTTTTTGGTTTTAAAGTTATTGGCCTGTGTAATTTTACGTGAAACACCCTGTATATCATATTATCTTTTAGGGTTTTCTAATTATTGCAATTTTTGTGGCCCGAAAACAACAAGGAAATAAAATAACAGAACAAATTTTTATTTTTAGAATGCATTAGTCTTGGCTAATTTAGATATTAATTACAACTATAAATAAAAGTAATTAAAACTATCCTACATAAACTGTTCAAAATGACGCCCTTCATGTTCGACACAAAGACGATACCTTATTCGAAATGAGAAACGTACCTTGATTTCAAAAATGCAAAAAAAAAGGGGGTGCTCCATTTGAAAAAATGCAAGTTAAAACCATATCTCCTCTAAACGACTTTCATTTATTTTTCTAAATACATATTCTAAATGCTTTCAATAAACCCTACAACTTTTATAGAAAAATTTTTTTATAGCATCAAAAATAAAGAAGTTATTAGGGGTCGTCATTTTCGTTGGTTGGATATCCCCGAGGATATCCGTGTACAATAATTTTTTTCTAAGAAAAAGTTCTGGAGGTGGTAATGCGACCCACCCCTCTTAAAAAGGCATTCCAATTTATATTTATTTTTCATATTGCATCAAATTAACCATAGACTGGATCTAAAACTTCCTACCAAATTGTTGCTCTGACTTAACACGTCTTGATTCAATTCCGATTTCTTTGTTCTCAATGCGAAAAGAACTGTCACTCTTCGCACTGATATAAATAGAAATTAATAACGAACAATCAAATCAAAATTTATTGGATTTTTACATTAAGAACATTAACATTAACAACAACAAAATATCGTACTGTGACATATGTTAGAATTGATTATTTAAAGAAACATCATGGTATTTAATATTTTTCAATAACTTTTTTTTAATATTTGTACGTTCGTAGAAAAAAATCTTGTATGATACTCGTGTGAAAATGCGTTTAAGGCACTTGTATGAGTTACACAACTCGGCTAGCTACGCCTCGTTGGGTAACTTTCATACGCATGCCTTAAACATGCATTTTTCACACTCGTTATCATAAATAGCTATTATCGATGAATTCTATTTATGAGAACAATTTATTTATTTCCGACATTCTGAATTATTCAATATAGTAAAATACAAATACAGTTTAGCCTCCGGCCACAAAACTAAAACTGCTCGCTTGTTTTACATCAGTATGATAACTATGCTGACAATAATTGTCTTTAGGATGGGTCAGGGTATGTAGTAGGTATATAATTCACGTTTAAAATAACTACCTACTTTTTGGAGCCATACATTCATCACAAAGTTACTAAAGGTAGATAGTTATATTATTATACATATTAGATTCTGGTAGATAGATAGCAGATTAGTGCAATTCAGATTTTTAGGTTTAATTTATAAATATACATTTTAGTAATTTTCAGTATTTTCATATTGCTTTATTAAAGCCGAATTCAGAGGAAATAAATTATATTGAATTTTATTTCGTTCTGATATTAAGTATATTTAAAATGAATTTTTGCAATTCCTTTAGAGACAACACGTATTGGCCATAGGGGCCATAATATACTTAGAAAGATTTCTTAATATCACAGAACCCAACATTCGGTTATTTTCTAAATATCCTGTATTGGAACATCTGCAAGCCATTGGGGCCATGACGTCTATTTTGTCGGAGTTAACTTACTTAAATTTTACTAGCTAAAGGACGTGTTTTTCTCATTTCTAATTTTTCAATTTTTATTTTTAGGAGTTGTTGTTGTTCCTGCAACGGCTGCAGCACCCGGATGTCCTGTCTGTCATAATAATAGTTGGACTGGAAGCTACTCTTGTTGTGCATGGTTGTTGGCCATTTTCTGCTTTCCATGTGGAATAATTTGCTGCTGTTGCATGCGGAGGAAGAAATGTACAAAATGTGGATACACTGTCGGCTAAACAACATTTCTAAAGTCTCTTTTTAAATATTTTTTTAAAGAATATCTACAACATTTTATTTTATTTTTATTGTTTTTTATTGTAACTATGAATTTCTACCAAGATGTTCGTTTTTAATGCATATTTCGTATATAGTATCTGTAAGTCTTTATTTAATAAGACAACAAATATTATGTGAGTTAATATAATTGATAAACATGGCAAAGCCATATACGAGATGTCACAGAAAGAAACAAACAGTATCGCAGAGCTGTAAACATGAATAATGGGAAAAACAATTACACGTAATGCCAGAGTCGTTCACATATTGTATTAAGAAGACAGAATAGAACAAAACAAGGTAAATGTGATGCAGGCAATACCATAGACTCTCTTTGATTTTATGAGTCTATTACTAATAATTCAAAATGTCACTATTTATTTGCATTTCTTTTCACGTCTAAAATATCTGTGTTGGAAATACACGTGTTACGTGTTATGTATGTGTGTGCATGTTTTTTCGTTTGCTACAACTACTTACACCCCTCATAATGTAGCACTGTTGCGTTTTCAGACTAACAACATACATTTTATAATAATGTTGAAATGACCGGGTTTCAAAAAATATTGGTTGTGCTATTTTTTATATTAACTCACATAAAGCTCGCTTACTAATTAAATACTTCATATCCATTACGTAGGTATGTCATTTCCTTTGTTTAGAGTAAAACATTAGGTCAATAAAAAGCCATTGTGCACAATTTTAAAACCATTGATATCTTATTTTTATCAAGTTAGTCATAAAACCTCGGAATTTTGTACATTTTTGTATTTGAACCGATTAATTGGTTGTAAATTGTAATGGTCTGAATCAAATTACGTTCATTGTTTTTATATATTAAAATTATATTCTTATTGAACCGTCCTTGATACGTTTGTTTTGCATTGGCAATCTAGATCTTTTTAATTTAAAATTGTAAAATGGTAAAAATGTCAAAAACTTCTGATCCAAATACCAACATATGATATATTTTTGAAATTATATAAGTCGATATTATACGGTGTTCCATTAAAGAAAATGTTAAGTTGTATTTGTTTTTCAAATGTTTAACGTGTTTTTAAAATTTTTAAATTCTCAAAAAATAATAAAGGAAAAATCTTTTATATTTAAGGATTTTTCTATCTTAATGATTAAAGCTCTATGAGGGTGTTAAAATATAAACGAAAACCCTGTACAGGGGATTTATTTTGAAGATATTTCAATATTTCAAAAAGCATTCCTATGCGGTTTTTTCCGTAGATTATAAATATGGTCACCATGGTCATTTGGTGTTAACAGTATACAGGGTGAAACACAAAGTTATATTTTTTCTTATGGAACACCCTGTATATTTTTTCATATTTGAATTAAGCTCATTGAGTAGTATACCTGTAAATATCAATTTTTTTTATTTGGTATATTTGGAGTTATTGCGATAAATATTTTTTTAAATGTAGATGTTTTATGTTTAAAAATGTTCATAGAAAAAATAGTTGCCTATGACTTTGACAGGATAAATTGTTTTTATTGTTATTTAAAATAGAATAAGCATGTGTAATTTTATGTAGTATATAACTAGGTATACCGGGTGACACAAGAAGTAGTTACCCCCCATTTTTGTTAGCATTTTCATACATGAAAATTAAAAAATTTTATGGTGAAATAAATAAACAGATCCTCATATTTTGACATAAATCATGTGTGTAACCGGAAGTAGTATCAACTTTCTTATTTTAAATGAGAACACCCAATTTCTTTTTCCAATATTTGAAATCTACATAAAATTCCCTTTCTAATGACATAACACATTGACATTTGCTTTCAAGATGGCGGCGAAACATTACTTTTATACTAAATTTAAGTCGGCCATTGATTCGCTGCCAGAAAACAAAACGTAGTTGGGAGGCTGTGGAAACAAAAAAATGATTTATTGTTGCTTTGCTGATAGCATTATTTGCAAACATTTGACATGCATAATGTCTACTACGATCATTTTCTTTTTTTCGTGTATTTGAAAACAAAAGCTGAATGTTTCACATTTTTTTTAAATAGGAACCTATGTTTTTTATGTGATGTGTGGATTCTACATCAAAGTATCTTCATGATGATATACGACATGTTCCCTTTTATTTATTCATTAGCAACCAAATTCATCGTTGTCTTATTGAATTGAAACTAAAAATCTTAAATTACAATACTTTCGCCGCCATCTTGAATGCAAATGTCAATGTGTTATAAAGGGTGAATTTGAAATACACTGGATAATTTTAATCCGTTAAGCTCTATGGTCCGTAAAAGTTCTTAAAAATAGTCATTTGTAAAATAAATGAAATACAGCCAAGAAAACAATTTTTGAATATTTAGTAAATATTCACGACGCTCCTGCCTGAGCAGAACAGCTGATGTGTGTAGCGACTGTAGACTGACCGAGGGTATTCAATGAAACTAACTTCAGTTATTAGAATATTTATTAATGACGAGTAATTATAACTAACATTAAGGCGGTTGCCTGAGAACTAACTACAACTACTGTTGATATTCGAATAGATGCACACGTCTCCCTCTCTATCTTATCTATTTATTACATAAACAGTTCTTATAACTATAAATAACTATAAACATAAATACGAGTCAGCTAACGATAAACGATCCCCGGCTGCACGGCCATCCTGTAGGGCTTTCGTCCCCGAAAGTTGCTTTCTGAAACAAAAACAAGGGATTAGTTTTGGCTCATCCCTCCCTTTTTTTTTTTTTTACTGGGGCCTGAGATGGCGATCATTTTGTGTTAGACGGCGATCAGATTGTGCCTGAGAGGGCGATCAATTGTGCCTAAGAGGGCGATCAATTTGTACCTAAGATGGTATCGATATAATTTTAGATTTACCTTAGTGGTTTTGAATTTTGAAGGGTTTTATGTCTTCTAACCCAACGATTCCTTCATAGGGTCTGGACGACCGCTCGGTATGGATATCTTCTCTTACACGATATCTGTCATTGGGTAAAATTTCGATAACCCTGAATGGTCCTCTAAATTTTGGAAGTAATTTCTTGCTCTCCTGGTTAGCCGGAAAACTGGTTACTTTGGTGAGCACTATGTCACCAACTGAGAAATATTTTGGGGGTAAACGTTTTTTGTTAAACGTTAGGTCTTGTACTCTATTCTCTTCTAACTTTTTAGCAACCTGTTTTCTAATTTCTGTTACGTTCAATGGTTCTTCGTCCGATATGTTATGTATATCACTATCTGTTCTCAGCTGAAATCCAAAAAGAAGTTCTGAGGGCGTGTGTTGAGTCGTTCGGTGCATGGTGCTATTAATTCCCTGTTGGATTTGATTTATCATAGTGTCCCAATTGTTTTTATCTGTGCTAGCACCTGATGTTGCTAGGGCACCTAAAATTGTCTTATTCATTCTTTCTGCTTGTCCGTTTCCCCTGGGCATGCCTGTTGCTGTTATAAACAGCCTAATACCTTTGCTTTCGGTGCATTTTTTAAATTCGTTAGAGGTAAACGCAGAACCTGCATCAGTAATAATGCGTCTTGGATTTCCAAAAACTGAGAAAATTTCTTGTAACTTACTGACGACGTGTTTTGAAGAGGTGTCGGGTACTGGTTTGATAAAAGTAAACTTCGAAAAGCCGTCTACTACGATCAGTAGATATTTGTTACCATTCAAGGTTTCGACGAATGGTCCCAAGTGATCCAAGTGAAGTGTATGGTGTGGCCTAAGCATACTTGGGGATGGAATGTAAAAATCCGGGTTTTTTACCGCCTCATTCTTTATGGTAGAGACAAAACAAACATGAATTAATATATTTCTTTACGAATCTATTCATTTTCGGAAACCAGAAGGAACGTTTAATTCTTTCGATAGTTTTGTCAAAGGCGAAATGGCCGATGTCATCGTGGTTGGCTTTAACTGTTTGCCACCTACAATTTTTTGGAACGACTAGTCTTCTGCCGAATGGGGTCGTTTTGTATACTTTGTTTCCACGCAAATCATACTCCCTGAATGTGCTCTTATTTTGGTCACTGTTACCACTTAATAAAATCTTCTTGATTTCTTTAATATTAGTGTCTAAAGATTGAGCTTCGCGAAAGTAGTCGTTATCTGTTATTACCAGAACCTGATCTGTTTGAGATATAATCGATTTTTCAAAATTACGACTTAACGCATCGACGTGCTGCATTTGGCAGCCCGCCTTATGCATTATTTGGAAGGAAAAATCTTGTAAGTACAAAACCCATCGAGCGATGCGAGGAACTATAGTTTGTTTATTCCAAGCATTTCTCACTGCATTACAATCTGTGAATATGGTGAACTCATTACCCAATAAATAAAAACGAAACCTCTCTAATGTTCTGACAACTGCAAGTAATTCTAACTCAAAGGAGTGATAATTTTTTTCTGGTTCTGTGTTTACTGAAAAAGGCTACAGGGCTTTCAATCTCACTTTCATATTGAGTCAAAATTCCCGCATATCCCTCTCGACTAGCATCGGTATAAACTCTGATTGGTAGCTTTGGATTGAATATTTTTAACGCCGGTTTCGAACATATTTGCTGCTTTAAAAGGTCTGCTATTGCCGAATGGTTATCGGACCATTCCCATTTAGAGTCTTTTTTTAGAAGTTTCGTTAGTGGTGCTGATTTACGTGCAAAATCTTTTATAAATTTTCGAAAATACCCAACAAGGCCAAGAAATTGCCTTAGTTGGTGTTGACTCTTGGGGTAAGGAAACTTTAAAACTGACTCTATTTTTGTATCTGACGGTTGAATTTTGTTAAAAGATATTTCATAGCCTAAGTACGTAATTTTTGTCATCATAAAGAAAGTTTTTTTTAGTTTAATGGTGAGGCCATATTCCTGAATTATTTCCAGAACTCTATTAAGAATATAAATACCTTCCGAGATGGTTTTTGATGGTATTAGTAAATCATCTAAATACGGTATTACGTTATACTGGCGAAGAGGAGAAAATATCTCATTCATGAATTGCTGGAACACCGAGGGAGCATTACATAGACCAAAGGGGACTCTGGTATATTCGTAATGACCCTCAGGTGTTACAAACGCGGTATATGGAATGGATTTTTCATCCATGGGAATTTGATGGTATCCGGATGCTAAGTCGAGACTAGAAAAATATTTATAATCAGATAGAGTGTCTATTATTTCTTCAATTATAGGTGTAGGAAATGTATATTTTACCGAAATTTGATTAAGTGCTCTATAGTCAACTACCATTCTTTTGTCGTTATCTTTTTTATCTACTAATAAGGCAGGGCTTGCGTATGCAGATTTACTTTCTCTAATAATGTTGGCGTCCAACAGGTCCTTTATAATTTTTCCAAATATTAACTTGTCCCTTTCTGTAGCTCGGTAATGTCTACGAATTACTGGCTTATTTGTTGTTAATACGATCGATAAGGATACATTGTGGGCCTTGCCTATAGAGTTTTGTGTCTCGAACATACATGGTGTGTAGGATATTAATAGTTCATACAATTTATTTAAATCGTGAGGTGGCATCTGGCCATGATTAAGATTTTGTAACCATTCTGGAATATTGATTTTATTTTTAAAACAGAGTAAATTATTGACTTTATAATAAATAACATTTTGATGTTCTGTAAAGTTACTACCGATCAAAATATCGTATTTAAACTCTAAGTTATTAATTATGTAATACTGAATATTAAGATTAACTTCATCCACTTGAGTTTTCTCAGAAATATATTGTGTGACTGTCGTGCCCGTTCCCAAAAATCCCGAAAGCATAACAGGGTTTTCGAGAGCATGCACTTCAAAATTAAAATTCTGAACTACTGACAGCTGGATAATGGAACATTCGCTACCAAAATCTATAAATGCTTTACACTGATTACCCCCAAGAAATATATCCTTATCAAATTTCGATTGAGAATTGTGATTTTGAATAAGATTTACATTTTCGATCTTAGTTTTTCTTGAAAATTTTTCGTTTCCCTCTTTTTGTCTTTTGTTTGAATTGTTATTTTGTTTTTTTAGGCAATTCATTTCAATATGACCTTTAATCTGACAAAAGTTACAAACCTGATGTTTATGTCGGCAGACTGAGCGTTCATGTCCCGTTTTACCACAAGCTATACACGTTCTTACTTTGTGATCTCTAACTGAAATCGATTTACTAGTCGAAGGTTCATGCTGGCTATAACTAGTCTCGTATGCTATGTTTTGAAATTTATATTTATTATTAGGAACGGTACTTTGCGAGATATTCGACGACTTATAAATTTTATTTTTAAGATACGCACCTAATCATTTATATCAACCATATGGTCGAGATGGTAACATACCTGCCTCTCACCCAAAAGTCCCGGGTTCGATTCCCGGTCGTGGCAATGGAAAATACTGTGAGAGGGATTTTTCCATTATACACGGATATTGGATGTGTGTCCCTCGTCTTTAAATGTGTAGCCCCCTAACGCACAAGGCTCCTAGAGTCTTCTGGGATAAAGGGGGTCGTAATTACATGTGGTGTATTTATTTATTTATTTATTTATATTCGAAGCTTCGACAGCCGATGTTATGTTATTGTCGTTGATTGCGCCACAAATCAAGGAGATTTTATCAACATTAGAAAAATGTACCTCTAATTTATTAATTTTAGCGAGATGTTCAAAGTAAAAATCGTATAAGGAGCAGCCTTCAGTAGGTTTATGACTTGCAACGTCCATTAACAATGCGTAAGCATTTCGGTTTGATCTAAAAGTAGACATCAAAATATCTTTCCATTTAGCCCAAGAATACTGCGACCACTCTAATTCACTTTCTATGTAACTATCATACCACATCTTCGCAGTACCTTTTAATTTATTTAAAGTTTGGAAAATTGTCACACTGTCGGGCCATTCATAGTTATTAGCATTATACTGGATAATTTCAATCCAGTCGTTAATATCCATGGTTTTTGGATCAAAATCTGGGATCACTGTTGATATTTTAAAATTTAGGTTCGTTTCTACCAGAGGTTGCTGCGCATTAACTAATGTACGAGAATGTGTGCAACTTACAGTTTTCCGGCTTTTCTTTTGTTGTTTGTGTTTCTTACGGTCGTGCCCATCACTGGATGTAGAACTGTTCGATGATGAAGATGATCGTTCTCTCCGGGGTTTTCTGTGATGACGTCCCATTTCTTGATATTTTGATGCACAATGCACACACAATGAACTAACTCAACAACTTCTTGACCACTTCTGATGTAGACTGACCGACGGTATTCAATGAAACTAACTTCAGTTATTAGAATATTTATTAATGACGAGTAATTATAACTAACATTAAGGCGGTTGCCTGATGACTAACTACAACTACTGTTGATATTCGAATAGATGCACACGTCTCCCTCTCTATCTTATCTATTTATTACATAAACAGTTCTTATAACTATAAATAACTATAAACATAAATACGAGTCAGCTAACGATAGACGATCCCCGGCTGCACGACATAAATGCCTGTACCCCCACTCTTCTTAGCTATCGTGTTGTTTGTTGTGTTGGCGTAGTTCAGCCTGTGCATCCATGATGTCGAGTGTGAATTTTTCCTAGTGTTTTAGATTTCAGTTTTGTGTTCGTAGCTACCACGTTGCCCGCGTAGTTCAGCCTGTGCATCCATGATGTCAAGTGTGAGTTTTTCCTAGTGTTTTATATTTCAGTTTTGGTTTTACTTGGTAAACACTGCGAATACTGCGTAGAGGTATTTGTTCGTAACCAAGTCAATATCAAGTTCACCGGTCAGTGTATCCCCAGTGGGACGAGTTTAGGGTTTTTGTGTTGAAACATTAACTATGAAATTTTGAAATTAAAACACTGCGAATTCATTAATTATGCTATAAGAAATTACAGATTAAAAATATTCAGTGTATTTTAAATTCACCCTGTATATAAATAAAATACACCACATGTAATTACGACCCCCTTTATCCCAGAAGGCTGAGCCTTGTACGGGAGGGGGCTACACATTTAAAGACAAGGGACACACATCCAATATCCGTGTATAATGGAAAAATCCCTCTCACAGTATTTTCGATTTCCACGACCGGGATTCGAACCCGGGACTTTTGGGTGAGAGGCAGGTACTCTACCATCTCGACCATCAGTCATATATACCATCTCGACCATCAGTCATATATGTCATTAGAAACGGAATTTTAGGTAAATTTCAAATATTGAAAAAAAATTGGGTGTTCTTATTTAAAATAAGAATGTTGATACCACTTCCGGTTAAACCGGAAGTGGTTTTAACACATGATTTATGTCAAAATATGAGAATCTGTGTATTTATTTCACCATAAAATTTTGAAATTTTCATCTATGAAAATGCTAACAAAAATGGGGGGTAACTACTTCTTGTGTCACCCGGTATACCTAGTTATGAAGGATGAAATAGGTGTCTAACCGTGAAGTAGTGTTATTATTTGCTCATAACAAAGTATCCAATTTCCAAAAAACTATCGAGTGCAAATTTCTGAATTCTACAAATTTATGTATGTTAATTAAATTACTATGTTTCATGGAAAAGTGGCATGTGTCTAATGTTGAACTTGGACTGTTTGTATATATTTGTTTTGGTTAGAATCGGATAACAATCTATAAGTTTTATCAGAGAGCCAGGAATGTGAGGTTGGAAATGGAAACCATAACCACCACAGGTTTTTTTTTTTAATTAAATTATTATACTATGGATCAGCATTCAGCAGAACTTTCTGCTAATGATTTATATGTTAAATTGTTAAATGCTTTTAAACAAGAAAGTAATGATATCAAAAAGGAAATAAAGTCAGAAAACAATACAATTTTGGAAAAATTAGAAAATCAAAATAAAAAAGTGGTTCACCTTTTAGAAAAATATTGTAATTTAGAGTTGAAGTAGGTACTTAAATTTACAGAGAGAACATAGAAAAAATAATATTGTGATTTTTGGTCTAAAAGTCAATCCAGGAGAAAATTTACTTCACTTTGTATTGCAAAAATTTAAAGAGTTATTAGAAATAAACTTCACTGAATCTGATATTAACAACATTTATCAAGTTAAAGCTCAAACAGGAACACCTATAAAGGTCCATTTTGTCTCTTACTTAAAGAAAAATTTAATTTTTCAAAATATAAATAAGCTAAGAGGTAAAAATAAAATTTTTATTGCGCATGACTTATGCTTTGAAGATAGGGCTGATTTGAAGATCTTACAACATTTAAAACTTGCCAGATCAAGAAACCAATTGGCAAAAATAAAAGGAAATAAATTAATTGTAAATGAAGACATTTTTACAGTCGATCAGTTGAAGTCGATGAATTTAGATGATTTACAAGGGCAATCAGAAGATATCTCTAATTTTATTAAATCAAATAGTGCGCCTCCTACCCCCAAAGCTAGTGTGGAAAATCAATATTTTGAAACTGATAAAACATCTGAATGTTCTGATAATTCAGTGTTTACACGTGAGTCAGCAGTTTGTCACCTTCTACTTCTATCCAGCCCATTAAGAAGAAGAAAGCAAGTTCTGTGTTAATTAGAAGTGGTTCAACTAGCACCAACAATACCTCTCCTAGAGCATCTAGAAAAACCAGGCTAAATCTCCAAAATACGTAATTATTGTGCAAATGTACCCTTTCTTAGTTATTAATACATATTGTTTGTTCGGTTTATTGATCATTTGTAATCGTTAATTGTTTATGACTGTTTGTTATATTTAATACGTGCATGTCTGTTTGTTATAATGTCATTTAAGTTAGCGAACATAAATATTCGTTCAATATTCACTGGTTTCCATGAATTTAATATTCTTGTCCAAGCTAAATGTTTTACTGTTGTTGGTGTAACTGAAACCTGGCTTTGTAGAGATATAACTTCAGAATCAATTAAATTGCAAAGTTATAATTTTTTCAGATGTGATCGTACTTCTAGAGGTGGTGGCGTGGGTGTTTATGTAAAGTCAAACATAAACTGTACTGAAATTTACTCAAAAAATTATGTAGATTTAGAACAAATTTGGCTTAAGATAAAACTACTTAATACCACATTTGCTGTCGGAGTAATTTATAGAACACCTCGTTCTAATATTGCGGCCTTTATTGATACTCTTGAAAATGCTATTGCAAATATCATACCCACTGTTGACAGTGTTATAGTCCAAGATCCCAGGGCCCCCAGACGTTACTTATATTCTGATTAAGTTTAGTTTGGGAAATGAGTAGTTCTATAGTGTGCTTAAAATGTATGTATACCTGCTAGCTTAGGTAGGCGGCCCTATTACAGGTAAAAGATGGGAAAGGTACGTCAAAATATTACTCACTTTTCTTAAATTCTAATTGGTGGTTTTTATATATTTTCTACAGAATATTGTTATCGATCAATTTTCAACATTGCCAGACAGTTCCCTTTGGCGGTAACTACCGCCAGACGCTTTAAAGCCCGCAAAAAAATATCAGAACTTTTCTTATAATCTAAGTCTCAAATTTTATATACGATGACTTAAGGGACTATTTCAATACCTTTTGTAAACAGCCAGACCAATCCGATGGGCCAAACATACCCCCAGACACAATAAAAGTTCCGCTGTTAGTATAAGCGCGATGACATTCTGTGAGTCGGACGAACACCCAAGTACTTGGGGAGTCAACCAAACTACCTCCCCCCACGTTTTCGAGGATGCTGAACACGATGGTGTTGTTGGTTCTGCTCACCGAGGCGAACCAGCCCCTCAAACGACTAAAAACCACCTCCAAAGGGGGGAAATGCGTATTCGACGTCTTCCACCGGCAAAACTTATTTCACCCCCCGTTTTTGAGGATGATGAACACGAAGATGATGTTGGTTCTGCTCACCGAGGCGGACCAACCCCTCGAACGGCCAAAACCACCCTCCAAAGGGGTGAAAAATGTGTTTCGTGCTACAAACGAGAAAACCCGCGTTATCTCTCGTTTTTGAGTATGCTGGACAAGAGAAAAATATTACCAAGTCACCTCGACCCCCGCGAGCCCCTTCAATGGCCAAAAACTACACTTGCTTTGCGTTTTTTCTTTAATTAACTGCAACGGATGAGAGTATAAATTATTATCATTATATAATAATAATAATAATAATGTTTATTGAAGTAGGCCCAAGTCCTAATATATAATACATACGATGAATAGTAGTTGTGAATATAATATTGTTAATATAACATTTACATAATGCATAAGACTATAAAAATAAAAACTATATCTCTTAAATATAACTTACTACTAATAATTTAATAAATCATCTTGTTCTAATGTGCTCATTAATTTTAGATTTAAATTCTTGAAGAGTTACTGAATTTTTTATAGAGATAGGGAGTTTATTATAATAATCTAAATCTTTATAAAACAACATTTTTGACGTATTAGCAAAATTTGCTCTAGATATATGTAAATTATTACTACTCCTTGTTAATTAGTTATGTATTTGGAAATTAAAAGTAATAAATTCTTGTAAATAATTTGGAGTTAAATTATTCAATACTTTAAAGATACAAATCATAGACACATAAAACAGTCTATCACGAACTGACATCCACTGTAATGTATTTAGCATAAGCGAGATATTATTGTATCTATTACATTTTAAAATGATTCTCATGCAACGATTTTGCAGTTTTTGAAGGGCTGCTAAATTCCACTTGTAAGTTACGTAGATTATATATATTACTGGAAAGTAATTATATTACGAATATGTTTTATATTTATACATAGTAAAAAAGTTATTTCATGCCTCAATAAAAATGTTTATGATTTAACACAATAAAAAAATGAAATAGTGCGAGTGATTCCATATAGGTACCTGATTTTCCCACCTAGCCACGAAGTATGCGTCTATTTTTTTTTCACCTAAACAGTCAATCAAGATACCTGTCATCACCATCATCATCCGGTACATATTCACCCGTGCACTTACTTTATAAAACAGCGCGTCAAAGGGGTAGTTTGTGTCCCATTCGAGGGGCTCGCGGGGGTTGAGATGACTATGTAATATTTTTCTCTTGTCCAGTATATTCAAAAACGAAAGATAACGCGGGTGTTCTCGTTTGTAGCACGAAACACATTTTTCACCCCTTTGGAGGGTGGTTTTGGCCGTTCGAGGGGTATTGAAATAGTCCCTTAAGTCATCGTATATAAAATTTGAGACTTAGATTATAAGAAAAGTTCTGATATTTTTTTGCGGGCTTTAAAGCGTCTGGCGGTAGTTACCGCCAAAGGGAAGTGTCTGGCAATATTGAAAATTGATTGATAACAATATTCTGTAGAAAATATATAAAAACCAGCAATTAGAATTTAAGAAAAGTGAGTAATATTTTGACGTACCTTTTCCATCTTTTACCTGTAATAGGGCCGCCTACCTAAGCTAGCCGGTATACATACATTTTAAGCACACTATAGAACTACTCATTTCCCAAACTAATCTTAATCAGAATATAAGTAACGTCTGGGGGCCCTGGGATCTTACTCTATTATTTTAATGGGAGATTTTAATTTAAATTTTTTTGATATTGAAAACTCTAATGTCAATAAGTTATGTAGAATTATTGACTCTTTTGGATTGGACCAAACTATTCATGAACCTACTAGAATAGGCAACAATAGTTTCAGTTTAATTCATCAAATTTTTATATCCTCTCAATTAAATATATTGAATTCAGGAACGCTTGATGTAGGAAATATCTCTGACCATCACTTAACTTTCACAACTTTCGAATGTACTAAGGTAAAAAATATGCAAAAATTTATAACTTTCCGTAATTTCAAAAACTTTGACAATGAAAGATTTAGCAATGACTTAATGTCAATTGACTGGGCTCATGTCTACCATATACAGGATACCGATAACAAAATTAAATTTATCACTAATTCTATTACATACTTCATTATTTACAATGCATGCCCCGATTGAAACAGTACGTATAACTAAGGCAAAAGCTCCATGGCTCACTTATGTGCTAAAATTAATTATGAAAACTAGAGATCGTGCAAAGAACAAATACAAAAAATCAGGATTGCCATCTGACTTTGACAACTACAAACAATGGCGTAATTTTGCTACAGCTGCAGTCCGCAGGAAAAAAAAAGCATTTAGATTTTGTTTCTTTGAATATTAATAAGAATAAAAAAGACCTATAGAAGCGTATCAAAGAATTAAATATTAAACCTAATAAAGCATCTGAGATTCCACCTAATTTGTCAGAACCGAACTTGGTTAACAATTTCTTTACATCAGTGGCGGAACAATTAAATGAAGATTGTTCTGAATTAAAGGTATATTATGCTGAAAACATTTTTAAGGAAGATTCCAATTTTAGTTTTCATCTTGTGGACCCTGAGGTTATCTCAAGAATAATATCTATGTTTAAATCAAATGTCTCAGGCACTGATGGTATTTCCTTGGAAATGTTAAAGATTTGTATGCCAACTGTTCTGTTGCCTTTGACCCACATCATAAATTTGTGCCTTGAAGTTGGTTACTTCCCTGCCTCTTGGAGAGAGGCTCTAGTATGTCCACTGCCAAAGGTTCATAATCCTAAAACATATTCTGATTTGCGTCCTATAAGTCTATTGCCAATTCTTTCTAAAATTCTAGAACGCATTGTTTATGAGCAGGTTCATGAATTTGTAAATATAAATTTAATTCTACCTCCTTATCAATCTGGATTTAGGAAGGGTCATAGTACCTCGTCAGCATTACTTAAGATTTGCAATGATATTTTAAAAGCTAGGGACCGTAAAGAACTCACAGCACTTGTTCTGCTAGATTTTTCAAAGGCATTTGATACCATCAATCACGAATTACTTTGTTGTAAGTTGAAATATTTTGGTTTTGATGATATCAGTGTTTCATTTTTTAAGTCATTTTTGAGTAGCAGAAAGCAGAAAGTCCAGGTTAACAATACATTGTCCGACTCCAAAGTGCTCGTTAATGGCGTGCCTCAGGGGTCCATACTTGGGCCATTACTGTTCATAATCTACACATCCGATTTGGTCAACAGTTTACAGGATAGCATATGTCATTTTTACGCAGACGATACACAGGTGTACAATAGTTTCACAGAAGATAATTCTTTTACAGCCAGTGATTCGTTGAATAGAGATATTAGCTGCTTAATCAAAAATGCAAAAAAACACAATCTACATATTAATCCCCTTAAATCATCGCTGTTACTATTAGGAAATTCTGTTGCTAGACTAAGAGTTTTGGAGAATATCCAAATCAAAATAAATGATTTTGTTCTTCCTGTTTCTACTTCAGTTAAAAGTTTGGGCGTAATTTTAGATAGTGGACTAAAATTTTCGGAGCATGTTAGCAAATGTTTGCAGAAATCGTATTCTGCGTTGAAGTTTTTATATACTAACAGGAGTTTTTTAAATCAAAATGTTAAAGTATTACTCTGTGAATATCTTGTACTGAGTTATTTTAATTATTGTGATACAGTGTATGGTCCTTGTTTGGATGCATTTGATACTTATCGCATTCAAAAAGTTCAAAATTATTGTTGTCGTTTTGTGTTTGGACTGCGTAAATTTGATCATGTCTCTCAAAAAATGAAAAATCTTAATTGGTTGAGTATGAAAAATCGTAGAAAATTGCATTTTGCCACTAGCCTTCATAAAATAGTCAATTTTAAAACACCTCTGTACGTATCTGTACAAGGAAATTAAATTTCGTGGTAGTTTGCACAGTATTGCTATTCGCAACCCGTACAAAATTCATATTCCTCAGCACACTACTGCAAAATTTCAATCATGCTTTTCATACCAGGCCCCGCTTATCTACAATGAAATTGATGATCATGTTAAAAAAGGTTCTGTCTTTACTTTTAAACGTCTTGAAAGCCAGTAAATATGTTTAGTTGAGAACTTGTTTTGCATATGGATGTTTTTGTGTGGGTACTTATATGTAATTTACTAGTGTATAATAATGTATTAAATGTATATCAGAGTGTAATATTTTGCCATTAGTGTAACATTGTTTGTTAAATTTGTTTTTAATTTGTTAAAAAAAAAAATAAATAAATTTGTTGAGAGCACTTTAGGTTAAGTGTAAGAGTAGTCTTGTACTAAACTTCGCCTAATAAAGTCATTTTATTATTATTATTATTATTATTTTTTTTTTTTTTTTTCTTTTTTTTTTTTTTTTTTTCGGTTTCCCGAACCTACTGCTGGACAGTCTCCCTGTGGCCTCCGACACCACACAGAGAGAGCGCCAGCGAATAATCTACAGCAACTCCCCACATCCCGCATGGTTAGTCACTGTATATTCCAGACTCGTGTGCCCTAAGTAGACGGAGGGCTCCCAGGATGACCGCTTTCTGCATTTGACCAGCCAACCATTCTGCCGATGTTTGGCAGGCAGGCATGGTCTTTAATGCGGAGAGCAGCGTGGGCTTCATACCTCCGAGTACACCGATTATCAGGACGACCATCTTGACAGAGTAGCCTGGGTATAGCACTTGGAGCTCGTACCGGAGATCTCTGTATTTAGTCCGTTTCTCCTCCTCCTTCAAGGCGATGTTTGTCTCAGCAGGTGCTGAGAACTCGATGACATACATCACCTTGGTCTGATGGTCGAGGAGGACTATGTCAGGCTTATTGGCGTGAATTCGCCTGACGGTCGGGAACGAGTAGTTCCAGTAAATCCGGCATTTCTCGTTCTCGACAACGGACTCGATATCTCCGGGGACGTAAGGCAGCACTGGTGTTTGGTCTATCTGATACGAGTGCCGTAGATGGTAGTATAGCACTCGTAAAGCCGCGTTATGTCGTTGGATGTAGACCGAAGTCGCATAAATCGGGCATGCAGATAATAAATGCATGAGCGACTCCGGCGCCTGACGGCAAGTCCTGCAGTTGATATCAGGTACCTCTACACCCATCACGCGACTGCGATAGACCAATGTGTTAATAACACCATCTTGGCAGGCCACAATGTATCCCTCGGTCTCCGACTTCAGCCCCGCTGACCTTAAAAATGCGAAGGTCAGCTCTGTCGATAAACCCAGTGCTTCTATGTTGTTATAGAAAACACCGTGCAGGGGTTTATCGACGTGCTGCCTGAACAGATTTCTCTGTTCGGCAGCTTTGATGTGGGCTGTTAGACGATTAGGCGGAAGCTCAGTGACTGAGTCACCTCGCCGGCCTTCTCGCCTGTAGTCGAACACGAGACCGAGTTCATCTGCGGCCCTCTGTGCTGCCCTAAACAATAAAGCGCCAACTCCCACAGCTTCATGATCTCTCACTAACTGTAGGAGTGGGTGCTCCTGATGACATTACATGCCATACTCAGTGCCACTCTGCCATGCATGCACTCCAGACTCAAGAGTCCTCGGCCCCCCCGTTGACGTGGGAGGTACACACGAGGAACGGACGATCTAGGATGAATACTCCTATGAATATTCATCATCTTGCGGGTATTCCTGTCCAATTGACGCAGCTCATCTACTCCCCATTTGACTACACCAAAGGAGTAGAGCAGAATCGGAACGGCAAGCATATTAGTGGCAGACACCTTGTTCTTCCCCGAAAGTTCTGATGACCAGATCTTTCGGAGTCGGTGTCTGTACTTGCCACGGAGAGAATCCTTTATTTGGTTCACATCCTGGATGTGGCGTTGTTCCACACCCAGGTATGTGTAGGTCTCTCCGGCATCCAAATGTCGTAGGATGCTTCCGTCTGCGAGCTGCGCATCTTCGTGGAATTCCCCGCATCGTCCTCTCTTGAGGTGGACGACTGCGCATTTGTCCAACCCAAACTCCATTCCAATTGCCCGCGTGTATTCCTCGACCACCCTGAGAGCATTTTGAAGTTCTCGCTCTCCGGAGGTATAGAGTTTAAGGTCATCCATATAAAATAGATGGGTGACCTTATGCCTCCGGTTGCTGGGTGGCCCACACTGATACCCGCGGGTTTGGCGGAGTCCAACAGATAGCGGCAGCAGTGAGATGCAGAAGAGGAGCGGACTCAAAGAGTCACCCTGAAACACTCCTCTCTTAAATGTCACCAACTCTGTCGAAACTCGCTCGGCACCGGATGTTATGGTGAAGCGAGTTCTCCAAAGCGGCAACAGTTGTTCGATGCATCTCACTAGTGGTGCTGGTACCGCAAGACATCCGAGCAAGTGTAACAAAAGCTCGTGGGATGTTGTATCAAATGCCTTACGATAATCAATCCAGGCCATTGACAGATTCCGCTTGTACTGCACAGAATACAGCGGTCTATCTGCAGGTTTTCCTTGCAACCTGCCAGGCCCTTCTTGGCACCACGCTGTTCGTTTATCTGCTGGTAGACCGGATCAACAGACCTCAACATCCTGGTATACAAGATACGAGTAAATAACTTGTAGCAGGAGTTGAGGTAGGTAATCGGCCTATAATTTTTTGGGTCAGACAGATCCCCCTTTTTGGGGATTAGCACAGTTCGCCCCTCGACAAGCCAGTCCGGAATTTGCTGCCCCTCGTTCAACCATGAGTTGAAAACTCGGGCCAGATGGCGGTGGGTGGAAGGGAACTTCTTCCACCACCAGTTGTTTATACCATCTGGACCCGGGGCAGCGAAGTTCTTGGTTCCAACAAGTGCTTGTTGAACCTCTTCCGTACTGATTGCCGGCACACTACGTCTGGCTCTTCTAAGACTCTACGACAGAGAGCCTCGAGGTGTGCTATAGCTGGAGTGTCATTATCGAATGGACTCGCGACTTCGTAGATTCCTTTCCAGAAGGCTTCGACATTATCAACAGTTGGCGGATTTTCGACAACACGCTGTGGCTCTTGGAACAGGCGAGACGGGTTTGTTTGAAACAATTTGTTTTGCTCCAAACTCCGCATTCGCCTGACCAAAGTTTTCTTAATAGCCATAAGCGCTCGAATCCTATCTAGACAGTGCTGCTTGATGGTCTGCAGCACTGTGCGATTTAGAGTGTAGTGTTGGCGTCTCAGTCCGGCTGCCACTCGCCGGACCTTCGGTGTAAATGGTCTACCTGCGACTATATAATCCACCACACTCTGGATTCGAGAAGCGTGTTGCCTTGCTGATCGAATTTTAGCTTCGATCTTCTGTACGCGCCGCTTAGCTTTCTCGACCCTATCAACTGCGCTTGCCAGGCGCTGTTGTGGGACGAGTTGCTTGGCGGCAGCGTACACCGCGCTGTTGATCTGCCAGATGTTGGCATCTTCTGGAAGCTCCTCACTGATCAACGAGTCCATTCGTGCCAGGTCTTGTGGCTTAGGGTTAACCCTGGTGTTAAGGTTAACCCTCGTCCTTAAATCGACATCGGTGTACTGTGGAGGATGACCCTCGTCAGCAGGTATTTGCCGCGGTGGAAGTGCGGCAGGCACTTCCTCACGCTGACGAGGTGCCCTTACGTAACCTGCGCAGGAAGGATACTTGGTCTTTCAGATGTTGTTGAGAGAAGGCGCGATACTCCGGGTGCATATCGCACCGCAACCGGCGTAATCGCGCCATGTATCCCCTACGCCCAGGCTCGCTGCTCTCATAGCAGGTCAGCAAGTCATCCCTCAGTTCCCCTGTCCACTTAAAGCGTCCGTGTGCAATAGCAGGTTCGTCATCGTTGAGACCATCTGGTATGGCCCCTCCCATCTGTCTCTGACCCCCATCCGAGTGGGGTCGATTGTGAGGGGCCTGTCCTCTGTTGTGGTCGAAAACCAGAGGGCTTGGGATTAAAGGATGGTTAGTCCTGTAATCCCACGTCCGACATTAGCCAGAGAGGGTTGCCCCTCCCTGCCCAGGGTGCACCGCGAGGAGGTTGCCGGTCCGAATTTTGCACCCCTTATTACTATTATTATTATTATTATTATTATTATTATATGCTACATAAAATTACACTGACAGTTGCTTATTCTGTTTTAAATAAGAATAAAAACAATTTATCCTGTAAAAGTCATAGGCAACTATTTTTTCTATGAAAATTTTTAAACTACATCTACATTTAAAAAAATATAATATCGCAATAACTCCAAATATACCAAATAAAAAAAATTGATATTTACAGGGTGTCTATTTCTCAGTGAGCTTAAATCAAATATGAAAAAATATACAGGGTTTTCCATGAGAAAAAATATAACTTTGTGTTACACCCTGTATACTGTTAACACCAAATGACCATGGTGACCATATTTACAATCTACGGAAAAAACCGCATAGGAATGCTTTTTGAAATATTGAAATATCTTCAAAATAAAGAAGATAAATGGGGTGGGAATATTGCGTGCCGGACCCTGTACCCTGTTCAACGTAACTTGCTACCCCCCATAATTTCCTTATTTTATAAGGTAATAAAAAAATTGAAAATTTCATCTTATTGCATTTTTCACGTACTTTTTAAATATGTTATCAAATCATATCCATGTCAGAAAATATACAGTGGGTGCGAAAAAATGTGTTTTTCTTTAATGGAACACCCTATATATTTTTACATATTTGGATTTGCCTACTTTTTCTGATTTCAAAAATATATAATACTTGTATATTTCGGCAATATTAAGGAAGTTATTAATAAAAAACCGTTTGCAATAACAGATAAATTATATTTATTTTATCTTTACAACAATCATTATTTGAAGAAGACGAGATATGATCTAATAACATATTTAAAAAGTATGTGAAAAATGCAATAAGATGAAATTTTTAATTTTTTTATTACCTTATAAATAAGGAGGTTATAGGGGTAGCAAGTTACGTTCGTACTATTAAAAGTTTCCTGAAATAGACAAAGGTAAATCGGTGAATAATTAATTATAAATGGATTTATTTTGAAAAAGGCCCATTTTATAATTGCATAAAAATTTACAATGCTTTACCTGAATATATTAGAAAAATACAAGTACTGCCTAGTTATAAATATGAGCTTAAAAAATTCTTAACAAAGAAAGCGTACTATTCCCTTAACGAATACTTTATTAATACCTGACTCTTCAGTTTATACAGTTATATGTATGTTTTACGTCCTTTGTATTTATACAATTTTTGTTGGTTTTGTATATCTGTACTTTTTTTTTTTTGACGTTGTTGATGTTTCTTTGTGAAATTTATGACAATAAATGTATTATTATTATTATTATTATTATTATTATTATTATTATTATTATTATTATTATTATTATTATTATTATTATTATTATTAACCGTTAGCTTATTGTATCAAAATTGCGCCAGAGTAGGACTTTGTCAAATATTAGATATTGTGTAAAAAAAATAAATATAATAAGACTTCACCGGTAAAAAGGTGTGTTTTAAAGGAGAACAAAAAAAATACTTTTATTATAATATAGTTTTATCTACGACTAATATATAATATATACAGTGTGGAAAAAAGTCTAGAACAACTGAAATATCGCAAAATACGTTTTTCTCGAAAAAGACGCTCGAAGGGGCCAATAGTTATTTACATTACTAGATGCGAAAGTTTACTTTTAGGTGCGAGGAAAATTTTCAAAAAACACCGAGCACCTGAAAGAGCTTTCGCATCGTGTAATGTATTATATTTTTTCTACTACCGAAAGATATTATGGTATTTCATAATTTAAAACTATTTATTTAATGAAATTATGACGTTTTTAATAAATTTTATAGTTTAGGAGGCTGTCTATGAAAATTGTTTCCATGGCAACGTGCAATTGCTATCTGTCATCGAGGTTTATGTCAAACATTTTAATTTGTGGTAGTGTCAAACTGGAATAAACAAATATGTTTGTGGCGATGAAAATATAAGAAGCTGCCAATATAGATTGTGTTTTTAAAATGGTGTGCCGACAAACATGATGCGGAAATCGGCGAAAATGTATTGTAATTTAAAATACCTTTTGACCCCTTCGAGCGTTTCTTCGAGAAAAACGTATTTTGCGAGATATTTCAGGTGTTCCAGACTTTTTGTTCACACTGTATATTATATGTGTCAATTTTGCTATACAACGCCATAATATATTATTCCCGCAGGGATTAATGATGAGGATGAGGAAATAATGGATCATTATTCCCTTTCACTGGCCTATTTTGCCAAATTAGGAGAAACATTTAAATCTTCTCGACCTCTACTATATTGATGATAAAAATATTAAAAAATAGTAGTTCTAATCATGTTAACATTCCATCATCTGTTCAATTGTTATAATTGTAGCAACATTAATATACATTTTGCTGCAATTGTATCATTTTTTATTTCTAAAGATTAGTCGTAAATAAAATATAGTATACAACTCTATAATGAATACTGTAATCCCTCGGATGATTACAACACTCGGGCACAAAAGTATTCATTATAGCATCGTTGTATTATATATTATTATACTTGACGAGATATTGAACAAGTATTTTTTACATCCCTCATCCCTTGTTACGTTTTTGTAAATAACTCTAAATCTAACAATTTTAGGTGGAATATACTTGGAATACAAATTATTATCCACACCTTAAGCTTCACTTGCAATTATCCAAAGTGGGGTAAATAATTTTAACACAAACTACATCAATTACAAAAGTATTGAAAAGAGAACTGTCAACACACTGTACCAGAATGGCCTAAAAGCCGAGGATGGAGGGTTGATACGGTGAGGGTGTAGGTTCAACCACAGATCTTTGAGACGACGAGCGTACAAATCACTTTTTATTTCCAATGATGTGACAAATTATTCTGATCGTGTGATAATTTAATCTACCTAATAATACAAACAATAATTACTAAAATGCCTCATTAAAACACTTATAAAAAACACTTACCTAATACCAGGCACTTGGTAACAAAAATCGTAAACGATATCTTACAAAAACGCCCTTAGGCTATTAGACAAATTAATAAACTATAACAGATCTGAACCTCACAACACAATATCAGTAAAAACCGCTTGGCTCGCAATATCAGTATTAACACAAAAACGCGCAAAAACACTTAAAATATCTACATTTAAATTAATACAACTTTGATACTACTAGAGACATCTTGGAGTCACACATTATACCAGTACTTCAATTAAAATACATTTAGGCCAATAAACCAAATTCTATTACATCTTTTCCCCCCTCTACCTATAAACCCAAATCACTCTTCATGGGATTCTGGTTTATAATATCTTTTTAGATGAATTGCATGGAAGATTCCTCTTTCTTTATTCGAATTAGGATATCTTAAAACATACGTATGACGGCTAACCAACTTTTTGATTTCATAAGGGCCTTCAAACAAAAGCAAGAACTTCTTGGTTTCTGACTTTATGGCAGATGAGATAGGGCTTGCTCTCAACAAAACGAAATCTCCTGGTTGGAATTCCAGAAAGGGTCTAGCTGGATGCCTCGCATTTCGCCGGGCAGATCTACTAATGAGAGTTTCTTTGGCTAAGATCAATTTTGCCTCGTAATCTAAAAGATTACCTTCGATTGGTGGGCCTTGTACCTGCAATGGCAGAAGCCTAGGAGGCATTTGCCCAAGTTGCAGTTCCATGGGGCTATACCCGGTGGACTCATGAACTAAGGTATTTATGAACGTGGAAAAGTTAGATAACTCCCACGCCCAACGCGTATGCTGTTCATGGCAGTACGTGCGGCATAGACGCCCAATCTCTCTCATTACTCGTTCAGACGGATTAGATTGAGGTCTACGAATTGAAGAAAATACAACTTGAATGCCCAACTCCTTCATGGACTCAGTCCACTTCATAGCCGTAAACTGGGTACCATGATCACTGAGGATCCTTTTCACCATACCCAACTTCGGCAAGTAATCCAGAGTAAGCCGATTCAAAATTGCGCGAGTAGTGGCTTTCTTGAGAGCATAAAATGTCACATATTTTGTGAACACGTCAACAACGACGAAAACGAAAGTAGTTCCTCCACGACTCCGCGGCAATGGTCCATATAAATCGACCGCTATAAGATCGTTTTTAGTCTCGGGAATAATAATTGAGAGCAATTCAGGACTGGGAAGGATTGACATTTTTGCCTTTTGGCATATTTCACATGATCGAATTACTTTTTTCACGTCTTTGGCCATATTATTCCACCACACTTCGCGTTTAAGAAAACACCAAGTTTTATATGTGCCAAAATGACCGGTAAGCTGATGATAAACTGTGACAACCTGAGATGTTAAACTCTTAGGAATACACAATTTACAAACCTCATCCTGACTCCGGCGCAAATAGAGCGTACCCTCTTGATTAATAAAAAACCTCTCCTGCAACTTGAGATCAGTTGGCAGTTTCTTTATAATATCACCTAACTTAGCATCTTCCCGTTGGTCCCGACCAATGTTTGTTAAAAGTTTGGCAAAATCACTTGGTAATTCAAACAACGAAAGGATTCTAAATAGTTTGTCTGAAGGCGTTGGTGGCCGGGAAGCGGCATGACGCGACAACGCATCAGCTACCACGTTTTGCGAGCCGGCGATATGTTTCAGCTCAAAATCGAATTCTTGAATCGCCAACGCATACCTGGCAATTCGCGGCAATAAAAGTCGGCAAGTTCGCAGGTAAGACACCGAACGATTGTCCGTGTAAACAGTGAATTGTCTGCCAAGCAGGTAAACACGGAACTTATCTAAAGCCCAAACGATGCTCAAGTTTCAAGCTCATTTATCGAATATCTTCGTTCCCTAACAAGTAGTTTCCGAGATGCCCAAGCTATCGCACAACGTTCTCCATTTACTACTTGAAACAGCTGCGCACCCAAACCAGTATCGCAAGCATCGGTTTGCAGGCAAAAAGGTAAATCAGTTCGTGGATGATGTAATAACGTGCTTTCCGCTAGTCTGCGCTTCAAATCATCGAAAGCCTTTCGTTCTACTTCGGTCCATTTCCATTTAGTCTTTTTCTTTAAGAGATTAGTTAACGGTGATGACAACGAAGAAAAATCTGGACAAAAAGAGCGATCAAAATTTGCCAGCCCTAAAAACCTTTGAAGTTCCTTTACATTACGCGGCGGAGTGTAATCTAATATTGCTTGCGTCCGTTCCGGATCCGGCTTGATCCCCGTAGAGTCCAAAATATAGCCAAGGAAGTTCATTTCTTTCCTGAAAAACGCGCATTTACTCAAACGCAAGGTGAAGCCTGCCTCGTGAAGTCGTGTAAGTACTTTATGCAAATGCATCAGATGTTGTTCGGAACTTTCAGAAATTATCAAGATATCGTCCACGTAAGTCACCACAAAATCATCAAAATCACTACCAAAAATTGATGTCAAACACCGGGCGAAAGCACTCGTACTAGTCGATAAACCGAAAGGTAAGGTACGAAAGCAATAGGTTTTACCACCAAACTTAAACCCGGTATATTTTTGGCAGTTTTCCTCCAATGGTATTTGATAATAACCGTGTGTGCAGTCAACCGAGGACATCCACTTAACATTGTTTAGTGATCGCAGTATTTCATCCATTGAACGTGGAGTTTCATGCTCCCGTTCCATGACTGAATTTAAATGACGAGCATCAAGACAAAGTCTAACCGCTCCATTTTTTTTTAAAGTCGCCATTAGAGGTGAAATATATGGTGTCGCGGTTCTTTTTATTACCCCCCATGCCTCCATAATATCCAACTGTTTTTGAATAGTATCTTTATAAGCAAGCAGAATTGGATATTGCTTACGACAAAATTCCTGATCGTCTCGCAATTTTATGCAATGTACATATTTATTGGTCCTACCCGGTATATCGGAAAAAACACATTGATTCTGCTCTAATATCAACTGGAAAGCATGCTTCTGATCAACCGTTAAGTCAGTACTTGCTACTATATTCCTAATATTCGCGAGTCTGTCGACAGACGGGAAGTCAGGAGGGGTAGCATAAACGTGATTTTTAACATTAATAGCTTTTAATTCGACTGTATCCGGCGCGACATAATCATGAATTGGATCAATTTGATAAGCATCGAACCACTTGCCTTGATATTTATCGTTAATGCAATCCGATTCTAAGTTTATTTTTACTTGCAAGTAACGCAAGAAATCTATTCCGAGTATAACTGGATACACTAAATCCGGTATTAATAAAAACTCGTAGGTTATCTCTTGATTATTAATTGAAAACGTCAATAAAGACTGTTGTTTCACTCTTCTTTGCCGAACCTTGAAAGCCCCAGTCACTTTAACTCCCGTACACGGAAACGTAGGCACAAGTTTATGAAAATTTGATAATTGTGACCAAACCTCTTCGCTGAAACAACATACTTCACTTCCGGTGTCAATCAGTGCCGGAAAAGCGATACCATACAGTACAATTTGTATAACTGGCGAATGTGACTTTGCGACTTCGTGCTCAAAGTCGCACTCCTCCAACAGATCTCGCCTAGGATCCGTTAAAGGATTCGTGGCCCGATTAGGCACATCGCCCTCAACTGGACCTAATGGTTGGGGGCTGTTTCTTCGCTTCCCGACTCCTCATGTTCACTAATATTTATTGTCGAAATATTTTTCTTAAATGGACCTGAGAACGCGCTAAAATTTGCCCTAGAACCGGTATGACTATTATACGTTTTGTCAAACACAGCTTTATCTCTTAGATTCCCTGAAGATGATAGTTGTTTTGGAACCGAAACTTTCTGTTTTCGAGCATTATAATAATCATGTTGCCTCAAGATATCCAAAGCCTCCGAAAGCGTGTTCGAGTGAACTAATACGCTGTATAAATAAGCAGGAAAATTACTAGCTACTTTTTTAATTAACGCCCGTTCTGACATTTCGGGTTGGAGATGCCTAGCCGTAGCGATTAAACGCATAAAATGTTCTACAACCGAGCCATGATGTTCTAAAAAAGTTGATTCTTTCAATTTACTTTTGGCTTCATCCTGTATATTCTCGGACCAAAAATGATTAATAAACCCGTCTTTAAAATTTTTAAAATTATCAAAAGTAAGCATACAAGCCTGAAACCAAAGTTGAGCAGTTCCTTGAAAATGGTTTATTAACACATATTTTTTAAATCTCTCAAAGGAGACATTCTGTAAATCATAAAAATCTTCCAATTGTTCTATAAAATCAACTGGATGTAAATTCCCCAAATTATCAAATACTGGTAATTTATGAGTTGCTTCCAAGATGCTTACATTTTTATTTAAGCCCTTCAAGTTTTTTAGTTTCAACTAAATTCCTTTCAATAGTTTTTTCACTAATTGACACATTTTTTGAATGCAAATTTGTTACTACTTGAGTGACAATGTCAGCTATTTGTGGTGCATTTAAATACGAAACACTTACTCCCGGTGCTGAAAGCATTTGTGCCTGATTATTATTAGTCGTATTATCCCCTCCAACATGTGTATGTGGGGGTGGATATGACAGAAAATTAAAATTGTCATTAAAAGTTTGAGCTTGACTAGTTTGACCAGGGTATATGAAAGGTTGGTTTTGCCATGAGCCACCTTGTACATTTTCCCCAGAAGGATAATGAAAATTTTCAAAATTTTGTTGAGAAAAATTGTACAATGGTGGGTTTGCATGAAAAGAAGCTACAGGTCTCGTATGAGCATCTGTGCAAAAAGGAGCAAAATTGTTTTGTGGCAACGTTCCTAAACTTGCTTGGGCAGTATATGTGGGATATACCCCCAAATTTGCATTCCATGGCCTATAATATCCCAAATTAGTATTTAACGGCACATTATTTAAATTTGAATTACCTACATTTGTTTGAGCAGTATTTGTTTGTAAAAAATTAAAATCATGTGGCCTATTTCCCCTGACACCCGTTTGTAAAGGATTATTTACAGTCCGTGTATTTTCTCTTTGAGACTTATCTACATTTGTTGTTAAAATATCACTAGCATTAGTAACCAAATTTGCATTTTTATTTGCATTGTTAGGACCTGCCAAATTTAAAGTCTGTAAATTTTCAGTAATTGCAAAAGTGCTACTTGTTGGTAAAATATTATTTGCAGTTGAAAAAATATTCTCTTCTAAATTTCCCTGGGTGTTGTGGAAAGATGACTCTGGATTAATATTTAATCTGGATGTCCTAGGAACCGTATTATAAGAAAATGATCTCCTACCTGTTCTTAATGGCGTTTGTTGATTATTACCTGCTGCCTGCTGTTCGATTGGTGGTATAGCTGGGGACGGCAATACTGTTCCAAATGTGGTGACTTTTGGGATAGCCCCTGTAGAATGTCATTGACCACTTCGTAAAAAATATTTCCCTGTATTTTCTGACGGTTGCTTAGCCATTTTCTCCCTAGTGTTTTGTACAAATTTTCCAGCAAAAATCTGCGTCACGTTACGGCGCCACTATGTACCAGAATGGCCTAAAAGCCGAGGATGGAGGGTTGATACGGTGAGGGTGTAGGTTCAACCACAGATCTTTGAAACGACGAGCGTACAAATCACTTTTTATTTCCAATGATGTGACAAATTATTCTGATCGTGTGATAATTTAATCTACCTAATAATACAAACAATAATTACTAAAATGCCTCATTAAAACACTTATAAAAAACACTTACCTAATACCAGGCACTTGGTAACAAAAATCGTAAACGATATCTTACAAAAACGCCCTTAGGCTATTAGACAAATTAATAAACTATAACAGATCTGAACCTCACAACACAATATCAGTAAAAACCGCTTGGCTCGCGAAATCAGTATTAACACAAAAACGCGCAAAAACACTTAAAATATCTACATTTAAATTAATACAACTTTTATACTACTAGAGACATCTTGGAGTCACACATTATACCAGTACTTCAATTAAAATACATTTAGGCCAATAAACCAAATTCTATTACAACACCTTTTCAACTGAACAAATGAACATACCTACTTGGTATGGTCTGGTCGGCGACCAAATGGAAATCGACTCCGCCCCATTAATTTTATGGCAGCGCAGAACGGTGCACGCAATAGTCAGTTTTACACGATGGAAATTAAATGAAAGTTGTGATAGCTTCAACAAAATTTGTTTATTATACGTGTTACATTTTATACTACAGTTATACTATATTTTTATAATGTTTATACCTATTAAAGCTTCTATTATACATTTTCAATTTTGGACTTTTAAAAATAATACTTGATTCCCGCAAAAATTTAAACGACGTTTCCTTTATTAGTCCGCACTGCGCAAACTCAAGATACTTATTTCCTGCCTCGGCCAGCTGATTGCCTGTCTGATTTGTTCACGTTTGTATTCGTTTTTAGGTTAGGTTCTTTCGCGAGTTATTTCCACATACTTAAAAGAACGTCCGTGGTTATTTTATTCAAAAAAGTTTAGTTTGTGATTTACTGTAACAATTTCACATAGGTTACTTCACTGGATAAACCCCAATGACCCTAATGCAAGCTACTCAAAAATAGTCATATTTGCTAAGAGTCGTTTACTTTTCGGTTTTTTTTACAAATAAGTAGTCAGTGGAATGTTCAAGCAATAAAAACTATACAAAGTCAAGTACCTACCATGTCCAAATAAATAAAACGTATTGTTTACCTACCTACCTATTTTTTCTTTATTTTCACAAGGTTCTACTACAGCTCGTTTAAGAAAGTTACGAGAGATATAAATATAATATAATATAAAATAGAATTATTCATCATTTTAATACATTTGGTAAATCAGTAGAAAAAATAGGCTTTGTAACGCCACTGGTAACCGCTCGTGTTGCCTTGCTCGACTCAAGCCGTCGAAGCAGAGAGAGACAGTCAGTTCAAGTTATGCTATCGTGCTGTGTGCGTCCACACGTGTTTGTTGTTTTGATCCGTTCTAGAAAATCCAAATATTTTATTTCTGTTGTATTGTAAAAGTGTTCAATAAACCTAACTATCACGTTATAGCTTTCAAAGCCCAACGTGTTGCATATAGCAAATTTGTAAATAACATAAGAACGATAAGTAATATAATTCTCAACGAAACCGTCCTCGGATCCTATGTGGTGGACTATAAGATGATTTCCCTTGTCCGATGGATTTTTTAACACCATCGTTAAACTTTGGATGAAAACCTGCCTTGGAATCAGGATTGTCGTGTCCTTCCATACTTTACTTACAGTATGGCCAGCGTTCACCCAAGTCTCATCTAAAAAGTACAACTTCTTATGCTCTTCCCAATATTTTCTGCTACTCCATTTAAGATGTAGTACATAATAATCATCTTCATGCACTGCTGCTAAAATTTTGTTTATAGACGGTGGTGGTTGGTCTTCAAAAAAATAATGGATTATACGCGATATTGTCCAAAACTGCCATTTATCGGTGGTACACTTTTGGTGGTTGAAGTTGGTGTGTTTGTTTGTATTCACCAAGAATATTATAAACACTTGCAACACTCACACCTGCTGCCGTTGCACTCGTTGCAGTGAACTTTATGCCTTCCATCTTTGGTTCCTCCCGATTTTCCCCATCGTACGCCTTAAAAATGTTCAGCACGCTTTCCTTGTCTTCCACCGAAAATGTCTGGACGTTCGTTTTTTCGGTGGAGAAGTTGGGTCCGGGCCCCCTTCAGCCAATTTTCGATTTAACCTTAAAAAAAACGAGATTTTAACATTTTATCAATGATCATTTTAATCGCTTGCATTACCTACGTAACTTAATACTTAATACACAAAACGTATAATGTTAATTTAATTCTTATACGTACCTTCACAAAAACGAATGAAAACAACTGTAGAAATTTCAAATCTCAAAACACAGACAAAGAATAATACAGCAGTTGACAGTGAGGCTGGCTCTCCATTTATTCGCGTTTTCCATATGTTTAGCGTTTATACGTTTCACGACAATGATAACATAATATATGCTGATTGGTCTGTTGCCAAAATACGTAAAAATTTAATATATGACGCGACTATTGTAGAGTCGGCCTTCCTCAAAATTAGTGGTTGCTTTGTAATTCGGGTCCTATAAATTCGACCAATAGAGAAATTCCATTCAAATGTTGCGGGCATTTTTGGGGAGGAGTCAATATCCATTTGGTCGCCGACCAGTGTATAATTCTCTAATTATAAACAGCAATATGCCACCTTATGTTAAAGTGGAATAAAGACTTTATAATAAACAGGTTTGTGTTTGCCAAGCTGGTAGTATACAGTAACAGACAGACAAGTGCGTAGACGTGCGAAGTTATGAGTAACTAGACAATTCATATTCGCGGGTGCGAGAGATTAAGTGTGCAACGATTTAAATGATGGGGACCCGAGCACTGACGCTAGTCTACAGTTTAGAAGATCACATCTGCATGTGCTGCAAGTCAGTTGCTCATTTATTTCGCATGTAAACTCGGCCGTATGTATAGACTTACTTGGCTGCCGGTTACTTTATAGGAGCATGCAATGGTCTTCTTGTGTGATAGTTGATAGTGTACATAGCATATCTTCCTCATTACTTTAAAGTATTCTTGTATTCTCTGACTGACCGTACCAACCGTTATATATATTTTTATATATTTTCTTATCTTTAAGGAAACCTATTTAAATAACTCTGTATTTTTAGAACACATCCCCCATAAAATATTTATAAATAACAGAAATTAACAATTCTGAAAAAAATACCTGATATTACCGTTATTACCCACACATCAAACTTCATTGTGGAATAGCTACATTTGTGGTTTAAAACGGCTTTAAGAGAATTTAAACAATTAAATATATTAGCCTGAAGTTAAAAATATTTTACTTTTATCTCTCTAATTATTTTTCAACTGAAAACTATACATATATACATTACAAAAAAGAACAAAATAAAATTGTTGTAAGTAGCTATAGATCCTAGGATTTTCTGAAGTCTTCCTCTTTTTCTTTAGAATCATCGTCTAAATTATTATTCTCTTTATGTAAATGTTTTTGGTCTCTTTAATTATGTAAAATTAAGGTAAAACTAACAAAATAAAATAGATAAAAAAAAGAAAGTTGTTGTTATATAAACACTTTTGAGTAATTGTAATTAAGTGGACTGTATATTGTATAAGGCTTTATTGATCGTGACTTACTCATCTAGATTGTGATGAATAGGTATCGATGATTTTTCTCTGGAATGCTGGATGGACACCCAGTATGTAAAATTTGTGATGTATTAAATACTTTGTGTTCACTAGCAATATTTTTATGTGTGTGCACTTCGAAAGTATTTAATAACTAAAGTTGTACAGTTATATTTATTGCTTGTACGGTAATATTACAATACAGATCTGTCAATAACTGTCAACAGATGAAATAATAAATAATGAAACTATAGGGCTATTTATTAATACAAACAGACAGAAAACTCCAAACAATAATAATTAAATACTGAAATCCAACTGAAATGTATTTTCAGGCAATCCAAGGTCCATTTTTATGTAGCCGTTGTGACATTAAAAATGTAAACATTTATGTAATATGAAAAAAGGTAACAAATAAAAACAAACAAAATATAACTGTAACTATGGCGACAAATCAACCCATACAGACTTGACCAACTAATGAAATGAAAACGTTATTAATAAGAGAATATCAAATGGTAATATCTATTAATAATGTCTTTATTTTCTGAAACCGATAAACTATTGAACAAATCACGGATGTTATGAATCATAACAGCCTTAGATGTCTTAAAATCCTCGCTCTACGAGCTCGGATTTCGAACCGACATCTGCGGCAGTTATGATAGTCATAACATTCCTAGATATGTTAATAGCTATAAATGACCACTTTACCAACATTTTACCTTACATCGAAGTTAATTAAATCTACAACTAAAATAATGACAAAGGGCCATGGTCTTCAATGGTACGTAGTTTTTGTCTAACTTGTCCCATCATGTTTTGGACGATGTGTATATCAATTTCTCTTATTTTTTGTTATATTGAAAAAGCATGTTAACTAGCATATGACTCCAACTCTAAAACAAAATCTGAATAACTAATAACCCTATAACCACATGCCTCAAGTCAGTGAGAACCACATAACCCTACTCTATAACCCTGTATCCCAAACAGACTGTAAACCTCGTGCATGCCGAAGGCCTGTATTGTAAATTCTAGATACGGAACAACTTTCAATCTTGAAACCCAAAGCATGATAAAACTCTGTAACCCCATAACGCAAGCTTGTAAACTCACATAACCACATAATGTAAGCTTTTAAACCCAAATAACCCCATAACGCAAGATTTTAAAAACCATCAAACGCCATATCGTAAGCTATTAAACACAAATCATCTAAAATCCGTAGACACCAACCTTATAAACTTAAATATTTATGTATTCCCAAATCAATTAATCTCTGCGCACGTACGTAACGAAACTCATGAACCCAAATACTTTCAATTCCTTACAATTGGATCATTTATTTTGAAACATAAATATTTCCTATATCTACTTCTTTTTACTTCTTTACCAAAAGTGAGGAAGGTATGTAGATATTCGTGAAAAAATTTTTGAAAATTTTTATTGCTTCTCGACGAATTATGACGATACACAAAATTTGAAACAAAAAAATTTTCTGCCTGTGTGTGCGTGTGTCTGTATGTATTAGGGGAGAGTTGCCTATATTGAACCACTTTTTTAAAAACCACTATAATCAATAAATCAATCACGTGTACTGTTCGTTAAACTCCACCAACTGAAATGAAACTCAGCCGGCAATTTGCGCTAAGCTTTAAGTATTTGGTGATAGGTAGCACCAAAATGCATATTTGTAGAAAATAAGTATGAGGTTCAATTTAGGCATAGGTTCAATATAGGCAACTCTCCCCTATGTATCGCAATAGCAGCTACAATTTTTGAGATAAAGCTTTCAAATTTGGTACACACGTTCTAGAGGCCTAGGAAAATATTGAGCAAAACCGGTCCACTGGAATGGGGTCTACCGGACTTAAACATTTCTATTTTTAACTTTACAAAAAAATGTATTCGAGCATGATGAAAGATTATAAATAAAATATGATAATACAAACCCATGATAATATTGTGTCTAAATGTTGAAAAAAGCCAACTATGTCAAAAATAACTTTTATTATAAAATCCACCGTACGGTGAGGAAGTTCTGATCCCATAATTGGCAGCGTACATAACTTGTTGCTCTTCAATGTTTTTATATATTTTCTTATTTCATATAATTTTTTCTATACTTTTTTTACATACGAGGAGTGGTTTTGGTTTTCTTTTCAGCTTCTTTCCCTCCTTGCCACCGACCCAGACCTGCTCAAGGAGTAAAACTTTAACGAACAGTAAGTGCACACACATAAAAATATTGCTAGTGAACACAAAGTATTTAATACTTATTTACCAGCCTACTTTTGCATATGTAAACAAAGGATTAATATCCTGAAACCGAGAAAAACGTTTTACAAGTCGCTTTACATAACCATGTTGATGAATAAAAATAGATCCATCTGCTTTATTTATTTCAAGTTCAACAAAACAATCAGCTTCTCCAAAAATTATTTCAAATTTATTTCTCAATTCTTTCAGAATCAACTCTTATTGTTGTTCACTATTAAAAAATAAAAGACCATCATCAACGTACAAAACTAAATCTACTTGTTGAGTTTCTCATCACACATTTATCTGTAGACCTTTGAATAAATTCAAGAGTTTGAATGAAATTTTCAAATTTTTCATTCCACTTTCTAGGCGCTTGTTTTAAACTATGGTTTAAATTGAGTTAATTGAAATAAATTTGAAGATAAACTAATTATCAACAGTTTATTTCTGACTTAAAATTGCAAGTGCTAATTTAATATCTTATATTACAGCAACTGTTTCTTTTTTCAAGGTTTTCATTAGAAACATCAACTCATCAACGATATATTATTTAACATAGGCAACTAAAAAATTAGAACATATAAGAATCCATACCAATACTAAATTCTGGTTTTTAATAGGTAGTATTATTAGAGTAGTTGGTAGGTTAAATCTTTCTGTTAGTTTGGTTACAACAAACAGCCAATATTATTTTCATCGAAACATTCCTTAACAAAGTTACTGTTTTCACATGAACCTATAAGACTACTACATGCAGGGCCACAATAAATGCTGTCGTTTAATCGTGAAAAATATTGGTCAGTTTGAGGTAAGAAAATTGTCCAAAAACATATCCTATATGAGGATATTACCTGAATTACGTGTCCAACCACCTCCTCCTATCATAATACAGACGTAGATTACTTTATGCAACCTCAATCTATATATTTATTCTGATAATGGCAAGAACTTTGATGGTGCACAGTCAGAGCTTAAGGAGTTAGGGTATTTTATTAATTACAATGAACAAACTAACTCTAACAGAAGCCTATTCAAATGAAGGGTTTACCTGGAAGTTTATACCAGCCCACAGTCCGCAAGCACTTCGAAGGCTTGTGGGGGCAGGAGTTAAATCTTCTAAACATCACCTGAAAAGAGCTATGTCTAATGCATTGCTGACATCTGAAGAGACAACACTCACACAAATTGAAGTTATAGTAAACTCTCGACCACTGACTCGCCACTTTCGACAGACCCTATAACAACTTTCACGTCCATACCACTGATCCTTTCCTATTCGGCCATTATCATACCTCGTTACCAGATCCGATATCACAGATTTAACTGAAAGCCGCTTATCGGGATTTCAATGGACTCAACAACTGCAGCAACTTTTTTGATTCTGTTAATTGGTCCAAATAATATAATTATAATATATCTAAACTTCAACCACTCCAACTCCAGGAATAGATTCATTACCAAAAAATAGTCTGCTTTATAAACTTTTTCCTGGGGTACGCGCTATTTGAGATACAGGGTGTTAAAGTTTACAAAAAAAATTTGAAATCACCCTGTATTTTCTGTCATGTCTTCATAATCCGCTGACGGAATTGAAAGAAATTTACTACAGCTAATTAGACCACGAGGTTAATATTTCATCAAATAAAAGGCTTAATTTATTAGAAAAATTTAATGAAACGTAAAAACAAGCCCAAATATCTCGTAAACGGCTGCTACTAATAAGAAACACCAAGGAACATTTTTTATTCATTTAACGTAGCAGTCATTAAGTAAAAAATAATAAAAGAGGTGCAACTGTCAAGGTTTCGAGATTTTAGTGTTGTATTTTTTTACTATATGTGCTTCATGATGGTCTGTAATTTTAAGGGCTATCAGCCAGATTACAAATATCTTCCCGTGGCACTAAAAATTGATGACAATGAAGTTATTGGCACAAAAATACAATGCTAAAATCTCGAAACCTTGACAGTTGCGCCTCTTATTTATTATTTTTACCCAATGGTAACAGTACCTCACAAAAAACCGCCCGTGGCGTATTTTTTTCTTGGGAAAATGGGGCGGCACCTTCAGTAGCACGCCACTGGTTAAAGCCACGAGGTTAATATTACATTCAATAAAAGGTCTAATTAAGTGAATACGCTGTAGTAAATTTTATTCAATTCCGTCAGCGCATTAAATGTTGTCAACTAACCTCGGGTGAGACTTTAATTGATCAACAAGTAGAAACGAATTTAAAAATTGAAAATGAATTACTCAAGAAGTTACTTGAAGAAAGTGAGTCTAAATACAAACTATTGTTAGAAAATAAGCGATTATTAGAGGAAAATAACATTTTGTTAAATAAAAATAATAAATTATTGGAAGAAAAAAATTGAAAACTACAAAAAAGAACCAGATGTAAATAACAGTACAAGAAACAGTACAAGAAATGTCAACAAAACTTATAATTCTATAGTAAAGCAGGGGCTAGATAAAAACTCCAGCAAGACTGATATCTTAAATTCCAAAACATATACAGGGTGTATCAAAAAAGGCACTGCAGCTGATACCTATCATAATCTTATCAAGGCTCAAAGTGATAAAATGAATAAAATTATTAACTTAGAAGATAACAATCAGGAACAATCAGAAAAATCAGGAAATAATGAAAATAACGAAAAAAACGATGATGATGAATTTAAAGTTGTCATAAATAAAACAAGGAGGAGAGAGGAAAATAGAAAACCCAGGAACATTGGCAGTGCCGTAGAATCTGAAGACGGTAATGAAGGTTTTTCAGGTGTAAACAAAAAAATATGGCTTTATATAAATAGAGTGAAAAGACATGTAAAAGGTGAAAATATTCTAAAATATTTAGAAAGGAAATCGACTAGTGTAAACAAAGAAGAATTTTCTGTGAAAGAATTAAAAACTGAGGAATATCAAAATAAAGTGTTTATGGTTGGTGCACCACTTGATTCAAAAAGTGAACTATACAGCTCTGGCTTTTGGCCTAAAGGCGTAGGTTATCGCAGGTTTGACTTTGATAAATATAGATCCCATAGAAGTACCCAAAATGAAGATTTTTTATAAATAATTATAAATCTGAACGTCTTACTAGAAATATGAAGTTTCTTCATATTAATATAAGATCTCTACTGCCTAAATTTAATGCCTTTAAAACTTATATGGAAGAAAGTAATTGTAAACTATGTGCCATAAGTGAAACTTGGCTCACAAGTGCTACTACTGCATCTTGTATTTCTATAACTGGATATAATTTATTTAGAAAGGACAGAGATACAAGGGGTGGAGGAGTGGCTTTATATGTTGACTTGTCCATCAAATGTTCACTCTTAGAATTGCCTGATGAAATATCCAACATTAATCCTCACCTAGAGCAGCTCTGGGTTAAACTAAATTTTGGTAGCAATCTCAAATTTGCTGTTGGGGTTGTTTATAGGCCACCAAATCAAGCAGTTGATGTTCTTTCTGAATTTGGAGCTATGGTTCAATATTTGCACTATATAAACTTTCATAATATTATAATTCTGGGTGACTTTAATGTTAACCTATTGACTCACTCGAGAGAGTCGGTATTTCTCTCTTCATTAATTAATGATCTACTTCTTACTCAAATTATCAAGGATCCTACAAGGGTTACGCATGACTCCCATTCTCTTATTGATTTAATAATTGTTAATGATGATTTACTTATTGAAGATTCAGGTGTTATTGATTGTAGTCTATCTGATCATAATGCTGTTTACTGTACCATAAAATGTTCAATTGAGAAAAAGGATAATTTCAAAGTAATTAGAGATTTCACTTTCTTTGATGTTGACCAGTTTAATCAAGATGCTTTACAACTTGACTGGAATGCCATATATACGATGGGTAATATTAATGACAAGCTTAATTGTTTTAATTCATATATGGAGTATCTTTTTAACATTCATGCTCCACACAAAACAATTCTAATAAGCTCAAATAAAAGAAGAAAACCGTGGTTTACTGAAACACTAAATCGTATGCGAAAATTAAAATGTAAAGCTTGGAATCGATTCAAACAAACCAGATCATCTGTGCACAGGAAATATTTCTGTGATATCAGAAATTACTACAATACTGCTTTAAAAATGGAGATGCAGGCTTTCTTTAGAAAGTTTCTGCAGAAATACTCTAACAACAATAAAGCTCTCTGGGCACATCTAACTAGATGGGCACCTATTAGCTCAAATGGTAGTTCAGAAGTTCCACCTAACCTATGTAATGCAGACAATTTTAACAACTACTTTATTCATTCAGTTTCTCCACTAACTCCTAGCTTAGATACTATTAGTTACTATGACGAAAATCGTTTTAATGAAGCTTTAAACTTCACTTATCGACCAGTGGATATTTCAGATATCAGAGATTTATTATCCAAACAAAAACCTCACTGTATGGGAGCTGATCAAATTTCTGGTAAAATGCTACAACTCTCGATTAATTTTTGCATTGAACCCTTAACTCATATTATAAATTATTCCTTTGAAATTGGTGTTTTTCCAGAACAATGGAAAGTCTGTTTAAGCAAGCCTATTCCAAAAAAAACCTCACCAACTGATTATTCTGATTATAGGAATATAAATTTGCTCTGTGTTGCTGCTAAAATTGCAGAAGGAGCACTTCATAGCCAACTTATCGATTATCTTAATGACAATAATATTCTGCCGGAAAATCAATCTGGTTATCGTAAATATCGCAGTACAATGACGGCCCTCTTAACAGTCACTGATGACATTCTTAAAGCACAAGATGAAGGTAAAGTAACACTGCTCACATTGCTTGATATGTCTAAAGCATTTGATTGTGTCAATTTTGATTGTCTTATTGCAAAATTAAGATTTTATGGCATCTCAGAATGTTTAATTCACTGGTTCCAAACATATTTATACCATCGTAAACAAATAGTTGTTTTGGACCAAAACAATATTTCACTATCACAAAATGTCATATCTGGTGTACCTCAAGGATCTGTCCTTGGGCCTACCTTATTTAGTCTCTTCATCGCAGATTTTCAAAATTTACAATTACATTCAAAAGTTCATGTCTATGCTGATGACTTTCAAATGTATACTTGCATGAATTTAGATGATGCACCTGAAATGGTGGAACTTCTGAATCGTGATCTTGAGAGCTTATCTGATTGGTCAAGAAATATTTCCCTGGTAATGAATCCTGAAAAATGTACCTATCTATATATAGGAACTCCCTATCGCATACAAAGCATTAAGAACCTGAATATGCAAGTCAAGCTTAATAATATGGTACTTCAGAATGTCAGTCATGCAAAAAACCTAGGTGTTGTTTTTGATGAAAATCTCTCATTCAATCAACATATATGTAAACTGTGTTCAACTGCATATTTTAAGTTAAAGCAGCTTTATCAATATCGTAATTGTCTTACTGAATCTGCCAAAATTTTACTGACCGAGGCTTTGGTGCTATCTGTTTTAAATTATTGTGACTGTGTATATGGTCCTAATCTTAGTCAAAGAAATAAAAATAGGTTACAAACAATACAAAATTCTTGTTTAAGATTTATTCGTTTTGTACCGAGACGTGATCATATTACACCTTACTTCAGATCATTTAATATGTTAAAACTTGATGAAAGACGTTTTATTCATTATATTGTATTAGTTACTAATATAATAAAGACCAAAGCTCCATCCTACTTGGCATCAAAAATTGAATTCAGACAAATGGCTCATGACAGAGAGCTTAGGCAATTTAATAATGTTACGTATCCTATACACAATACAACAGCATTTGAATCATCCTTCTCTTATCTAGTCCCATACCTTCTAAATAATATATCATCTGACGTTTGGCTAAGTTGCACGAGAAGTATAAAACAGAAACTAAAGTCAACTATTATTATAGAGGAAGATATATTTATAGAAATTAACAAATTTTAATGTGTTTGTATAATAATGTTTAATTGTTTATGTAAGCTATTTGTATTGTTTTAATTTAATTTTGTATTTTTATATATTTGATTGTAGTGTTTACCAGGGCAGGGTTGTAAAAATCATGTTTAAATGTATCTTGTCCTTTTGTTATATACAATAAATATTATTATTATTATTATTATTATTATTATTATTATTATTATTATGAAGATGACAGAAAATATGATTTTTTTTGTAAACTACCCTGTAACCCTGTATCTCAAATAGCGCGTCCCCCAGGAAAAAAGATTATAGAGCAAACTCTACTTATTTTTTGGTAGTGAATCTATTCCTGTAGTTTCTGTATTTAAAGTGAAAGCACCCTGTATACAGGGTGTTTGGTAACTATGGATTGCCAAAACGAAATGTCATATGTAAAATCGAATTCTAAGCATAAAACTTCGTTTAAGAAATATTTCAAAAAATGGAAACCTAAGACAGCTATATGAAAATAAAAGTTTGTTAATTATTTGACAGCTTGTAATCAACTAATTATTTTTCTCTGCGTTACATATATGACTGATGGTCGAGATGGTAGCGTACCTGCCTCTCACCCAAAAGTTCCGGGTTCGATTCCCGGTCGTGGCAATTGAAAATACTGTGAGAGGGATTTTTCCATTATACACGGATATTCGATGTGTGTCCCTTGTTTTTAAATGTGTACCCCCTCCCGCACAAGGCTCCTAGAGCCTTCTGGGATAAAGGGGGTCGTAATTACATGTGGTGTATTTATTATTTATATTTATTATTTATTACATGACTTTTTGTTAGTGTTTTATGAAGTGTATTGAAATGCAGTTCAGTATTGAAGAGATTGCTGACATTATTTATGTTTATGGGTACTGTGATGGTAACACGAGAGCTGCGTGCAGGCAATATAAGATATCCAAATAGACGGCTACCTTGTCGTAAAGTTTTTTCAAATGCATTTCGTGAATGTGGAATTAATTAACGTCGTAGTGGAGATCCACATCCTCAGCACACTGTTGCACAAGAAATTGCCATTATTGATGCAGTACTTGATGATCCAACGACCAGTACTAGAAGAATTTCCACAGTTACAATTGCCGCATAATTTTGTTTGGAGAACTATTAATCGTGAAGTTTTACATCCGTGCCACTACCAAAGAGCTCATCCACAGCCTACTTTTGCAGCCAGGCGACGAGGTACAACGGTTAGCATATTTTCATTGGGTACTTGAACAGAATGAACAAAATCCTAACTTTATTAGCGACACGCTCTGGACACGTGCATCAATGTTAACGAGCATACGTGGTCTTTACAAAATCCACACGCAGCTAGAATTAGAGGTTTTCAACAAATATTTTCGATAAACACTTGGTGTGGTATTTTGAATGGACAACTGCTCCCTATTCAAATTTTGCGTCATCGTTTAAATGCTGCCGCATTCCTGACATTTTTAGAAAATGACTTGCAACATTTATTAGATGACATTCCTATTGGCCTGCACAATAGAATGTGGTATCAGCATGACAGTGCACTACCACATACTGGAAGAAATGGGGTAGAGTGGCTCCAGAATAATTTCAATGGAAGATGGATATAGAGGTGCGGTCCCGTTCGTTGGCCTGCAAAGTCTCCGGATCTTAACCCTCTAGACTTTTACTTATGGGGTCACTTAAAACAATTAGTTTATGCTGAGCCAATTAATACTATATTGAGCTGCAATTAGAAAATAGAATTTTAAATTCAGTACATATACTATTCAAAACGCTATAAATTTTGCAGAAGTGTATGCAATTCTCTTGTTTTGCGTTGCCAGATGTGTATCAATGTAAATGGTGGCATTTTTGAAAATCTACTCTAAAGTCTGTCTGACGAGAGATTGCAGTGGTGGAAGGGGCGACAAAAGCAGCGCTTTGATCTTATTGGTTACAGTCAGGTAGGTTTACAATGACGTTACACGTTACGCGCCTCTGTCAGATATCGATCCTTGGCTGTAATGAAGTACCTCCCAGCTCGGTATGTAATGTACTACCTATTTTCTGAAAAAATTTTCATATTGTATAATAGCTATTAATGTAACGAGATTATTATGCGATTTATAATAATCGAGGACATTGCCAGGTGACGAGGCGCTAGCCGAGTCGCCTGGCATTGTCCGAGATGGTTTAAATCGCTAATAATCGAGTTACATTCAAAGCTTTATCGTATCATTGAAATTTGAGAACTGTCAAAATATTCACGTCAATGTTTATAATTAACATAAAATTCGTATCTAGGGTATTATGATATGGTAACCAAAGTATTATATATTGTAACTAACGTATTATGTGCTACTAAGTTATTGTGAAGATGTTGTAATGTTATGATATTTATAATTATCAATAAAGATTTAACTTAAAGGAAACTTAATTTTCAATGATACGATAAACAATTTAATTAGAGAATCCGAAATGATTCATTTTGAGGTAGATCATAGAATTCAAAAATTTGTATTGTCCTGGCCTTGAAACAGTATTATAATATTTTTTATTTTGTTTATTATGTGTATATACACACATAAAAAAAATAAAAATCAGTAAATAATCGAATCAAATCAAATTTTTCTATTTATATTGCACAAGACCCCCGAAAAAAAAAACCGGTCGCGACTATGAGATAGTAACCATCGCGATTCATAATCTACAATATTTTTCTCGAGCGGATGGTATGTACTTACCTATACCTATCATTCCCTATACTGTCTTCATCAAGGAGCACACGAACCTCAATTTTATTACTTTACGCCAAGGAGTCCAAGGACCAAGGACAGTCTTTAAAGAACGGTTTGGAGTGTAAGAACTCAACAGTTTTATCACAAGAATCGTCTACACGTCTTGGTCAAAATTTAATTATTCTGGAATTATCACAACAACAACGTAGAACTACAGAAATAATACAAGCGACGATGAAACTGAATGAACAAAACGAGAAAACCACAGCGAGAACAACGTAAACAAAAGCCCGGCAATCTCGATGACGTAGCGTTCCCTTTCCCGCGCAAAGTTACCATGCAACCTATGCAAAGGATGGTCAATTACCAATGGTAATTGACCGAAATCGGTAAATTATCGGTCAAGTAAAATATATACTTTACCTTACCAAAAATTTTCAAATTTCCCGCCATGTTTTAATTGCAAATGTTCGTTTATAATTTCAAGTCTTCCGCCTTTCAGCAGTTTCAGCAAACCTTTATGTTGTTAGGTTATTGGTTCAGACTTTAATTAAAACTATTTTCATATATGCTTGATTTTACTGAGCCTATATTATATTTTATTTTATGCCGTGTTATTCTACACGTTACATAAAAATCTAAAGCCTTAACTTTGAAAAAGGAAAAGGAAACGGATATAGTTTCCGAAACGTCAGCGCAGTATTTTTGTATTAATTTAATTTCTATATTAGTTGTCAAAAAACACCCTCTAACTGATCCTCTGACATTACCTACGTCAAAGGCGTAAAGGTTATTTCCCAGTTTTAAACTGGTTAATTTGAAAATTTAGACATCAATTTTTTTGGATAGGAATCTCAAGGAATGTGGTAATAAATCCCAAAAAAGAAAAGGAAGAGAAATAATTTATGAAATGCCACAATTAACATTTAAACAATACCTACCTATATTATAATTTAAAAATGGGTAAAAAACAGTTTATTGTTTGGAACATACCTAATTTCATTTATGGAAGATACCTATATATTTTGTAAAACGGAATATCAACTGATTCATTTTAGTTTAGCTAAAAAAAACAATTTATGTAGCTTTCAAATATTGACCTAAACTACAATTTATCATTTATGATAAATTACTTAGGTCAATACAATATCTGAAAGTTTTATAAAATGTCTTTTAATTAGCTATAACTGCCACCTTCCTAGAATAATAGTGATAAAGGGTCGAGCTTAAATCACTCCATACTTCTTTGAAAAATGTTCCTTTTATTTGTTTTTTTTTTGTTATTGTTTATCATTGAACTATGTTTCCTTCTATTATTTATTAATAATCAAAAGAGAAAAATTAAAGAATGTTTTGTTCTATAGATGTTCGTAGAATATTATGTTTATTACATTCTTATTTAGTAGTAGTAGTAGTAGTATCTAAATAAAGGATAATTAATTTTTCTACTACCGATCTTAAAGTACTAACTTTCCGCACGCCGTATTAGACTTTACGCACTAGTGCGTAAAGAGTTTTTACCTTACGCACTGGTGCGTGAAAAGTAACATACTAAACAGTTGCATACCTATAATAATAATCATATCTTATTTTAAAAACGTTAAATATATGTGGTTATTTAATTTTATGTAGTCCATTTATTTAATATCACGGTATTATTATAAAACATACCACCTAATTTTCAGTATTCTTTAACAATAATGATTGAATTTTGAAGTTTTATTTATATCCTTGACATTGATATTAGACAAAAAATAATAGACATTGATTAATTTCACTCATTTAAAATTAGGTGGACATAAGTATTGTGATTTTTAAATGACATATGAAGTTTTGACGTAATAGGTATGTTTGACGTTTCACATTATTATTAGAGAATTTTAGATGCATTTCGGTAGTAGAAAATAGTACATTACATACCGAGCTGGGAGGTGCTTCATTACAGCCGAGGGTTGACATCTGACAGAGGCGCGTAGCGCCGAGGTCAGATGTAAACGCGAGGCTGTAATGAAAACGACCAGCGAGGTATATGTATACTATTTTATTCACAATCATTGTATAATAACAATATCAGCATACAATTTTTTTATTTAATTGAATAGATAGTGAATGAGAATTAGGAAATTATGCAAAATAAGTAGGTAGGCTGCAGTGATAAAAGTTGAGCGTTGCTAGGTAACGAGCATTAAGGTTCTTCTGTCAAATAAATTAGGTTATTTCCACAAGTATTTATTATCAATAATTTCTGTTAAATTCGCTCAAAATTCTACAACAAAATGTTTGATTCTGATCATTTGTGACTAGAGAGTGTACTTCACCAAATTTTAAAGCTGCTGCACAAAAGACAACCAAAAGATTTGCTGCCGCAAAGTGTGACGTTTAACTTGCCGAAAATTTGGTGAAGTACACTCTCTAAGTCACAAATGATCAGAATCAAACATTTTGTTGTAGAATTTTGAGCGAATTTAACAGAAATTATTGATTAAATACTTGTGGAAATAACTAATTTATTTGACAGAAGAACCTTAATGCTCGTTACCTAGCAACGCTCAACTTTTATCCTACTTATTTTGCATAATTTCCTAATTCTCATTCACTATCTATTCAATTAAATAAAAAAATTCTATGCTGATATTATGTTATTATACAATGATTGTGAATAAAATTATACATACCTCGCTGGTCGTCTTCATAACAGCTTCGCGTTTATATATGACCTCGCCGCTGCGCGCCTCTGTCATATATCAACCCTCGGCTGTTATGAAGCACTTCCCAGCTCGGTATGTAATGTACTAGTACGCAATTCGTGCGAAAAGTGAGCTTTTTTCACTCATGGGATTGTCGCATTCTCATTCGTGAAAAAATCTCACCTTACGCACTTGTTGCATAAAGAACTATTTTATGTTATTATTTGTTGTATATTATTATTTTTTTTTTTTTTTTTTTTTTTTTTTTTCGGTTTCCCGAACCAAGTGCTGGACAGTCTCTCCGTGGCCTCCGACACCACACAGAGAGAGCGCCAGCGAATAATCTACAGCAACTCCCCACATCCCGCAGGGTTAGTCACTGTAGATTCCAGACTCGTGTGCCCTAAGTAGACGAAGGGATCCCAGGATGACCGCTTTCTGCATTTGACCAGCCAACCATTCTGCCGATGTTTGGCAGGCAGGCATGGTCTTCAATGCGGAGAGCAGCGTGGGCTTCATACCTCCGAGTACACCGATTATCAGGACGACCATCTTGACAGAGTAGCCTGGGTATAGCACTTGGAGCTCGTACCGGAGATCTCTGTATTTAGTCCGTTTCTCCTCCTCCTTCAAGGCGATGTTTGTCTCAGCAGGTGCTGAGAACTCGATGACATACATCACCTTGGTCTGATGGTCGAGGAGGACTATGTCAGGCTTATTGGCTTGAATTCGCCTGACGGTCGGGAACGAGTAGTTCCAGTAAATCCGGCATTTCTCGTTCTCGACAACGGACTCGATATCCCCGGGGATATAAGGCAGCACTGGTGTTTGGTCTATCTTGTACGAGTGCCGAAGATGGTAGTATAGCACTCGTAAAGCCGCGTTATGTCGTTGGATGTAGACCGAAGTCGCATAAATCGGACATGCAGATAATAGATGCATGAGCGACTCCGGCGCCTGACGGCAGGTCCTGCAGTTGATATCAGGAACCACTACACCCATCACGCGACTCCGATAGACCAATGTGTTTATAACACCATCTTGGCAGGCCATTATGAATCCCTCGGTCTCCGACTTCAGCCCCGCTGACCTTAAGAATGCGAAGGTCAGCTCTGTCGATAAACCCAGTGCTTCTATGTTGTTATAGAAAACACCGTGCAAGGGTTTATCGACGTGCTGCCTGAACAGATTCCTCTGTTCGGCAGCTTTAATTTGGGCTATCAGACGATTCGGCGGAAGCTCAGTAACTGATTCTGCATCAGTACCTCGCCTGCCTCCTCGCCTGTAGTCGAACACGAGACCGAGTTCATCTGCGGCCCTCTGTGCTGCCTTAAACAATAAAGCGCCAACTCCCACGGTTTCATGATCTCTCACTAACCGTAGGAGCGGATCCGAGCTCCTTAGGATGTTACATGCCATACCCAGTGCTACTCTGCCATGCATACACTCCAGACTCAAGAGTCCTCGGCCCCCCCGTTGACGTGGGAGGTACACACGAGGAACGGACGACCTAGGATGAATACTCCTATGAATATTCATCATCTTGCGGGTATCCCTGTCCAATTGGCGCAGCTCATCTACTCGCCATTTAACTACTCCGAAGGAGTAGAGCAGAATCGGAACGGCAAGCATATTAGTGGCAGACACCTTGTTCTTCCCCGACAGTTCTGATGACCAGATCTTTCGGAGTCGGTGTCTGTACTTGCCACGGAGAGAATCCTTTATTTGGTTCACATCCTGGATGTGGCGTTGTTCCACACCCAGGTATGTGTAGGTCTCTCCGGCATCCAAATGTCGTAGGATGCTTCCGTCTGCGAGCTGCGCATCTTCGTGGAATTTCCCGCATCGTCCTCTCTTGAGGTGGACGACTGCGCATTTGTCCAACCCAAACTCCATTCCAATTGCCCGCGTGTATTCCTCGACCACCCTGAGAGCATTTTGAAGTTCTCGCTCTCCGGAGGTATAGAGTTTAAGGTCATCCATATAAAATAGATGGGTGACCTTATGCCTCCGGTTGCTGGGTGGCCCACACTGATACCCGCGGGTTTGGCGGAGTCCAACAGATAGCGGCAGCAGTGAGATGCAGAAGAGGAGCGGACTCAAAGAGTCACCCTGAAACACTCCTCTCTTAAATGTCACCAACTCTGTCGAAACTCGCTCGGCACCGGATGTTATGGTGAAGCGAGTTCTCCAAAGCGGCAACAGTTGTTCGATGCATCTCACTAGTGGTGCTGGTACCGCAAGACATCCGAGCAAGTGTAACAAAAGCTCGTGGGATGTTGTATCAAATGCCTTGCGATAATCAATCCAGGCCATTGACAGATTCCGCTTGTACTGCACAGAATCCTGTGTAATACAGCGGTCTATCAGCAGGTTTTCCTTGCAACCTGCCAGGCCCTTCTTGGCACCACGCTGTTCGTTTATCTGTTGGTAGACCGGATCAACCGACCTCAACATCCTGGTATACAAGATACGAGTAAATAACTTGTAGCAGGAGTTGAGGCAGGTAATCGGCCTATAATTTTTTGGGTCAGACAGATCCCCCTTTTTGGGGATTAGCACAGCTCGCCCCTCGACAAACCAGTCCGGAATTTGCTGCCCCTCGTTCAACCATGAGTTGAAAACTCGGGCCAGATGGCGGTGGGTGGAAGGAAACTTCTTCCACCACCAGTTGTTTATACCATCTGGACCCGGGGCAGCGAAGTTCTTGGTTCCAACAAGTGCTTGTTGAACCTCTTCCGTACTGATTGCCGGGCACACTTCGTCTGGCTCTTCTAAGACTCTACGACAGAGAGCCTCGAAGTGTGCTATAGCTGGAGTGTCATTATCGAATGGACTCGCGATTTCGTAGATTCCTTTCCAGAAGGCTTCGACATTATCAACAGTTGGCGGATTTTCGACAACACGCTGTGGCTCTTGGAACAGGCGAGACGGGTTTGTTTGAAACAATTTGTTTTGTTCCAAACTCCGCATTCGCCTGAATAAAGTTTTCTTAATAGCCATAAGCGCTCGAATCCTATCTAGACAGTGCTGCTTGATGGTCTGCAGCACTGTGCGATTTAGAGTGTGGTGTTGGCGTCTCAGTCCGGCTGCCACTCGCCGGACCTTCGGTGTAAATGGTCTACCTGCGACTATATAATCCACCACACTCTGGATTCGAGAAGCGTGTTGCCTTGCTGATCGAATTTTTGCTTCGATCTTCTGTATTCGCCGCTTAGCTTTCTCGACCCTATCAACTGCGCTTGCCAGATGCTGTTGTGGGACGAGTTGCTTGGCGGCAGCGTACACCGCGCTGTTGATCTGCCAGATGTTGGCATCTTCTGGAAGCTCCTCACTAATCAACGAGTCCATTCGTGCCAGGTCTTGTGGCTTTGGGTTAACCCTGGTGTTAAGGTTAACCCTCGTCCTTAAAGCGACGTCGGCGTATTCAGGAGGATGTTCCTCGTCAGCTGGTATTTGCCGCGGTGGAAGTGCGGCAGGCACTTCCTCACGCTGACGAGGTGCCCTTACGTAACCTGTTCGGCGCAGGAAGGATACTTGATCTCTCAGATGTTGCTGAGAGAAGGCGCGATACTCCGGATGCATAACGCACCACAACCGGTGTAATCGCGCCATGTACCCCCTGCGCCCAGGTTCGCTGCTCTCGTAGCAGGTCAGCAGGTCATCCCTTAATCCCTCCGGCCACCTAAAGCGTCCATGTACGTTTGCAAAGTCGTCATCGTTAAGACGGTCCGGTATGGCCCCTCCCATCTGTCTTTGACCCCCATCCGAATGGGGTCGATTGTGAGGGGCCTGTCCTCCGTTTTGGTCGAGAACCAGAGGAGATGAGTCCCCAGGATGGTTAGCCCTGAGGACCCACGGCCGACATTTGTCAGAGAGGGTTACCCCTCCCTGTCCGGGGTGCACCGCGAGGAGGTTGCCGGTCCGAATTTTGCACCCCATATTATTATTATTATTATTTTTTTTTTTTTTTTTTTTTTTTTTTTTTTTTTTTTTTTTTATCCGTTTCCGGAAGAAAGTGCTGGACAGTCTCCCTGTGGCCTCCGACACCACACAGAGAGAGCGCCAGCGAATAATCTACAGCAACTCCCCACATCCCGCAGGGTTAGTCACTGTAGATTCCAGACTCGTGTGCCCTAAGTAGACGAAGGGATCCCAGGATGACCGCTTTCTGCATTTGACCAGCCAACCATTCTGCCGATGTTTGGCAGGCAGGCATGGTCTTCAATGCGGAGAGCAGCGTGGGCTTCATACCTCCGAGTACACCGATTATCAGGACGACCATTTTGACAGAGTCGCCTGGGTATAGCACTTGGAGCTCGTACCGGAGATCTCTGTATTTAGTCCGTTTCTCCTCCTCCTTCAAGGCGATGTTTGTCTCAGCAGGTGCTGAGAACTCGATGACATACATCACCTTGGTCTGATGGTCGAGGAGGACTATGTCAGGCTTATTGGCGTGAATTCGCCTGACGGTCGGGAACGAGTAGTTCCAGTAAATCCGGCATTTCTCGTTCTCGACAACGGACTCGATATCTCCGGGGACGTAAGGCAGCACTGGTGTTTGGTCTATCTGGTACGAGTGCCGTAGATGGTAGTATAGCACTCGTAAAGCCGCGTTATGTCGTTGGATGTAGACCGAAGTCGCATAAATCGGGCATGCAGATAATAAATGCATGAGCGACTCCGGCGCCTGACGGCAGGTCCTGCAGTTGATATCAGGTACCTCTACACCCATCACGCGACTGCGATAGACCAATGTGTTAATAACACCATCTTGGCAGGCCACAATGTATCCCTCGGTCTCCGACTTCAGCCCCGCTGACCTTAAAAATGCGAAGGTCAGCTCTGTCGATAAACCCAGTGCTTCTATGTTGTTATAGAAAACACCGTGCAGGGGTTTATCAACATGCTGCCTGAACAGATTTCTCTGTTCGGCAGCTTTGATGTGGGCTGTCAGACGATTAGGCGGAAGCTCAGTGACTGAGTCACCTCGCCGGCCTTCTCGCCTGTAGTCGAACACGAGACCGAGTTCATCTGCGGCCCTCTGTGCTGCCCTAAACAATAAAGCGCCAACTCCCACAGCTTCATGATCTCTCACTAACTGTAGGAGTGGGTCCGAGCTCCTGATGACATTACATGCCATACTCAGTGCCACTCTGCCATGCATGCACTCCAGACTCAAGAGTCCTCGGCCCCCCCGTTGACGTGGGAGGTATACACGAGGAACGGACGATCTAGGATGAATACTCCTATGAATATTCATCATCTTGCGGGTATTCCTGTCCAATTGACGCAGCTCATCTACTCCCCATTTGACTACGCCAAAGGAGTAGAGCAGAATCGGAACGGCAAGCATATTAGTGGCAGACACCTTGTTCTTCCCCGAAAGTTCTGATGACCAGATCTTTCGGAGTCGGTGTCTGTACTTGCCACGGAGAGAATCCTCTATTTGGTTCACATCCTGGATGTGGCGTTGTTCCACACCCAGGTATGTGTAGGTCTCCCCGGCATCCAAATGTCGTAGGATGCTTCCGTCTGCGAGCTGCGCATCTTCGCGGAATTCCCCGCATCGTCCTCTCTTGAGGTGGACGACTGCGCATTTGTCCAACCCAAACTCCATTCCAATTGCCCGCGTGTATTCCTCGACCACCCTGAGAGCATTTTGAAGTTCTCGCTCTCCGGAGGTATAGAGTTTAAGGTCATCCATATAAAATAGATGGGTGACCTTATGCCTCCGGTTGCTGGGTGGCCCACACTGATACCCGCGGGTTTGGCGGAGTCCAACAGATAGCGGCAGCAGTGAGATGCAGAAGAGGAGCGGACTCAAAGAGTCACCCTGAAACACTCCTCTCTTAAATGTCACCAACTCTGTCGAAACTCGCTCGGCACCGGATGTTATGGTGAAGCGAGTTCTCCAAAGCGGCAACAGTTGTTCGATGCATCTCACTAGTGGTGCTGGTACCGCAAGACATCCGAGCAAGTGTAACAAAAGCTCGTGGGATGTTGTATCAAATGCCTTGCGATAATCAATCCAGGCCATTGACAGATTCCGCTTGTACTGCACAGAATCCTGTGTAATACAGCGGTCTATTAGCAGGTTTTCCTTGCAACCTGCCAGGCCCTTCTTGGCACCACGCTGTTCGTTTATCTGCTGGTAGACCGGATCAACAGACCTCAACATCCTGGTATACAAGATACGAGTAAATAACTTGTAGCAGGAGTTGAGGCAGGTAATCGGCCTATAATTTTTTGGGTCAGACAGATCCCCCTTTTTGGGGATTAGCACAGTTCGCCCCTCGACAAACCAGTCCGGAATTTGCTGCCCCTCGTTCAACCATGAGTTGAAAACTCGGGCCAGATGGCGGTGGGTGGAAGGGAACTTCTTCCACCACCAGTTGTTTATACCATCTGGACCCGGGGCAGCGAAGTTCTTGGTTCCAACAAGTGCTTGTTGAACCTCTTCCGTACTGATTGCCGGGCACACTTCGTTTGGCTCTTCTAAGACTCTACGACAGAGAGCCTCGAAGTGTGCTATAGCTGGAGTGTCATTATCGAATGGACTCGCGACTTCGTAGATTCCTTTCCAGAAGGCTTCGACATTATCAACAGTTGGCGGATTTTCGACAACACGCTGTGGCTCTTGGAACAGGCGAGACGGGTTTGTTTGAAACAATTTGTTTTGTTCCAAACTTCGCATTCGCCTGACCAAAGTTTTCTTAATAGCCATAAGCGCTCGAATCCTATCTAGACAGTGCTGCTTGATGGTCTGCAGCACTGTGCGATTTAGAGTGTGGTGTTGGCGTCTCAGTCCGGCTGCCACTCGCCGGACCTTCGGTGTAAATGGTCTACCTGCGACTATATAATCCACCACACTCTGGATTCGAGAAGCGTGTTGCCTTGCTGATCGAATTTTAGCTTCGATCTTCTGTACGCGCCGCTTAGCTTTCTCGACCCTATCAACTGCGCTTGCCAGGCGCTGTTGTGGGACGAGTTGCTTGGCGGCCGCGTACACCGCGCTGTTGATCTGCCAGATGTTGGCATCTTCTGGAAGCTCCTCACTGATCAACGAGTCCATTCGTGCCAGGTCTTGTGGCTTAGGGTTAACCCTGGTGTTAAGGTTAACCCTCGTCCTTAAATCGACATCGGTGTACTGTGGAGGATGACCCTCGTCAGCAGGTATTTGCCGCGGTGGAAGTGCGGCAAGCACTTCCTCACGCTGACGAGGTGCCCTTACGTAACCTGTTCGGCGCAGAAAGGATACTTGGTCTCTCAGATGTTGTTGAGAGAAGGCGCGATACTCCGGGTGCATATCGCACCACAACCGGCGTAATCGCGCCATGTATCCCCTGCGCCCAGGTTCGCTGCTCTCATGGCAGATGAGCAGGTCATCCCTTAACTCCTCCGTCCACCTAAAGCGTCCATTAACATAGCGTGCGTCATCAACGTTGAGACCGTCCGGTAAGGCCCCTCCCACCTGTCTCTGACCCCCATCCGGTTGGGGTCGATTGTGAGGAGCCCTTCTTCTGGTGATTGGTGGAACCAGAGTATTGGAATTCCAGGGTGGTTAGCCCTGAAATCCCACGTCCGACATTTGTCAGAGAGGGTTGCCCCTCCCTGTCCAGGGTGCACCGCGAGGAGGTTGCCGGTCCGCATTTCGCACCCCTTATTATTATTATTATAATTATTTTTTTTTTTTTTTTTTTTTTTTTTTTTTTTTTTTTTTTTTTTTTTTTTTTTTTTTTTTTTCGGTTTCCCGAACCTAATGCTGGACAGTCTCCCTGTGGCCTCCGACACCACACAGAGAGAGCGCCAGAGAATAATCTACAGCAACTCCCCACATCCCGCAGGGTTAGTCACTGTAGATTCCAGACTCGTGTGCCCTAAGTAGACGAAGGGATCCCAGGATGACCGCTTTCTGCATTTGACCAGCCAACCATTCTGCCGATGTTTGGCAGGCAGGCATGGTCTTCAATGCGGAGAGCAGCGTGGGCTTCATACCTCCGAGTACACCGATTATCAGGACGACCATCTTGACAGAGTAGCCTGGATATAGCACTTGGAGCTCGTACCGGAGATCTCTGTATTTAGTCCGTTTCTCCTCCTCCTTCAAGGCGATGTTTGTCTCAGCAGGTGCTGAGAACTCGATGACATACATCACCTTGGTCTGATGGTCGAGGAGGACTATGTCTGGCTTATTGGCTTGAATTCGCCTGACGGTCGGGAACGAGTAGTTCCAGTAAATCCGGCATTTCTCGTTCTCGACAACGGACTCGATATCTCCGGGGATATAAGGCAGCACTGGTGTTTGGTCTATCTTGTACGAGTGCCGAAGATGGTAGTATAGCACTCGTAAAGCCGCGTTATGTCGGCGGATGTAGGCCGAAGTCGCATAAATCGGACATGCAGATAATAGATGCATGAGCGACTCCGACGCCTGACGGCAGGTCCTGCAGTTGATATCAGGAACCTCTACACCCATCACGCGACTCCGATAGACCAATGTGTTAATAACACCATCTTGGCAGGCCACAATGAATCCCTCGGTCTCCGACTTCAGCCCCGCTGACCTTAAAAATGCGAAGGTCAGCTCCGTCGATAAACCCAGTGCTTCTATGTTGTTATAGAAAACACCGTGCAGGGGTTTATCGACGTGCTGCCTGAACAGATTCCTCTGTTCGGCAGCTTTAATTTGGGCTGTCAGACGATTCGGCGGAAGCTCAGTAACTGATTCTGCATCAGCACCTCGCCTGCCTCCTCGCCTGTAGTCGAACACGAGACCGAGTTCATCTGCGGCCCTCTGTGCTGCCTTAAACAATAAAGCGCCAACTCCCACGGTTTCATGATCTCTCACTAATCGTAGGAGCGGATCCGAGCTCCTGAGGATGTTGCATGCCATACTCAGTGCTACTCTGCCATGCATACACTCCAGACTCAAGAGTCCTCGGCCCCCCCGTTGACGTGGAAGGTACACACGAGGTACGGACGATCTAGGATGAATACTCCTATGGATATTCATCATCTTGCGGGTATCCCTGTCCAATTGGCGCAGCTCATCTACTCGCCATTTAACTACTCCAAAGGAGTAAAGCAGAATCGGAACGGCAAGCATATTAGTGGCAGACACCTTGTTCTTCCCCGAAAGTTCAGAAGACCAAATCTTTCGGAGTCGGTGTCTGTACTTGCCACGGAGAGAATCCTTTATTTGGTTCACATCCTGGATGTGGCGTTGTTCCACACCCAGGTATGTGTAGGTCTCTCCGGCATCCAAATGTCGTAGGATGCTTCCGTCTGCGAGCTGCGCATCTTCGTGGAATTCCCCGCATCGTCCTCTCTTGAGGTGGACGACTGCGCATTTGTCCAACCCAAACTCCATTCCAATTGCCCGCGTGTATTCCTCGACCACCCTGAGAGCATTTTGAAGTTTTCGCTCTCCGGAGGTATAGAGTTTAAGGTCATCCATATAAAATAGATGGGTGACCTTATGCCTCCGGTTGCTGGGTGGCCCACACTGATACCCGCGGGTTTGGCGGAGTCCAACAGATAGCGGCAGCAGTGAGATGCAGAAGAGGAGCGGACTCAAAGAGTCACCCTGAAACACTCCTCTCTTAAATGTCACCAACTCTGTCGAAACTCGCTCGGCACCGGATGTTATGGTGAAGCGAGTTCTCCAAAGCGGTAACAGTTGTTCGATGCATCTCACTAGTGGTGCTGGTACCGCAAGACATCCGAGCAAGTGTAACAAAAGCTCGTGGGATGTTGTATCAAATGCCTTGCGATAATCAATCCAGGCCATTGACAGATTCCGCTTGTACTGCACAGAATCCTGTGTAATACAGCGGTCTATCAGCAGGTTTTCCTTGCAACCTGCCAGGCCCTTCTTGGCACCACGCTGTTCGTTTATCTGTTGGTAGACCGGATCAACAGACCTCAACATCCTGGTATACAAGATACGAGTAAATAACTTGTAGCAGGAGTTGAGGCAGGTAATCGGCCTATAATTTTTTGGGTCAGACAGATCCCCCTTTTTGGGGATTAGCACAGTTCGCCCCTCGACAAACCAGTCCGGAATTTGCTGCCCCTCGTTCAACCATGAGTTGAAAACTCGGGCCAGATGGCGGTGGGTGGAAGGAAACTTCTTCCACCACCAGTTGTTTATACCATCTGGACCCGGGGCAGCGAAGTTCTTGGTTCCAACAAGTGCTTGTTGAACCTCTTCCGTACTGATTGCCGGGCACACTTCGTCTGGCTCTTCTAAGACTCTACGACAGAGAGCCTCGAAGTGTGCTATAGCTGGAGTGTCATTATCGAATGGACTCGCGACTTCGTAGATTCCTTTCCAGAAGGCTTCGACATTATCAACAGTCGGCGGATTTTCGACAACACGCTGTGGCTCTTGGAACAGGCGAGACGGGTTGGTTTGAAACAATTTGTTTTGTTCCAAACTCCGCATTCGCCTGACCAAAGTTTTCTTAATAGCCATAAGCGCTCGAATCCTATCTAGACAGTGCTGCTTGATGGTCTGCAGCACTGTGCGATTTAGAGTGTGGTGTTGGCGTCTCAGTCCGGCTGCCACTCGCCGGACCTTCGGTGTAAATGATCTACCTGCGACTATATAATCCACCGCACTCTGGATTCGAGAAGCGTGTTGCCTTGCCGATCGAATTTTAGCTTCGATCTTCTGTACGCGCCGCTTAGCTTTCTCGACCCTATCAACTGCGCTTGCCAGGCGCTGTTGTGGGACGAGTTGCTTGGCGGCAGCGTACACCGCGCTGTTGATCTGCCAGATGTTGGCATCTTCTGGAAGCTCCTCACTAATCAACGAATCCATTCGTGCCAGGTCTTGTGGCTTTGGGTTAACCCTGGTGTTAAGGTTAACCCTCGTCCTTAAAGCGATATCGGTGTACTCAGGAGGATGTTGCTCGTCAGCTGGTATTTGCCGCGGTGGAAGTGCGGCAGGTACTTCCTCACGCTGACGAGGTGCCCTTACGTAACCTGTTCTGCGCAGGAAGGATACTTGATCTCTCAGATGTTGTTGAGAGAAGGCGCGATACTCCGGGTGCATATCGCACCACAACCGGTGTAATCGCGCCATGTATCCCCTGCGCGCAGGTTCGCTGCTCTCATGGCAGTTGAGCAGGTCATCCCGTAGTTCCCTTGTCCACCTAAAGCGTCCTTGAACAATTGCAGGGTCGTCATTGTGAAGACCGTCCGGTAAGGCCCCTCCCACCTGTCTTTGACCCCCATCCGAATGGGGTCGATTGTGAGGGGCCTGTCCTCTGTAGTGGTCTAGAACCAGAGGTTTTGGGGTTACAGGGTGGTTAGCCCTGAAATCCCACGTCCGACATTTGTCAGAGAGGGTTGCCCCTCCCTGTCCAGGGTGCACCGCGAGGAGGTTGCCGGTCCGCATTTCGCACCCCTTATTATTATTATTATTATTATTATTATTATTATTATATTATCACATCCATTAACCAATATCAAATCAAGTAAATATATTTTAGAAAAATCTGATAAATTGGTAAATATTTTGAAATAAATGCAAAATTTAAAATTTCCAACCAATTCGAGAATTTTTTTGTGACATGTTTGGTCTCTTTTCCCCCTCTATTTACAAGGCTTACTATGGTGACATTTTTAATGCCTCTTAGCGTTGACTAAATTTACTGGTAATTTTACCAAAAAATATTTTACCGGTAATTTTGCAACACCGAAACCTTGACTCTTCTGAGTGACTCTGTAACCAATAAGATCAAAGCGCGTGCTTTGTCGTTCCTTCCACCACTGCAATCTCTCGTCTTAATTTATCATAGGGTGAGTTGCTTTATTCACCGGTTGATCCACCAGATGTGTTTTATCTCGTTCTAACCTCGGAGATAGGGAACAGTAAGGAAGCAGTCAGAGAAATGCTGCTCTCGAGATGGCAAAGAAGATGGGAGGAAACGACAAAGGGAAGGTGGACTAAACGAGTCATTCCTAGAATCAAAGAATGGGTCGAAAGGAAACACGGGGAGGTGGGATACCACCTCACCCAGGTGCTCACAGGGCATGGTTCTTTTGGAGATTATCTCCTTGGAATTGGGAAGTTGGAAACGAGAGAATGTGTGTATTGCGGTGAGAGGGACGACGCCGAGCACACGGTATTCTACTGTAACAGATGGAACGAGGAGAGACGGGAAATTAGCCATCTAGGACCCGACGAACTGGTCCAATTTATGCTGAGAACACAAGCGGGATGGGAACGTGCGGAAGGAGCGATCAAGCGAATTATGAGTCGCAAAGAGGAGGAGGAGAAGGACTTTAACCTGAACCCCTAATCGTGCAAACGGAAGGGGGACGTAGGGGAGAGTGAATTATTGCAGAATAACATCTACTACGGGCAATTAGTACATATAAGAAGAATGATCCGTATCTTGACGTAAAGCGAAAGCGGTTCCAGGATACGCGGAAGACTGATTCTGGGGGACCACTTGCCTGCTAGGCCTGGAACGGCCAGCAGCTACGCCCCCCCCCTTAAAAAAAAAAAAAAAACCTCGGAGATAGAACGAGATAAAACACATCTGATGGATCCACCGGTGAATAAAGCAACTCGCCCAAATTATTGTTTTACATTTTAACACTAGGCAACTTATCTTACACGGAAGTTGTACTAATGGTAATATAAAGTGTAAGCACATTAAAATAGAAAATGTGAACGGGCCACATATTTCTGTCAAAACACTCAGAACTGTCAGAAGTTCAGAATAACCAGATGACATGTCTACTTGACAGAATATTACCTGAGTTATAAACATTTTAAAACTAATAAAAATTGCAGATAAGTGAGTGTCCACGTGTAAAATATTCGTTTCTGGAATTTCAAAACTCGGTGCATACTGGTTAATTAAAATTCTGAATAAAAGTGCAAATGCCTGGAAGATTGCGTTCAATATTTAGTTTTTCTACACGTCACAAATGAGGATCCCTTCGGAATGTTTATGGGATTTCAAGAATTAATTATTTACACGTTCCGTTAACAATGCAATCCAATCTTAAAACTAAAGAAATGTTTATATTGAGGGCTTTGGAGAAAATTTTAAATGACAAGGAAATTAAAAGATCTCACCATTCACAGCTTAAAAGGGCTTGTGAAGCAGCCCTAGGTAAGGAAAAGGTTTTTTTTCTTTTTAGATAGTTACAACATATTGGTTTGATATATTTTTGTAAATTAAACCTAGGTATCAAATTTCGAAACTATGAAAAATTGTAATATATAATAGAGTACTCCAACTTTCACTCTATCTGAACCATAAGTACAACTTATGTACCCATGTAGTAAGTAATTTAAAAAGATGAGGAAATCGCTGTACCTATAATAGGTATACCTAGGTAAATATAAATTTTTTTAGTTACCTATATAGATGAATGCATGAAAAATTATTTGACCGTTGCGTGTCATAAGTTTTATGTTCTGTGCCTAAGTACTATAACACGTATGTTTGCTCAAGAATTCACCAGTTATTGATAAATTACGTAGAACTAAGTATGTTTGATTTAGTCATTTGATTCATTTATGAGATAATTTAGATTAGTGTTTGTAGGTATAATCATTTATTTAAGCATCATTGCAAACATATTGTAAATAAATAAACCAGCTTGGGTGATGTAAAATACTTTGGTACCGACGATCCTAATTTCATCTTCTATTTACATTGAGTGATACACGAAGTGATAAATATCCTTTTATTTGTTAGACTTACGCTTTTATATAATAATCTCATCTACAAACAAAAATCCTGCTAACAGCATCAAATTATTTATATATTTTTATCTTCATCACAATGATACAACTGCCAATATCAGATGGGATGTAAAAAGATTCAAACACACTAGGTATGATGAAAACAGTTTGATATATCCTCGGATATATCTAAGTGGGCTCATTCTTTACCGGGTTTGATATTTTATACAGTTGCATCACATTCTCCGAGTTTTCTCATTCAATCTCTTTTTACAGGACATTCTACCATACATTATAGACGTGCAAATATTTAATACCTATCCTATAACAAATATTTAAAGAGTAATGATAATTTTAAATAAGTAGTTGTGAATCGAATAGGATTCAAATAAAATCATTGATGATAATATTAGTTCAGTCAAATTAAACATGAAAAGGGGGTGAACGCTGCATCAAATCAGGTATTTTTGCTTTTTTGATATGTTGTTTATGATAAAAAGGCAAGTTTTCGACCTCGGCGGATGACCGGGTCATTGTTAAAAATTAAGAAAATCTCGAAATTTTTGACATTCTTTCAGTTTTTGTCGATTTTGACCCGGAAGGACTGGTTTTTCATCAAAGACCATTATAATCATTTTTAAAGAAGATTAAATTTGCAACAATTTGAGATTTGAGCGGTTATTGTAGGTCTAATAGTTTCGGAGATATAGCTTTTCAAACTTTGGCCAATTTTCCAAGTTGCACGACTTTTAGTAATATTTTATCATTTTCAGACGTAATTGTGTTTGTAAAGTTTTATTTCTATTACCCGCTAATTCGACTGAGGCTGCAGAGAAAAGCACGAAGAGCTCTGAGCGTATTCGCAGATCCAAGGCTGCTATATTCCCTCGAATTTTATTTGACGCCAATACAGTCAGTTGCTCAAGTGTCTCAAGAAAAGTTCCTATCCAATGAAAGCAATAAAATTCGGTTCATTGACTTCTTGAAGACACAAATGGAGAAACACAATATTCCAACAGTGCAGGCTACAGAAGATACCGACAGACTGATTGTAACATTAGCGATCTCTTTCTCCACTACTCACGATGTCGTAATTGTTGGTGAGGATATAGACTTGCTAGTCTTGCTCGCAGGAATCACGCCTCCAAACCGTCGGAATAAATTTTTTGCAAAATGTGGACGAGGTCAACGTGATGTGACCTACACCAACACCTCTCTCAAATATGACTGCATTGATCCTCAACTCCTTCTTCAGTGGATGTGACTCCACGTCTTCATTCTTTGGACAAGGGAAAACAAAAATTGTCACCACGTTTCAAAAACATCGAGACCTTGATCAGACTGCTGCGATTTTCTTGGACAGCAACGCAAACCCAGATGATATTGCAGCTGCAGGCGAGTGCATCACTATTGCTCTTTATGGAGGACTGCACAAAACGCAGCACCTGGGCGATCTAAGATACAATTTGTTCTCAAAGGCTGCGGCAAATCAAACTTCAACCTAGCGAGATTGCCTCCCACCCAGAATTCAATCAGATTTCACTGGCTGCGCTCCTACCATCAGGTAAAAAGCCATTGAATACCATTTAGCTACCTGCATATTTTCTTTTTGATTGCTTTGGTAAGAAATTGACGATTTAACATGATTTGTGTGGACAAAGATCCTCTTGACTCGGGGTGGCTTCCCAAGGTCTCAGCCCTAAGATTATGACAAAAGACGCAGCGCCACAACATCTCCTGGAGCTCATCTCCTGTGGCTGCAAAAAAGGCTGCAGCAGCGTCTGCAGCTGCAGGAAGGTTGGGCTGAAGTGCTCCGTAGTTTGCATCCAGTGTGAGGGAGTCTCAGGTGACAACGTCCCTGAGGTCGCATTAAGCCTGGATTATTCACCCACAGATGACCTGCCAGACGAAGATGATCTAAATGAAGAATTGTGGGTACCCGTCTCGGACATTCTTGAAAACCCTCAGGAGACAACGTCTTGGACCAACCAGGTCCATCAAACGGGACAAAATTTGATTAAACTAAACACATATTCAATATTGATGTCATATTTTCAGTTATTTTTCATCAATACATTACACAAATATTTCTTTTTAATATAATATTAATGATAATGCTCATCCCAAGAAAATTAAAGACATCCTAAATAATTGTCAGTACTTTGATTTTTACATATACCCACCACACGATTGTAAATAGAAATACAAATAACATCTCATTTTTTGCTCAAGAGATTGGGGGGGGGGTCACTTTTGAGTCTCCTGAGACCCTAGGAGAGTCCACCGAGCGGGGGGATAGAGTTTTCACTTCAGACACATGAACGGCACTGAAAATGGTGAAATTGTGCTAAAAATCCTGTAACTTCAAAAATTGACCAAATTTTGAAAAGCTGTATCTCTGAAACTGTTAGACCTACAATAACCGTTCAGATCTCAAATTGTTGCAAATTTAATCTTCTTTAAAAATGATTATACTGGTCTTTGCTGAAAAACCAGTGCTTCCGGGTCAAAATCGACAAAAACCAAAAAAATGTCAAAAATTTCGAGATTTTCTTGATTTTTGACAATGACCCGGTCATCCGCCGAGGTCGAAAACTTGGATTTAACATTGCCTTTTTATGATAAACAACATATCAAAAAAACAAGAATACCTGATTTGATGCATCGCTCAATGTATAATTTGATTGTACTATATAGGCAGGATACAAATATAATAGTGGACGTGTTTCTGGTTATTAAAGGTCTTAGCATATAACAAGCATTTGCACATCTACCGCAAGACGGTGTAAGATAATTATTTAAAATTGTCTGGTATGATGACTACTCTTAGTAGTGTTAATATCATCTTTAGGCTTCAGGATAAAGACTTTTGTAGTGTTTATTATTATTCCCTTTATATATTTTACAATGTAATAAAAATAATAATTAAGCAATTTTATTGGATGTAGAGAAATGTGGGAATTAGGCACTATCATGTGTTTGTTACTATTAACAGTGATTTCTGATTTCTAATAGTGACTTACATATTTGGTTCAGATTTGGAGGTCCTGATAGATGAAAAATCTTCAGAAAATTGCTTTTGAAAATGTTTAATTATATAGGTACCTACCTAAAATATAATACCTACACAATATTGAAAGAAAATTCCCACAAACCACCAAAATGGACTTAGGGTGGAATAGTGTAGATTACTCATATTTCAAAAGGTTCTTCTTTTATATAAAAAAATTTGAAACAATACGATAGAATTATGGAAATTATCTACAGATGATGTCAACATGGTTGTGAGAAATGCCGAGTGAAATACATCGAGAATAGTTTTCGACTCAAGTAGTTATTGATCAAAGGTTCTGATGTTTGTGGCACCTACTTAATCTCATACTTAATCATTATTGTCTAAAATAAGTTAAAATTCAACGTCCTAAACTAGAAATCGGTACTTAACGTGTAAGTTTTGGAGATTTACAACAAAAATTACGAGGTTTAAAAAATTTTCCTTACCTAACTGTTAATTTAATATTTCTTCCAACATTTTGTACTAGGTATTTCAAATATTTTTCTGCTCTTACTTATTTATTTAAGATTTGATTCAAGATCCTCAAGAGGGATGGAACCTTTGATGTGACGGTAGCACCGAGGGCACTGACGTAGTTTCCGTGAATGCCAAAGTACCGACACTGCACGAGACGCGAGTTTTTCCAACCAAGTTGGCATCATCTGGAAACCTTAAAACTGATTGATTTAAGCATAAAGTGATATAGAAAATATTTAAATTTTAGAAACTACATTTTAAGTTCAGTTTTTAGTTTCTTGAGTTTTATTTTTCATACCTTCTTAACACAAGTTTTTAATTAATTTTAATTTAGTTTCATAGGAGTTACCCAAGGAATTGCCATCGGAATTACCTAAAATCTAATAACCAACAACATGTAATAATTAAAATTTTATATAGCAACAAATTTCCAAATTAAATTTTAGAAAGTTTACTAATTTGAGAATTTCATTTTTTCCGAGATTTTCCCTCGTAATTTTCTTTCCATCGTAATTTATATTTGGAACAGAACATAAAACTTTCGATTATTTCTCCTACTTCAGATTTTACTACATGCAAAGATTGTCTACTTTTAAAATAAAAATATTATGTACTGAAGTAAAGTGAAGCTGAATGAACCAACCTATTCTAAAAAATAAATAGAAATAAGAAAATTGCCAAAATATGTCAAGATAAAAGTGTAGTATCAAAGGCAAACCTCAACAGTTTGCCCCAGAAAACCACCCCAGCAAACACCAATGATTGGCCCATTGTTAATAAACTGCATACATGCCTTTACTGCATCATTGGCAGAGTACTGACAAGAAATGCTAAATTAATGAATAAAGTGAAACACCGGCCAGCGCTCGGCCACGGAACACTTTGCCAATGATGGCTGTGCAGTGCTTTTTTTACACTTATTCTTTACACGACATGAATGAAAAGTACGATTGTTTTGCCATTACAATATATGCAGTGGGGACCATTGTTGGCACTGTATCGAAAATTTGACATTTATGTGATGAGAAAGTGAATACTAGCAATGTTTTGCCATTACAATATATGCAGTTGTGGCTACTGGAATTAGATAGACCTCCACCCATACTGTTCCCTAATACGGAAATAGCAAATATAATTAAGGCTGACATTTATTAACATTACACCATCGTAATTAATGAAAAACTGCTCATAATTTTATTAAGATACCATGGATGGTTTATCATTGATTACCATAAATTGAAATTTTAGTGCTATTTTCTCTTTCAAGTAAATGTCAACCTCAGTAATATCTACAATTCCTGTATTTTGGGACAGTACGTGCAGGTGCAAGGCCTCTCAAACTCCGATAGTCACTATACTGCATATACATACCTACCTTTTTTTAACCAAAGGACTGTTGTGACAATAACGTGCAAAAGTTTTGGAAGATTTTTTTATCGTCAAAGAAATACCAATAAATTTTAAACAGCAATGATTGGGCGCCTAAAGAGACACTACATACTATGGAACCCAACGGACCCTTAGCAGTAGTCTTATTGTTTTTTTTTCTGTTTAATTGCGATAAATTAGCTAATTTGATTTGATAGTTGTACAGTATTTAAGTAGGGATAAGTAAATAAATAAAAATCCCCAAAACTTTTGCAACATACGTAATTTTCATACCTACCTTGAAACAGTGCTTGTTTTTCTGTAACAACTTGACAGCTGATCTTCTATCATTCTATGCAGGCTACTTCTTATTAATGCTCATCACCACCAAACGTAGGTAGTATTAATAAAGGATACATCTTTTAGTAAAAAGTTAATGGTTACCTATTATTATTTTTTTACAAGTTAGTTGGAGTTCTGGATTTAGCTTAAAATAGTTCAACATACGATTTCAAAGAAACACCTATACTATTTCCATTTTCAAAACTGTATTATTCTTCTCAACTTTCATAAAAGAAAGAATAATTACAGTCAGTCTTCATAACAGAAAGTTATTTTTTCAAAACATTGACGGTTTTTTTATTTTCATAATTTGTTTTAATAGTTTATTATTTTAATTCTTCAAGTGAAAGGTATAATGTACTAATTAAAATATTTGTCAAAAAGTCTATACAAACAAACTTGAAGAAAAGCATAATAATATAGGTATTTAACATATAAACCTATTAGGTGACGACTAATGAATAACGCTAAATTGTCGGTATATTAAACTCATATAGGTACTAAAAGATAAAATATATATATTTTTTTTATTAACAACACAAGTATAACTGCCAATAGACTTACTTATTATTAAATAAATAGTAATGAAACCATAAATTAATTCTAATTATCCATCTCGTCTTCTTAAATTAGTGGTCCTATTTGTACATCCTCCTTCGCGGTCCATTGAACCCCGTACCCAAGTTTTTATAATATCTTTAATATTTTTTTTTGGATGAATCTTTACACAAAGGATTTATTCTTACGGAATCTAAAAAAAAAAAATTATGTGACAGTTAAGGTGGTGCAAATAGGCTTCAAATCACAATGAAAGAAGGTCTATACTCTCTATACCTTCACATAACACCCAACAGGCAACAATCATTCTTTAATAGAACGCGAAAGACAAAAAAAATCAAGATTAACGTTAATATACCTAAGAATTTCTCAAAGAAAAGTATTACAAGGTATTATCTCAAAATAAAAACGTAAAAATATGGGCTTATTAGGTAAACATTCCTAATGTTTGATAAATAAACTAGTTAAACGAATGTTTTTTTTAATTGGGATGTTAAATATTATGACACAAAGAAATGAAGAATCCATAGTATTTTTGTGTTTGATGAATTATCTTAATAAAATCAGTGAATATAGGAATATCCTATATTCACTGATAAAATATAAGGCGACTTTTATTACTTACCTATATGCCATTTTTTTTTGAGTAGAAGATGACATCCTTCGACATGTAAAACTTTTCTTTTCAATTACATCGGCACTATTCCACAAGAGATTCCACAAAACACAAACGCACAATAAATGAGGAATTCAAACTGGAACTAAAATAACCACAAAACTTATATGATTTATATGAATATTATAAGAAATCAACCATAAATTATTTAAGCGTCCCTTCACCTTCTCGGTTTTCGTCTAGCTGTCAAACATCAAAAGTTTCGCTGTTCTCATCGCGGGAATTTTAAAAGTAAGGTTACAACACGTTTTGTAAATTGTAATGCACTTATAATTCGCTTTTTTTGTATTAACAAAATATTACAATTACAGTCTCAAGAATAGAATAATGGCCCATTGATACATTTACTGTATATTGGTTACTATGTATCCGGCCAACAATGAATTATTGATGGCAAATAACGATATAATAAACGATTTTTTACATCACTTAAAAAACGTTGGTTTGTCACAGACAAAAAAGTGCTTTAACTTTGTTTAATGTACCAGCAACGTTAAAGTGATTCCAACTACCCAGTAACAGGAAGGGCATATATAACACACAAAACCATCAATTCACCATTACAACACGGAGGTTATAATGGTTAGACTGTACTCTATATTCACTTTCCAGGTATTGGCAAAAATTGCCATCACTCTACCAGCAATAACTGTAATGGCCCATTGTTTTGCCAGACATTTTGTGTTTGCTGGGACTGTATATAGTTCTAAATGAATATAAATACAATATTGTTATCTAAAATTCGTATCAGTGGTTTTCTAGTATTTTACACTAGAAAATATAACAAAATGTATATTATATAATATATAGATATATATATTTATATGATATGTAAAAAACAATTATAAAACAATAACTTAACTTAACGAAACGTTCTGTTAAGATAAGTTATTGTTTTATAATTGTTTTTTACATAACGAAACGTCCTGTTAAGATAAGTTATTGTTTTATAATTGTTTTTTACATATCATATAAATATATATCTCTATATATTATATAATATACATTTTGTTATATTTTCTAGTGTAAAATACTAGAAAACCACTGATACGAATTTTAGATAACAATATTGTATTTATATTCATTTAGAACTATATACAGTGGTTTTCTGGGGCAAACTGTTGAGGTTTGCCTTTGATACTACACTTTTATCTTGACATATTTTGGCAATTTTCTTAGTTCTATTTATTTTTTAGAATTTGGCGTGATTCCCAGAATTAAGTTCAATGAAGTTTAATATGCCTTGGCTTTTTTAAATGAAACATGCTGTATACAGTAGATTCGACATGAATTCTTTTAATCCTAATGTGTAAGATTTGTAACCTCCCTGAATAGTATTTTTATAAAACAATAAACAAGTAATCTAATCTTATTGCTAATCCGTTAAAGTTGCAAATTTTATAAATTTACAAATAATAAGTAATAAAGGGTTATGACAATAATTCTATTAAATTAAAAATATCTGGTGGATGATAATGAGGATTATTTATTTCTTATCTAATTATAATTTCAAAAATATCGGCAATCTCAAGTTATTCGATTTACTTGTTTAAAAAACCCTTTTGGGATTGTATCATATAAGATTGAAAGTAAAACGCCAATTAGAATATTTATATTATCTCTATACCAGATCAACCACCACTTTTTTTCTATATTTTTTAAGAAAAAAATTTAATATTACAGTGTTGTATCTAAAAATACAGTATTTGCTTTAATCAGGGACAAAAATTATTTCTATTTAAACAGAAGTACTAGTAACTTTTCTATTTTAAATATCGCCCTATGTATCTTTATATTTCATGCGATAAATATGAGTTACTTTTACAATTGTTTTCAAAATCAAAATTGGTTTAATTCTGGGAATTAAACTTCTTTAATGGACACTGAATTTGAGAAACATATGAAACAACTTGCGAATATCTGAAGAACAGAACTATTATCCATAAGCAGTCCTTTTTAAAATTATGATAACCACGTACTTAGGTTTTAAACTTTAAAAATTGGTATATTACGCTAATATGACTAAGTATGTTTTATTGAGCAGCAGCTGATTTTCAGATATGCAATACCCTCAAATTGGAACCCTGACTAAGCAAGAGTCTCCATATTTTAAGAACAACAAAAATTGCATAAATGATTTACTTACGTTTCATTTCTTAAAAAACATTTTATAAAAACATGAAAAAGAACTCCAAAAACATGCTGTATGCATGACCCTTATGTAAACCATAAACCCTCAACTATTCCTGATTCCGCTTTGATTTATATATCATACGAAAATCATGCAACAAATCAAGTCAGTTTGATTTAAACATGTACACTAAACTCAATTTCTATGTACAGGGTGTCCCAAAGTTGATGTCTCGGGACTATATCTAGAGAATGAAAAAAGTTATCACAAAACCGTTTACGTGGTTTAATTTGGGGTGCACTAAGGTACATTTTACGCTATAAATTTTTTTTTTCGATATCTGGAAAATGACGAAACTGACTAATCAGAACTTTTTTCCCAGGAACATACACTTTTTTTGTGCTACCTGGAAAGTGCTATTTTTTCTGAACATTTTCTATGAAAAAAGTTTTTTTATATCTCTTATATTTAAAAATATACAGGGCAAAATAGTTTGGAAAATACCCTCAATTGCATACGAGTTAGCCATGATGTAATCGAGTGGCCTATGGAAAACAATGAACAAAATCTATTTATATGTTTTATCAAAGATTTGTAACAGTATATTTTAATAAAAAAAAATATTTTAAAACTAACAAAATTATAAATCGTTTTTTTTTTGGCGTTAGGAAAATTTTTCAAACAAATAATACTTTAAGATCGATCTTGACAAAAACGAAACCATTAAATCCTGAACAAAATTCAAAAAACTGTATTTACCAGTATTTCGTGTGAGTGTAATAAACATTTTATGTGGGTGAATCATCTAGACCACTTAATGTAAGTTTGGGCGAACACAAAAGTTATATTAGAAAAGGTAAAATAGAAAAATCTAAAATTTTTGAACATGCTTGGGAAAACGATCACAGGATAAAATGGGATTCAGCAAAAATTTTGACCAAATAAGCAGACAGCAAAAAGAGAAAAATCAAAGAATCTGCAATAATTTTATTTATTGAAGTTAAATGCGTATCAAATTGTTCGGTAGAATTTTGTTCAACTTGGTTACCAATGTTGAGAAAAGAACTCAATAAAATTAATATTGTTTAGAATATTTTTCAACATTTCTATGGTAAGTATCTATGGAAATGATATAAACAACTTTCTTTATGCCGTGTTATTCTACACGTTACATAAAAAATCTAAAGATAAGGAAACAGATATAGTTTCTGAAACGACAGCGCAGTGTTTTTGACATTATGTCAAAGGCGTAGAGGTTATTTCCCAGTTTTAAACTGGTTAATTTGAATATTTTTTAGATACTTACCTAATATAAATTGGATAGGAATTTCAAGAGATCTGGTAATAAATCCCAAAAAGAAAAGGAAGAGAAAAAAAATTGATTAAAATCATGTCAACTTTGTCATTGTTTGTAAACATTTTACCCTGTATATTTTTAAATATAAGAGATACGAAAAAACTTTTTTCATAGAAAATGTTCAGAAAAAATAGCACTTTCCAGGTAGCACAAAAAAAGTGTATATTCCTGGGAAAAAAGTTCTGATGACGTCATTTTCGCCATTTTCCAGATTTCGAAAAAATAAATTATAGCGTAAAATGTACCTTAGTGCACCCCCAATTAAACCACATAAACGGTTTTGTGATAAATATTTTCATTCTCTAGATAAAGTCCCGAGACATCAACTTTGGGACACCCTGTACATTCAGTTATAGAAATGAGTTATAGTAAAAAATTGTAATTGTAAATATCAATTACAGAGCAAATCAAGAAGGAAACAAGCGAAACAACAAATGAAGAAGAAAAAATATCAGATGCTTTGCCTCTTCCAAAGAGTGGAGAAGCCAACGTACTGACCACTGAAAAATATTTTCTACCATTTGAACTAGCTTGTCAAAGTAAATCATCTCGTATTGTGGTAACAGCTTTGGACTGCTTACAGAAATTAATAGCCTATGGTCATTTGACAGCTAATGTTCCTGATTCTACAACACCTGGTAAATTGCTTATTGATAGGATTGTTGAGACTATTTGCGCTTGTTTTACTGGACCACAAACTGATGAAGGTATTTATTAACTAATATTTGTTTCTTTTGCTAAATAAAATTGTATAGATACCTAAGCAAATAGAAATTAAGAAGTAATATTACATTGTTTCTAATTGTTTCCTATTGTGGAAAAATTTAATTTTATGTTTTTATCTGGCCAAGACCTAAAATATACAGAATAAAGATATAGGTATTTTTTTTACGTGTTTTAAATAGGGAACCTAAAACTAATGCCTTACCGATTTGTTGTAATTTTGCCCAATTTTGTGGAACGGCTTTTTTAACAAAATTCAGATTTTGCTCTTGATGCCTTTTGAATTAAAAATTTCACATGACAGTGTTAGCCTATATACACTATTGGTAACGTTTAATCTTGGTAGCCGATATAAATGCATCAGACGGAGATAACTTAAAGCATTTACAAGTTAAACAGACAACGCGCTATCCCCTAACTCCCACCTTCCATTCTTTACAACACGCGGTCGAAGGGGACGACGGAATCGGGCGAATGTGTCGAACGGCCGCGGTGTCGCGGCACAGGTCACCTGTCGAGCGCGCTACACGCACATCCCCTCTTTAGTAGGAGTGTAGGAATGGTTAGGCATCTCTTGTTAACTGAAGGCTTTGCCTCTATGTACCTTCTCTCTTAGTTGCATTACAGATTTCGCACTCCAAAGTCGAAGCTTGCCAACAGTGTATAAGAAAGTGTCACGTCCATTGGTTTAATATATTTTCAGTTCCTGCCAAATTGTCTTTTACTTCGTGGCATCACCACAAAATAGAAAATATTCTGGAGAAAAATACCTACTTCTTGAGTAACTAAATATTTAGTTGATAAAATTTACAAAAGATTTTTTCTATTTAGGTGTTCAGTTGCAAATAATCAAAGCCTTATTGACGGTGGTAACCAGTCAACATGTTGAAGTGCATGAAGGTACAGTGCTTATGGCAGTGCGAACATGCTATAACATATTTCTTGCCAGCAAAAATCTTATCAATCAAACAACGGCTAGAGCCACTCTGACGCAAATGTTAAATGTAATATTTACAAGAATGGAAAATCAGGCGTTAGAAGCGGAAGTTCAAGCCGAGGTTCACTCAAATCAATCAATGAATGATTCCAAATTGTCTAATGGAATTGATGGTAAATCAGTGAAATCTTTAAAAGTTGAAAATTCTGAAAATGAGGTTGATGGAAATGAACTATCTAGACAGGTGGTTTCTGAAATTATGGATAGCTTATTAGATAATGTTATAACAGAAGTAGAGGACAAGCAAACTGAAATACAAACACCAAATTCTGTGGAACATGAAACTCAGAGTGTGTCTTCATCAATTACAAGGTAAAAATATTTATTAATTTAAGAAACTCGATGATTGCTTTTCTTTATTATATTGATATACAATGTGGAAATTAAGTAACTCATGAATTTAGTAAATCCGTTGATATTAATTTTTTGGGACAAATCTCGAAGGGGTTAGCGATTTTAACTTCAGCAAATATTTTCAGCCTATTTTCAGTTTCTTATGTCATTTGTTTTTAAATTATGACGTCATCGACTGTATTTTTAAATGACAACCTATTTTTTTATTATTGATTTTGGTAGTAGTTTTTATTCCGGTTCCAACCATATAAAATTTTCAATATGTTATATTTGAAAGTAATCGAGAAAAACGGTCTTAAAGTTCAAATAATAAAAATGTATTAAATTGGGTAAATTTATCTAGTCTATGTCTAGTCTAGCCTAAGTTTGGCGGAAAGTTATCGATGGCATATTTTATTGTGACATTTACAAATTGTGTAAGTCTGGCAACCGTAACTAATGTGTTTTGTTTTTACACCGGCAACTAGATAAATTTTCCCAATTTAATGTATTTTTATTAATTAATGTCGTGCCCGTGATATTAGTTTTTGGCATATTATGCACAAATTTTTTTTGGACCAACATAAAATATTACCTAATTTTCAATCCGGATTTCGACAAACTTTAGCTGCAGTACAGCTCTTCTCAAACTAACAAATGACGTAACTAATGGTTTTGATGATTGTGAGTACACACATTTAGTTCTGGTAGATATGTCTAAAGCATTTGACTCTTTGAACGTCCAACTCTTAATAGCCAAACTGACACATTATAAACTGAATCCCTCCGCAATCAATTGGTTTTCTGACTACTTACTGGGTAGACAGCAGGCAGTCAAGATCAGTGTACCAGGGCTATATCTTGAGGTCCCGTTGATTTCGTTATACCGGGTGTAAATGAAATTAGGCTCACCCCTATAACTTTTTTGTTTTTTTCAGATATCATTTTGAAATTTTGGTAGTTGCAATAACAAGTAAATTTGAATTAATGCACGTTAATAAAATAATTCTAGCACTTCCAGTTTCACCGGAAATGACCGTAACATCTGTTTTTTAAATGGATGTATATTTTTTAATTTTTGGATTCAGGGATTTATTCTGCATACGATGGTATCAACTTAAAATAAAATAAATAAATAAAATCGTGATATTAAGTGAGCTAACTTTGCTTTTATAGCCTTTTAAACATCTCGGAAATGGTTTTTTCGATTTAAGAATTTTTTTTTAAATGGAACCATTATACCTCATTATGCTATTTTAATAGAAATTTTCTTTACATACATTTCGATAACAAACACTTCACCATTAGTTCATAAATAACTTACAGAAGACCCTTACCTTGGTTCAAATTTATTTTAGTTTAATAAATTTGTTTTTTTTTCAAGGCATTCCCGATTAATTTCATATCAAATGTTTAACTTGGTCAGAGCTTACTAAAATAAATTTGAAGGTCATAAAGTATCTTTTGTAAGTTATTTATGAACTAATGGTGAAGTGTTTGGTATCGAAAAGTAGGTAAAGAAAATCTCTATTAAAATAGCATAATGAGGTATGTATAATGATGCCATTTAGAAAAAAATACTTATATCGAGAAAACCATTTCCGAGATGTTTAAATGGCTATAAAATTAAAGTTACCTCACTTAATATCCTGATTTTATTTTTCCAATACTCAATGACTCAGAAAGAAAAATTTTTCAGCAGTCATGGCTCCCTAGATGCCAACTTAAATTATTCTAAAAAAATGTTTGAGGTTATGTTTCTTCCTCGAATTTGATACCATCGTATGCAGAATGAATCCCTGAATCCAAAAATGTAAAAATATACAGGGTGTTCCATTTAAAAAATAGATGTTACGGTCATTTCCGGTGAAACCGGAAGTGCTAGAATCATTTTATTAACATGCATTAATTCAAATTTATTTGTTATTGTAACTGCAAAAATTTCAAAATGATATCTGAATAAACAAAAAAGTTATAGGGGTGAGCCTAATTTCATTTACACCCGGTGTACTGCCGATATTGCAGATGCAATTAAACACATGGCTCATGTATGCAGATGACCTTCAAATTTATCAATCATTTAATCCCAACTCTCAAACTCGTACGGACTTAGCTATTAAACAAGTAAATGAGGATTTAGAAAATGTTTACAATAGGGACAATAACTTATTTTACTTCCAAAAGCTAATAAACCACATCTTTTAGTAAATTCAAGAGCCTCTTCGCATATACAGTCGAACTTGGATATAACGAACACGGGATATAACGAACACTGCGTTATAACGAACGAATCGAAAAGTCCCGTCCGAAGTCCCTATTAAGCGCATGTATTTTTGTTCGGCTATAACGAACTCGGATATAACGAACACTCGGTTATAACATACCGCATTTTTGGCCCAGCGGACCTCTAAACTCGGTTATAACGAACTAGCGAGTGGTTTGTTGACTCAATGTCGAACGAATGGCGCGCGACGAATTTGCAAACAAGTCTCAGCAAGTTACCTACAATTAATCTTTTGTTTGAGTGGGTGCTAAATTGCGTGTTGAATTTGCATTTGAACAATGGCTAATGTTGAAAGCAAATAGAATACCTATTTCTTTGTCGGATAAGTTAAATATAATTCGCAAGCTGGAAAATGGCTGTACAAATGCACAAATTTGTACGGGCTCTCTAAGTTGTAGCTGTTATTTTGTCGATCTTTTATAACGAACGTTCGCATATAACGAACAGTTTTACGGGTCCATTGGAGGTTCGCTATAGCCGAGTTCGACTGTATTTTTGAAAAAAAAATAAAAATTCCAGCCTAATTTTTCTTTTAAAATTCAAACACAGATCTTTAAATTGGCGTCACATGAAAACGCCTTGTCATTGGTCGTGATGTCATGAAGCACGTCGCCATATACGTTTTTCGATGCTTCTCGTCTAATGGCACTTTAATAAATGTTTTTGCTGGTGTGGAAATCGTTGTACTTTTACAATCGGGTACCATGCAATATCGATAAACCATTGTCTTTCAATATATGCATGACGCTCTATGAGGATTACACAGCTCAATTGCATTCAAGAAAATTAAGAAAATAAAACAACGAGCAAACCGTCCAGTGTAAACAATCAACACCTAAAACACGCAAGGCCTCAGCGCTCGTTATTATGCATCATTACATTTAGGCTATATATTCGTTTACTTTAAAGGATAATCTGAATTGAAATCTACATGTATAGGGTGGTATTTTCAATTTAAATATTTAATAACATTAGAAATTTAACAATTAATCACTTTTTGCTTTCAAAAAAGATTAATAAAAGTATTAATAACCTCAAAACATTGAACTGTCAATTTCGACTGTCAAACACTTGTGGAACTACGCTGCTGGCTACCCAAAGTCCGTCCAGTCTAGATTACATGACGTCACACGATAAGTACTTCGTCTGAAACAATAAGAAATTAATATTCGCCGGCAGTGAAACGAGCCTCGTGACGTCACACCACATTGAGATGGGCACACCTCGTTTTGGCGTGTCTGATTTAATTTTAAACTTTGATTGCTTATAAAATTATTATAAGTAAATGCTTTAAAAAAATACTTTGCGGAGGTGGTATTTAGATATAGTCATTTTTACCATATAAAAAAAAATTGTGCAAGAGCCCTATTATACTACCAACCATTCGTTATCAATAAACCCTAAAAAATTAGCTATAATGTTATCAATAAACCCTAAAAAATTAGCTATAATGTTTAGTAGGAATCACTCACACAGAAAACCTAATAATTCAAGTAAATAACCAGACTATTCAATGGGAATCCAAGGTAAAAAATCTGGGTTTGCTTATGGATCAAATACTGAGTTTCAATTTGCTTTGCATGTTAACAGTATTTGTAAAAAATTATTTTCAATTTAAAGTGTATCTCTGAATTCCGTGAACAGCTACCAGTTTGTATAAAACGCACTTTGTCAGATTCATTAGTTTTATCTCAGGCCAATTACTTGGACTGTGTTCACGGACCATATCTATCAGAATTTAACAAATACCGCATTCAAAAAATTCAGAACTCTTGTATGCGGTCTATATATAATTTGCAAAGAAGAAGAGAGGGATCATGTCAGTCAGCATATGCAGAAAGCTCAGTATGCCAAAGACGCTTTCTATATATGAGCTGCCTGTTATACAAGGTCATAACAACGGATTACTCCCATCATATTTGAGGGAGTTAATTATTAAAGGTAGGGAACTGCACAACATAAATATAAGGCACAAAACCTTATCAATTCGTATCATCTTCATCCTATAATTCTAATAACTTTTTTGTCCATTATGTGTTACACAAACTTACAGAAGTTAAGATCTGCTGGGACACCTTTTTACTAACAATGCACTGATCGAGGCAAAGCAAACATGACGTTATAGTAACTATGTATTTTAGTCAGAACTTTTTGCAAATGTCTACATACACAGACATTGTTTGCGAATGTGTTAAAATTACATTCTAATTAATTTTGGTAGCTTGTATAATAAATAATGTGACTTATTTTGTTTCAGGATACCTTCACAAGAAAGTATGGATACTCAAAGTGAAAATGATTCTGCAGTAACAGCTAAATTTACTCATATATTACAAAAAGATGCTTTTCTTGTATTCAGAGCACTATGTAAGCTTTCTATGAAACCATTGCCTGACGGAACTCCAGATCCTAAATCCCACGAACTCCGATCTAAAATTCTGTCTCTCCAACTTCTTTTGTCTATATTGCAAAATGCTGGACCAGTTTTTAGGTCAAATGAAATGTTTATCACTGCTATCAAACAATATTTGTGTGTAGCCCTTTCTAAAAATGGAGTTAGTTCTATTCCCAAAGTGTTCGAGTTATCATTAGCAATATTTTTAGCCCTACTGTCAAATTTCAAGTTATATTTAAAGATGCAAATTGAAGTTTTCTTTAAAGAAATTTTCCTCAATATTTTGGAAACCTCTAATTCTTCTTTCGAACACAAATGGATGGTTATTCAAGCTCTGACCCGAATTTGTGGAGATGCTCAGAGTGTTGTAGATATCTACGTAAATTATGACTGTGATTTAGCTGCTGCCAATCTTTTTGAACGTCTAGTCAATGATCTATTTAAGGTAGCCCAAGGTAGGCATTCCTTGGAGCTAGGTGCCTCTCCTAATCAGGAGAGAGCTATGAAATTAAGAGGTTTAGAATGTCTCGTGTCTATTTTAAAATGTATGGTAGAGTGGAGTAAAGATTTATATGTAAATCCCAATTCTCAATCTACTGTGGGGGAACAGGCGCATAGAGAAAATGATAACACTTCACTGAAATCACATGGAGGTTCGTCAAATAGTCTGCATTCTAGCGAAAGTGGAGGTAATAAAGAAATTTTAGATTCGCCGGAGCAACTTGAAGTTCTCAAACAACAAAAAGAGGTAAGTAAAATTTTATTATGAATGCTATATTTTGTAATTAATAAGTAAAACAAAAGAAGAGCTGGCAAATGTTCTATATTGAAACGTCAAATGTTATTTTTATATTAAATTTGGAAGTGCTTCATATGCATAATATTAGTTCCTGCCTATAAATGATAATTCGTCAGTAAAACCAACAATGGGTAATATATAATTAAAAAAAGAAGACTACTTTTGTCACTCAAATTAAAAACTGCTGACTAATCAATCAGTCTTTAACAGGAACCACAGAATCACGTTACTGAAGACATATTTTGTGATATTAGGAAATGGCGAAAGAAATACCCTTTACACATTGATGCATTAACTATTTTAGAAAAAAAGTTGACTATTTCCCAGTTGTGGCGAAAGGTAATTAAATTAATGCTTTTCACATATTCACTATAAAAATAAAATGGGTCTAAAAGCTCCATTGCTAAACTTTATAAGTAATAAAATATTCCTATAAAAATCTGATTGTAAATAGTTTTTTCAGGCAGATTCTTTAATGAATTTAAAAGTATGAATGCAGATATACCATTACATTCAAGAGCATATTTTAAGTTTCTGTATTCCTAGTAATAGATGGCGCATCCACGGTATCGGTTCAGAGACTGTCAGTGTGATTAAAATTATCACACTCGTGACTCGTTTTGCTATCAACAATATTATGGCATTGCGCTTCTATAATTCTTTCATTTAACATTCTTGTTTAGTAAAATCCATTAAACAACGTATGACTTTTAAGGTTTGTGGTAAACTACAATCAATTTAGAAGATTCTCATTTTGAGTTACCAATAGTATAGTTTGTTTTCTAAGAAATATCAATAATGTAATCAAAAATGAAAATTTACAGAAATTAATACATTTCAATTCGAACAAAATATACAAAATTTTATGTTTGCTGTACCAATTTTCTTGTTTTGGTTATATTAAAATAAAATAGTATATTACGCAATGAGCATTAATTAATGGTGGGTATTAAGGCACGTGTTTGATAATAATTACAATATGAGCCGCAGGCGAGAATCGTAATTCGTTTAGTGTCTTAATAGCCATCAATCTTTTTCCAACAAAAAGAAGGAATCTAGATTGCAATTAACCTGATACTCTATTATAGTTGATCAATTTACCACATTAAATTTCTGAGCACATTGCAAGAGATTTAAATAGTGATGTGGGTTGGATTTTTTTCCACTAGAAAGTTTTCCACTTGTGGAAAATAATCCGGCTAAGAAAAAAATACATTTTTAGCTGGCTAGAAATTAGATTTACTGTAAAGTGGATAGTTTTCCATTTTGGCTAAAAATTCGGTAAAAAATCCGGCTAATATTCAAATTTTAAGTTTACCGCCTTTTTAACAGACAATGAAAGTACCTATATAACCTAAAAAATTCTAGTTTCTAGATGTTTTGTGACTTTTATGATATCTAAGCTGCTTTCGATCGTGGAAGAAAAGTAATCATTGTTCACGTGAACATAATCAGTGTTTTCATAAACATGATCATAACGTTTTGCATAACAAACGAACACGCCGTTAATCCGATAACGCACACAAGCAAAAATATAACCTGAAAATTTTGAATTCTTTCATTTATTTCATATTCTGTTAAATAGACAATAAATTTTGCACCACTTTTTGCCTTGGATCATTCATTTTGCTGCTAATAAACACAGGCGGTGACACTGACACACGATTTTCGGATTATTATAGGTTATGATTTAAATAAACATGGATTACTTAAAAGTGAACATGAAAAATGCGTGATTCAAAGGGGCAAGGGGATTACTGAACATGATTCTAAAAAGTAAGAGAGAGGGAAACTAATCAGAACAATCGAAAATGCCAACATGAATCATGATTGCAATGTTCACGTATGATTAGCACGATCGAAAGCAGCTCTAGTGAAGGTGAAGGTAAAATTTATGTGCTTTTGAGTCTTTTCTTTTGTTAGTGTTTATAAATATTACATATTATAAGAATATTGCACCCAAAAAGTGAGTTGAAAATTAATTCTAAATTCTGCTCTAAATCATTCAATATTTGAAATTTTATATATGTATTTGGTATTGATCAGAAAAATACTACAAATACTGTAATATACATGAAATTGAGACATTTTTTACATTTTTTCGTATACATTATTTATTTCACTCACGTATCCCTTATTATTTATTCGTTATCACATCAAAATATACTACTATTTTTACTTTATTTACAATATTAAAAATATTATCTTTAAATAAATACCTTATTGCAAGCAATAAATGATTCTTTCGATCAATGACATAATATAAAAATCATTACTTACTACAGGTGTTTTAATTAAATTCTATAGGTATAGTGTAAAAATATTGTTTCGTTTTTAATGAGTGAAGTTAATTATTTAGATATATAATACTAGAACATTTAAAAAGAATTGCTTTAGATTTTAAACAGCTACATCCATACAATGAGCCCGATTCACGGTAAAATATGCGGCCCTAGTTCTACCATCTCTCTCTATTCCGAGCGTTAACAAATTGACGATGCGGTCGGGCGGCTCGTGGCATCACCTAATTGTCTTACACCGTGGACCAGGCATAACAATGAAAAATAAGCACTTTTTATTCACAATTTATTAAACAGTAACTATGAACTGTCAAGAAACTGTCAAATTTGATTTTAGATCTGTCATGCTCATGGCAATATTTGATATTAATATTGAATATTGCTGTGATGCATTTCTATTGGTTATAAACTTGTATCTTAAATCTGTATCATAGTGAATATCATTAAAGTACATAAAATGTCTAATAAATCAATTAAAGTATGGCAATAGAAAAATAATTATTACGACATACTCCGAACTCCTTTGGGAGGGTCTGTGTCTAACAGTATTTCGTTTTTACATCATAACATGGGTATTCCCCCATTATTCAAATAGGTAAATTCTATAAAAAAATTCGACCATTGATATTATGTAAATCATTTCATGTGTATCCTGCTGCATCTTCGGCTTCTCTTGAACCAAAACTGGACATTACTAATTATAATTATCTGTTACATTTTCAAAATTGAAAACTCTCTTTTTTTTAGTATTTGCAATTTCGTACAATATCTTCGATAATTTACAGAATATTATTTGTATCTCGAAAAATACTCCGTTTGGACATACAGCACTCGATAAGTATTGTTATTTTGTCCTTTTCAATTGTCTCTTGAACTCCAGCTCCTTAAAGATGTCTTGTAAATTGTGTTGTTTTTATACATGTATAAAAAGTGATTACTAACGTTGCGTCAAAATTCTACTATATAAAAATTATTCGTGGAAATATCATTAGCATCTGCACTGGCAATGTCGGTGGGTATGGAAGTTTGTCTGCGTTTTTCTAATGTGTAACCTCTTTCCGGACAGATTTGGCTTTGAATTTGGGGGTTATCTAGTTTCTGTGATCTGTATTTATTTTTTAAGTAAAAAAAAACCTAGGCAGCCAAAAATTTTAGTACATTTTAAAATGCTGATGATTGACATTGACCCTCGTCGAAACACAAGCGCTCAAATTTACTCATGGCTTATTGTTTGCCTTATCTTGATTAGAACTAAACTTTTAGAATAGCATGAAATAATAAATTGTCATATGTTCTTATTACAAAAATTGTTCAACTACACCTGAATTAGTAGGTATTGCTTAAAACAAAATTATTCGATTTTAGGTTTGGGAAACAGGTATTGACATGTTCAATCGAAAACCACGCAAAGGCATAGCTTACCTTCAAGAACAAGGCCTCCTAGGTTCTAGTCATGAAGAAGTAGCCAAATTCATACATAGCGAGGATAGATTAGATAAAACGTTCATCGGTGAATTCTTAGGAGAAAATGATGAATTTTGTAGGCAGGTTATGTATACTTATGTTGATCAGATGAATTTTACAAGCATGGATTTTGTTGCTGCCTTACGACATTTCTTGGATGGCTTTAGACTACCTGGAGAGGCACAGAAGATTGATAGGTACGATATAGTCTTTATAAATGATCATAAACCACAGAGTTGAAAATAGGCAACCTGGTACATATTTTATTTTTTGGCATAATATAGTACCATTGAGTGTTACGGTTGCTTAATACTATAATTTTGTGGTTCACAATCATCATCAAGACCGTTTATATTTAATATACATCGTGTACAATTTTTGTATATAATATTTGGTCAGGAGTAGCTGACAACTGAATATTTTAAATCATGCTGCAACATTAAATAACTTTATCTTATGTAACTTTTTATTAATTTGTTACAGACTTATGGAAAAATTTGCAAGTAGATACTGTGAATGCAACCCCAACAATGGCCTTTTTGCGAGTGCTGATACAGCTTATATTTTAGCTTTCTCCATCATAATGTTGACAACTGACCTGCATTCTCCACAAGTCAAAAGCAAAATGTCAAAAGAACAGTACATTAAACTAAATCGTGGTAACACAGATAGTAAGGATGTTCCTGAAGAATACCTTTCGCAAATATATGATGAAATAGCTGGTCATGAAATTAAAATGAAAAATACGGTTAGCAAACCGGGAAAACAACAATTTAATAATGAGAAAAGAAGAAAAATATTATTTAATATGGAGATGGAGGCAATTTCCACTGCAGCAAAAAATTTAATGGAATCTGTATCGCATGTACAAGCGCCATTTACACTCGCGAAGCATCTAGAGCATGTCAGGCCTATGTTTAAAATGGCGTGGACATCATTCTTAGCTGCATTTAGTGTAGGTTTACAAGATTGTGATGATCCCGAAGTAGCAGCATTATGCTTAGATGGTATTAGGTGTGCTATAAGAATAGTGTGCATCTTTCATATGACTTTAGAAAGAGATGCATATGTTCAAGCCTTAGCTAGATTTACGTTGCTTACAGCTAATTCTCCAATAATGGATATGAAAGCCAAAAACATTGACACTATTAAAACGTTGATTATGGTAGCTCATACTGATGGCAATTATCTAGGTTCTAGTTGGTTAGATATATTAAAATGCATATCACAATTAGAATTGGCACAATTAATTGGAACCGGTGTACGTCCAGAATTTCTATCTGGCCCTGGACATAAACCGCCTGATCCTAGTTCTAAGGAACACATTGGACAAACCAGTTCCCAAAGCGTTGTTGTTGCTGTAGACAGAATTTTTACAGGATCAACTCGATTAGATGGTGATGCAATTGTTGATTTTGTTAAAGCCTTGTGTAGAATCTCGCTTGAAGAACTTGCATATCCTGGGCATCCTCGAATGTTTTCTTTGCAAAAAATTGTAGAGATTTCCTACTATAACATGGGCAGAATTCGTTTACAGTGGTCTAGGATATGGCAAGTACTTGGTGAACACTTTAACACCGTAGGTTGTAATCCTAATGAAGAAATTTGTTTTTTTGCTGTGGATAGTTTAAGACAACTGTCAATGAAATTTATAGAAAAGGGAGAATTTTCAAACTTCAGGTTTCAGAAGGACTTTCTCCGACCCTTTGAATATATTATGAAAAACAACGTGTCACCCACGATACGAGATATGGTCGTCCGCTGTGTGGCTCAAATGGTTAACTCTCAAGCTAAAAATATTAGATCAGGCTGGAAGAACATATTCTCTGTTTTCCACTTAGCTGCTGGTGATCAAGAAGAGGCTATTGTTGAATTGGCTTTCCAAACAACCGGAAAAATTATTACAGAACTATATGAAAAACAGTTTCCGTCCATGATAGATTCGTTTCAGGATGCAGTTAAGTGCTTATCTGAATTTGCATGCAATGCTCGATTCCCTGATACTAGCATGGAGGCAATAAGACTTGTTAGATCATGTGCTTGCAGTGTTAGTGGTTCTCCACATTTATTTGCCGAACATGGTGGCATGGAACACGATGTGACAGTCACAGAGGAGGACAGAGTATGGGTTCGTGGTTGGTTTCCGTTGTTATTTTCGTTATCCTGCGTAGTAAATCGATGTAAGCTCGATGTCAGAACCCGTGCTCTAACGGTACTCTTTGAAATAATAAAAACTTATGGAGACACCTTCAGTGCTCATTGGTGGAGAGATTTATTTAAAGTGTTGTTTAGAATTTTTGATAATATGAAGCTTCCCGAGAAGCAACCAGAAAAGGCTGAATGGATGACTACAACTTGCAACCATGCTCTATATGCCATCGTTGATGTTTTCACCCAATATTTTGATGTTTTGGGACCTCTTTTATTAGAAGAATTGTATGCCCAGCTGCATTGGTGCGTACAGCAGGACAACGAACAACTTGCTCGATCGGGAACTAATTGTTTAGAGAATTTGGTGAATTCTAATGGGCACAAGTTTAATGAGGAAACTTGGGACAAAACCTGTCAGTGCATGTTGGATATATTCAACTCTACCATACCATCGGCTTTGCTGACTTGGAAACCAGAATCGATGAAGACTACAGTAGTTATAGAACAAAATGGTGACATTGGTGTAAACAGGGGCATTTTGAAACGTCCAAGTTATCAGGATAATAGTGTAAATAATTCTGATGTTAATCTATTTAATAGCCTTACCATCAAAAGTGCTGTACAGTTGGAACTTATCCAAACCATAGACAATATAGTATTTTACCCTGCAACTTCTAGGAAGGAAGATGCTGAAACGTTGGCTCTTGCTGCAGCTGATATGGCAGGAAGTGGATCTTTAGCAGAGTGTCAGCGGGAAGAACAGGGCATGTATAGATTATTAAGTTCACCACACCTTTTACAGTTGACTGAGTGCCTTCTTCAATCGCACAGGTTAGTTCGTTAACTATGTCTATATTATAAACAATCAGAGCTCCTGAATGCAACAGATTTAGTATCATCTATTAACTACTGAAACTTGTAAAAGTGAAATTTTGTTTTAACAATATTATGAGGTTAATAAATGACAGACATAAAGTCTGTATCCAACTTCCATTGTAGTGATTCTATTGTAGCGACAAAATCACTGAACTACAAAAATTAGAACTTGGCTGACAGGGTTCGGACTCTTGATAAACAAAAAAATTCCCTTCCACAAAAATAGTTATAATTGAAAAAAACGTCTGCCCAGCCAACGTATGGTTCACAAGGCACCAAAAAAACCCTAACCCTGGCTGACAAGACATTTTCGCCAAATTTAACACCCTCAAACCGCCCCTTAAAGGGCTTAAATTTCTTTTCCACGAAAAATTTTAACCCTGTAAGGGGCGGTTTGGGGGTTAAATTTGGCAAAATGTCTGCCAGCTAAGGTTAGGGTTTTTTAGTGCCTTGTGAACCATAAGCTGGTTTTTTAAATTTTAACAATTTTTTGTGAAAATTTTAAATTCTGGTCCATTTTTCGCCACTTATATGGCAAATATAATATGCTATTCACATTTTATTTACATGAGGGGAGGCTATGATATGTTTTTCTTAGGTTGTCTCAGGGTTGTCTACTATTGACAAAATATTGAGGTGTCAGATTTAATTGATTGTCACTGTCATTTATTTTTGGCTGAATTGTCAAATTTTTTATTGATGACATTGCTGTGCTTTCTTTAGGGTCTCACTGTGGCAACTATGTAGAACCAATTTGAATTTGTGGTTATGTTTTTGACTTTTCAACATAACCTCAGCAATGGACCGCATTAGTGTGACGTCACATAATTATGCAACCGTACGTACTACTATCATGACAGACCACTGCTGCTAACTTCATTATACTTTTGAGTTGTTACAGCTGTCGTTAGTGTCAGCGTCGCCAAAGATCATGTATACACTAGACCTATTGTTTAATTTTATCGCTCATAAATGGACCCCAACTTAAGCTTCATCTCACTTTAACTCATGATACTAGCAATACTTCTCTGTTATTTGGCATCCAATTTTGCATGTGTTAGAGAGAGAAGATGGGGCGATGAAATAAACAGTGGCTTTGACTATCTAGTATATGAAATGATCTTTGGCGTCGCTGACGCAAACTTTATAACCTCTTATCTTGGTGTATTTAAGCATTATTTTGTCTTTACAATTTACATATCCCCATATTTAAGAAACGATAATCAAACTAACATACACATTATAGCTTTACCTCTTTTATTTTAATTTGGAATCCTTTGGGAAACTAACATTTTACATCCAGTTTTATTTATATGATCACACTCAGGTGCAAAGCACAAACCCACATTTGAAATTAAGCACAAAAAAGAGTTTATTAGAAAAAATAGTAGAATAAATTTGAAACTGAGAGAAAACTTAAGTTAAACGTCAAGTTCATTGTCAAAATGAACGAACATGAATTAATTTTGAAGTTAGCGCTGCAAACTCATAATTTGAATTTTTGCATTCTTTATTCCTATTGGAGGAAGCTTCCGCCGCTTTACATATTAATTTATAAAACTAAAATGAAGTTTTTATAAATCATACGTGGATACATATATTTTAACATATTTCTTAAATGTGAAATAGGTATTGGAAGTCCTTAAATAGTCTTTCAACATACAGAAATACTATAAAATTCCCGACCATGTTTTAGTACTATTTATTATAGTCCTTATGCACAACGCAATATGGGTCAGATTCCCGTATCACAGCTTCGGCCGTAAACTTTTATACCCGTAGAAGTGGGGGTCGTGACGTCACAACTAATGGAGTCTATTAAAACATTCTATTAAAACATTCATACCAACAGAATTCAGATTTTCCAAGGCCTCCCCTCATGTAAATAAAATGTGAATAGCATATAAGTACTATATACACCAAAACAAACATTTTGCGCCTAATTTGGTCTGGTAAAAAAAATGTTTCTATTTGCGGTTCCCGCGCACCGACTAGAAATTTCGTCTGCTAGCGTAATTGGGGTATGTGAAGTACATACGAGTATACTAACCACCTATGCGGAAACATATCGGCATTGTTTATAAAGTATATAGTTATTCAACCTCTTGTTAGTACTGGTGGATCATTGGTAGATGGCGTGCTGGATGATGTGTGCCCATTATTACGACCGTAGCCCCCGGTGTCGTTTACGTTACGACCATTGTTTATTATAAACAATGCTACGACGCATGCACGAATTTCGTACATCCGGTGCTATCCGGTGCATCTACGTCACATGACATTCGACGAGGAACTAATGTCTAGATCGAAACTCGACTGTAATTATTAATAACTTTTGACAGTTTGTCAGTTTTTATTTTTAAAATATTGGATTTTAGTAATGTTTCTGCACTCTGTGCAAAAAAAAATTGTATATATTTCTTTGTTATGTGTTTGTTATTGACTATTACAATTTATAATGACGAATTGTGCTGTAGCTATGTATAAAAATCATAATAAAAGTAAAAAAGGTATCAATATAAGATATTTCTACAGAAAAGACAAAATAAATTTGAGGAATGGCAAGTAAGTGTAGGAAACATGATGTATTGTATTTAAAATCTAGTTTTTAGTGATCTGGATCACGATACATAAATTTAAGATCTGGATGTTCACCTAAAAATGTCATATCACAAATACAGATATATATATATAAACACCTCAAATAAGTATTTCATCTTTTCATCAGCGTTTATATAAAAATAATCAATCACCGAACGTTTAAATTTATTACAATAGCCCTAAAGCCGTCAAATGGATCATGTGCATCATATAGCATATATAGGACTGACATAACCTCAAATTTAGAGTTTTTTTAAATTTATTTTCGATTTTAATTTTTGTAGTTTCAGCTTGAATCCATTATAATATGATTATAACATATAAAAATTATCTCAATAAAGTTTCAATATTATAGATTATTTAAAATAAACTGCTAATTATAGGTTGGATTTCCAGCCAACAAAAATCATTTTATTTTATTAAATTACGGCAATCAAAACTTCATTAGTAATGCACTGAACAAGATTTTAATTGATAGTACAGGAACCAAGCACAGATTTTGATAAAAGCAGCTTAATATGTGAAAAATCTTTGAAAATGTATATTTTTGTAAATGTATATCGAAATGGTGACTTTACATATTTGTGCGCTGGTATTACTTTTTCAACTAAACGCGTCATTTGATGACGTACAAATCATATTTTTGAGGTTAGTTGCGATGTCACGTACACGACAGATTCATATTTTTCTCGAGCTCGACGTCACATCCGGCTGCGCAATGGCCGCAATGTGTAATGTATCGTGAAATGTATATTTTTTTAATGATAAAATATTTTAAAAACAAAAGTCAAAAACTGTAAACGTAGTCATAGAAACTGACTAGTATGTAAATTACTCACAAGTTGGCAGCACATACTTAGAAATCAGGTTGAATAACTATAATACTTTATAAACAATGATATCGGTAATCATTCGATTAAATAAAATGTCCCCCCTCCTAACCACCTCCATACCAAAAATTTTCAGATAGGAAAAACTTTTGATATTTATACGGTATCTTCGATTACCGACTGGCAGACGGTAAACTTTCATCGTCGAATTTGCACGTCATTTCCTATATTATAATACTAAAATTTTAAAATTAAAATACATACAAATATAGTATTTTATGCTTGTTACTGATACTGAACTAAATCTTCAACTATCATCTATAAGTATTTCCTAGTATAGGGTGTCCCAAAGTTGATGTCTCGGGACTATATCTAGAGATTAAAAAAATTTATCACAAAACCGTTTACGCGGTTTTATTTGGGGTTCACTAAGGTACATTTTACGCTATAATTTATTTATTTTTTCGAAATCTGGAAAATGGCAAAACTGACGTCATCAAAACTTTTTTCCCAGGAACATACACTTTTTTTGTGCTACCTGGAAAGTGCTATTTTTTCTGAACATTTTCTATTAAAAAAGTTTTTTCGTATCTCTTATATTTAAAAATATACAGGGCAAAATAGTTTGGAAAATACCCTCAATTGCATACGAGTTAGCCATGATGTAATCGAGTGGCCTATGGAAAACAATGAACGACTGTCAGTCTCACCCATAGAATAGAAATGTCGCACCACAGCACAGAACAAGGAGAAGTAAATCAACTAGTTTAGGTCTCCTTGAGCACAGAACACTTTAGTGATCTGTGACTACAGAATACATAAAAGCACATTCATCTGATAGCCTCATATGGGGTAGAATACGCAAGGCAGTAAATTTAAAATTATTTAATTTAAAGTTGAATTAAAACTGTCTAATTCAAATTAATAATAATTGAAATTTTGGGAAATAAAAAATAAAGTAATATTCTATTTAATTCTAAATATTGTCCAGGTTACAAAGTTATATTCCCTGACTTTTACGAATATTTTAAAATTCACTGACTTTTTCCTGATTTTTTTACCCTTTTTTTATTTTCCCTGACTTTTCTAGGTTATCCCGGTTTTCCAAGCGACGCCGAACCCTGCTGAAGGACCTTGGTCCTTGTGGCAACAGAATCGATGCAAAATTGGTACTCACAACTAAATTGTAGTCGGATACAGGCTTTACCCTATATCTTTAAAATGTTGCTCTAGATTGAATGTTTCCTTTTCAGTATGAAATGTCTCTAAATTCAAAGGCTGCAAATTCCGTTTTTTGTGAAATGCTATATTGTAATATACAAATCACAAGAGATGACCGTTACGTCACAGATTAATTTCTAATCTTCCACGTATGCTGGTTCAAGCGTTCTTTATTTACAAAATAATAAAACGAGAGAGGCAGGGAAAGGGAGTCCGTTATATATGACTGTTAATATCTCCGACTGACGTTGTTGATGCATTATACGAAAACCTAACCTCCTTGACGAAAAAGAAAGAGAGGGCCCGATTTCGTATGTCTCAGTAACAAGCAAGAATTCGAACAACTGATCGAACGCTTTTGACTAGCGCTGTTGTCATATGTTTTATAAGTTCCTGTTTCTGCATGTTAGCCAGTTGTCAAATTTAAATTTGTTTGTCTTTGAGTTTGATTGTTACCGTTTTCCTTATTCCATTGATTTTTGGTCTTTTGCACATTAAAAAGAATTCTTTATAGAAGTAACGATAATTAATCTTCAAAACATCTGCATTTTGCCAAATTATATACAGAGTGACCCATTTGAAAGCGGGCCACCCCTGTAAAGTGGCTATTTTTGGTCCGATTTTGATCAACTTTTTTTTAGATTGTTGCTCATGGAAAACTGCATTTTGTGGCAAATTGATAGATGTCTATCACAAAAATCAAGGCCTACTTTGCAATTTTTTTGGAGCGAAAATTCGAGAAATCATATTAGCGATTTTTTTACGTGAAAACTAAGTAAGCCACTGTGTTCAGCGTTTCCTAAAACAGGTCTATACCAAATTTCATCCAAAAATATCGCATGTTGAAAATATTGATATTTTTACTTTTAAAAATTTATTTATCGTCTCAATAAAATAATTTGTTTATAAGTTGCTTTTATTCACTTATTTCATGAGTTACTTGATGTTCACAATGCATTTCCGGTTATAAATTAATTTTTAAAAGTAAAAATATCAATTTTTAACATGCGATATTTTTGGATGAAATTTGGTACAGACCCGTTTTAGGGGACGCTGAACACAGTGGCGTACTTAGTTTTCACATAAAAAAATCGCTAATATGATTTCTCGAATTTTCGCTCCAAAAAAATTGCAAAGTAAGCCTTGATTTTTGTGATAAACACAAAATGCAGTTTTCCATGAGCAACAATCTAAAAAAAAGTTGATCAAAATCGGACCAAAAATAGCCACTTTACAGGGTGGCCCGCTTTCAAATGGGTCATTCTGTATACAAAAACCTCGATAAGAATATAAAATTAGTTCAAATTTAAAGAGAGGCGAGATCGTTAAATTATTCTGACATTTAACGGACAAATTGTAGGTTATGTTTTGTTTTGACGTTTAAGTTTGTTTACATCCGGATACCATTTCAACAACACAGTAAATGATGACGTAACGGTCTTCTTTCGTGATTTGAACTATATATTACATATACCATATTGTCACCTAAAAACACCACTTAGAGAAGCGATCAGCCAAGTTCTTCAAAATATTTAATAATTTTGGGAGAAAATGAATATTCACAAATCGTTGCGAATTTTCATGAACAATCTTAAATTCTCGGAAAAACATCTCTACTTGGTAGTAACATTTTAATATTTTAAAAAAGTGCAGTAATTTATGAATATTAAATTAATATTTTTCTTTAAACTAGCGATTTTTTATAAAATTATCCAAATTTAATTCAAATTACGTGCCAGTAAGTTTTCCACCAATAGTAGTCATACTTTGACGGGTATCATGACATCTGACAATCCCCCGTCCCCCAGAATTTCTCAGATATTTATTGTTCGAAAGTCATTACCAACAAGCATAGAACAAATAACACATAAAACATTTTATCTTATAAATAGGATTAAGTTTGTTTCGATTCTAAGACTTTTGCAAAGCTGATGATTTGTAGATGTGTTTTCAGGTTCTCTTCCGAGTTGAATATTTTAATTTTTTGTTTGTTTCGTCATTACGACCATCTGGTCGTGGTCTCTCTTTCAGAAGAAGTCTACGATTACGTAATTTTCACTTATTGGAAATTTTCCTATGTCTAACCTACAAAAATTTGATGAAAATGAAAGTTTGATAAGAGTATTATAATACCCTATTTATTTGCCATTGGTAACTTCAACTTTATCATATTCCATGTGCCCAAGAAATTATTGCCTATGGAATAACTCGGTTATTATGAAAGATATAAATTTGGAATGTGGGTAATAGGTTGTTAAAACCAGAATCTAATGACTAAATAATTGTGCACAAAATACTACTTCCGGTCTAACTGACATAATTCATATCAGATGAAAGCTGAGAGTATGCCATTTCTTATATTACAAAATAAAATTGTTTTCATTTAAAATTCTACACAAAATTTGATTGTTTTTAATCAAGAACTTTGCCTACATGGAGTGGCAAAGACCACACACGTGTCAAATTCAACACCTATTTTCTATTAATTTAAGGATAAGAATCAAAAAGAAAAACCCGCAGGGGCTTACTTGTTTTTTTTTTCACATTTGCTATGTCCTTTTTTAAACAAATGCCAACTTATGACTTATTACTGGAATAAATTGTAAATATATATACAGGGTGTTCCATTGAAAATAAAAAACTTGGTATCACATCCGGTTAGACCGGAAATAGTATTTCGTGCACAATTATCAGTTTTGTCTTTGGTGACCTATTATCCACATTCCAAATTTCAGAAGTCTATCTTTCATAATAACTGAGTTATTCCATCAGTAATACTTTCGTGGCTACCCGGTATAGTGAATATCTACTTTGTAATATTTTTTCTACTCTCTTTAGCCTATGTAGATTTTATCAAGACATACTTACCATAACTTGCTTTAACATTTTTATATTAGAAAGATTTAAGAATAAAATAAAACCATTGAATAAAGGAATAATATAGAGGCACAACTATCAAGGATATTCGAGATTTTAGTATTGTATTTTTTTGGAAATACCTTCAGGATTGGATTGTCATCAATTTTTAGTGCTACAGGAAGATATTTGTAATTCGGCTGCATAGCCCTAAACATTGAAGATAATTCTGTAGTTATTGACAAAAAAATACAACACTAAAATATCGAGACCTTGACAGTTATGCCTCTATTATTATTTACTCAATGATATGTTGTTTATTGTTCAACTACATCATTCATGTTTAATAACGACGAACTTTACAATCTTCAGAAGATACAGAATAGAGCTGTAAGATCAATACTAAATTGTAATTCACATACAAGTATACGTTTTATGTTGAGTCAAGTTGATGTGTTGTCTGTTAAACAAATTATTATGTTAAATGTTCTTATATTTTTATTCAAATTGTTAAATAATATGCTTCCAGCGCATTTGCTGGAGTATTGCTCGTTGGTCCATGATATACATGAATATAACACACGCAATAATCAAAACTTTTATATTGAAAGATCTAATACAAATTATGGTCAGAACCATTTGTTCAGTAAAAGTTTAAGATTATATAATGATTTACCGCAAGAAATTAAAAATTCGTCCACTATTATTATGTTCAAAACCAGATGTACTGGGTATGTAAAAGAAAAATGGCCAATATAAAAGAATTAATTGTGGATACATTTAGTGTTATTTTGTATTAGGTGATACATGGCGATTTTAATTCCTATGCATGTTTACGTCTTATACCTGTATGAATTTATGCTCTTGTATTATTTTTTTAAATTGTTTTTGTTGTATTATTTAGCATTGCTAATAAAGCATTATTATTATTATTATTATTATTATTATAAAACTTATAAACATGTAATTTATATAATTCTTCTTCTATCCAGATTTTCTAAAGCCTTCAATCTCAACTACGAGCAGAGAAATTTGTTATGGAAAGCTGGCTATAAAGGATCGGTTAAACCAAATTTGCTAAAACAAGAAACGCAAAGTCTTGCATGCTCCTTGAGAATTTTGTTTAAGATGTACTGTGATGAGGGCAGGCAGAAACACTGGCCTATCATCGAAACAAAATTAATAACTGTGTGTCAGGAGGCGCTAGAATACTTTTTGCAATTACAAAGTGAAGGTCACAGAGAAGCTTGGACATCTTTGCTATTACTTGTTCTGACTAGGTTATTGAAGATGCCTGATAATAGGGTAAGTTAATAAATTATAATAAAAACATTAATTTCCTGACTAAAATATGATTAATGTATTGTGCAGACTTAGCAGACTATATTGCCAGGTGGTGTCATGAAACTCCACATCAATAATTTATACTCCAAGTATTGCAAACAACAATATGATTTTTAAATCTTTTACAGAATATAGTAACTTGTATGACAAGACAACAAGTATTTGTATGACAACAATAAGAAAAATCAACCTCTACCCACCGTAAGTCGGGTATAACAATTCACAAAAAGAAATATATAAAAAAAAATTGCTGAATCTTTTCTGTGCCTCTGCCTTATGGTTAAATGTTAAATTAATTAATTATATTATAAAAAAAACAAGATAATATCTGATGCAGATATCCTAAGTAATCTTGATGGATTCTAAGCAGTAGTTGTTTAGGTCCGCATAATAGGCTCATTTAGTAGCATTTCCAAAATTACTTTTTATATTTAATTTCGATAAAGAACTTTGTATTTGGAGCAGCAAAGAAATTTTTTTTCAAATCGGACAAGAATTGGCCAAAATATTGGGGTATAAAAAGACCGACTCTGTGCTGCAGACGTGACGTCACGGGCTCCCACAAGCGTATTGCGATAGTTCCGCGTTCCGTTGTTGCGATTTAAATTTGTTTTAATTCGTTGACAGCTTGGGACGTTTACATTTGTGTCGCCGTTTGTGACAGTGCAGGCGACGAAATGTCACTCAGTGTGCGGCCAAAGAAGACTTAACGGGGCCGGTGACGTCACAACTGATGAGCTCGATTTGGACTTTTCGGAATTTTTTACGGAATAAATAAGCATCAGAAAATTATAAAATTTTGCATACCCCCTAAATTCAGTGTGCTCTTTCAGAATTTGCAATAAAAAAAAATTGATAAACGAGCCTATTGACAAATTTAGTGGGTTGCAGAAGGTGTCATTTTAATAAACTGGTCAACAAAAAATTCGGCAAAGGCAATTTTTGGCACCATTTTCAATTAGCTGTAACTTTTTTAAAAGTTGACTTTTTTTGTGCGGTTTGCACCGTGCAAAATATCATTTGTTCCAGATTACATAAAAGAATAAATTTTTTTGAAAAAGTTTAAATACTCTTATTATATAAGGTGTAAAAAAAGTAGTGCAAAAATTGCAAAATTTTGATGGTCCGCCATTTTGTTAAAACAACATTTTTCATTTCCCATTATGGATGGCAAATGAGTTAATATCAATATCTCCAGACGTTTTCGCCAGTTTTTTTATTAAGGTCCTTTTAGCATGTTATACAGAGCAAAACAAGGTAAGTGTCAAAATCTTGGTGGTGATATTTTAAAAGCATCGCAATTTGGAAACGCATGTTGATGGATAAAAAAGATTAAAAGATTTTAATCTGTGCATCTCCACGGCCTCCTCAGACAAAAACGTCTGAAGATATTGTTATTAACTCATATGTCATCCATAATGGAAGATGAAAAATGTTGCAAATTTTGCGCTACTTTGTTTTACACCCTATATAATAGTAACGATAAAATTACCGGGCATTTATTCTTTGTCAATTGACTGCCGTTATTGACGATCAAAGGTCAACAAGTCAATTATGGTCACATATGATTGGTCTTTTCGGTACGAATATTTTAATACCAAATACATACCTGTAAGTTCATTTTTAATCAGTGTTTTAATAATAATATAATAATTTATAATGTTGCTAATTTTGGCAATACCATTTTGTAAGAATCGTTTTCTTATTTTCAAAGGGCACACAGTGGGACAAAATCACAAAAAGCTGGCCAAAAGTCCAAAAATAGAGTAATCGTTGCGACATTTTGTGCTCGGGGGTTTTCGGGGTCGCTGATAACGAATTTGATATTAATTTTCAAAGAAACAAAATGGCGGATTCAATATGGCGACCAAGAATATATAAAAGTGCATCAATTCAAGTGAAATTTTGTGCTCCGGGGTTTCCGGGGTCGCTGATAACGAATTTGATATTAATTTTCAAAGAAACAAAATGGCGGATTCAATATGGCGACCAAGAATATATAAAAGTGCATCGATTCAAGAAAAAAATTGTGCTCTGGGCTCTGGGGTTTTCGGGGGCGCTGATAACGAATTTGATATGAATTTAAAAAAAAAAACAAAATGGCAGATCCAATATGCTAACCAAGTACATATGAAAGCGCATCATTTAATAGCGTTTTCTACTTGCAAAAACTCGGCAAGTGCCGAGGGCGCACTTGGTGCAATTAGTACTCAGCCAGTGCTGCACTAGTGCGAGGTAAATAGAACAAGTTCTCAAATGTGCACTGATTTTAATTCATCTTATCAACAATAATCCTAACATGGCCGGTTCAGCCAATTTCAATATTTATTTTTTAATTAGGAGGAGGTAATAACAATAAATACTGAAGGGGACAGAAATCTCTTCTCCCGGCTAACAGATATGTATACTTTAATATATTTTATAAAATAACATGCAGGAATTCATTTTCAGCCGACGGCGAATATGCTACAAATTGTATAACTGAACTAATCCATAACTTGTTCCAAAAATTCGTCATCACCTGATGAGGAAGACGTTGCTAAAAAGTTCTCAATAACTATTTGTTTCAAATCTGACGCCATATTTTTATTGCACTGGCACTAGCACCGTCATCGAAGTACGGTGCTAAAAAACTGCACTCAGTGCGACAATATGAGTGCAAGTGCCCAAGTAGAACACTCAAAACTGTAAAAGTGCAACTAAGTGGAACATGTTAGTTGCACTCGGTGCGCACTCAGTGCCCAGTTTTTGTCAAGTAGAAAATGCTATAAGAGAATGTATTCGTGCTGGGATTAGGGTATAAAAAGTGACAAAAAATTGAATAGATCATAAATTAACAAGTTTTATTTAATTTTTGCATTACATATATCATATATCTCTCTAATTGCTATCTGATTCTGCATCAGAACTACTTACGCCATGTACATTTTCGTCTTCGATGTCCTTATCATCAGCTACAATTATTAATTTACGTGCTTCAAACGACATTTGCTTGAAACAAATGGATCAGAGGATATCAAAAGCCGGCAAAATACATCTTCCATCGTCAAGGCACGGCTGCTTTTACGAGAAAAAAAATGTTCTTTCAATTGCAAAAATTATTACAAAATATATTAGTGTATTAAAATATTCGCTATATAATATTTATAACGAATATATAGTGTTACTCGATAAATAAGAAATGCAATTTTGAATGAGTATATTGCAAAAAAACATAATAAATAAATAAAAGCCTTCGTGGCGTCGTAATTTACACCAGTTCAGAAAAATGCTCACGAAAAGAAAAGCGCAGAAATGCGCAACTTCATTTTCAATACATATATCTAATAATAACAAATTTACCTAACATTTAAAGCAAAATTTGTCGTGAAACTGCGCGAAACTAATAAAGTTTTTCCTATCTAGAGCAACAACTATTTTTTGCGGGTTACAAAAAAATTACCTGCATTACAACATCAACAACAACAGGGTGGTTCAGAATTTACCGATTAAACTTCGGGAACTAATAGAGACCGTTAAAATAAATGGATTTTCTTTAATAAACATATCTAAAACCGCATAGTTTCTGAGATACAGGGGGTCAAAGTTTAATTTAAAAAAATATATTTTTTTAAATATGTTCTTAATGGACCGCATTAGTGTGACGTCACATAATTATGCAACCGTATGTACTACTATCATGACAGACGGGTTGCGTTCAATTTCACTGGAAATTGACCCTTAATGCATATGTGCATAAAGGCGACATTTTTTGGTATAGAAACATGGCCTGGAGTTTTATTTTATTTCTTCTGTGGAAGAAATATATAAGAACTTTCAGGTACCATTTATCATGCACAAGATATCGGAAAATATACAGAAGTATAAAGCATTACGAAAACTTTATTATTAATATAATAAATCAATATTAAAATAAAAGTTTACACTGCTGCTGACTTCATTTGTACTTCTGAGTTATTACAGCTGTCGTTAGTGTCAGTGTCGCTGACGCAAATTTTATAACCTCTTATCTTGGTGTCAATAATACAATAAAAATCAATTAAATAAAAAAATATAGAATATAAAAGAAAATATAGTTTAAATCACGAAAGAAGACCGTTACGTCATCGTTATAATTCGTATGAATCAAATCAGTACTGAGTTAGTCAAATTCATGCTTGTTGAAATGACATCCGGATGTAAACAAATTTCAACGTCAAAACAAAACATAACCTGCAATTTGTCTGTTAAATGTCAGAATAATTTAACGATCTCGCCTGTCTAAATTTGAACTAATTGTATATTCTTATCGAGGTTTTTAATATATATAATTTGGCAAAATGCAGATGTTTTAAAGATTAACTATCGTTAATTCCATAATGAACTATTTTTAATGTGCAAAAATCAATGGAATAAGGAAAACAATAACAATCAAACTCAAAGATAAACAAATTCAAATTTGACAACCATGGCTGACATGCAGAAACAGGAAACTATGAAACATGCGACAACGGCGCTAGTCAAAAGCGTTCGATCAGTTGATCGAATTCTTGCTTATTACTGAGACATACGAAATTGGGCCCTCTCTTTCTATTTCGTCAAGGCGGTTAGGTTTTCGTATAACACATCAACAACGTCAGTCGGAGATATTAACAGTCACATATAATGGACTCCCTTTCTCTGTCTCTCTCGTTTTACTGTGTTGTAAACAAAGAACGCTTGAACAGCGTACGTTGAAGATTAGAAATTAATTTGTGACGTAACGGTCATCTCTCGTGATTTGAAGTATATATGCTATTCACATTTTATTTACATGAGAGGAGGCCTTGGAAAATCTTATTTCTGTTGGTATGAATGACTGTTTTAATTACTGAGGTTATGTTGAAAAGTCAAAAACATAACCACAAATTCAAATTGGTTCTACATAGTTGCCACAGTGAGACCCTAAAGAAAGCACAGCAATGTCATCAATAAAAAATTTGGCAATTCAGCCAAAAATAAATGACAGTGACAATCAATTAAATCTGACACCTCAATATTTTGTCAATAGTAGCTTTGTTTATAAAGTATTATAGTTATTCAACCTGATTTCTAAGTATGTGCTGCCAACTTGTGAGTAATTTACATACTAGTCAGCTTCTATGACTACGTTTACAGTTTTTTGACTTTTGTTTTTAAAATATTTTATCATTAAAGAAATATACATTTCAGGATACATTTACACATTGCGGCCATTGCGCAGCCGGATGTGACGTCGAGCTCGAGAAAAATATGAACTGTCGTGTACGTGACATCGCAACTAACCTCAAAAATATGATTTGCACGTCATCAAATGACGCGTTTAGTAGAAAAAGTAATACCAGCGCACAAATATGTAAAGTCACCATTTCGATATACATTTACAAAAATATACATTTTTAAAGATTTTCACATATTAAGCTGCTTTTATCAAAATCTGTGCTTGGTTCCTGTATTACCAATTAAAATCTTGTTCAGTGCATTACTAATGAAGTTTTGATTGCCGTAATTTAATAAAATAAAATGATTTTTGTTGGCTGGAAATCCAACCTATAATTAGCAGTTTATTTTAAATATAATCTATAATATTGAAACTTTATTGAGATAATTTTTATATGTTATAATCATATTATAATGGATTCAAGCTGAAACTACAAAAATTAAAATCGAAAATAAATTTAAAAAAACTCAAAATTTGAGGTTATGTCAGTCCTATATGCTGGATCATGTGCATCATACATGATCCATTTGACGGCTTTAGGGCTATTGTAATAAATTTAAACGTTCGGTGATTGATTATTTTTACATAAACGCTGATTAAAAGATGAAATAATAAAAAACTAGATTTTAAATACAATACATCATGTTCCTACACTTACTTGCCATTCCTCAAATTTATTTTGTCTTTTCTGTAGAAATATCTTATATTGATACCTTTTTTACTTTTATTATGATTTTTACACATAGCTACAGCACTATTCGTGATTTTTATAGTCGCGAAATTGCGAAAAGCGAAATGTGAGACGTGTTGCTATTGGTCAATTCCAAATTTTAATGTAAAATGAACCAATAACAACACGTTTCGCATTTCGCTTTTCACAATTTCGCGACTATGAAAATCAGGCTTTACAACTAACCTCAAAAATATGCACTTTTTAAAATTTTTGTATATTATGTCATTTTTATCAAAATTTCTGCTTGTTTCCTGTACTATCATCTAAAATCTTGTTCGATGCATTACTAATGAAGTTTCAATTGTCCTAATCTAATGAAATAGGATGCTCTTTGTTGACTGGAAATCCAACCTATAAATAGCAATTCATTTTTAATAATTTACGTAGGTACAATATTGAAACTTTATATATCTACTGTCTTATTAGAGAGTTTTTAAATGTTATTATAGATCCAAGCTGAAGCTACAAAATTATAATTAAAGTAAAAATAAATTTACAAAAACTAAACATTTTAGGTTATGTTAGTCATATGATGTATAAATGATTCATTTTAGAACAAAAAATCCAATAGTTTAATAAAAATAGAAAACTGACAAACTGTCAAAAGTTATTAATATACAGTCAAGTTTCGATCTATGACTTTAGTTCCTCGTCGAATGTCATGTGACGTAGATACACCGGATGTACGAAATTCGTGCAGGCGTCGTAGCATTGTTTATAATAAACAATGGTCGTAACGTAAACGACACCGGGGGCTACGGTCGTAATAATGGGCACACATCATCCAGCACGCCATCTACCAATGATCCACCGGTACTAACAAGAGGTTGAATAACTATATACTTTATAAACAATGATAGTAGACAACCCTGAGACAACCTAAGAAAAACATATCATAGCCTCCCCTCATGTAAATAAAATGTGAATAGCATATACTGGTAATTATTTAAGCATTATTTTGTCTTTACAATTTACATATCCCTATGTTTAAGAAACGATAATCAAACAAACATACACATTATAGCTTTACCTCTTTTATTTTAATTTGAAATCCTTTGGGAAACTAAACATTTTATATCCAGTTTTATTGATATGATCACACTCAGGTGCAAAGCACAAACCCACATTTGAAATTAAGCACAAAAACGAGTTTATTAGAAAAAATAGTAGAATAGATTTGAAACTGAGAGAAAACTTAAGTTAAACGTCAAGTTCATTGTCAAAATGAACGAAAATGAATTAAGTGTTTGAAGTTAGCGCTGCAAACTCATAATTTGAATTTTTGCATTCTTTATTCCTATTGGAGGAAGCTTCCGCCGCTTTACATATTAATTTATAAAACTAATATGAAGTTTTTATAAATCATACGTGGATATATATATTTTAACATATTTCTTAAATGTGAAATAGGTATTGGAAGTCCTTAAATAGTCTTTCAACATACAGAAATACTATAAAATTCCTGACAATGTTGGTACTATATATTATAGTCCTTATGGACAACGCAATATGGGTCAGATTCCCGTATTACAGTTTCGGCCGTAAACTTGTATGCCAATAGAAGTGGGGGTCGTGACGTCACAACTAATGGAGTCTATTAGAACTTAAATGGAGTCTATTAGAACTTCAACTAACGAAACTTGCTTGACAAATTAACAGTAACAAGTAACGTTTTCCGAAAAAAATTCGACTCGCTAATTTATACAGTGGCGGAGTATTTAAGAATCTAATTTATAGCTTTGCAGAACGTTTTCTAAACCAATTTTTTGGACAAAGCTTTGGGTTATGACAAAAATGCCAAGAATACTTTTTTATTAAGAAATAATTGTAGTTTTTAAAAATGTTAATTTTTTAAAATTTATCCAGTGGCGTATCACTATTTTTTAACAAGTAAAAATTAAAAAATTGAATACTCCGCCACTGTATAAATTAGCGAATCGAATTTTTTTCGGAAAACATTACTTGTTACTATTAATTTGTCAAGCAAGTTTCATTAAAATACCTCAACTAATAAAGAACATATTTAAAAAAAATATTTTTTTTAAATTAAACTTTGACCCCCTGTATCTCAGAAACTATGCGGTTTTAGATATAAGTTTATTAAAGAAAGTCCATTTATTTTAACGTACTCTATTAGTTCCCGAAGTTTAATCGGTAAATTCTGTATATACAATTAATATTACAAAAGGTGCGTTTTATTGGCGTCCTACAACTTCCAGAAGTTTACTTCTACCCATTTTATTGGTTACTTATTTCTCTTCTCTTCCAACTTTTGCTACGCAGTTTGAACGTCGTAGAAAACGAAGCAGCACATGGAGGGGAGAATAGAGGCGCCAAAGACGGTACTATTTTTAACAGTTTTGAAGTTTGAAGGTTATATCTTCCCTGTTTTTATGTCTTGCATAATTAATTTAATAATATTCTTTAAATGGTTTGTCTTTCTTCCATTTTTAAATTATTAAAAATATTAAAAATAGGTTATGTTTCACAAATGAGTGGAAAGGATAGCTCTAGCTCTACCAGTCGTTTTATTGCAACGGTCTACTTATGCTACAGAGAAGAGACAACACCCCTAAAAATTGATTTACAGTAATCAATTACACATATCATCAGGAGTGGAATCCATTTTTTACGGTGAAAATAACACTTTTCACAAACTTTTTACGCACGTTTAACTTAGACGTACGATTCGTGGTGAAATTCTGCACAGATGTTACTCGTGCAACGGTCACGTTTGAAATGCTGCTATGCGTCGAGTAAAGGGACCCCAGGTAGTAGGGTAGGTGTTTTCTATTCTTTGGGCCTCCTACTATATATTCCGCAAAAAAAAGTTACACTTTAAGACATTAACTTTTGGACTTTTGGCCAGCTTTTTGGGATTTTGTCCCACTGTGGGGCACTTCAAACAGGTACTTATGTGTTTTCTCATGTGACCAGCATGTCTTATATTTTTTAATGCAAAAACTACATTTTGCCTTTTTTTTAATAGTACAGAAATGCAGACATGCATGAATGTGTAAATCTGTTGGTTTTGATTGAATGGTTGTATGAATGGTTTCTTATTGAATATGAAAGTTTTTATTAATTCGTAGTCTATTATAGAGAAAAAACGCTATTTTGTATGAGATAGTCGGTTTTTAGTTTTGTAAAATTTCCTTTTATCAAAGAAAATAAATAGAAAGAAGAGGCGCACAATTTGAAAATGTACTTTATTTGCCTTATTTTTCTATGCTCTTTCCGAATCTTAAAACATATTTTTAAAACTTTCGATACAGGGTGTTGTTTTTGAGATTGAACAATTCGGCTATTTTTTTCTGCCCGGTCCTGTATTTTGATTCTGCTATATTGAGAAATCGATACGGCTGATTGAGTAAAACATACATACCAAATTTTACTTTATTATACATAGTGGTTCTAAAGTTATGGTCCAAGACAAAAATAGGCAAAATCAATAAAACACCCTGTATCTTGGTAATTAAGGATTATTGACCCACTAACCATAGGTTATATGAAATCGCCCAAGTAACCTACATATGCAGGTAAAGTATGTACACTTACCAATGAATCACCCTGTATAATAAGAAATAAGAGTATTAAACTTTTTCAAAAAAATTTATTCTTTTATGTAATCTGGAATACATATTTTGCACGGTGTAAACCGCACAAAAAAAAGTTACAGTTGTTAATTGAAAATGGTGCTAAAAATTGCCTTTGCCGAACTTTTTGTTGACCAGTTTAGTTTGTGTGCTGACACACAGGAAAATTGACCGCGGCCCATTTTGTGTCATATTTATACCAATTGACAGGTTGTCAGTAATGTAAAAATGTACTTTTTAATTAAATTTATGAATTACAAAATTACGTCATAACCAAAAAAAAAAATACCCAAGGCAGAGGCCCTGACTGAGTAGAGGCAGACATTCTGGACATGTTTAGAAAAGCTCAACTTGATCATTCTAGTGCAAAAGTTAGTTAATTATGATCCCCTGAACACAAATATTATTATTTTGTCTACACAGCTGTTTCAGTAACCGTGATCTGAATAATTATATTATTACTTAGAAACAGTTTATATAAGGGGTCAGTAACCATTTTTACTAGGATGGCATATTTTAGAAATTCAGAAGTTCGTTGGGTACAGTGGGAGCAGTAAATATTTAACTAATTGATTTGCAGAAACAATACATGTTTGAAAACCAGAATTATCTAAATTTTAAGTGATATGAAATGTATAGGTTACTAGTATCGTTTGCGCATGCAATCCAACTGAACTAAACTAAGTAGCGATATTCAGATATATGTTTCCGAATTTTCATTATCTGTAAACAGGAACAAAAATCTAATAAAAATAATTGGATCATTTCATTAACAAATGGCGTTAAAAATCTTGTGTTAATTTTGATTCTCTACTAGGCAGTTCTAATTACGTACATACTATTTGTAAAAAGACAAAAGTGTTGTTTAAAGAATGACTAAATACAAACACTAAAAACGTTAATTTCTGACACTACGGTTAATTTGCACCTAAATTCATATTACTTCCATACTTGCGTTTCCAATTAAACATGTATGAAAGGAGATTGTACACACTGCAGGAATCATTTTAAACATTTTCTAAACAGTCAATACTCAATACCCTCTTAAACTAGTGCCATTTTAATTCTTTTGACTCTGTCTTGTGAGTCTGCGAACTCATATGCTCAAGATGTGTTGTTCAATTGTTGATTCATTCAAAATATTAACATTTAAAAAAAACTGTTCTGTGCTGACAGAACTTCACATCCTATTTTGATTTTTTTTTTTTTTTTTTAGTTTGCAGTCCATGTTTCGAGATATTACCCTCTACTTTGTGAAATTGTATGCTTCGATCTCAAAGCTGAACTTAGATCAATATTAAGAAGAGTCTTCTTAAGAATAGGGCCCGTTTTTCACATCACTACAACATAGTTAAGAATGGGGTTAAATTATTTATAAATTAATTTCTTGTAAATAAATTTAACAACTCAAGCCCCAAGTAGGATGTGTTTACTTAGCAAGTACAAAAGATCTGTTGTTAAATTTACTCGACAATTTTATACAGGGTTTCGATTCATTTTAGTGAAAACGTAACTAATCCCGTTTTCTCTTTAAGCATTGGGTAACTAATTAAAGAATGTTACCATTAGAGAAGAAAATAGCTATGTCAGCGCGTGTTTAAAAGGATGAGGCTGAGTTCACACTTAAATCCAACAAACCTGGGCTTATAAGAAGGAATATTCTACTAAGAATTTGTTTGCAAGAAACCGAATATTTGTTCTTTTAGGACCAGATTTCCTAAATTTACTTGTAAATTCGGTTCGAATGGCTTCATATGATAATACGCTTAATGTTAATATTCTTCAACTAGTCAACAATGCTTAGAAAGAGAAAACTAGAATTACATTTTCACCAAAATAGATCGGAACTTTATGGACACCCTGTATATAAATAGTATAGTAGTATATTTTTGACTAATTATTTGTATTGACATCTTGGTACATAATAACCTTATAAAATATAATGCTGTATATTCGAAGCTTTTCTGTTGAATATTTTTATTAGAAGTTATATGTGAAAATAAATATTAATCCTTCGTTTATGTTTATAGTAAAATATTTATCTTGTACATAATATCATTTATTTTGTTTAGAACCATTCCGTACTAAGTGATAAATACTAAAATTAAGTAATATATATTGTAAGTGAAACTAAAATTTGTTATGTGCCTTCAATGATTGTTGTATTTTTAATTTATTCTACGCAACATTATGTTTAATTTCGTTTTCAGTAAATTTGAATTTTTGAACTAAAACTGTGTTTATTTTGTTGATTTTTAGGATTGACGATAATAATTTTTTATTTGATGTAAATAAATATTCAACATTTAGCAAGTTATTTTTAGTATTTTATTGTAATAAAAGCTTATAATAAAACAAATATTACAAGTTTTTTATATATGTTCTTCAACGCAAGGCCACAATTAAAAGACACTTGTTTATACAATAAATAAATATTTTATAAAAATATACAAAATCAGATATTCAACTACAATCTACTACTATTACAGAAGAATCACTTTTCTTATTATTAACACAACTTAATAAAAATGCCACCAAAAAAATATCCAATGCTTCACCATAACCACACCCTCGAACATTTTATCGTTTATCTACTATACCCATTGCCATTTTGGTGCAAATTATAGATTCTACTCCCGTCAGCATCAGGCGATTGCTTTTTTATAGTTAAGAATTATTCATGTGACAGATGAAATGATGGCAGACAATGTGTCACGTACTATAAACAATGGAATAAATGATATTTTACACGGTGTAAACCGCACAAAAAAAAGTTATAGTTAAGAATGATTCATGTGACAGAGATGAGATGACAATGTGTCACGTACTATGAACAATATTAAAATTAATTGGCTATTTTGATCATCTGAAAATTTTAAGATTTTACTTCAATAAATCATATTAGCTAACAAAATTTATTAAATATAATTTGATTTTTGAGGTTCAACTTTTTTTTTTGGAACCCTGTACATTTTGGAGTACTTGTAGATTACCTACAAATAAGCTCAAACTTGGTTTTAGTAAATGAAATTTACCGTAGCAAAAATTATTGTTAATTTTCAAGTATGTGTCCAAAAAACAAGAAAGTTGTGTCAATTTCTAGTATAGCGAAAGTAAACCACATGTGGCATATTCATTAAAAAAAGTCTATAAAACCCCCATGTACCCCTACGAATGACTGATACAAAGCTCATTTGTTCTATATTGTGTTAATAAAAACAATTTCTTAATTATAAAGCACCTTTTCTTATTTTATATACTTATATCTCAATTTAAAAGTAGATAGTTGTAAAAAAAATACACTATATAACACCATTAGGAAAATTTAAAATTTGACGAGATTCCTAAACGACAAGTTTTTTGTATCTACATCTTATTAGAAACAAAAGATGTAAAACAAATGATTATCGCTGTGTAAGTAGAATATTTATTTTATACTTTGGTAAGACTCTGTGAATGGTGCTGAAATTTTTGCTTTGGAGATGGTCGGCTAGACGATGATCGTGATCTTCGAGAACTAGGTGCTGATGTTGGACGTTTTGCTTTTTCAATTTTCCTTAGCCTGTCTGTCGAAATCATTGACATCTGTTCTTGTACTGATAAGGAGAAGAAGATGTCATGGAAAGCATAACAAGCTGCTGAAACCTAATTCATAAATTAATATCAAAATCTTGCCAGTCAAGAAAAGAAATACCAATTTGGTTAGATTCATGTAAACTCGTTTAATTGTTTTATTTTTCTTTCTTTTGCAGCTGAAGACCTAGTATTTGCAGTAGAAGTAAGTTCTAAAAAGAATAAATATTGAAACTCTTGTTCCACATTTTATAGTTTTGGTATTACTTTTCAAAACTGTCGTACAGGTAACATTAACAGTAACTGAAAGTCATCACTCAGCGAGACAACCTGCGTTACAACTTAGCGCTTGACAAAAATAAACAGCATATATTCATGTTTTGTAATAATTTATTTTTAGTTGGTTATATTGAGTGCCATTTTATCAAATAATAATCATGATCTGTTCTATAAATTTTAGATAGTACTTACTTGATTAATCAATCTACGGTGCAGTTCTACATCAGATTCATCAATATTTTCAGCATTGTGTAATTGCAGCGCACACATTAGGGCATCCTTAATAGTATTAATTAAAGTTTGCACCCTTTCAGTTTTTAAAAGCCTTCTAGTTAGATATCCTTTGACGTGGGCACCTATTATACTAGCTGCCCATTCCTAAAACACGTAAACATCATTAATAGAGATTAACTACTTACACTAAAATGTTGCTAAAAAAATGGATAAGAAAGAATGTTTAAAATCATACGAAAATCAATTTGTTTTCAATATTATTACTACTATATTTATTTGAAAGGAAGTTTAAATTTGCACACAAGGCATACCTACACACCTTATGCCATTCTAATTTTGCTAATTTTAAACTATATAAAATATAGATGTGTTCAAACTGTTAAAACCAGCATAGAAACAGAAATGCCTCTACCAACGCCCTACATCAGGATTCGCTAAATGCTAAATTAGTTTTTATTTAGTATAAGCAGAGATTATGAAGACTTTAGATGGTTACCGTCAATGTATTTACTGGACGCGGTAAAAATGGATGCAGAACTCAAGTAATTTGGAAGCAGGCCACCGAAACTTAGATTGGCGCAGATGATGTTCGTTCATAATGCGCGTAACACATTATGAATAAATATCATCGGCACCAGTCTAAGTTTCGGTGGCCTCTTTCAAATTACTTGAGTTCTGCATCCATTTTTGCCGCGTCCAGTAAATACATTGACGGTAACTATCTAGAGTCTTCATAATCTTTGGTATAAGTATTAAATTTTTTTTAATATGTACAAATATGTTTATAATTTAGCTGTGTATTAGAATTACATTATTTGATCGAAATTTTAAATGTCTAAAATTTAATTTGCTTAAATTATCTGTTTTATTGATGAAATGATTTAATTTTAAAAAATCAATTAATTTAAATCAGTGGTTCCCAAACTTTTTCCTGTGGCGCCCCCTTTTTGATATCATCAAATGTTCACACCTCCCTGATAATTAAGACAAAAACTTTACTGCAATAACATTTACTCATTTATTTAAAATACAATGTGAAGGGTGGTGCTGAATTTTGTAAACGAGAAGGAATAACTTTCAAATTTATATAATCTGTCTACATTTTTGTTAAAAAATTGTATTTTTATCCAGGAATTTCTTTCTGTGCTCTCACGCCCCCCTTAACGTTACTTCACGCCTCACAAGGGGGGCGCGCACCCCAGTTTGGAAATCGCTGATTTAAATCAATCGCATATGATCGCAACCCTGCTTGTAAACATTGTGTTTTCCATAGCTAAATTAAATTACAGATTTACCATATCATAAAACAAAAAATTTCCTCAATTTGCAAAAATTATCTTTAGAAAGTCAATAACGATACCATTCGGTTTTTTTTTATGGTGTTTCAGAACGCCAGCCATATGGGGATATAGGCAGCCAGTTTTATATTTAAACCTATCTAAACGTACTTCGTTTCTCAGTAATAAGAATCTTTTGGATTGGCATCGTTCGGGTCGCTCCGTAACATCGAACTAATAAAAGATAATGTAAATTGTATGATCCTGAGCGCCCTATTTAAAATCTCCCTTAAAGAACAGAACTGGCAATACTGACCGCTAAAATTATGTACATATTTAACTATACATAATAATTCCAATCTGTTGTAGAATTTTATTTATTTATTCAATTTACGGAAAAACTCCATTAGAACAAAGATTACAAAAAAATGTGGATTGTGGAATAACACGACATAAAACAACGTAGATAAAATTGAGTAATAAAAATATTAAGTAGTACAAAAAATCACATGGTATAACAAACTATATAAATAAAATCACTATACACATTTATATACAGGGCGTCCAAAAAGTCTGGAAGCGGTCGAACATAGAGACACATACACATTCAACCGCTTCCCGACCCCCTGGATACCCCGTATATTATAACACAGAAGCGAGTTAAAAAGGCACAAGACCAGCATCGACAATCAAACTAATTGTGCTCTGATTCTAGATTTAAATTGAGCCAAAGAATAGTAGAAATCAACAGAATTATTTTCAAGGTTATTATAGTTCCTTAAGGACCTAGTTATTGGGCAGTTAAATCCATAATTGGTGGAATGAAAAATAATATTAAAAAAAAAGGTTACTGCTTCTTGTCCTATTCATTGTACTAAAATTAATTAGACCTAATAAAAACGAGCAGTCAATGTTATATGATATTAACTTAAAAAGAAAGCACATATCAGCTATAAACCTCCGGTTTTCTAATGTGTCCATATTAAGTGTTTTTAACAGTGACAATGAATCCATATTATTATTAATTGGAAAACCCATTTTGAGACCGATATATTTCCTGACTATTAATTTTTATTGAATTGAAAATTTCCTGGATAATCAGTAATTAATAGGTAAATTAAAAAATATTTTAACATTATTTTATTTGTTTACATACTCTTCAGGTGTTAACTCGTCTTCATAAACAGTAATTGTGATTATACAGGGTGTTTCGGGAGAAAAGAGAACTACTTTAAGGACGTATTCCAGAGGTCAAAATAAGAAAAAAGTTCCTATAAATAAGAATTCAAAAATGCTTCCTTTTTGAGATACAGGGTGTCAAAAAAATAATAAAATATCCTTTTTTAATATTCCGAAAACGATTTAAGATATTAAATTAAGATTTGGTATGCACTATATACTGATATTTTTTTTTTTTTTTTTTTTTTTTATCTTTATTTAGCAATCAGAATTACAATACATTCTATAAGCTAAAATGCTGGCAAGTGTTAGGTGTACTAACAACTACTAACTGACATGAGGGGGTTAACATCCAACGATGTAACCTTTGCAATTTCAGACTTTCAGTCTTTTAGTTTGACATTAGTATACACACTGTCCACACTGACATATTAAATCCATAACCTTTAGGTTAGTTCTATTGGCCACAGTTTTTTGAGTCTTTTATTGATTCTTGGTTCCAATAATTCTTCTAATAATGGGTTTGGATGGATTTCTATGGTCCCATGATGCTTGGTAGCTTTTTCTTGGATGGCTTCTTGTACTACTGGAACTTGAAGATCTGTATGGAGTGTGTGATTTGTAATATACCAAGGCGCATCCACGATCTGTCGAAGTATTTTTGATTGGGACCTTTGTATAATTGCTATATTGGATTTAGAAGCACAACCCCATAGTTCGACTCCATATAACCAGATTGGTTTGATTACTGTCTTGTATACCAGAATTTTATTTTCTGTTGATAATCGAGATTTTCTTCCTATTAACCAATTTAATTCTTTTGTCTTTATGTCTATCTGTTTCTTCTTTTTCATGATATGCTGTTTCCATGTCAATTTATTGTCTAGGTGCATTCCTAGATATTTTGCTGACTCGTTTTGTGGTATCTGTACGTTGTTTATGTGAACTGGTGGGCACGTTTGTTTTCGGAGGGTGAAAGTTATATGTGCAGATTTGTTTTCATTGACTTTAATTTTCCATTTCTTCATCCACTGCTGAAGGTTAAGTAGATGAGTTTGCAAATATGCTGAGGCTATTTGGGGGTCTTCATGGCTTGAAAGGATAGCTGTATCGTCAGCAAATGTACCTGTTATTGTGTTTGGTGTTATTGGTAAGTCAAAAGTGTATAGGACATACAACAGTGGTCCAAGGACACTTCCTTGTGGTACTCCTGAATTAATTGGACAATAATCTGATTTTTCTTCATTTACTTTTGTTTGAAATGTTCTCTCACTAAGATATGATTTTAACAAGTTGTAGTAGGATAGAGGGAACACACTTTTTATTTTGTAAAGTAATCCAGGATGCCAAACTTTGTCAAATGCTTGGCTAATATCTAGGAAGACTGCCGAGCAATAATGTTTATTTTCTAGTGCACTATTTATAACTTGTGTATATACTGATATGGAAATACTTCTTTTCGTTTCAACGAGTTTTGACAGTTCCACCAGTGATATGCGTGGCCGCAAAATACCTATTAATGATTTTGACGAAAAAAATATTACGCACACTGCTTTCTTTCAAAAAAGGTATTAATTTTTTGATCGGCAATTCTAAAAAGAAAAGGCCTCTTGAGTTTTTCTGGTAGGACAAATCGTTTTCGATTAATAATTAAAAGTAGTAGTGAGATGGGGTCAGGCGTACAATTGCCGGTCTTCGATCAACAAAGCACAGCAGCATTTGTCGAAGCCGGGGTTTGGATGGGTGACTGTATCTCATTACATTACTGAGGATAGTGCAGCGGGCTAGATCGCCCTTGAGTGGCACAAGGGGACTAGCTACTGCCTATCTCTCCTGGGTTCGAGTCCCAGCACCAGCAGATGGCAATGTCGGAGGGAATGGGTGTATGTGGTGTGTCCTAGTTAAGTGTTAGAATAGCTCTAAGCTAAACTTCGCCAGGACGTTAATATAAATAAGACCATAAAATAAAATTTAAAAAAAAAAGCTGTTTCTCTGTGTCATTGATATTTGTTTACTATTTCAAACCGTTGCACGTTGGTAAAATAATTGATTTTTAAATTGTCGGTGATTCTTTTATCTACAGGGTGATTATTCAGGCCCTTACATTTATATTAAATTTCATCGTTATCCAATATCCACTTGAATTATGTACAAGTTTAATTATTTGCTTGCAGAAAAACGTATTTTTAATTCTTTTTTTTGACAACCTGTTTCTCGAAAAGGAAGCATTTTCGGGGACTTATTTATTTTATAGAAATTTTTTCCTTATTTTGACCTCTAGAATACGTTCTTAAAATAGTTCCCTTTCCTCCCGAAACACCTCTGGTATATAAAAAAAAACTATTCCTTATTGGAAAAATTTTTTTTACATTTTCTAAAATAGTATTTAGGTTTAAATTATTACTAATATAGGTATGTATTATTAAATTTTATATGCAAATATTATAACTTCTAATTGTAGAGTTTTCATTATAATAATTATTTTTAGACGAATTTTTTCATCTCTTTCTTAAATCTAAATGAAATTAAAATTTACAAATTATGTAAACTGATAATAATGGATCATAGAAAGAGTAGTGTAATATTATAAATAATTATTTGCAACGTAGTTGAAATTTTCATACAAGAAGAATAAATTTTATCTGTTGTAAACACACACCTGTGCAACACAAAAAACAATAGATAGGTAGGGGTGGTACGCTGATTTAAAGTCACAGAGAAGCATTGAAATAATATCGAGTAAAATGTGCATTTCGTAAAGAAGTTTTATATTTGTTTATATGGTTTATGTGAGAAATTGTTAATTAATTACTGTTATAATGTCCAAGCCGAGAGGTAATAAGTGTGTGTTTAGGCATTGTGGAAATTCAGGTCCTGAATTAAAATATTTTTCTTTCCCAAAAGACGATGTACGCAGGGAAAAGTGGATTGTAAATTGTAAAAATTCAAAATTAATCGACTTACCCTATGAAAAACTAAAAAGTAAAGTGGTGTGTGAAAAACATTTTAATGAAAAGTGCTTTAGTAATATTTTAGACAAAAGACTAACAAAAACAGCTATTCCTACAATACACATAAGTTAAGTAGTAAGTAGGTAATGATGAAATCATTCCTAGTAGTAGAATTTAGTTAGGTTCTAATTATTTTGTATCAATTAAAATACAGGGTTTACTAAACGATAAAAAATGATTGTCTTTATAATTCCTGTTTTTATTTTGGATAGTAAATTTAAACATTAATTAAAGGATAGGTAATATTTTTATTTTTTTTTACACTAGGTTCATATCCTATAATCATTCAATAATACCTACTATTTACATATACAGCGAGATTTACTTTGAAACCAATAGAAAACTCTTCTGATGGTTGAACATGGTTGTTTAGCAACGTACTAAAATATTAGAATAGGGTGTTTTGGGGTCTGAAATCGCTCCGAGAAAGTAGACATTCTTGTGCAATTTCAGAAATGAAACATAAGTTTCCCTCAACGCATATGTAGATGTATATCACAATGATTTTTAAGAATCAACACAAACACAAAAATATTCGTAATGCATTTTTTCAAAAAATATCAGATTTAAGTATTACGTTTCAGGTTCTTAACAGACAGCGACTATTAAATAAACTTTATTACTTGATTTAGAAAAAATTGATTAAGTAAGTAGGTACATCATGAGACTAAAAATATGTCAAACAATAGTTATTTATGTATCAAGGCATTAAAGTTCATCTTTTTATCATGAATGTGGAGTTTAGTAATAATAATAGTAAATAAACCACATGAGTGATAAAAAGGAACTTTAAAGCTGAGGTGCATATTACATTTTTTTTTAAATCCAGAAACTGTGAAATTAAGATTAATTAACTCTTTATTTTAAATAATTTTCAGTGACATTAAGAAATGTCATAATTATTTAGAATTTCAAGTGACATTAGGAAATGTCATAATTATTTTTAAATGTCAAATCGGGATAATTTTTTGTATGAAAATCATTATCAAACATTTTCTCACAGTCCTGTATAATAGTGATAATACAATTCTGAATTAAAAAAACTGTATTTATTTACCTTTTATTACAACACAATTATAATACACGTAATGGTGACAATCTATATCAACCTTTTTCAAGATTAGGAGTAGGTCAAAATTCACAATTGTATCAGGGAATTGTATGTTTTAACAAATTTAAAAACCTATTCGGAACTTTTAAAAATTTTAATGAGTTTAAAAATGTGTTGTAGGTATTTATATTTAATTCAGAATGCTTTCTATTCGTTAGATGAATATTTACACTCTTGGTGTTTTTTATTTTTGTGATTTTATATTTTGCATATTTATGTCATGCTCATTGTATTGTATTTACAGTTTTATTTTATTTTTTGATTTACCTCTGTGACAAGTCCGATAAGCTTATACTTTTGTGTAAACTTTATGTGATGAATAAAGTATTATCTATCTATCTATCTAATTATTGTCACAAGCAATGAAAAATGTATGTTTACGTTTATCTGTCACCTCGGCCAACTACAAAAATCGTACAATAACGGATTACTTTAATGACTATTTCTATCACTTTAATGACGATTTTGGGGTACTTTAATGCCGATTTAAAAAAAAACATGTTTCGTGACTTCCTAACACTTAACATTTTTCTTTTTAAATCAGCAAGATATCGCAATATTTGTTGAGTATCAAAAATATTTATTATTTAAGTTACCTATTTGGTTCGATATTTAAATTATGTGTAAAGGAATAAAACAATTTTTATTTTTAATTGTTGATTTTCTTTATTTTTCATTGATAGCCATTCAAATAGTCGATTTGAGCTATCTATTTAAAATATAATTTCTTGTTTTGGTTATTTTTGTTTCTTTTCTGGTTTACATATTTATTTTGTGTTCTGAAATGCAATTTTGTACTGATTTCATAGTTTTTCATTTGTTTTCATTCACCTTTTAGATATCTTCTCCAAGTATTTCACCAAGTGTTCTTAAAGTCCGCACTCCAGATAAAAAGTACACGAGACTAACAAATATTTTACTTCCGTCAACATCCACTTCAGAAATAGATTCAGAATTCCTTAGTCCATATAATAAAGAAAAAGAGCATGCAAGCGATAGTCCACAGGCATCTAATATTATTGATGTGGATTTCGACACACCCTCTCCAATATGCCGGATACGAAGAACAAAATATTTTCAAACTAAAAGACGCCTTTTTTCAATATCAAAAGGAGAAAATGCATTCAAATGTGATAAACATCTAAAAAGAATAAAGATGTTAACGATGAAACTAAAAAACAAAAATAGCATTATCAGAAAATTAAAAAGAAAACTTGCCAACTCTTCTATTAAAAATTCTATTGACTCATCGTTGGCATCCCCTAATTCTAAAACCCTATGTAAAATGCAATTATTACATAAAAAATTTACTTCATGGACAAAAGAAGAAAAAAGATTTTCTTTAGATCTAAGATATCGTAGTCCAGGTGGATACAGGTTTTTAAGAAACGAGAAAAACATTAATTTGCCTGCCGAGAGTACTTTAAGATTATGGTCCAACGTATTTAAATTAGAAGCAGGGTTTAACCCAAATATTTACAAGGCTTTAAAATATAAGGCTAGGCACATGTCAGAAGATGATAAGCAATGAGTACTTCTTTTAGATGAAATGGCCATAAGAAAGTTCATAAATTACTGTAGCCACTTAGATTACATCGAGGGTTATCAAGATCTTGGTGAAGATATTGGGAGAGAAGCAATTTATGCAACAGAAGCACTAACATTTATGATCAGAGGACTCAATGATGATTATAAATTACCTGTGGCTTATTTCTTATCATGTTCATCTACCAAATCAAAAAACTTAGCAAAACTTATAAAAGATTGCACAATATATATACTAAATTGTGGTTTTTCTGTGAGAGCAATTATAACAGACCAAGGGCCTAATAACCAAGCTGCAGTGAATATACTGGGTGCAACTATGGAAAAACCCTACATCGAAATTGAAAACAAAAAAATTTATGTTCTATAATATGATATAGTTCATATTATAAAAAGTTTAAGAACGAGGTTAATGAATACGGACTTTCTAATTGAAGAGAACAAAATAATTAGCTGGGAAGATATACGCAAAGCTTATGTTATAGATTCTTCTAGTATATTAGCAAGAAGCATGTGCCATTTAAGTTCAGCGCACATTCATCCATCCAATTTTCAAAAGATGAACGTACAACTTGCCACTCAAATATTCAGTCAAAGAACCTCTGCTGGTATAAAAACCGTTTATGAAACTGGACAATTAAAAAGCGACACAGCTTTAAACACCGCAAACTATTTATTAAAAATGAATAATCTATTTGATGTGATGAATAGCAAATATAAAAAGACGTATAACTTCTACAAGCAAGCATTATCTCTCGATAATGAACTAGGTGAAACCGTTTTAAAGGAGTCACTGGAATGGGTAAAAACGTGGAAGGTGGTTAAACATAATAAAAATGGTGTTAAAGAAACACCTCCATGTTTTAAAGGTTTAGCTCAAACACTAAATGGCACATTAATGTTGTGGGAAGATCTGAAACAAAGAAAAACTGAATGTTTCAAAACTGTTAGATTAAATCAAGATCCTCTAGAAAACTGTTTCAGTGAAGTTAGAAGAAGAAGTGGTTTTAACAGATATCCTAATGCCACTGAATTCAGAAATAGTCTGGAGGCCATTATTATGAACAATATAGTTTCGAAAGACACTAAGGGTAATTGCAAGGGTAGTGATATACCCTTACTTTTAACAGTTGATGACGTGTTAAAAATCATTGATGAAAATGAGGAAAACTGCAAAGAACAAATATCATTAGAAGAGGCAACTTTAGAAAAAGATATTGAAGATTCTTCTAGCAATGAAGAATTAGAGAGTATGCTACAAAAAACATCTGATCAAGTTACCCTTGAAGATTGTGCGGTTACCTATTTTGCTGGATATGTCGCCTTTAAATGTATAAAAAGTTTAACTGTAGTACATGTAAAGAAAATCTTTGCAAGCAAAGTAAGAAATTTGAACGCGCACCTGAAAAATTAATATTTAATAGGTTATATACAGACAGTTCAAACTTAATAAATCCAAGTGATAAGCTGTTACGAATTGTCGAATTTCAACTGAATCAGTTTTCTATATTATATCCAAAAAGAAAACACAAAAAGAAATTGTTACGCGAGATAGTTAAAAAGGTAACATTAAAAACAATGCATCATTTCAAAAATTGGTATAATGCTTGCAAAGACCACAAAAAATATTTATTAGAAACTTTATATAAAGTAAAATTAAGATTTAAAATCCAATACAAAACACACTGACAAAATTAAATCTGTTACGCATTCGTAAAAATATATTTTTTCAACTAAATAGTTCATTTATTACTGGATAAATCGTATGTATTCCTATTTTTACCGTATAAATTTACTGAAAAATACATAATTATGAAACTAAACCTCCGCGAGTTTCAAACTACCTTACAAATTTTGAGAAAGGAAGTAGATTAGTTTCTGACACGTCAGCTATTTCTTTAAAATTTTCACGAAACATCCTGCAAAAAACTAACTTCTGAACTCTTCCTTTGGCATTCTGTCACAAGCGCAGAGCGTTATTTTCATAATACCATTTTAAAGAAGATATTTATGGTAAAACTCCAAAAAAGAAGGAAAATAAATTAACCAATGCCAAATAACATTTAGACAATACAACAACTGTACCTACCTATACTTATGATAGAACTGTTGATGTTAGTCACTTATATATAGATATTATTGATATAATTGAACAGTTAAATAAAATTCCATCAAAGTTGTCTTTTGGTCCAGATGGTATACCGTTATATTTTTTAAAACAATGTGTATATGTACTAGCCATTCCAATTCAGCTAATTTTTAATATGTCGTTAGACTCTGGGATATATCCTGAGTATTGGAAATGTAGCTTCCTAAAACCCATTTATAAGTCTGGCCCAAAAAATGACATTGAGAATTATAGAGCAATTTGTATACAATCTGAACTACCAAAATTGTTAGATTGTCTAGTAACAAGACGATTAACTTGGGAGTGTAAAAATATTTTTATTGATGAACAACATGGTTTTATCAAAGGCAGGTCGGTTAATACGAATGTATTAGCTTATGAAAACCTTATTGTTAATTCTCTAGAAAGCAAGCTACAGGTTGACTCTGTCTATACTGACTTTTCTAAAGCTTTTGACAGGGTCAACCACAGCCTGCTAACGGCTAAATTGAAAGCTTTAGGAATAAGTGGTAAGATATTAAAGTGGATTGAAAGTACTCTATCATCTCGCATTCAAGCAGTAAAGTATGGTGGCTCCATTTCAAAATACATTCAAGTTCCATCTGAGGTTCCTCAAGGATCCCATTGTGGTCCTCTTTTGTTCAATTTATTTGTTAATGATATCTCCACTATAATATTAAACAGTCAGTTTCTTATGTTTGCAGATGATCTTAAGATTTTCAAAGCAATTAAATCTGAGGAAGATGCTGAACTTCTACAATTTGATTTAAACTGGCTATCAGAATGGTGTGCCTTAAACTATATGGATTTAAATGTTAAAAAATGTCATAAAATTACATTTGCTAAAATTAGGTCACCTCTAGACTTTGACTATAGTATAAATAATAATCAATTGTCTACAGTCGATCAAATAAGAGATTTGGGCGTTACTTTTGACAGTTCACTGCAGTTTGACGAACATATAAACAAATTATGCTCGAAATCACTAAAAATGCTGGGATTTGTAAAGCGTTTATCTGTTGATTTTTCTGCTGATACTTTTAGGATGCTGTATTGTTCAGTAGTGCGTCCAATTCTCGAATTTGCTTCTTCCGTATGGTGTCCTTGTTACTGTTCCTGGATTGGTCAGATTGAAAAAGTTCAACATAAATTTTTAAGACATTGGAATTATAAAATGGGCTACACTCAGGATGAATATGAGTTCAGTGATTTGCTGTCATTGCTAAGAATAAAAACACTAGAACAAAGAAGACTAAGTGCTGATATGTGCATGTTCTTTAGAATATTAAATGGTGAAATTAATTGTCCTCATCTGTTATCATTAGTTTGTCTAAACGTTCCTGCAAGATGGACACGTCATACTCAATTATTTTTTGTCCCATTTCACTCAACTAATTATGGGAAGAATGAGCCGATCACGAGAATTTAAATGACGACCCCTTTATAATGGTGAAACATAAGAAAAAACGTAAACCTAACAAAACAATTGTTGGAAATTTGGATTTGGGAGAGAGAGCAACGGTGAAAGCCGCATCCAAGCTTGCTTTCCTTCATGTCTTTAAATTGCACCCGGATACAACAGTGGAAGAACTGACTTCCACTATTAAACCAGTTTTTCCTGAGGCTTACTGCGAAAAAATTAAGTCTATGTACCCTAAATTCTATTCCTCTTTTAAAGTGACTATTGAAGAAGTGAATCTTAACAATGCCTGGAATCCAGATGTTTGGCCTAAAGGTGCTTGGGTTAACAGGTTTTTTCATCCCAGGAAAACAATAGCCCAGAAGACGTAACCTCTGATATTGATTTAAATAATGATCCCAAAGATATAACGAAGCTTATTACACAGGGAAGTACGGTGAGTGTGTTCCATGTTAACATACAATGTCTAGCAAACAAATTGGATCAATTGGATCAACACTGGCTTAACGAGTCAGCTTTAAAACAAATTAATCTTCTTGGTTACAAATTAGCTAGCCATTTTTGCAGAAGCAAAAATATTCATAGTGGTGTGGCAATTTTTATTAAACAAAAATTTAAATTTAAATCTGTTTCGATAAATCGCTTGAATTGTGAATTTGATGCCGAATTTTGTGCGGTTGAACTAATAAATATTAAAACTGTAATTGTTACTTTGTACCGATCCCCTGATGGGAATTTTGAAAATTTTTTAATGTTGCTAGATAACCTTCTTGTTAAATGTCTTTCAAAGCATAAACGTGTAATACTACTTGGTGATTTTAACGTTAATTTTAGAGGATGTTCATCAACACTAACTGACTTAGTCTGCTTAATTGAGTCTTTCGGCCTTGAAACCTGTATCTCTGATTTTACTAGGGTTACTGAGAATTCAGCCACTTGCATCGACAACATTTTAACAAACGGTGATGGATATGTGGCTGGGGTTATCGATCCTTGTCTTTCTGACCATCGTGGTCAATATTTTTTTATGAAGGGTGACTTGCCACACCATAAAAGCATTTGGAGAAGACATCTTACCAGCCAAGGCATGGAGAAACTTAAATGTGGTTTATCTAAAGTTAACTGGGGTTTTTTTGACAATCCTAACTATAACGTAAACGATTTGTCTAATTTTTTGGTTGACACTTATAAAGATCTCATGGAAACACATTTTCCTCTAAAGAAAGTGTCCAGTGGTTCAAAACCACCAGTAAAGTGGTTTAACGATAATCTTAGAAATAAACGTGATACTTTATCCAGTGTGAAATTAATTTGTGATACTACTAAAGATCCTGCTGATATAGCAGTTTACAATATTCTACGTAGGGACTATAGATACTGTATTGAAAATTCTAAAAGAAGTGCATATGATAATTTCATTAGAGAATCGGACAATAAGTCCAGAGATTAGTTGGAAGCTAATAAATTTTGAACGTAACAAACTTACTTGTGATAATAATTCTGATTCAATTTCACTTAATGCTTTTAATGCCTTTTTTACTACAGCACCAGATAATTTAATACATTACCAAATGTAAACCACACTGCAATGGATTTTTTAAGTGATCTTCCTACAACAAATAGCTCCTTTTTTCTAAACCCGGTAACGGTTCTGGAGGTTTCCAATGCTATTAAAGCTCTGAAAGACTCCAACTGTACAGACATTTATGGTCTAAATTCCAGAATATTGAAGGAAACAATTGACATCATTGTTCAACCTTTAACTATTTTATATAATATATAATATAATAATTTATGCGACAGAAAACAGTGCGTCAGCTTAGGTAATAACACTTCTGAAATAAATCAGATCAAACACGGAGTGCCACAAGGCTCGGTCTTGGGACCACTCCTTTTCATCATTTATATCAATGATATTTTTCACTACATGTTACCCAAAAAGTGTATTGCATATGCTGATGACACATCGTTGTTAACTTCTGACAGGAACATTGATGTTTTACTACAGAAATCTACTCTAACTGCTAATGAAGCGAATATATGGTTCGTCTCGAATAAGTTAAAGATGAATGAAGGAAAAACTCAGAAACTCATTTTTTCTGCGAATAATGATGTGACTAAAGACGAAAGTGTAAAACTGTTAGGTGTCATTTTAGATGATAGACTAAACTGGTTTAGCCACATTGAACAGTTAAGTCATAAACTTGCTAGTATAATTTTTTTGATTAGACAGTTGAAAAAGGTTTTGTGCCCAGATACATTAAAAACTAGCTATTTCTCTTTATTTCAGTCACACATTAGTTATGCAATAACTATTTGGGGTAATTCATCTCATACTGTAAAAATTTTTCGTCTACAAAAAAAAGCTATAAGGATTATTACTAATGTAAGTTATAGAGAGCATTGTAGATCTTTGTTCATTTCCTTGGGTATTATGCCTGTACCTTCTTTATATATTTATCTTAGCTTACTTGAAATTTATAAAAACTGCAATTCGTTTGAGAGGAGTTCATATGTTCATAACCATAGCACTAGGCAGGCAGATTATCTAAGGAATATTAGATTTCGACTGGCAAAATCGACAAAAAATTCACTAAATGTTAAATTATATAATGTTTTGCCAAAGGCTGTTAAATTGTTAAATTATACTTCTTTTAAATTTAAAATTAAAAAAATTATTTTACATTATTGTTTTTACTCCACTGAGGAGTTCTTGGACACCATGGCTGACCCTGCAAACTTTCCTGACATAGAGACACTTATTCTGACATCAGTTTGACATGGAAACCTTTCACTGTACTTCCCTGTGGGGATCCTGATTTTTTTTTTTTTTTTTTTTTTTTTTTAATTATTGGCTTTGGGTACGTAGCCCGTTAGCCACAAAACTCTGTTTATTTTAAGCACTTCAATGTTGTTTTTACTATAGGAGTAGAACGCACTTTTTTTTTGTGTTGAGCCCAGGATTTGCAGCTGAGGCGAAGCCAAAGCTGCAAACTGGGCGAAATACAAAAAAAGGCGTTCTACTCCGTGTAATATATACTATTTTTTCTTCAAGCGTATTAAAATGCAAAAATTTTTTTATTTATTTATTATAAATGTACAATTATTCAAATTAGCTCATCACAGCGACAGGCGCCTGTGACTCCGAATATCAACATAACCACTAATGAGTAATGACATAATATATGACAGATGGTTTGTAGATAGCGCGTCACCGGCCGCTCTGGTGGCTTTTCGTACTAACATTATGTTACTAGTAAAAAAATTTCCACTACGGTGGCGTTCTGTATTAACATTTTGTTATTAGTAAAACAATGTCCTATTTCTAATTCTGTTTTTGGTAACACAATTTAGACATTTTAACGCTTGAAGAAAAAATAATTTTCTGTTCTGCAAGTTTTTAAATGTTTAGTTTACAATATTCTGATGTTTTCCAGATTATATACAGGGTGTCACAGTTTATAATAGCAGGACTTCTCCAATCAATAAAGGACCTCATTTTAAGGTGAAAAGTTCCATTCAACGTGTGTCGAAAAGTTCTTCGTTTTCGAGATATAGAGTGTTAAAATTTAAAGAAAAATAAAGCTTTTCTGCAGTTATTAAAAAACTACACTAGCTTTCAATTTGAAATTTGGCAAGTGTTTAGTAATTCAATAGTATTAGTAGTAGTACGCCACTGGATATTGTGACGAATGTATCGTATTGACAAAAGATAGTACTATTATGAAGTAAAAAACATGTCAAATTTAAAATAGAAAGCTAGTGTAGTTTTTTGATAACTAACGAATAACTTTATTTTTCTTTAAACTTTCACACTCTGTATCTTGAAAACGAAGGTCTTTTCGACACATGTTGAATAAAACTTTTCACCTTAAAATGAGGTCCTCTATCGATTGGCGAAGTCCTGTTAGTATAAACTGGGACACCCTGTATAGTATTAACGTTCCCATGTGTAATAAATTTCATATACCGAATTTTCACTGATTTACTGTACTCAAGAACAAACCACAAAAGAATGTGTAGGAATGTGAAATAATTAAAAATGTAAATTTAATGATCTAAATAAATCAGAAAAAAATAATTTGGTTGTCATTTATTAAATTTCGTTTATAAAAATTTTATTTTGGTTTTTAATACAATAAAAATACAATAATGTTAAAAATTCATTGCTATGTGATTATTAAAATTCATAATGATAATAATTGAACATGTAGGTAAAAATCGTATTATTCATACCATGCGTAAAGCGTTACATTAAATGTTAAGGACGGCATAGGACGTGGTAGACATGTAGAATTTCTCATCTCACTCTGTTGTATTAGACCGTGCGAAACAAACCAAGAATTGAGACGTTATTCTATGCTTACGACATACAGCGATACAGCTCTTAGTTACATCCTATATTTTAATTCTAAATAGAGGGCACAAGTTACTGCAAGCTAGTCTAGCCACAAATCGAGGGTTTTATTTAACATAGGCGTTGCTGTTCTGTGCTGTTTTCTGTGGTCTCACATCCCAGTATCACAACCACACAAATATTTATTTGTGATTAAGACCGTTAATTTAAACTTAAATCAAAGTTGGACAATCCACATGGAGTTTTAGCATGCCAGACCATAGTAATGGTCTTACGGATGGAGTGTGGAGTGAGAGGATTGTTAAACAGATCTGTCTAGAAGTGGGTGCTAATAGGAAGTGATGTTTAGACGGCTGCGATTTCGTTAATTAAAAAAAGTATTATTTAAAATGCTTAGCAAATGAATTGCAGAGTTGGCATAGTATTACAGTCGATTAGCATGGAAGCAACCAACATGGATGTAAAACTCCCAAATTTACTTTTTTATGCTGGCATTCAAAGTGAATCAACACAAATAAAAATACTTCCTGTAAACGTACCTATAGAATTGGGCACTGATGCAGTGGAAATTATGTCAAACATGGGACATATACTTGAACCATCTAATGATGGATTGCATGAAATCCTTCCTCAGAATGACCGTTGGTGCCTGTATTATCCGAGTATACAGGGTGTAACAAAAATGTGGGCCGCTACTTCGGTAGCGTATTCAATATCAAAATAAAGAAAAAAGTTTATATAAACAAATCTCCAAAAATGTATAGTTTTCGTGTTATAGTTATAGTCATATCTGTGTAGCAACTAAGAGCCGTTTGACACTTAACTGATTTTGGTACTAAATTGTATACAAGTGATGCGCGCGCCGATTCAGTCCAAGAAAAATTATCGCATACGAGAATTTATCTGTATTTGGTATGATACGTGCACTAGGTTTTTATGCAATATCGGTTCAGTTTTTTTTATAAAAGGCATGCGCTTGACGAATTGAAAAGTGTCATAATTTTGAGGTTACATTTTTCATAACAGCCAAGTAGAGTATGGATCATAAAAATAAGAGAAATGATCGAAAAAAACTGTTGTTATACGCTGCGGTCGCAAGTGTTATCATTGTGCTTGTTGATAGAAAAATACAGATATTATTAAAACGGAAAAAACAATGGACCCAAATGTGGATTCAAAGAAGATGTGAAGGAAAAGGAATATTGAGTATGTTAAATAATGAATTGTTGATTGAAGATCCTCCAGCATATTGCAACTTTATGCGTTTGATAAACTTATCTTTTGAAAAATTGCTACGAAAATTAGAAGTTCATATAAAGAAAGAAAATACGTTTATGTGTGAAAGCATATCACCAAAAAATAGGTGTGTATATTGTTATAGCTAACAATAAAAAATAGGTAAATTTTTTTTTTAGGTTACAAACTACGGTTCGTTTTCTAGCTACCGCAGAAACGTACAGGTCATTGATGTATAGCACTCGAATCCATGAAAGCACGATATCTAAATTTGTACCAGAAGTTTGCCAAGATAATGATGTTTTGAAAGATGAATATCTAAAGGTTGTGAATTTCTCGATGCCGCCGTTCCAGTATTGAATTTTATTGTGTTTCAGACTCCATGCACGGAAAAAGAATGGTATGATATTGCGAAGGGGTTTGAGAAAACGTGGCAGTTTCCTCATTGCATAGGCGCTCTTGATGGCCGTCATATAAGATTCAGGCCTCCCATTTCGGTTGGTTCCTATTATTATAATTATAAAGGCGACCATTCTATTGTACTTCTGGCACTGATAGATTCTGCTTACAAATTCACTTATTATAATGTCGGAATGAATGGGCGTGTTAGTGATGGAGAAGTCTTTCAAGGAAGTAGTTTGTCCAAAGCATTGGAAGATAATTGTGTAAAATTACTGCCGTGGGAGATATTGCCTGAAAGAGTAACAAAAGTACCATACGTAATTGTTGCCGATGATGCTTTCCCACTAACAAATCACATAATGAAGCCATTTCCAAATCGTGGTCTTTCATATAAAGAAAAAGTTTTCAATTACAGACTGTCTAGAGCTCGTAGAATGGTAGAGAGTGCATTTGGTATTTTGGCAAACCGTTTTAGAGTGCTGTTAAACCCAATACATCTAAATCCCGAAAAAGTTGAGATTATAACTCTAGCCTGTTTGGCCTTACATAATTACCTTGCTACAGAAAACTGGAAATCTTACACGGAAATAAATGAAGACGATGTAGTATCATTTCATTTATCTTCAAGACGGGACAAGCAAGGGTATAATAGAAGTAGAGCTACTGCTCTGAGAATTAAAGACGAGTTCAAAAATTATTTCAACAGCAATGTCGGTGAAGTGGCTTGGCAACGTCAGGCAGTAGAAAAACACAACATGTAATTGAAAAAAATATAAAATTATTATTTAATGAAATTATATAAAACATACAAATAAATGAAACCTATTTTTTATTATTTCTAATAGTTCGTCTTGCCTTCCAGATTATCTTGGTGAGCTCTTCTTGAACATCAAGAGCGAGGTCCTCATCCTCCCTTTCAATTATTTCCAATTGCGTGGACAAAAATTCGCAAAAAATAGAGGTAGAACTCCTATTTCTCGGTGGGTCGGCATCCTTTGCAGAAATGTCAAATTCCAGTGCTTTTTGAATTCCAGATAAAACATTTGTGGCACTCGTTAATACTGAATCTTCTTCAATTTTTTTTTTTTGTTTTTTCCTTACCGGCGTCTGTATAATCGGTGTAAAATCGTCATTAAAGCTTGTAGAAGCTTCCAACAGATCAGTGGTTGAAATTTTAGAAATTTTCTGAGTTGGTTTAATAATCTTCACGTTTTGAATTTGAATTTTTGATCTTTTGGGTGGAGATTCATTATCAGACTGCTGCAAATTAATTTAATAATAAAATGATCAAGAATAAAAATAATATGTTATATTCTCACCGATAAGCCATCAATTTGTGATTGTGTATATACTTCTGTGTCTTGGTGACTGCTGCAAATTAATTTAATAATAAAATGATCAAAAATAAAAATAATATGTTATATTCTCACGAATAAGCCATGAATTTGTGATTGTGTATATACTTCTGTGTCTTGGTGACTTTCCGAGCTTTCTGCAGGATATTCTTCACAAAGTGATTCGTGCTGGGACTGTCTGCTCATTACAGTCGATGACAAACTATCTGTTGCATTTCTTCGAACCGTGTGCTCCAAAAGATATGACATTTCGGCTCTAATGTGCTCTAACGCTGCATTCCTTGCATGTTTGTTATGATATAGAGCGTTTTTCACGTGGTACAAGCACAGATTTTGTCTATAGAGCTCAATTAAAGCTCTTATTTGATCTCGAGACCACGTCATAGTGTGTGTGACATTAACCCTCACACAAGAACTCAGATATATACTCGGATAGACAATCAGAAAACCCACGAGTTGGATGTTGACACTGTCATCTGTGCGTTGACAAAACAACGACGCATACTTTTGCGTCATTTCAGTACAATTTTGGAAACTCTCAAACAATTATTTTAAACAGGCTTTAAATTTTCGTATGCGATAATTTTTCTTGGACTGGATCGGCGCGCGCATCGCTTATATACAATTTAGTACCAAAATCAGTTAAGTGTCAAACGACTCTAAGGCAATTCATGATCAATTTATTATTTCAAAAAATCAAGTATCCTTCTATCAAACAAACACATTCAACGTTCCATAATAAAAACATACCAAAATCAATAGTAGGTTTCATCTCTCATCATAACCTGATTGTCATACTATTGACCTCGCTGTTGACGTTACTTGCTTGTTATTAATTTGAAGTTTAGTTTTTCAGATTTCATTTTATTATTAAAAAAAGGAATATTATTATTACTCAAATTCAGAAATGGCAGACATGCATTTGAGGGTCTTTAGAATATTATTGAGTCATGGCAGATCAACCACAACGTAGGATGGCCAGGGAATTTCAAGACAATACTTATCCTGCAAGCTGAATAGGGCGTGAGGGACCTGTGCCTGCCAGAGTCCAGATTTAAATGCTTCGGATGTTTATCTATGGGGGCACATAAAGCAAATTGTATACTCCCGGCCTATTGAGAAAATCAATGATCTTTGTCAGTGCATTGGACATGGCTTAAATGAAATACGCACCTCAGGTATTTGTGAAAGGGTGAGAACATCGTTACGAAGACATACAGAGAGTAGTATTTTGGCAGGAGGCGGTCACTTTAAACAGTTGCTGATATTTGCCTTATAATAAAATAATACTCAATCATGAATTGCCTTAGTTGCTACACGAATATGAATGTAACACCAAAACAACACATTTTTGGACATTTGTTTATATAAACTTTTTTCTTTATTTTGATGAATAGAATACGCTACCGAAGTAGAGGCCCACATTTTTGTTACACCCTGCATTTGACAATAATTAAGAAACGAAATTTAAGGATGAAACATTTGATTTGGTGCCTGATCCATCTTACAATAATGGTGAAGGCAAAGAAAATATCCCCCAAATTTGACATCTGACACATTCTTTCTCATAAATATTCAAACAGAGTAACTAAAGAAATATTCATGAATATCTCATCTCGGAATAGCGATAAATAAAAGTAATATTTTTACGATCTTATTAAAATCGAGCCCAAAATGTCAATATTAAATAAGACAATGTAGCTTACAACCAAGATGTTTAGGTCCTATCTAATCCTCAATTGTAAATGATAGGTGATCGTAAACTCTATTATTTCTCAAATGCATTTAATATTTTTGGAAAATACACTCAGTTCCATAAAAAGTGACGCACTCGATTTTTTGGGTAATTTTAAAGTTCTTTAGTTTTTAAACCGGTGAACCGATTTGAACATTTTTTTTCTCAGTTTATAGCAAAATTCATTCTGTATGAGCCGGATTGGAAGCAATGGTTAGTTCTTCCAAATTTCATGGAAATTAATGGAGAATTTTAAACCTAAGTTTTTTCACAGGTTTTCAAGACACCCTGTGGATTATTCTCGCATTCATGGAAAAATTATTCATTCTGCATTCGATGAACCATTTTTTAATAAACATTTTGTTTTTTTATTCACTGTTTTATCAATGGTACTTTCCGAGCTATAACGTTTTTACATGAACCCTGCTCTTTCGTGTATTGAGAAATGATTCACATGATGAGAAGTCATACTCACTGCAGAATTTTATAGCATATAAACCAATAGAAATTGTCAATGTTTTCAAATACACTCAGTTCCAAAAAAAGTGACGCATTTGATTTTTGACCTAACTTTTTTTCTTTTTTTTAACCAGTAGGCCGATTTTTTATTTTTTTTTATTTATTGGTAGGTAATTCCTTTGTCTTTCAAAAAAAAAAGAGGTGGAAATTTATTTCATTGTAGGATCACATTGCCTTTGAAAAAACAATTGCCGTTTCCATAGCAATTAATTTGTTGTATGCCTCCATACTTTGTTGTTGTGTCATTAATTAAGTGTCATTAAAGAAGTTTTAGAGACTAAAATTATACAAAATGCCTCCAAATAAATTCTGAACAAGTTTATAATTTTGGGTTTAATAAAAATGTTTTTTAAAATTCGTATCAGTTTATTTCACTATAAAAAAACTCGATAAATTCAGAAAGTTGGTAATACGCAAGGTTTCAGCAAAAAAGCTGTAATTCGGACAATTTTAGAGATAAATCAATAAATAAAAAAACAAACTGTTTATTAAAAAATGGTTCATCGAATGCAGAATGAATAATTTTTCCGTGAATGCGAGAATAATCCACAGGGTGTTTTGAAAACCTGTGAAAAAACTTAGGTTTAAAATTCTTCATTAATTTTCATGAAATTTGGAAGAACTCACCATTGCTTCCAATCAGGCTCATACAGCATGAATTTTGCTATAAGCTGAGAAAAAAATGTCCACCGGTTTAAAAATTACCCAAAAATTCGAGTGCGTCACTTTTTATGGAACTGAGGGTATATATGTCAGTTTATTTTGGTAAAATTATTTTATAATGATTTTCTTCAGTGTGTGGCAAACAAAACAAATAAATTCATTTTTGACGTTATTATGCATATGTCGCAGACATATTGAATAATCCGGCTTTTTGCAAAAAGACTAGGTATTTGGAAAAGACGAACCTGAAATCAATTTTATCCACGGTAACATACTTCTCTCAATATAGGAACCAAAGTACCCCAAAAATGACATCCCGCCTTTGCCGTAAAATGTGTTCCTTCTTTGAAGTAATAGGAGTAAGTCCGCCGCAAACTATTATTTTAAAGAAGGAATATGTTGCTGGTTGCGTGCACACCTGACCTCGAAGCAACCTGTTCCTTCTTTAAAGTAACAGAAGTAAGCTCGCTTATTACTTCAAAGAAGGAATAATCGGAGCTTAATCGCTAATATAAACAACTGCCAAAGATTTTGATTAAAAACTCTGCCATATGATTGAAACAATTTAGTCGCTCTGTTAGAATATTTAGGTTATCCAATCTGCCTAACTGCATGTGGTCAATCGTTTTGCAAAATGATTGAAAACCTTCGTCTTATTCCAGAAAAACGTATTATTCAAAACTCCTAATCTTTTTTCAAAAAGCCGGATTATGCAATATGCCTGCGACACATATATATTATGTACAGTCGGCGCCACCCAAATGTGAACGCATTTTGGTTGTCATGGAATTTTCTTCTGAATTTCATTGTAGTAAGTCAGACTTTGTTTAGTGGCGTAACACAGAGAGGATATATTGACAGTAAATATTAGTTTTATTATTTTCTGTTACCATAATAATTGGAAGGACGAAGGCCGACACAAATAATATAAAAGAAGTTAGCAAAATAATTAACTAATATTACCTACATGTTAGTGGAAGAAGGTTAATATTAATTATTCCTTTAATTCATTCATGTATAACGATTGTGAGAAATAAAATGACACAAACTAAGCGTATTAACAATAATTAATATATTTCAACACATACCTAATAATTCATAATTCAGAAAAACATTATTAATAAAATAAAAATGGTAAAAACTAATCTCTATATTTAAAAATCAGCAATTCGTCAGGCCAGATAGCTTAAGACGTCTTTGTGCTATTCTGAAAGACCCTGGGAATAATGTTTCTTCTTGAGTTTTGACAGCGGTTTCGAAAGGATTTTCATGGATAAATTCGACCAGTCTTTATTCTCATTGGAGACCTTCCCTATACCTTGCCTTATAGATCTTTTCAGTCTTTGTTCTTCTTGCCAGCGCTTTTTTTTATATAAAGTAGGTATACAACTTTTACCAACATTTAAATCAGCAGCCACTTCACTCAAAGACTTATTTTCTTCCAATTTAGCTATAGCCCTCGCCTTTTTGCGCTTCAGTTAAATGTCTTGGCATAGTTATCTTTACTTTTACTTTTGACAAATTATGACAAATATATTTGACAACTATTTTCAAATTTTACGGCGACTATGATTTAAAGTGCAAATTACACTATACAATTTTGCCGTTCACATTTGGGTGGCGCCGACTGTACATGAAAATCGCTTTTTTTCAATTTACTATGTAAATTATTTAGCTTCTCCTCTTTAATATATAACCCCCAACATATTTTTTTTTATTATAATGAAAGGGCAATTTATTTTAAAGGCAATTTCATCTTCTATCCATTTCCAATTTTTTTTTGGAAATTAAATGAGCTATTTTGGAGAAATGCTAATTAATATTTTTCAATACAATTAATGACACATTAAAAAAGTACCTACTACAATATTATTGTAACTGGCAGTTTATTTTTATTTACAACAATTACAACTGAATAATTATTAAATAAATACACATTCAAAGTGGGACACTATAGTATTTCTTGACAATAATCTAAACAGATAGGTATAGAAATTATCAACAAGTTTTCTAATATTTCCTTATCTATTAATAACATTTCTTGGTTTTTAAATCTAAGTTGTCAGGACTATTAACACATAATTTGTTTTAAATAACTCTACAAGAAATAATAAAATAAAGTGGGGTAAGATCACGAGATTTTGCAGGCCTCTGTATTAGTGCTCCTTCCTCTCGTCCTTTCTCTAATTCATTTTTTATTAAACATTTGATTAAGTTAATTACTTATAGCTAACCTATTGCATAATGAGAGCAGTGCTCTGTCTTTCTGAAATTAATAGAGGATGAAATTATCTTTAAAAAGAGGAGCAGCACGACCCCTCATGATTTTATTTTAATTATTTAGTTTTCATTTATTCTAGTTTTCTTTGTAGAAAATTATTTTGTTTCATCTGACGATTCTTGTAGTCTTCGTCGGCAACCCCACAACACCTCATTTTGCCACAATAACTCGATTAATTGAATAGTAGTATTTTTTGTCCATTTAACTTTTCAATAATTTTGAAACTATAGATAGGACAAGGTTATTAATAAAATTAAAAAAAGATAGGTATTGATGGAATTGCATTACAATGGCTGACTGATAATAGATCACAAAGATTAAAATTAAATAGTGTAATATCTTCTGAAATAATTAATAAAACTGGAGTACCACAAGGTATCACATTGGGTCCATTGTTATTCCTAGTATATATAACTGACATCGGTGCGGTTGTAGACAATTGTAAAATACATTTGTTTGCTGATGATCCCTTATCTATGTTAGCGGCTTAGATATTAGTAATTGTTTCACAATCATAAACAATACATTAAAAAATGTGTATAGGTATTGCTGTACTAATTTATTAAAAGTCAATACTAAAAAAACTAAGTGGATGCTTATTGGACCAGGTACAGATACCGTTTTAGTAAATAGACAACAAACAATTTACGTTGGCACGGATGAAATTGAGAGAGTTACAAAATATAAATATCTTGGGGTAATTATTGATAGACATTTATCATTTAAAGATCACACTAGTCATATTTGTAAGATGATAGGTTTTAAAATAAGCTACTTAAGTAGATGTAGTGGTTATTTGACTCAATGGGCCAGACTTACAATATACAAGGTGTTTCTAAATTGACTACCATAAATTTAAGAGCTTGTAGAGAACGTTAAAATAAAACTAAAACCTCTATACAGTTTCGTCGGAAAACGCTTCGTTTTCAAAATACAGGGTGTTATAGTGTCGACTGGCAGATCAGTTATTTAGCTATATCTCTAAACAGAGTAGGCAGAGGATTCTAAATTTTTGTGAGCGAGTGTTACTTAAGACTACCGATGACTGGATAATATTTTAAATCTGATACCACCATTCAGTGAAGTTCAGCCAAGGATGTGGTAATCGTTCACTTAGTGTGGCTGTACCGGTAGGTACCGATTTCCGCGGCGTTTGAGAGTTGACAGGACTTCCAACCTGAGTTAGGTAATGATATTATGAAAGTCAAATGAATTGAATATTTTTGTTGTTATGAGTGAATAAAACAATAACGAGAATTAAATAATAAGTGAGAAAAAAGGTCTTACTCCCTCCTTATTTACTATGTTAATCCTTTTAATTGCACACACTAATTAAACACTTAGCAGAAGTGATACGAGCCGAGTAATTGCTCTAAGTTGTTTTTTAATTTGAATAATCGACAGCGGATTGATGTTTTAGTTCGTGATCAGAGTGACGACTGCCTAACTTTTTAATTATTTTTTAATCAATCCGGTCGCGATTGTGTGAGCCTATTCATCAGGTTCTCCGGTGTCGCAAGTAACTGCTGACTCGGCTGCTTGGAGAGGCCGCGGAGTGTTTTTTATTTTATGCTGTGTAAGGAACGTATCGTTCAAATTACGATGTTATGATTTTAATAAATTTCCTTATTATTAGGTTCGGTAACAGTCTCTTATTAGTTTGTATCAGATCAAAATGCATACTGATTTTGAAACTTATATTTGAATTTTATATAAATTATATTTTTGTGATTTAGATAACGTTTTTTTCACACAGTGAACCCTAAAACCGAGCCTAAAACCATTCAGCGAAGGTGGTCATTTTAGAGAAGAGGACCTTATTAATTAATTCTTCTTATAAAACTTTATTACTTAGTCTAGTATTTCAACAATTATGGAGAAAGCCTTAGGCTTAAAAAATATAAATTTTTTAGAACTAAGGAATAGCATTTTCACCACAGCGTTAATATCATTTTACTTTGTTGTAAAAGAAAAATGATTATTTTCTCTTAAACTAAATTATTTAATGTCAGGACATAAAAAGTGTACTGAACAAACCAGTTCTTAAGACATATGTTTATGTACAGTAATCAGTTACCTACATAATCACTTCGTTCTCTGCAACTGTCTTGACTGGTTGTAATTAACAGGTTTGTTTCAACACAGTAGTCGTACGAGTTTAAATTCGTCCAAAATATTCGCTCGGTTAAGTATTAATGTAAATGCAGTAAGCTTAGCGTATAAGAGGCAACTGGGCGAATATTTCTGACAATTTGAAACTCGTCAGACGGCTGTGTTGGAACAAACCTATTACCAGCTCTGCTTTCAAGTTGCTAGGTATTTAGTGGAAATCATAATACTCAAAAAAATATAATTTAATCAGTTACCTGCTTAATTGAGTTCATTGTAGCTATATCAATGTGAGGAAATAATTCTCGACTAACATTCATTTTTTCCATAAATTCGTCCTCGATATAAAACTCTTTTCTGGAGTGCTCTGATGAATCACATTTTTCATTTTCAATCTTAGAGTCAACATACTCTAAATCAATAAGTCGTAGAGAAGAATTACTTGAAGGACGCAGTGTATCAGAAGATGCTAGGCTATAATAAATCGACTGACTAGGCGACACTGAAATTACGCTATCAGGCAATTTATCCCTATCTGATAATGGAGTACTCTGGTACCAACTACTGTGTTCCTTCTCATTTTGCAAATTGACAGTAGTGCTAGACAATTCGGGCTTTGAGGAAGAACGATAAATAGTTTCATCTGTATTTCCTCTTAAACTTTCTTGAACATCTGTGAACTGGCAATTTTTTTCAATTACATTAGGATTTTTATTGTTTTTATGTATTAACTGAGTATTAAGCGAGTTTCTTTTGGGACTCTCAGCTGAAAACTGCTTTTTTCTAACATCATCTGCTTTTTGATTCGATTTTTGTTTTTGTATCAATGCAATAATTTGCTTTGAATAACTTTCAGGTATACTTTGTAAAACTTTCATTAACTGCGAATTTGAATCAGAAATATCACAAGTATGTTTAAAATCATTTTCTTCATTTAAATTATCTGCCTCATTAACTACATCATTTGTGTTGACAGTAATTTGTTGAACAGATATATCTGTCTGAATAACTTCAATTGTTGGAGAACTTTTTTCAAAATTAATATTTGCCACTTTATTGGACTCAGGGCTCTTTAAAGTAGCGTTTTGTATTTTATTGCTGGAATTATCCTCGGAATTACTCATATCAACGTTATAAACTGTATTTATGCTACTATATTCACTATTTTCAAAAGGTACATAATTATTTTCTAAAGAAGACCAGTTTCTGGCAAAAGATAATTCTTTAAATTGCTCAAGTCCTTTTAATGTACTATTTTTATTGCTTTTCTCTAAATGCGCTAAAAGTATTGGGCTCGGACTTTCCAAAGTATATGAATTGCTTCTAATCAGTCTAGGTCTTGGAGATATTTCTGGAGATGTATTCTTCTCGGTATTCTTTAACGTATCACTTAAAGTAGAATGATTTTTTGTTTGTTTTCTTGATATGTTATGTATTTCATTGCATTGTTTTTTAGGCAAATCTAATAAATGATACTCCTGCATATTATGATAACCGTTACTTGAATAATCTTCATTTGTAGGCTGTGAAATTGGTCTTACTTGAGTTGCTCTGTTAATAGATGTATCAGCTTCATGAGTGTTATTGCCATCAATACTTAGTTGATAACCTTGATTTAACTGAGCATAATTTGCATCCAAGTCATTATAAATTATCTTAATTCCATCTTTGTCATACTGAGTAACATCTATGATATCCTTACTCAATTTAATTCTTCTAATTTTTGTTTTTGCAGAATTGTGGGTAACGTTATCCTTTTCTTTAATTCCTAATGCTTCAACGTGACTGTCTTCTCTAAATGTAATTTCTGACTGTGATCTATCTGAGAGTGGCTGCAAATTTAATAGTTCGTCTAAATTTCTCTTTAACTCCCTGCAGTTTTTTAAGCGTTTCTCAAGCTTTATGGCTTGTTGTCTGTATCTTTGAATTTCAATTCGTCTTTTTTCCGTTATCTTAAAAATTAAAAATGATCCAAAATAAATGCAAAACTAAAAATATTCTACTTACCACAGGTGGTAAAAGGTGTATTCCTTTAATTTTTATCCAAGAAACATATGTCGACGTATTTAGTTTACGGTCATCCATGATAGACTAAAGAAATGTTTAATCTTGCAGCGAATACATCTTAACCAACGTGTCCAATGTCTATAAATATTAATTTAAAACAAAAGTAATACTGGTACTGGTGGGTGTCGGATGACAATAATTTGAAAATAAACAAACTGACAGCTATCAGTTGTCATCACACACATGGCGACCTTGGCGTCGTTAAAGGTGCGATCTCATGACGAGTTTTGTACGTTTTAAGTTTACGTTGCGTTGTGTGAAAGTGTGATTTGTGATTAAAGGAAGCGAAGAGATTCGCAAAAATCATGCTCAACAGTGTAACGAAGTGATTTTTCCAATGAAGGAATGCTCATTTTTACTTTAAATATTACCGTCACTTGGGTACACCCTGCCGCTGTTTTAGTAAGTAAATTCTGTTCTAAATAGTTAAGTTATAAATGAGTTGTTAAAAAGGTCCGCTGGTAAACAAGCAATCAAGTAATTAATTGATTAATTTTCGACAATCCCTCGTATAAGTAAAATCCGAGAATTATTATAAATAATGGCCGAGTCGGAAATAAAAATCATTCGTTACTAAAATTGTTAATCCTTGTCCGTTTTAATCCGTTTCTTTTTGCAACATGGTATAGAAATTACAAGTAACTAACTCATTTCCGGTTATATACGTTTTGAGTTGATGCGCCTAGTTGCATAATCCGCTGCACCTCTGCAAGTTACGCTGGGATGTGCATCCGAGTACGTCGTTTAAAGTCGGTGACCACCTCTCTTTTAACACGACAGCTAGCTAAGTCAGAAACGTAATAAAAATGCCAAATGGCACTCCCGTCGGGATCAGATCCAATCTACCGCCAGCAGTTAAAGATCCATCCGAAGCCGTCAATATTTCCGTACCGCCGCTCCGAATTTTAATAGTAAATTTCTTTGAATATCACATTGGTAAGAATTCATCGTGACCTGCTACATTCAGTAGGTACTGCCTTCAGTTAAGTACAGATATTGAGAGGTCTTATTGTCCGTGAGTATCGCCGTATTTTGCTACCAAAGTAAACTAGAGCTAATTCATAATACCTCCGTTGGTTCATTCTTTCTATTATTGCATAAATTGTACACCAACTGGTCAGATTTCTCGTTCGGGTGATCTGATAGGTTGTCATGTACAAGGGTTTCCGGAAAACCCACTGTAATTAGAAAAGTCATTCCTAAATGTGCATCCACTGATTACATTTTCTCGTTCGGGTGATCTGTGATGTGTCAATGTACCAGGGTGACCAGAAAAATTAGCTGTAAATAAAATAGTCAGTCCAAAAATAGCTCTACGTTGGTGGCAGTAGTTCGCCGTATTTTCAAATATCAGTAAAAGACGTAAATATCTATAGCTAACCGATTGCCCGCCGTTTATAATCCATCCTAGTGGAAAGGCCCGTTTGCTTGTCGTACACAGTAATTTATTAATTTCACGTATCTGAAAATTCCGCCGTAAAATCGTGTAAAGACTTGATTGCCAGCTTGCTTGATTTTTTATCATTTTAAAAATAGTTTTATACATACTCGACTGTATAGTCACAGATTAACTATACATTAATTTGTTCATCATTATTACTGAATAAACACGTTATTTTAAAGAGGTAAAATTCACGAGTTATTATTTCTATCATTTATTTCTGATTAACCCGTTTGAGCGGCATGATCGAAATCCATTATAGATAGATCTCCAGCTCCAACCCCTGGCAATTCCGTATCACCAGCTGTTTCGCTACTCAGGGTTGTTCTCCCAATTAGGAGAGCCAAAAAAACAGTGTAGTTCTTCGCACTTAAAAATTGAAGGACTGGCGCCCGAGATTTCCGTAGAAATAAAAAGATTACGTAAGTATATTGGAAAAAAAACACCGTAATAAATAGCCACCATTACAACAGATGGCGTTAGTGAATTTTCAAAATGTCGGATATGGTGAGGAAAACATTGCGGCTGTCATAACCTGGAAGTCTATTGTCTATTATTTTCGTATAATTAATAGGCCAGTCAATAAAACTATCATACATCGCAAACGCGCATGTATCCACGATTGTTTTATATGTTATTAGGACCCCTGAGAGTAGTTTATACTCAAGTTTGCAACCCTGAAAACTCCCTTGGTGCTCGAAAAACTGCGAAATTCTGGCACTTGTTGCATTTGTTTTGAAAATAATAACTTAAGGAAGCGTTTTTCGGGTATCTTCATTCTATACTTTTGTAAAGCAGTAAATTTGCTACAATTTAAGCCTAACCAGAGCTCTGTAGGTCCATTGGTTGCGGAGATACAGCCAGTGAAAGATGGGCAATTTTTTCTAAAAAGTGAAAATTTATCGGTAGGGTCATTTTCTAAGACACGTGCCGGCTAAACTAATGCTCCTAGAGAAAAGTCAAAGGAATTTGTAGAAAATTGAATTAGCTTCAATTTGATCCCAAAATGGCGCCTCTGGGTCTTATGGTTTCCTCAGAAACTAAAAAATAATAAAACATCGGATTTTGGGAAAATGAATGAAAACATTGTACTGAATAATGTATTTCTTTAAAAAAACTTGCAAGAACTTGAATTTAACATAACGTAAACATAAAATAAACAACGTAAACATAAATGTAAACTATAAAATACTATTTACACAGTCAAGCACAAACACCTCAGTAGTTTAAAACTTCGCCCTTTTGGAAGGTCCGGGTCTCGTCCAGTCTGGATTAGTGGGAGAGGGAGGGGGGGGAGAGACGGGGGTTTCTGGAGGTGGAGGCGAGTCGTTATATGTTGTTGGGTCATCCACATCCTCGTCCTCCCCGTCCAGGACGATAGGGGTGGCGTTGCTGCAACTTCGACCTTGGCAAAAGGAACATAGGATAGAGCACTTGAGCCCTGCCTTTCTGCAAGTACGCGGCCCTAAGCACCCTTTCTTGCATTTGCAAGCAGGGTTTGAGGAGCGGGCTCTGCGCACATTGTGACTAGCATGAGACTTTGTTCGCTGGTAGCCCATCCCTAGTCACACGGGTTTTTATCGACCCCCAATCATTTTTGCACCTGGTGATAGGTCCTCCAAGAATGATATTTTGCAGCCTTTGTGGTGGCGGGGAGGCGGCCGATTTTACAAACGCTGAGTATCGCAGGGTGTTCACTCAGCGTTCCCTCATCTTCTCCGTAGAGGTTCATCAAGATTTTCTCGCCAGCATTTCCTACTTCTTCCTGGTTGGAGTTTGGATCAAGGAAAATGCTGCCGAGGTATATCCAGTGGGTTTTCTTTTGAAGACGTTGCACCACTTCATCTTGCCTTGCCAGAAAAGGGCAGAGGGGCACTGAGAAAAGGTTCTTGCAGTGACAGCCAAAAATCAAGCTACAGCAGCAAAAAACTCTATTTGAATAGGCGCCAGCCAAGAACTTTGCTAGGGCAGTAAAATTCGCTTGCTAAACTTACCTTACTGCAATAGTAAAGTTACTTTATAAAATGTTTTTCATCTATAGCCACCGAAAATAAGCTTTACTGTTAGTATAAAGTAGGTTATATTATTCCTGGCAAAGATTTTTATTACCATTTAATAGCTTTATTACTACCACCGTACAAATTATGTTACTACTGTAGGATGGTCTATATCTATATTAGAAATACATAATGTCTACGTAAATTTTATCTGTACTTCTTTTAATTTGCATCATAGAACCACCGCTGGGTGCTAAAATTATGTGCCGCTGTCACTTTTTCGTTAAATGTGGATCAGATACCTCTTCAGAGTCCGCGCGCTTCAAATATTTCCTTATATTTAGAAATTAATCGATGAAGTATTTAATTAGCTCCTTAATTAAGATAATCTGGTTTTCCTAAAAAATAGTGTTATATCACATATTATCACAGGATATTACTATTATAATACATTTTTCGTCCTTTGGATCAGTATGAAAGTGAATAAATGCACAAAATTAAAATATTATTCTTCCCCCCTCGAAAAAATATTGCCGCTAATAAGATCATCGAATCTGAAGATATGGCGCGTCTGCGACTGCGTCTGATGACGTCACAGCATGCAGTATAGTATACTTATGGTTACAGCAAAAAGTTTCACTACCATTGCAAGGTTTTTCTACTACCCTACTTAATTTCTTTTTTATTGCAGCATATTTGCTTTCCTAATTTAGTAAAACATTTATTTTTAATGGTACACTGAGAAAATGTCCAGGAGAAAACTCTTTGCTGACTTTTTTTTGGCTATTACTGCAAAAATTTTTATAGGAATTGCAGTACTACTTTCCTCATTCAGTAAAATGCACTTTACTGATACCGCTTTATTGTAATTGATAAGTACCCTACTGCCGCTAAATATAATTTTCGTGTTATAGCAAAATGAAACATTATAAAAAATATTTTTACTGTTCTAGGAATTTACATCACTAATACATCTAAATGCTTCACTGTGATTAAAGAGAATTTTTTTGCCTTTTTTTTAGTGCCACAGACAGAATCTCTCCTGTGGTAGCAAATATTATTTTAAGAGAGGAACCGTTCGAGTGTTTCCGTATGCCTTCGTAGTCCGTAAAGCCATGTAAAAGACGTTAAAAATTAAAAATAGTTCTTCGCCAGACTTCCTGGGCGTCCATGTCGTTCTCATCGTTCATCACAATCAGACCACGCCAATCATCAGTTGCCAGTTTCGACTTCTGTGCTGTGCGGTTTTAATCATTTTCAATGAAAATATTAAGGTGCCTTAGTTTTCTTTTGTGTTTTCCATTTTTTCATTATGTTTTTTTATACCTACGGCTCATTGCAAACAATATTCGTGTACTTGTTTGCGTGTGTTTTTCTTTTATGCTGCTACACTGTGAGGAAAGCCCCAGCAATAAATTCTTTGCTAAGATTTTTTTAACTAGAGTAGCAATAATTTTATTTAGGTTCAATATATCTGTTCACTACATTAGAAAAAATCTCTTTATACTGCGTCTTTGTATCTGCCCTTAAAAAGTACTTTACTAGAGCACTAGAGCATTTAGCTATACCATTAAAAATAAATGTTTTACTAAAATATATATGCTGCAATAATTAATAAGAAATTAAGTGGGGTAGTAGAAAAACCTTGCAATGGTAGTGAAACTTTTTGCTGTAACCATAACTCCCATAACTATTATATACTATACTGCATGTTGTGACGTCATCAGACGCAGTCGCAGACGAGCCATATCTTCAGATTCGATGATCTTATTATCGGCCATATTTTTTCGAGGAGGGGAAGAATAATATTTTAATTTTGTGCATTTATTCACTTTTATACTGATCCGCAGAGGACGAAAAATGTATTATAATAGTAATATCCTGTGATAATACGTGATTTAAAACTATTTTTTAGGAAAACCAGATTATCTTAATTAAGGAGCTAATTAAATACCTCATCGATTAATTTCTAAATATAAGGAATATTTGAGGCACGCGGACTCTAAAGAGGTATCTCATCCACATTTAACGAAAAAGTGACAGCGGCACATAATTTTAGCACTCAGCATTGGGTCTATGATGCAAATTAAAGAAGTACAGATAAAATTCACGTAGACATATTGTATTTCTAATATAGATATAGACCATCCTACAGTTAGTATAACATATAATTTGGTCTTTACGGTGGTAGTAATAAAGCTATTAAATGGTAATAAAAATCTTTGCCAAGAATGAAACTTTTTTTTTAGCATAAAAAAGTATTTTCCTGCAATAGTAGAAAAAATTCTAGAAGTGAAATAGGTATATTTTACAATAACGTAGGTACTCTCCTAATGTAGCTATCAGCTCTTTGCAGCAACTAGAAAGTACAATTTTCGAGCTATAAATATATTTTCTGTAGAGAAAAATATATCTTTCCTGTGATAGCAAAGTTAAGGACGTATAATAGTAATGAGGTTTTTTATAAAGTAGTTCTGCTATGACAAATAAGCCAGAGTAGTAAAGTGAGCTCTCCTATCATAGTAAACTCCTTGGCTGGCGCCTATTTTGGCAAATTTTTTAGCTGCGATAGCGAAAAAATTAGCTGCGGCTATGAAAAAAAATTCTCAGTGTAGCTATATGCTCTAGTGCTCTAGTAAAGTACTTTTTAAGGGCAGATACAAAGACGCAGTAAAGAGATTTTTTCTGATGTAGTGAACAGATATTTTGAACCTAAATAAAATTATTACTACTCTAGTTAAAAAAATCTCAGCAAAGAATTTATTGCTGGGGCTTTTTTCAGTGTGGTGTCACACCCACTGATGGTATGCTGGAACAAAACCGTCTGTGGTACCTGCATTTCTCCACATGTGAAGGAATTTGCTGGATATTGGGCGCACTCTGACCCATCTCTGCCGCCTTTCTGGAATTACACGTTCGTATGTAGAGAGCTTAAGCCGTTGAGAAGGATCAGTAGGTCGACGTCCTCTCCAATGATGAAAACTTGGTCGAACGATGAGCTCTTGGAGAGGGCAGTCCTCACTATATCAGCATCGGTGTCTTCTTGAGATTTATGTACCTCCGATACCACAGATGTATAGTTAATCTGTGTCGATACCCTGCCTCTCAAATTCATGGTGATCAGTCGGCGTTTGTTAGATTCATTTGAGAGCAGTTTTGCTTGGGGCACTTTGATGGGTGTTGATTCATCAAACAAAATGTCACTGCAGGAGAGAGAAGCAGAACGTCGAAGGCGTTCAGCTGATTTAGTGCTCCTCATAGCTGCATCTTGTGGGTATCCATCAAAAACCACAGCTACGTTTTTGCCAAAGCGGTTGACAACGTAGCTGACGTATCCCGCCACAATGGCTCTGACTGAATCATATATATATTCAACATATTTCATTTTAAATAAAACAAGAAAAACGGTATGCAATTTTGTTTGTTTAATGAATTTTTTTGGGGATCAAATTGAAGCTAATGCAATTCTCTACAAATTCATTTTCATGACTTTTCTCTAAGAGTATTAGTTTAGCCGGTACGTGTCATAGAAAATGACCCTACCGATAAATTTTCACTTTTTAGAAAAAATTGTCCATCTTTCACTGGCTGTATATCCGCAACCAATGGACCGAGAAAGCTCTGGTTAGGCTTAAATTGTAGCAAATTTAGTTTGCTTTACAAAAGTATAGAATGAAGATAACCCGAAAAACGTTTCCTTAAGTTATTATTTTCAAAAAAAATGCAACAAGTGTCAGAATTTCGCAGTTTTTCGAGCACCACGGGAGTAGCACAGGGTTTTCAGGGTTGCAAACTTGGGTATAAACTACTCTCAGGGGTCCTAATAACATATAAAATAATCGTGGATACATGCCCGTTTGCGATGTTTGTCTTTTCTTGTGTCGATATTGACTGGCCTATAACTGTTTTACTGTGGTTTAAGTGAAGGGTTTTCCAACACGCCAAAAGTTATAATAGAATTAAGCGACAATTTTTGGTTATGTTGGAACCGAAAGTATGCTCATGAAAGAAGGCGAAGCCGTATTTGAAGCTGGTCATATTATTCTCTGTCAGGTTGAAGATTTCATCAGGCAACAAATATTTGCCCTGTGTTTGCAAACATCTGCATTAAATTCTCCACCTCATGAAATATAAATTTGTATACGAGATGAGCCCAAATTATAAAATAATTCAGTAGTCTTTGTGTTTATTATACTTATTACTATTTAATTATTCTGATAATACATTAGTTATGAGGAATTAGAGGAGCTTAAGTTGCACAGATGTAACGCAGGCATGGGGTAAGAAAAAAGAAGCTTTGAAAATGGTATATGAAGTTGAACCAATTTCTAAAAACTCCTTCACACTTGGATTCCTTGAATCGCATTCCGGAATCCGATTCCAGAAGCGCGCTGAAACTTTCCATACATTTAAATAAAGTCACACAGAGATTCCGTAGAATTCATATATAGATGCATTCTACGGAATCACTGTACAGTAAGGCACTGAGCACTAAGCGGAAAGGAAAATCCTATGTATTTATGTACATGTGCATAAGTTTCAGAATAGCGCGGTTATAATTACATCGGTAAGGTGACCGCGCCGATCGCGGGCACACTCGATAGTCACCCCACTATTTATATGGCGCTATTCTGAGCCATATTGCACATGTACATAAGTGAATAGGATTTTCCTACCGCCTAGTGCTTAGCGCCTTACTGTATAAACAGACTCTATTTAAATGTATGGAAAGTTTCAGCGCGCTTCTGGAATCAGATTCCGGAATGCCATTCAAGGAATCCAAGTGTGAAGGAGTCCTAAGTCTTGCCACCTTGAAAAGAAGTTCAGATGTGATGTCAAAAGCTGTGAAAGCATAGATAAACAAAATTTCAATTTGCTGATCTAATATTTTCAAGGCATTCTTTACATCACCTTATCACATCAAGGTCAACCTGGTCAACGCCAGTAAAATACAACTACTTTTTTTTCTGAAATCGCTCAGAAATGTCTACTTTCTCGGCGCAATATCAGACCCCAAAATAGAGTATTCTAGTATTTTAGTCCATTGCTAAGCAACCATCAAAATACGAGTCCGGGAAAGTACTTTTTGTGCAGCCGTCTGCGAAGTGAGTATTTCGCATTATAAGTCCGCGAAATCCAATTTCGCGGCCGTTACCCTTAGTAACGGCCGCCAAACCAAAAGTCACTTATATAAGTGACGTTTAAGTTACTTCAAAATTTGGCATTTCTAAAATATGACAACGGAAAGTTTTATTTTTTATTAAACAGAATTATTAATTATTTAGGATAAATATTAACATTAAATTGTACAGTTTTTATTATTATTGATATTTACTCCTGAGGCCGAAGCAACTAGTTCATTTTACTATCAAAATGTTTTGTATATGTACAAAATTTACCATTTCCATAGAAACGCTGTAACATTAAAACCACCTCTAATTATAGCATAAGCGCTGGTGTAATTTTCACCATAATTCTAACTTTAATTTATGGCTGCACAAAAAATAGTGTTTATACCATGGCCGCGAAATTTTTTAGCACCCTCGAGATTATCTTGCCTCGGCCGCAAGCGGCCTCGGCGATAATTCTTCTCTCGGTACGCTAAAAAGAATTTCGCAGCCTTGGTATAAAAATAACTATTTTGTGCAGCCGTCCGCGAAGTGAGTATTTTGCATTCGCAAAACAGTCCGCGAAATTCAATTTCGCGGCCGTTGCCCTTAGTAACGGCCGCCAAACCAAAAGTCACTTACTATATAAGTGACGTTTAAGTCACTTCAAAAAATTCATTTTACTATCAAAATGTTTTGTATATATGCCATTCACATTTTATTTACATGAGGGGAGGCTATGATATGTTTATCTTAGGTTGTCTCAGGGTTGTCTACTATTGACAAAATATTGAAGTATCAGATTTAATTGATCGTCACTGTCACTTAGTTTTGGCTGAATTGCCAAATTTTTTATTGATAACATTGCTCTGCTTTCTTTAGGGTCTCACTCTGGCAACTATGTAGAACCAATTTGAATTTGTGGTTATGTTTTTGACTTTTCAACATTCTTTAAACTCGAACTGAAATACAACAATATCTTTGATTTGTCTTCCTTTGTACTTAAGCTTCGTTTACAACCAAATCGAAATTACGCTGGCACGTAAATTGTGCGTGCTAGTATTTGTGGAACCCACTTCTCTATGTTTACAATATACAATGGACGACACGACACAACACGAACAGCTGACGGCCCTGAAAACTGACCAAAACCCATGGTATAAGGAGGATTTGTTGATTCTGTTGGGTTGAAATGTACAGAAGAAATACGTGTTATAAACAGACAATAAGCAATGAAACGGATAAACCGGCAAAATAAAAAATAAATCTGTTATTTTTCAAATTAATTTCATCGTTGATCCATATACTTTCGCGAGCTTTTCAGCGCGAAGAAATGTAAAATACTTGATGTGAGTACCTTTTTGTCTTCGTGTAATAATTGTTACACCTATCCACAGCACAAGCAGGCATGTTGCCATTCGTTAATACTATTAAAACTATTAAAATAAAAATTAAACGTGCGAGATTACAACTGACTTTCGACGTTTTTTAAACTGAGTGACGTAATGCGCAGTAGATACACAAATTGGACGGCAACCTGACATACCATTCTCCTTATACTATGCCAAAACCTAACTATTATTTTTTAAACTAAAATGAAGTGCTTGAAAAGTGGGTCAAAAGTAAGAACAATGATGATCGGGAAACGAAAGAAAAGACGGTGGTATTTATTACAGAGGCTTTAAAGCCTCTGTAGTATTTATTAACAAACAGCAAGAGGATTGCCATGATTTTTTATGCGTTCATCTCAATTGTATTATTTCTATACGATTTACAGGATGTGTCCCACACTACTTTTCAACAGTATTAATTAATAATCAATCCTTCTCATATTCATATTAATCACAATATTCATATTCTATTTCTATGTAGAAATAAACAACGGAAGCATATCTACTCAACATTACATAAACAAATTTGACATTTGTTCGCATATTCACCAAAGTACTCAATGGCACGCACAAAGCTTGGCATCGCCAAACTTCGGCACACTTTTTGGTTTGTGGGCACGTGCTGTGCCGTGCCCAACAAAGTTTTGCGAAAACAGTGTCATAAAGAAATCATTTGCCAAACTTCAGCACGAAAATTGTACGTGCTGGAAAACGAGGTTGTAAACGAAGCTTAAGTGTTGATCTTAGCATGAGAGTAATTTGACTATAACGTAGAGATGCCTTCAACTGAAGATAAATTGGAAATCATGACATTTTCAAATCGGGAGGTCATGTCTTTTTAAAGTCACATTATTTGCAGCTGTTACTAACTCTGGTGGGTGGTGTCCCAGACACCTGGATGTCACCATCAAACTCATTGTCCATTTTAATTTGCAGCACGTATTAAAACGAAATAAGCACTCACATCAATAAATAAACAGTGCTTGCTAAGGAAACATTTCATAAGCAATTAGATTGTAATGAAAAAATGATATGTATTTTTAAAAATTTCTTAATTTATAATAATATTAATTGCGATTTTAGAAAAAATAGTATGTGTAACTCGTAGGAAAAGCACATTCCCGGACTATGTGTTGCTTGTCTCGGCTGCGCCTTGACAAGCAATCTTCACAGTCGTCCGGGAATGTTGTGCTTTTCCTACTAGGTACACAGTACTATTGTCGCTATTTAAAATAAAATAAAGATATAGTTAATTTGATAATTGATATACATATAATAATACTTACTAATGAAAAAAATCATCAAGAATAATATGTTGGCTACATACACACATACAAACAATATAGAATCGACAAAGGACATATTGACTGTAACATTGAGAAGCTACAGAAGATATTATCGTTTCAAGTTACGAGGATTCTTGCCCATTGAAAGTAGCCGGAACGGGATATGCGACACCATGGTGTGAAGCAAAGAACTTGACCGGCTGAGAGTAAGGACAAGAAAACTCATTAATAAAGCGAAGAAGTCTAGAAGACCTGAAGTCTGGGAGGATTATAAGGACAGTCAAAGGCTATACAAAAGGGCTATTCGCGAAAGGCAAAGATCATCATGGAGGGTGTAGCGGAACTTGCTATAGTATCTTTTACCTACATGTTAATGTTAATCTTTGTTATTTAGTATTTTTAACGTTTCTGTAATAACCAAAAAAGTTGAGGTGGTTGACAGAACCTTAAAATTAGACAATTGTTGACAAACCACATAACCTGAGATTCTATTTTCTGATTTAACAAATTCCCTAACATGATCCGTAGATTCTTGGATCTGATTGGTTCAGCCATTGTTTATAAAGAAACAATGGTTGAGCGAAGGAAGTCAAATAACAAGAAGGCCTGCATGGACAAGAAACAAAATTGGAGTATCAAGGCAACGAAGAATAAATCAGAATAGATACACGAAAAAAGTAAAACTTATATTTGTATATCCAAATTTTATAATTGTCGACAGTTTATTATTATATTTTATATCAAAAATAAACATTTAAAAAGTATGACTTATTTACAGTTATATAATATGGCAAAATAATAATAAAACCCCTGCCATAGAGGGCTTCCTGTAGTGGGGTAGAATCCACCTCTTCAACTGCTCGGCTCAAAAAGATACTCTCCAAAGATCCTTAACAACAAGTAGGACTCATGAAGCGAGAGGATGGCTCCTTTACTGCCAACCTCGCCGAAACATCTGAACTTCTACTAAATAACATATTCCCAGGTAGCGTGTCGACCTGTTCAAACTGGCCTGATATAATACACCCAGATCCCTCTCAAGGGGATTGGCAGGTTGCTAGCAGAACAGTGAACGATGCGAAAGTAACTTTTGGGCAATCAACACCTTCCTTCCTTCCTCCCCTATAAATCACCAGGGTTTGGCAACGTATTTCCAGCTCTGCGTCGGTGGAGTTTGGAGTATATACGCGGACACCGAGTCATATTCTTTTCAGCTGCCCCGGTGCCCAGAGAACCAATTTTTGCATTCTTTTGACTGCCCTAGTGACGTAATGCTTCACCAGGGTTACCTCCCCTACCTTCCCAAGCTTAACCAGCTCAGTAGTTGGGTATGCTTGGGTCAACTTCTATGCTTGGCAATTTGAAGATAACAATAATAAGTTAACATATGAAATTATAGTACAGGTTACGTTATAGGTTATAAATTTCATTAAAAACAAAACAAAACCAAAATTATTAACGATGAAATTAATGGCATCGGGCACTCGGGCAGATGAATAGAATACTTTGAATTTGGCACTTTTTGTGACGTCAAAATGACGTATTTTACCACCTCCAACTGCCCTAAACAACTGCACTTAGGTAAAGATGGGCAGACGAAAAGAATTTGTACGCATTTATCGGGCGTGTCTTGCATTCAAATACACACCGGTAAGCTGAAGAGAGGTAAAGGTTATTTTTATTCCAAAACCAGGACGTACGAATTATTCCCTACCGACGTCATACCGACCGATTAGTCTTACTTCCTTCCTACTGAAAGGTTTAGAAATTAGGGATACAGTGTTAGTGTTACACCCGCTGCACCCAAATCAACATGCTTTTTTTTTTTTTTTTTTTTTCTTTATGGGTTGCGGTTCTTTGGCCCGTTGTACTGAAGCTATAGCTTATTGTACCCCCATAGTCTCCCTATTCCATGAAACCCGTTCCTTCCATGAAGGCGAGTATACGGTCGATGGGAGCATTGGCTATCTCTTCCGGTGTCACTGATGGTTCACCGAAATGTGCAATCCTTCTCGCCGCTAAGGCCGGGCATTCACATATGATGTGGTGAGGTGTTTCCTCCTCTTCACCACACATCCTACAATCTGGATCATCCTTCACCTTTATGTTGGTGAGATGTTTGTTTAGCGTGCAGTGTCCTGTTAGGATGTCTACTGCACATCTTAGCTGACTTCTGCTCAGCTTCAGCAATTCGTTAGTCCATCCATCAACATGCTTACATCCCAGGGAGATCCACAGAGTCGGCACTGCATTCTGTAGTTATAACCGAGTTGAGAAATCTTTGGACACGAAAATGTTCACCCTGGGAGTATTTATTGACATCGAAGGAGCTTTTGATATCAAAACAACCTTTGGAAAAGCACACTTTAGTGAATGGATAAAACACATGCTTAAATGGAGGGCTATTCGAATAAACGTGGGAAACAGAAACTAGGGGCGTAGTAAAGAGAGGCTGTCCTCAAGGTGGGGTACTATCACCTCTACTATATGGATAGTGGTAGCGGACAGTCTCTTGCGTCGTCTCAATGATTCAGGCTTCTTGACGATAGGTTATGCAGATGATATCACTATACTGCTAAATGGTAGATTTGAGGGACTGTTATGTGAACTTATGCAAACAGCTCTCAAAGTTGATAACTGGTATATAGAACACTCTCTCTCAGTGAACCCTCAGAAGACAGGAGCTAGTACTATTCACCAAGAAAAGGAAATTGGGAAATATGAAGATGCCCAAACTAACAGGCACACAACTCCATCTAACAAGTGAAGTCAAGTACCTGGGGGTTATACTCGACCCTACTCTAAATTGGAAAAGACACTTAGATGCCAAGATTAGCAAAGCATGTGCGGCTTACTGGCAGTGTCGCAGAGCAGTAGGTAGGTCTTGGGGATTTTCACCCAAGATCTCCATGTGTTTGTACACCGCCTTGATAAGCCCCGTGCTATGCTACGCAGCTATTGTCTGGTGGCCCAGGGTCAGACAAAGAACAACAGCATCCCAACTAGAGCACGTCCAAAGATTGGCATGTGCTACAGGTACGATGAAAACGACACCCACAGCTGCAATGGAAGCTATACTCTGCATCACCCCTCTAAATCTATTCGTGGAGGAGGTGGAACTGAGGACGGCTTTAAGGTTGTAATCCGTGGGCCTTTGGTATACAAAGGAAGTGGTCACAAAACATGTGCGTATACTGGGAAGAGGCTGTAACTAGAACACCTCTCCTAGGAATGAACACAGACCGTATCCCTTATATTATATACAATTTTAAGTAGAACTTTGAAGTAAGGTTGGATGCGTCAGGAAACGACATTTCTGCCGTAGCAATCTATATCGATGGTTCAAGGTGGATCAGGGGCTGGCATCTACTCAGAAGATTTGAATCTGCACTCTACAATACCGCTAGGCAAGTTCACCACAATAATATTCCAGGCAGAGCTAGTGGGAATTATGCAGGAGGTAACAGAGGCGACTAGACAAATTAGTGCTAAAACAGTGCGAATATCTACAGACAGCAGAGCTGCCTTGCTTGCCCTAAATAACTACAGAATTAGTTCTGGATTGGTTTTGCAAGCCAGGGAGGCCATACATTTCTCGCACAAAATAATAGTGTCCAGCTCTGCTGGGTAAAGGACACGATGGAAATTAAGGTCACGAGGAAGCGGACGCTCTGGCCTGTAAAGGCTCTGATGAATGCATTCCAAATAGGGCTCTCAGAGTCTATCCACAGTTCCCTGATAAAGAGCTGTTCCCTCAAATGACATATCGATTTGTTGGATTAATCTACGCAGTTGCAGACAAAGTAAAATGGCTGTCGCTGCACCTAGTCTTACATTATAGGCAACACAGTCTCCAGTTGTCAAGAGATAATCTACGAATTATCGTAGGAACAGGGCACTGCAGACTAAATTAGCACCTCTACATGCTGGGTGTTGTGGAGAACCCCAAATGTAGAGGTTGTGATCTAGAAGACGAGACTGCTGAGCATGTGCTATACAGTAAAGACCGAGGAGGTTCGAACATGGGTATTAGTTTGCGCGATTTACTTGTGCCCGTTGTAGGCAAGAGGATACAGTGGTGTGGGAATCGTGGATCTCCGCGCTGTAGCCGATGGCTCTCGCGTCTACTATTCCTTGTTTGGATTCTTTTATAATAAATGTTATTACACCTGCATTAATTTTAATTTTATGTTGTAGAATCACATTTTTTTTGTGAAAAAACAAACAATGGAAATATTTAAATGTTTTGAGATTTTTTTAAAATTACAATAATTAATCCTATGTAGGAAGTTATAAAAATTTCGAAACGTAAATCAAATTTCTTTCAGACATGAGTTCTACATCCCAACACGGTTAAGGCTTAAACACAATGAAAAAAATAAGAAATAAGAAATAAAGAATATGGAATAGAATTAACAAATAATGATATCCGAAAAGCAAGGAACAATTTGAACAGTTGAATTTTAAATCGAATAAGAACTACTATATTATCGATTATCGAGTATTGTGTATTCAAAACTTGGAATAATTATTTATCTTATTTCTTATTCCATTTTCTTATCTCTTAATTTTTTCATTGTGTTTAAGTAAGCCTTTAATGAGATACTACTGCTGACTGCGAGCAGTGAGTGGCCACGGCGCACTGCCGCCCTTCTCCTAATGTGTACAAATTTCGAACTGAGGCGAGTTGTCGACCACTCGTATATTCGTCCCAATCCCTGTCGTGTTCGAAGCATCCTGGACTTATCTGTATGTCACTGCCCTGCACTCTCAACAAAGAGAGGATCCATGCTGGGAGACTTTACTGGCCCAATATGGCCAGTATAGGTGGCACTCCACTGGGGCAAATCCTCAGGTTCATCAAAAAGTGTTGGTTGGCTTGAGGAATGATCAAAACAGCGGTGGCACTGCTACCTGCGGGGGCAGCACAATGGGCCCAATTTAGAGGCCTAAGTGCATGTGAGCATTTAGTTTACTCCCCCAAAAACAATCCAGAATCCACATACAAATTGGTTATTGGTATGGCAATTTCTAAAGCCTTTTTCCATTAATGCAAGTTTTTGCGTCTTTCGGACACCAGTGCATGCGGACACTACTGTTGAGCTGTAAGTAAAGTAAGTACAGCACAGAGGCACTAAACAGGAATCTTTTGCATTTGCTATTAATTTCAAAACTTTAATTGATGTTATTAAACAGTTTTCGACTTTCAAATATGAACCTTTACTATTTGTCGGATAATATTACCGCGTAATCTAAAACGTCAAATATTTGTTTTCCTCACTATGCTGGTTGCATATTTACATAAGAGATGTCGCAACCTTTGTGATGTTCGCTAATAGCTATTCGTATCACTAGTGAGGAAAGTGCCACTTTTTCTCCCGTGTGTGAAGTTTACTGCCCGTCGCGAAGCGGAGGGCAGTGATCACCCAAGGGAGGAAAAAGCACTTTGATCCCGTGTAATACATATGATTTTTTCTCCTACCTGTATAATTAACTTATATATGTAAATAGATCAATTATTTGATTTTATTGAAACTATTTATTGAGTAAAGAAATAAAAACAAATCCTTAAATATATCTTAAATACATTATTTTTAGATGTTAGAATTATTGGTTATATTTATATTCAATGTTTTATACACTTTCCTCCCTCATATGGGGGAAGAAAATACTTTCCTCCCTAGGGAGGAAATGTGGCATTTTCCTCCCTCATATGAGGGAGGAAAGTGTGTACTTTCCATTACAAGTCCGGAAGGTGATCACGCACGTATTTTAATATCAAGATTAAGGGTGAAACAATAGGTCCTTTTCTCACAAACTCTTTATTCAAAAATAGCTACCGGTTTCGTGGTATTTAATAGTAAAGTATTACCATCTTCAGGCAACAAGAGTTAAATATTGTAGTATTTGTATTTAACTCTTGTTGCCTGAAGATGTGGTAATACTTTAGTATTAAATACCACGAAACCGGTAGCCTTTTTTGAATAAAGAGTTTGTGAGAAAAGGACCTATTGTTTTAATAACACCTTTGATTATTAATTTTTTTGAAATATGTTCTTGGTGGCATAAAATCGGATTTGAATAATGCTATTCCGGCAAAACGGGTTTGACGTCACGACCGCCATGTTATGACGTCACTCTATTTGTTTACTTTTTTGACATTGACACGTGATTTTCGCGACTTCGTCGACCATAGAAGAAGAAGAAAAAGATGTCAGTTGTCAACTTGTCAAAACGGGTTAGAACCATAGACATAGATCTATGTCTATGGTTAGAACTCACAGATGCGTTTTGCGTTTTATTTCTTTTGCGGCGATCATCTGATTGGTTAAATTTTTTTGAATTTCTTAATGAGGGAATTGTATTGCTTTATTTTCGCCGCGCCGCAAAAATAAAACGCAAAACGCATCTGTGAGTTCTAACCTTAAGCCTTAGGAGCAAGGAGCAAGTTACAACATAACCCTACTGTACTGTCCCTGTTTGAATATTGATGTTCATAATTACTGTTTGCTGTTGGTAGTGTATAGTTCGTGTACGTAAGTAAGAATATGGGGTCCGTACACTCAAGTCAATCTGGATCTCATAGCAATCAAAGACAGAATAGTTTAATTAATGACGGATATAAGCAACCAAATATCAGACGACAACATACTATTGCAAACCCTGGAGGTAGTGAAATTCCTGATAATGAAAATGGAAGGTCAGGTTCTATTTCCCCAGGACCCAGTGTTTGTAGCGATATAGATTTACCATATATTAGTTATACTGTTAATAGACCTATAGGAGGTAAATGAATAGAAAATTTTTGTTTTCTGACTCGATAATTATTTGAAATTTGCAGATTCTCCAAAATTAACTAACAAACAGTTAGTAAAAAATAAACCAGCAAGTCGTAGGACTCAACAGTCTAAGCAGAACAAAACCAAAAGTAGCACTAGTCACAATATTGTTGTAGTTAGAGGAGCAACTACGAGCACTCCGGGTACTGAAAAAGATCCAGATGTTGTGCGTTTACAGGGCATTCCAATGTTTTTACCTATTATGAGAGCAACATTAAGCTTACCAGCTGCTAGAGATCCTGAAGTTTTAGAAAGGCTGGATCCCACACCTTTTCGTAATTTATGTTTGCGCTACCAGCATCATTTAACTACTGCTGCCAATCTAGTGGCAACAGAGCAGAATCATCTTACCCAAAGGGTCAGAGAGGTATGGATGATTTATAAACTCTCCTTCATGACAGAATAAAATTTGACTATAATTTTTTGTCTCTCTTTCATATAACACCGTTTATTTATTTATTTGTAATAATTTATCCAATAGGTGCAACCCAGTTATAAGATAAATAAAACAGACATGGCAAAACTACAGACTATTGAAACTACTAAAATTATATAGTACACTAATAAAAATGAGTATAACAATATAAAAATGGAAAAATACAAAATAACTACGCCATCGACCTGGTGGCGTAGTTATTTTGTGGGCTAGAGCATGAGTGATAGGCATGTCTCTGGTCACACTGCCTATCGTGTCTGGGTTCGAGACTCAGCATCGGCAAGTGGTAATATTGGTGGGTATGGATGTTTGTGCAGCCCATCTCCGGACAGTCTTTGGCTTTGGATTTGGGGGTTGTCTAATTTCTGTGGTGTGTTTATGCTTTAAATAAATAAAAATACCTCAGATAAAACACATAGTTACCGGCAGGAATGCTAGCGGGCCCCTGTGGTCATGTGTGTATTTGGAAACAAAATCTTTTTATCCATAAGAAAATATTTATTTTATTTATTTCTATATCTGAGCCAGAGTAAAATAGTAAAAAGTTGAAAACTCGCCGACTCGGTTCCTAAAACTGGTACGGGCCCACGAGCACGCAAGTGCACACTGCACGTGCACCTTCATGATTCACGGCGACGGTCCACCACAAAAAGTCAAAGTATTTAATAAAAATAAACAAAACGCACTACTATAGTTAAGAAATATTTTATTTTTTAACTGGAATAATTTCAATTCATTTCCTCAAAGAAGTACCATCCCTGTGCCTGTATAGTGTATAGTGTATTATCTAAACTGTGGATAACTAAAGTTTGCGCTCAAAGTTTTGTTTCGTATTTTGTGTTTTATAATATTTTTCAATGGTAAGAATTTTTGATATTTTTCCCAACCTTGAATGGGTTTTTAGATTGTTTATAACGCTACCCATAGGCATATATAGCAAGTGCTGAGAGATCTTTTAGTGAATTGCGTAGATTGAAAACTCACTTCAGAAGCACAATGACTCAAGTGAGAACTTCAGATTTGGTAATGCTTTCAATCGCGAGAGATACACTTAACAATTTGAATTTAGAAGATATTGTGAAAAAATTTATATCGGCTTAAGTTAGGTCGATTATATTTTTAATTTTTTTACTGATTTAATTTGTGTTTATTTTTGTCTGTTTTGTGTTATGTTTTATTTGTTTAAAAAATATATTTTTTATTGTTTGCTGTATTTTTCTTAATTAAATAATGTCAATGTCGATCGATTGTTCCGTGAAATTTTAGGGTAAGTACTAGAAAATCACTAAGTATGACTTGACCTTGAACTTGTAAAATACAATGACCTTGAAACTCCTGAAAATTTTTCGCCTGCGGCGCTTGGCGGGGATGCTACCTCCTGCAGCTCTTGCCCCGTGTACACAACTGCGGGCCCTTATAAAACTTGCACCGAACCACTGAATAGCTTAAAAATGCGCCTGTTATGAGTCTGCATCTATCTTAATGAATAATACAGAATATACATTTATTGGCACACTCTTTATAATTGCAGATATTTGGATAGCCCTCTTCATCCTCTTTATAAATATATATAATTGTTATATATTTCATCTTCAAATAACTTCAAAGTTATTCAAATAAATAATATTCTTAAAAGTGTGGGATACAACTAAACTATTTTTTTAGACAAAATTACATAAAAACATTAAACCTTTGTTTAGAAAATAATGGTGTAATTTTTTAAGACATGTTATAATTTTTACTTATTTTGTATGTTGTTTTTATTAAAAAATTGTTTAAAATGTAAACTTGCTTTGCTTGCATTTAGGTGTATTTATTTGAATACCTCAGTTATTTGAGGATGAAATATATAACAATTTTATATATGTATTTATAAAGGGAATAAAAAAGGCTATCCAAATATATAAAAATATACAGGGTGTTCCATTAAAAAAATGTGACTCTGTGACGCTCCCTGTATATTCATTATTACAGATGCAGACTCATAACAAACACAAAAAAGACAAATAACAAATTTGGCTACCAATTTGCATTTATAGGTATAATTCAATGGGAGTAGGGGCCTTTGCCCGTCCAGTAGTTGTTTCCTATAATCCTATTTATTAAGCATGTTTTAGTCCATCAGGGCTAGAGGTCGCCGCTCTTGGTGCTTGCTTGGCAAGCCGCTATCGGTCACAGAGACACCGTCGATGTCTTGACTGGTAGTAGCAACTGACCACCAGAGGGATGTACTTATCCCTCACTACTTACAAAAACTTGGTAAAATATGCTACAGAATACCGATCTATTTTTTTTTTTTTTTTGCTCTAGCTATATTTTTAAGCAAAATAGAAGGGTTTAAAAAGTAGAATTTTCAAACGATAACCCTGTACATAGATTTTATAATTATATGTTTAGAGATGAAACATCAATATAAGTGGGTCAAATTGAATATCTTTGTTATTATTACTCTTGTATAAAACCTAAATAAAGTCATTTATAAACAATGCGTATCAAGCAAAAAAAGGGAATTGGAAAAAAAGTACTGGTAAAGTGATAAATAACGATAATAAAAAAACGAAAGATTATCATTACCTGCATGTTTACCAACAATGCTACTAATAACTATTAGAGGATCGGTTTTATGGACATTTTCAGATGTTTCTAAATTAGACAATACATCTCTGCCTGTTTTTGTTTCATCTCGTGTTCTTATGAACCTGCAATTCATTATAAGAAGTGTTTGAAATCGGATTAAAAAATATAATTTTTAGTGTACCAAAACTTACCCTAATTTAGCTAGCTTACGACTTTTTCTATTACTCGCCAGGTTTAAAACCTGTCGTTTAGTATCAGTCGCCTTTTTAGTGACACCTCCCATTTTTTATAAAAATAACTAATTCACAGTAGGTATTAATGCCAGGTAAACGAAGTAGTAGAGGCGCGTGGGGCAGATTTTTGGCTTTCGTGGGAAATTTTTGAGGGAAGTTGTCACCCATGCTAGATCGGTACTTTGTTATATTAGCTACCAAAAAAATGATGGTGCCACTCTGGCATTCGTGTCTGTTACCTTCTACGCTCTCATTAGTTGAGTTGGGATTCAATTCACAAATTTGCAATTTTATGAACATAAACCGCACTAAAAAAAACTATAGAAGCTATCGGGATGATTTTTTTTAAGTTTTGTAGACAAAACTTAAGCGCTCATAACAGTCAGTTCACAATTTTATAAAATCCAATACTTTTTTGACAAATCTATTATAAACTTTAAATTATAAAAATATTGCAACTAAAACTAACCTCGTGATGATACGTTAAATATTTAAAAAATATATATATACATGCAGTGAGTAAATTGTAGCTTATATATGTATGAAGTTTTTCAAACAAAAATTGCGTCGGCAGATAGAAAAATAAAATTATTGCCCTAATTATTATCATAAGGAGGTAAGGTACCGCATATGTACTACAATACATTATGCATGGCGTATGGTAATTTTAAAATTTTATCATATATATTTGAGATTTTTTGTATTTGAAAACAAATTATAACTAAATTCCAATAGAAATTAGTACCTGCTTATTTTATTGTTTGTATGTTACACTTAACTTTAACGTTAAATTCAAGTATTGTTGGAAAATAAAAAATGTGTAGTAACTTTAGACATGGGACTGTTCAGTGTACAGAACTATGCAGTATCTTTCCCATAAAGAATCTACAATTTGGATTTTTAGATCTGATGAACAACATACAATTATGGCTGAATTACAAGTCTTAGGTATAAATTGAAGGATCTGGAATGCCAGATTTATGGAGTAATATTTATATAGTGAATACATCAAATATTCGTGAGGAAACATGTTCGTGGGGCAATACATGTCATATCCTTAATAGCATTATATTCTTTATATTTTAATGAATTTCGAAAATAGCACCCTGAATTTTTAGGTTTGAAAGAGTAAATTGTAATACTCGTAGTATTACAATTTTTAAAATCTTTTGATGAACAAATCGAAGTTGCTAATCAAACAATGTTACAGAGAATAAACGAATTAAATTTGAAAGTAAAACTTGGAGGAATTTAATAGATTACAGGAAAATCGACCAACCTTTAAGACAATGAGAAATTATATGCACATGATCTTTCGATCTATTTGAACTAACTGGTGATTGGTTGTTGCATTTATTGTCTCAAAAGATTTGTTAAATATTTTTTTGCTCTAGACCTTGTTAACTACTCCACACATAATAACATTAATTGGTAGAACTGGAATAATAAAGAGAACCCGATATTTGGCAGGAGTTCATGAAGGGTAACTGAATTGTAAATAAGTCAAGGTACAGGTTACAGGTGGAATCGTGGGCTTAACTTAAAACACGGAGGCTCACCTGAATTAGAATGATTTCCAAAGAAGCAAAACTACGAGCTAAACAAGAGCGAAAAACACAGTTATACAGAAAATTTTTGTGCCACACATTATTTCAGCAAGTGAAAAATTAATTCGAGCATTTTCGAAACTACTAGTCCCACTTAATAAGCTGGAGAAAAAGCAGCCAAAAATATGTCGGAAATAAAATTCATCGGACAGACACAAATGGAAAGACTTAAAACTAAAGGTACTTCACTATGGGCTCCTCTTAAAAGAAAAACGATTTAAAGCTATGTAAAAGCGAAAATAAAAATATTAAAACTGCTAAAAAGGGAAAAATTACATAAATGAAACTTCAGAAAAAAAAAAATTTCCTATAGTTTTAATTTTATCAAGAACGAGAAGGGATTTGGACCTAAAAGAGATTGTCGATGAATATGATCTAACAGCAATACCTAGATCTTTACTTTCCTACGATGGAAAGATGCATATCCATCCATATTGATAAATATAAACTGATGCATCTATTGGAAAATTTAGTCGAAGACAATGAGATCATCTCTGGTAATCAATTAAAAGCTAGCATTGTTATTATAGATGCTTGAATGGCCTAAATAGATATGGTTGGGAATGAACAAAAAATGGAATATTATTGGTAGATATATTATGTGAAAAGAATAATTATCCACTTCCTGAAATATTACAATTAAGTGCAAAAAGACGAAATGTGCAGGAAGACGATGCAAGTGTTTTCTAGAAAAACACTGATTGTACAGAAATGTTTTCCAGTGATGAAGAGAATGATGGATGCAAAAATAATCAGCTAGTAGGGTCGGATTCGAATGATAAATAAAACGATAAAAAATGTCTTTAAAAAAATATTTGAGCAACCTCTACTAACTAAAATATATTTTCAGGTTGAACAAAACACATGTGTTATACTTATCTTAAATAAGATATTTATTTTATTATTATATGTAATATGAATTATTCAGTTATGTTTATAAATAATTTTTATTATTTTCTGCATATTTTTATTATACCTATACAGTGTGGAAAAATATTGCCTAGAAGGCATTGAAACAATTGATTTAATGTCAGTTACGTCAATTTTGCTGGCGGTAAATTTGATGCTTGTGCTTTTTCTGTTATCTGAAATCAAAAAATTTTGTTTCATTTTATTTATAAATAAATCAATCTTCACAATTAAAACTTTATTTGCATTTTTTTCGAAACGTTGTTTATGCAACAAATTAAAACTTTTATACTACAATACTCAAAAAAATATGCTCTTCCATTATATTGAACAAAAAATAGGGGTTGTCATTTAAAAAAGGAGCCCCCTTTGGCGTCTTCAACGTACGCCACTGTACATAGAATTAGAGTATTTCAAAAGACGACAAATTTAAAATACATTTTGACACATTCGAGCGTTTTTTTCGAGAAAAACGTATTTTGCGAGATATTTCAGGTGTTCCAGACTTTTTTCCACACTGGATATTAAATATTATGTATGTAGAACTATATTTGGAATTAAAACGGCATCTTAAAAAAAAAATTTTGTCAAAATATCTTAAGTAATAAGGAAAATAGAGCAAGTTAAAAATGTCACCCTTTGTAGGGGGTTGCAGGGTGACGGACACCTATTCAAACGTGGCACCATGACTTTTCTTGTTACTTTTGATACAATCTTTCGTTTTAACGTAGGTGACAACTTACCTCAAAAATTTCCCACTCAATGACCTACGTGCCCCTACTAAAGTACACAAAACTAAGAATAATCATAATCACATAAAACATCTATGATTAGTCGCAAGCAGTTGAATATACACTTCGCACATAAATTATGTAATAGGTAAAAAAATGTGTCAAGTTTATACATTCATATTTTTGTTAATATTGAAGCAATTTCAATAATTTTTTTATTGCGGATAGGTCATTTCTTCTGCAGTTTAATACCGTATGTTCGGTTTAACTACGAGTTTTGTTATACAGGGAAACGCGAAAAGTATGAGGGCATGTAAATTCCCTAAAATTTTAATTTGATCTGTGGCAATTAGGAGCCTATGAAAATTTATTTTTATAAGTGTTTCGGTTACGGCCTATCCTATTGTACTCACTGCGCCAAGCAATTTGCCATACGGTTCTTGTTAAATAAATAATTGACAATTCTTTGAAAATTATTCTCTTGCCAATAACTGTTAAAAAACAATAATTTTAGTGGATTTTGTTTCATTCTCCTCTCATTAAAGAGTAATGAAACCAATATCGAGGTTAATAATACAAGTTGGAATAAAAATAACTTAGTAAATTTATTTAGCAGGAAAAAGAACGATAACAATAACAAAAACTAAACAATAATGCAAACTAATAAAGGGTATTACCTCCCCTGGCATTTACTACAGTTTGGCATCGATTGGACGTACTTAAAATTAAATCTCGAATTAACATTTGATCGACATTTTGCCAGGCTTCTAATAAAATTAGTCTTAACTCAGCCAAAATTTGTGGCATATTAACTGCCGAGCGAACTTCCTTTCCCATATAGTCCCACAAATGTTCAATAGGGTTAAGGTCTGGGCTCTTTATTCTGATGCATGACAACGCCCGTTCTCATACTGCGCGAGTAGTAAGGCTGAAACTGGGATTAACTTGATGAATTGGCCGGCCAGAAGCCCAGACCTTAACCCTATTGAACAAATGAAACAAAATCCACTAAAACTATTGTTTTTTAACAGTTATTGGCAACAGAACAATTTTCAAAGAATTGCCAATTTTTTATTTACCAAGAACCGTATGGCAAATTGCTTGGCGCAGTGAGTACAATAGGATAGGCCGTAACCGAAACACTTATAAAAATAAATTTTCATAGGCTCCTAATTGCCACAGATCAAATTAAAATTTTAGGGAATTAACATGCCCTCATACTTTTCGCGTTTCCCTGTATAACAAAACTCGTAGTTAAACCGAACATACGGTATTAAACTGCAGAAGAAATGACCTATCCGCAATAAAAAAATTATTGAAATTGCTTCAATATTAACAAAAATATGAATGTATAAACTTGACACATTTTTTTTTCCTATTCCATAATTTATGTGCGAAGTATATTTCACAATAGCAAACAAATCATTTTCTATTTCCTTTCACATGTGAAAATCGCTTGCTAAAAATTATGCGATGAATAAATAAATATTACTATTATACGAACTGAGGACCTACCGTTTGTTTTATTTTAATTCTGTAAATGCCAAAATGCATATTTTGGTAATACTTTGGCAGGATGATGCAAAATAATTTTTTTTAAATCGAAATTATATATATTTTTAATGTTTTTTTTATTGTATTTTTTGTCTTATCTTCCTGCATACCGACAGTTTTTAAAAATACTATCGAAATAATTTATAATTTGAGAGTGATTCGTTATTCCGTATTAGTATGCCTCCGGAGCCCTCTTAAGTTGCACTATTTGTCAAATTTCCCACACAATCATTTCACCCCTTAATATTTGTTATAAATAATAACTGCAGGAATTTTTCTCAAGGTTGATGGAGAAATTGGTAGGATGGTCAATGCTGCTACTGAAAAACAAAGAAAATTTGCCAAATATGCTGAAAAACTCTCCAAAGTTCAAGAACTCTCTCATCAGTTAAATCGGTGCCATATGTTGCTTAATCAAACCCTTGAGTCCATGGAGACTCTTAACAACTATCTGGATATTAATGATAGACTGGAACCATTTGTATGGACAACAGGATGAGATACATCCATTACAGACTTAGCTAATGAAAGTGAGAATTAGGCTAATGCAGACCGCTCAGTGTTACTTTCCGAACGATTATTTCCAAATAAGTTGAGTGTAATTTGCTTAAAGCGTTATATTTTCAATGTATTCTCAGGCTATTAATTTATATGAAGCAAAAAATTCTGCATGCAGAATAGTGATTCTCGAAAGATGTCTGAAATAACCGCCAGAAATGGCAAGGTAAATGCCCCAGGAAAACTCAAAGCTGTATATGTAATTTTATTTCAGTTTAAGAAGAAATTTCACAATATGCACAGAGAAACAATTCTAACTTAACTGTCAATTTGTTTAGTCTCATTTGAAATTGAAATTATATAAATTAATTTTTTGTTACAAAAATACTTAGTATTGTCTTCAGTTAGACAATTAGCAGCTTTTTATTAATTTAAATTTTTATACTTGTGCAACAATCATATACTTATAAAGATATGGGTACCTAATATACCATGCTTTCATATTTTCTATCTACAGTGAGATATATCGCTTATGTCCTTCCGGGAATCGAGACCTGTGACTTGTAGTAAACTAACTTTCATCGTTCATCGTTTACGGATTTTGCATGCATGACATTCTCCACCGTTGCTATCTTGGTGCCATTATTGCAACCGGAACACGAGCTTTACCGAATATTTTCTTTTGTAGTCTTTTGAAATGAAAGCACGGTATAAATTGTTTTTATTAACTAAAAATTTAGAGATCTGGTAAGCGGAGAAATCCTGAAAAATTTTAAAAAATTGTAATGGCAAAAGGTTACTATTTTTATAATATTCATCCATAGTTTACAGTAAGAACTAAATAGGTGCGAGCATAAAATCAAATAACCCCAATTGAAAATATGTAACGTAACATTTCTCTACATTCTCTACAGATCCATTGAAATTTTAAAAAAGTATGAAAACAATTAACCCATCTTAATTTAATTTTTTCTACAAAATATAAAAATACCAATTTCAAAATGAATGAATGAATGGTTTATTTACAAAAAATTTACATAGAATTGTTTACAAAGCAAATAAAATGGTAAATAAACACGAAGGTACTCCACTAAAACAAAAATTTTATTTAAATATACAGGGTGAATCTTAGAGTGGGAGTCATAGTTTTATGGGCAATAGTACTAGCAGACGTCAGGAATATGAATCCAAATTTTTTTTTTTGGAAGTTGTAAAATGGCCGAGTTATGAATTTTTTTTAAAAAATTTTTGGTCCAAATGTAATTCCTGTAATTCCGGCGCCGCTGGGCAAGCCTTCCCTGCACTTACATGTGGCAGATTTGCTATTTAATTAAAACCAATCAATAATATTTATATTTTCACTTTTCACTATTATTCCAGAGATACCCACTGAGATACCCAATCAAGAAAGAAAAATGTATAAATTGATTTTTTGAAATACTTACGCAGTTTTAACTTCCATAATGAAAATTGTAATTCAAAATAAAAAATAAAAAAGATTTTAAAAACAGAATTCGATTCAGGACCTCTTATCACTTTTGCCAGTCAGTTGTTAAGGGTCGCTAAACCACAGGGTACTGCTCCTTTACTAACTGCTGACACTGACCTAGTTACAGCAGGTGCATTAACAAAAAGTTGTTCATAGCCCGTACACAATATACGAGTTTAGTGAACGGCCAGACAGAAGACGGAAAGCTAGTGTGGAACACCTATTATTGTGATTTGATTGTGTATTTTTAATATGTCTCAGTTTTTAGTGAAATTTAAAGTGTAAGTTTTGTGTTTGTGTTTAGTGATAATAATTGAGTGAGGTGTACCTTCTATGATGTGTGTGTAGTTTTATTTTAGTGGTGTTTTAGAGGCATTCAAGGTAAAGTAGGTATAGTGTATTAGAAGAAAAAACGATGTACAGATAAAGTCGAGAATAAAGTTGATATGCGTCAAAAAGCAGAACCTCGTGGGTGGTGTGGAAATTTGCCTTACTATTTAATTCCCCGTATTTTATTTGAATCGTGAAGTTTGGCAACAACACACACTGTTCAAGACATGCGTAGTCGGGGTACCCAAATTCAAATAAAAAGGGTTTATTCAACATTAATTTTTCCTTGCACGTTTAAAAAAAAAATTTGTAGTTTCATATGTTCCTATAGTTGAAAGGTGTCACCCCTATGAATATGACCTCCACTCTAAGATTCACCCTGTAGAAAATTCTATTGAATTTTTAATAGTTATTTATGCACCAAGGTAGGCGCATCGAGAGGCGCATTCATAGAATTTATATGGAATACTGTCTCCATTCAACTCTAGAATAAATTAAATAAATTTAAAAAATTAATTTTGTTTAGTAAGTGTTGAATTAAATTTTTACCTATACGTTTGAAGTGGGCCACTTTGAAGGAGATATATAACCGCCCCTGCGCCAAGAGTTGGAAGTGCACCTTTTTTGGTCGAGAATACAGTTTGCAGTTTGCCTGTAGGGCCTCTACAACTAAACTCCACATTCGTGATAAAAAGTTGAACTTTAATGTCTATTATATAAATAACTATTTTATGCAGCAATATATGGTCTACCCTCAAACGTCACTGCAAATAATTCTATTATTTGTGTTATTCTATAGTTTTGGTCATGTTATTTAATATTTGTAAGTATTTTTTTTTTCTTGCAGTTGATATAGTTTCATTATGTCATTGAGTAAAGAAATAGCATAAAGAGGCACAACTGTCAAGGTTTTGAGATTTTAGTTTTGTAATTTTTTGCCAATAGCTTCAGGATTGTCATAAATTTTTAGTGCTACGGGAAGGTATTTGTAATTCGGCTGCATAGTCCTAAATATTGCAGATAATTCTGTAGTTAATAACAAAAAAATAAAAAATGCAACACTAAAATCTCGAAACCTTGATAGATGCGCCTCTTTATTATTATTTATTCAATTATTATATCAAGAATGTGTTTATTATATACAGGGTGTCCCGAAAATAGTGTGCAATACTTTACCAGCTGCTTCTATGACTAAAAATAGGAAAAAAATTTTTTATAAACATTGGTGGAAAAATACTTCCTGAGAAAGGTTTTTATTGAATATCTCCAAAATCATTCAAAGTTAATTATTGAAAATTTACACAGCCGCCACTCTTTTTATGTGTAATAAAATGAACTAGAAATAATTGGATAATTTTAATCAGGGCTGTCCCAAACTGGGGGGTTGTGGGGTGAAAATAACCCCAACTTTTTTGTATGTAACTTTTTCCTATTTTTAACTGTTAAATATGAAATTTTAGAGCTTTCTACGTAAAAAAGTTACTCTTGTTGAATATCGATAAAATGCACCGTTTTTGAATAAAATCGATTTGAACATTTTATGATTTAACTAATTTAATTGTTTTTTAAGTTTTATTACATATATGGATAAAATGCATTGTACGAGATGAGTTTTGTCTCTTAATAATAATAATAATAATAATAATAATAATAATTTGTCATGTGTCATAATAAAGTAAACAAATTTCCATTTTCTTGGATACACATTCTCGCTCGACGTCCTAAAGATTGAGAAGCTCGTAAAGTGTTAAATCTATTTTGTCTTAAATCATTTCCGACCTGATTTATTCTTTGAAGTAGTTCTTCTCGTGTTAACTTCAGTGGCGTAAACTAAGCTCTTCATATAACCCCAAAAGTAAAAATCTAATGGGTTTAGATCTGGTGAACGAGGTGGCCAAGCTATAGGACCACCTCGACCTACCTGAAAAATTTGGATTCAACCAAGTTCGAACATTGCGCCCAAAATGAGCAGGCGCGCCGTCATGTTGAAAATGAATATTTTGTCGAAGCTCGTGTCGATCATTTAACGGTAATAAATCGATAAGGTCATTTTGGAGGAAGTTTAAATACTCTTCTGCATTAAGATCATTGGGTAGTACTATTCGGCCAATTACTTGATGCCCAATGATTTCTGCCCATAAATTCAACGAAAATCTATGTTGGAAATTTGTGCGCCAAACAACTCGTGGATTTTCATCTGACCAGTGATGCATATTGTGCATATTAATTAATCAAAGGTGTCAAAGTGATCTTTTTTGACAAGTCCATTTTTTGTAATCACAGTTGAAAAAGGACCTAGACTTTGGTTCGAAACGTTCAGTTAAGATAAGTTATTGTTTTATAATTGTTTTTTACATATCATATAAATATATATATCTATACAGGGTGGTCCAGATTTTAATACATTAATTTTGAGAGGCGATAGAGAATCGAAAAATAAGGGGACTTTTCTTAATAAACATACCTCGAAAAATGCACCATAGCTTAGATGCAGGGTGTTGAAGTTTCATTAAAAAAAAATTATAATTTAATATCTAAGGAAAGACAAAAGCCATCTTTTTCAAATTTGGCACACCGCCTTTCTATGTAAATCTGCATCTACCATTCAAGTCAAAAATAGTAACAGAAAGTCATTGGCGCAGATATGGGGGTTACATATCCCCTTTCTAGAAATATGTAGTGCGCCACTGGATATTTTTGAAAAAATTATTAAATTGCTAAATTGCCTATGGCATTCTGAAGAAAAACGTATTCTTGTAAAATTTTGATAGAACAAGCCGTTTTCGATTTATTTACAGTTAAACACTTTTGTGTAGGCATAATAAAGGAGATAATAATAGCCCTCCAAACATGCTTTAAAAATATGTTTTATTGATATTTAATAAAAAATTAACAAAAAACAGAACGAAAGAAATTCACATATGTATTTGCAATAAATTCTCAAACTGCCATCTTTCGGCTTCAATACACTTTTGACATTTTCTGGAAATGGAGTTGATTGCCGCCAATATTTGATGTCGATTTTCGCGTAATTGATGGCAAGCTTGACGAATAAATCGGAAACGGCTTATTCTATCAAAATTTTATAAGAACACATTTTCCTTTAGAATACCATAGGCAATTTAGCAGTTTAATAATTTTTTTAAAAATATTCAGTGGCGCACTATATATTTCTAAAAAGGGGATATGTAACCCCCATATCTGCGCCAATGGTTTTCTGTTACTATTTTTGACTTAAATGGTAGATGCAGATTTACATAGAAAGGCGGTGTGCCAAATTTGAAAATGATGGCTTTTGTCTTTCCTTAGATATTAAATTATAAGGCTTTTTTTAATGAAATTTCAACACCCTGTATCTAAGTTACGGTGCATTTTTCGAGGTATGTTTATTAAGAAAAGTCCCCTTATTTTGCGATTCTCTATCACCTCTCAAAATTAATGTATTAAAATCTGGACCACCCTGTATATTATATAATATACATTTTGTTATATTTTCTAGTGTAAAATACTAGAAAACCACTGATACGAATTTTAGATAACAATATTGTATTTATATTCATTTAGAACTATATACAGTGGTTTTCTGGGGCAAACTGTTGAGGTTTGCCTTTGATACTACACTTTTATCTTGACATATTTTGGCAATTTTCTTATTTCTATTTATTTTTTAGAATTTGGCGTGACTCCCAGAATTAAGTTCAATGAATTTCTGTTCGCTAATATCCATTGACAAAACTGGACTCGCGGTAAATGTATTCTTTATACAAGGATACTACGTATAAATTACATGAGTAAAATCTTTTTATTATTCTTATATTTTAACTCTGCTTTGCTAGTTCGAGAAAACAGATACGAGAGATGTCAAAAGTTAATTTTAAACACATCGATCGGGTGTGGTTTCTGTGTTTTAAAAGATGACTTTTTAAGAATTTGTCAAGTGCTGTGTTTGGAAAATGCAATGATGATGAACGTAAGTGACATTAGGACTGTATAATTTATTTATTTATTTATTTATTTATTTATTTATTTACATTACACCATCCAACAGTACTAAAACCAATTACAGGATGGGAAAGTATAATTCATTATAAAAACAAATATGTTAACAAATACCAAGTAAACAACCATTACACAACAACATGTCATATTAGAGTCGTATAGCTTACATAATTAGTTAGACATGTACACCTTTTTCAAAGAACTATAACTACAGCTAAATATGTCTACTCTGTCTTGCAGGTTATTATAGTTTTCACACATAAAATATAGAGGAGAAAATTTTAATAAATTTGTTCGCGGAGTATTAAGGTAGAAAGTACTGCAAAGACGTGCTTCACCTCTGGGAATACGAAATACAAGTTGTTCCAAGAGTTGAGGACAATCAATTTTATTATTTATGAGTTTATTTAAGAAAATCAGGGACTGCGTTTTTCTACGGTCATGTAGGCATAAGATAGAAAACTTATTTAGTAAATATTGTTGAGGTATTCCAACATGAGGGTACACACCATCTACTTTAAATGACAAAAATTTTAAGAAACGTCTCTGAATATATTCCAAACTTTCTGTATAGACACTGTATCCCGATTGCCATATTATGGAGGCATACTCGATCTTAGACTTCACAAATGCATTGTAAAGTAGCATTAATACATGTGTATCAGTAAAACCGTAAGAATTTCTTATAATAAATCCCAAATTTTTATAACAGCTCTTGACAACTTCATTTATATGCAGATTGAATGATAACTTGCTATCAAATATGATTCCTAGATCCTTGACGGACTCCGGCCGATTTAAGGTAACATTGTCTAGTTTATAATCATACCATATAGGAAATATCTTTCTGGAAAATGTCATTACATTGCATTTAGTAGCGTTCAAGGGAAGATTATTTGAAACGCACCATTCATGAAGTTTATTTAGGTTATTTTGTAGCTTGATACAATCAGACATATTATTAACGGAACAAAAAATTTTTACGTCATCAGCATATAATAAGTAGTGTACATCAAGATCTGTTATTATGTCATTGATAAATAACACAAAAAGAAGTGGTCCAAGGACAGAGCCTTGGGGCACTCCAGACGATGCACTAATGTCTTTTGAAATAAATCCACGGCATTCAACATATTGTTTCCTATCAGTTAAATATGATTTGAATAAACCAAGAAGAGGTAAAGATAAGCCAAATTTACCCAGTTTTTGAAGTAAAATGCCATGGTCTAACCTATCAAAGGCCTTAGAGAAATCCGTATAAATTACGTCAACCTGGATATTTATGTCAAGATGTTGGGCAATAAATTGAGTTATACAAACAAGGTTTGTTGTCGTTGATCGATTTCTCATAAAACCATGTTGATGAACTGTAATCTCATGAGTCACCACTGAGCGTTTTTCTAAGAGTATAAAACTATGTTAAGTGATATTTATTAGTCTCAAAATATTTATTGTGGTGTTGTGATGTAAAATTATACTTTAATGTACCTATGCTAAATCTTGTACAAGATTTGAAAATATCTTGTAAACAGAAATATTGTTCAATGTAATACAACAAATCGTTCAGAAATTCAAATTGTTTTCTTTCCCCAACTAGTTGGGAAAATAGAATGGCTTATGGCTTGTGTTTTGTTTGCAAATATAAAAGAAATTCTTGTCAAATTTTTGTAGCAAGAGTTATATATGTTATACTTTAAAACTGTATTTATTATACAGTATATTCACTTTTAAACCAGAGCAGTTTGTGAGTGAATAGGAGATAGTAGTAAAGCGAGAGCACTACACATGCGTGACTGCATGTCGATCTCAGAATGTTAGCGCTCTCGCTTTATTGTCTGCTATTCACTCACAAAGTGCTTTGGTTGAAAAGTGAATATACTGTATATAATAATATACAATATATATCTTGCTTTATATTTATTAAGGCTAATAGTAAAATTATATTTATACAGAGTGAATCTCAAATAGGCCTATACCTAATTATATTTATGCCAGCGATTTTGATATCTTATGAATAACAGTAACATTTTTTTTTGTTTTATTTCCATCATGTAAAATTGTATTTTTGAAAAAGTTTTGAAAGGGCTGATTCCTTGAAATGTTATAAATCTTGGTTATTTCCAGTCAAACAGTATTTTTTTTTATTGGTACCCTATTTTGCTTATTTAAAGTACGCCTCAGAGTGTTTAAATCCAATTTTCAAAAACAAGTGACCATAGCAACATCAATATCCCGAGAAACGTGAAGTGAAAATGTCAACTTTTTAATTATTGATCTGACAGAAGTACCTTGTAACGTGAAATAAAATATTACTGACAAATGTTTCAAAAGCTTCAACTGTGATGACAACAATTAATTTTATGTGACAGATTGCAAATTAATTTTTGTTTTTCTCATTTCGATGACAACTAAAGGTATTTTACATTATTAGTTCTTATTTCCATTTTTTGTAGTAATTATTTATGATTTCAAAGTGTACCAATAAAAAAAAATAGCGTAAAGTATTCGTGCATAACTAGTCTTTAAAACACTTGCTCTATTTCGAGCACTCCGGCTGCGCCGTCGTGCTCGAAAAATCGCACGTGTTTTAAAGACCTTAATATCCACTTATACTTTAATATACTATAAGAGCTCATTGCCTTTGCTGACATTTATTTCCCATTTAGAAAATATTCAATCATATTTTAAGATACTTACTCCTAAAATTAATTTAAACGAAAACTAGACTGGAATTGAATCTCTGCCAAATCTATGATTTATTTAACATAAGTGTCTTTTTATAGCGATGTGACTATGTATGATGTGGAGAGAAAAAAATGTACTCAAGGCTTAAACGTTTTCTTTGTTTTTCAGAAACCAAATAAAGGTATGACTTATTGTACTTAATGAAATATAATGCAGGTTGAAATATAATTAAACATTTAAGATTCACGTTGTATATTTAACTTATATGTAACCGAACATGATTTGTCAATATAATAGGATGATAATACATTCCTTGAATATAATATATGGTATCAAAATTATATACATACGAGTGTTGCCAATTTATTCTAAATAGTAGGTAGTTATTTTATTTTGACATGCACATGTATTTCATTGGTTAATTTGTCTTATTTTAAAAGCAAAGAAGAGAACATATTCTTTGAAACTTAAAAAAATTAGACTACAAATGACTATAATGTATTTTTTATTATAATTATAAAGTATGGTTTTATACTGTTTTGTAATTAATTTATACTGTTAAAATAATAATAATAATTTGATACGTATTTACTTATACAAGGTGAATCATAAGTAATGGTACACAGACCAGCAGCAGATTTCGAACGTAAAAATATTGCGATTTAGCCAAACTTAACTTAGTCCAAAAGTTAATAGTAACCAAGGTACAGGGTGTCAATGTTAAAATTTATTTTTTAATTTTCTCTTGCAATTTAATGAATTTTTATATTCTTCTTGTGAAAATTTATGAGTGGGGGTGAGGAATCATAATACACCTTCAATTTTGGTATAACTCCTAGAGGGCGCTACGTACGCTGCGTTTAATGTGTAAAAATGACCATAACTTTTTTGCTGGCACACATACGGCAGATTTTGCTTAAAAATTATATTCTTCTATCATTTCTTAATAAAAAAGGTATACTTGTTTCAAGTCTCTAAATACAACAGTTTTTGAGAAAAGCGCAAATCAAAAACTCCATGCAAATTCACTATGAGATGAGATTTATTATTTTGGCAGCAAAATTCGACAATTGTTTGTTGAAAATGTTGTTTTCTGTTATGTAGTTAATCCCGTTAGTGTTTATTGGCAAACAACTTTTCAAAATTTCAGACATTACAACAAAACAAATTTAACTAGTAGGCATAAATAATTTTATTCCAAATGGCAAACAATGCATCACAAATAACAACATAACAACGAATACTACAATAAATGTTCAACTTGATCACTTCTCTCATTTCAGAATTCGAAAAAAATATGTGGCGATCAGTTTTTAGGTATTAAAAAAAATTTAGAAAGAAATCAAAAATACAATACTTCTGCAACAATTAATTATTGTTTAAAAGATTGGTTGTTTGACAGGTACTTTTTGTTTTTATGCGTACTTGACAAATATTTATCTTTATTTACTCTGATAATGCTGTATCTCAACGCCTACTTTTAAAAATAATTTTTCACAGTGCATAATGAATACGCATAGAATTTTTGATTCGCACTTTTCTCAAAAACTGTTGTATTTAGAGACTTGAAACAAGTATACCTTTTTTATTAAGAAATGATAGAAGAATGAAATTAAGAAGTGAAATCTGCCGTATGGGTGATGGCAAAAAAGTTATGGTTATTTTTACGCATTTAACGCAGCGTACGTAGCGCCCTCTGGGAGTTATACAAAAATTGAAGGTGTATTATGATTCCTCACCCCAAATAACCCCTACTCACAAATTTTCACAAGAAAAATATAAAAATTCATTAAATTGCAAGAGAAAATTAAAAAATAAATTTTAACTTTGACTCTTGGTTACTATTAACTTTTGGACTAAGTTTGGCTAAATCGCAATATTTTTACGTTTTAAATCTGCTGTTGGTCTGTGTACCATTACTTATGAAGCACCCTGTATATAGTATATACAATTCTATAAAATTTGTTTTATTATATAGTTTCTTATCTAATCATATACAGGGTGTTCCAGTTTTTTGTAGCAGGACTTTAACAGTCGATAGACAATTGAAAATTATTAAAAAAAGTTCCTATAAACATAGGTTGAAAAATGCTTAGTTTTCGAGATACAGGGTGTTAAAGTTTGAAAATAAATACGGATTTATATTAATATTTCCAGAATGCTAAGAAGTATCGAATCCAAACTTGCCAATTCTTTACATATAAATTAGAGGCCTATTTTAGAATAACAAACTACTACTTTACTTAACCATGGGCGTAGATATATGGATTTACTAAGGCTCTTTTTTACAAAAAAGTAGTACGCCACTGATATTTTCCCATGTTTTCCATTTAATTCAATAAAGCAAGAAAAAACAAAAATATAATGTCTCTTGGCACTTTTTGATATGACAAGCCGTTTTCCAGAAAATTTACATTTAATCATTTGACGCACGCATCTGGACGAATTTTAGACAAACTTGAAGTCGCTCAGAATTTCACCAAATATGATGGTGCGAAAAGTCTCTTAAAAATAAAGAATGAAACATTTAAAATATTTATTGTAAAAGTTTATTATCATGTAAATCAAAATTTTTATAACACAAATGTGTTAAAACGCAACGGTCGAACTAAAATAAATTATTAGAAACACAAACACAAAAGCTAGCAACATATAAAAGTGTCTTACTTCATTACAAGCATCATTAACGATGTTTCGTTCTTTCTTTTTAAAAGACTTTTCGTACCATCAAATTTGGTGAAATTCTGAGCGACTTCAAGTTTGTCTAAAATTCGTCCAGATGCGTGCATCAAATGATTAAATGTAAATTTTCTGGAAAACGGCTTGTCATATCAAAAAGTGCCAAGAGACATTAAATTTTTGTTTTTTCTTGCTTTATTGAATTAAACTAAAAACATGGGAAAATAACAGTGGCGTACTACTTTTTTGTAAAAAAGAGCCTTAGTAAATCCATATATCTACGCCCATGGTTAAGTAAAGTAGTAGTTTGTTATTCTAAAATAGGCCTCTAAATTATATGTAAAGAATTGGCAAGTTTGGATTCGATACTTCTTAGCATTCTGGAAATATTAATATAAATCCGTATTTATTTTCAAACTTTAACACCCTGTATCTCGAAAACTAAGCATTTTTCAACCTATGTTTATAGGAACTTTTTTTAATAATTTTCAATTGTCTATCGACTGTTAAAGTCCTGCTACAAAAAACTGGAACACCCTGTATAATATAAAACCAGTCAACTAAGCCGCACAAATCGCCTAGATAATCATATTGCTGTTGGTTTTTATTTCACAAATGGTCTACAAAAGGGGGATATGTAGAGTAATTTAATTCATCTAGAAATTAAATCTATTGAGCACATCAAATAAGTATATAAATGAAAATGATACTTTCTTTAAAGTAACGTAAATAAAAGTAGGTAACTATTAGTTATGTTTTATAAAATGACTACAGTCTCTAAGAATATAAAACGAATTTTATTAAATAATCGCAAACCAACATATTTTATAGGTACCTCTACATACAGTGTGACCCATTTGAAAGTGGGACACCTCTGTAAAGTGGATATTTTTGGTCCGATTTTAATCAACTTTTTTTTAGATTGTTGCTCATGGAAAACCGCATTTTGTGACAAATCGATAGATTTCTATCATAAAAGTCAAGGCCTACCACTTTGCAATTTTCTTGGAGCGAAAATTCGAGAAATCGTATTAGCGATTTTTTTACATGAAAACTAAGTACGCTACTGTATTCAGAGTCCCCGTCTGTACCAAATTTCATCCATAATACCGCGTGTTAAAAATGACTCAAAAACAAATTATATTATTGGGACGATTATTTGAACACTTCTAAGTATAAATTAATTTTTAAAAGTAATAGTATCAATTTTAAACATGCGGTACTTTTGGGTGAAATTTGGTACAGTCATTTTAGGGGACGCTGAATACAGTGGCGTACCTACTTAGTTTTTATGTACAAAAATCACGCATATGATTTCTCTAATTTTCGCTCCAAGAAAATTGCTAAGTAGTCTCTGATTTTTATGATAGAAATCTATCGATTTGCCACAAAATGCAGTTTTCCATGAGCAGCAACAATCTAAAAAATTTGATCAAAATCGGATAAAAAATATATAGCCACTTAACAGAGGTGTCCCGCTTTCAAATGGGTCACTCTGTACATGGAAATCAGATATGTTTTTCGTCAGTTTCGCCCTTTATAAGACCCAAGGCGTAGTTCGAAATATAAGATGCGGCCATGCTGCAGCAATATTTAAAACCCCAGTTACAAATATTTGTAAGGGTGTTATATGTTTAGTTCCTATACCATAGTAATCTAACCCACATTCCACAGTATTCCATCTTCTCTATAGTAGTGAAGTGTTTACTTACATTTGTAAGTGCTAAGGGTTCCTGGGGGATAATGGTTTGATGAAAGGGGGATATACTTAAGAAACTATTGCACACAGTACGAAATTTGACGACCTTCACAATAAAGTAAGTAGGTATCAATAATGTATTTATACTGACTCGGTTAAATAATAAGTAAATGAAACAATAAATTTTCAATTGAAATTTGCTTATAATTAGACAGGTTTTTGATTTAAACATGTTTTTTATTTCCCAACTAGGATCATCTGCCCAAAAATATATTAAATTTTGTTAGAATAATTGTTAACTCAAACTAAAAAATATAAAAATACAAAGGCCAGTGTATGTTCAGGGTGATTATTTATTTTTTTACACCCCCCCTTAACTTTGTTATTTTTGGAAAAAGAAAAAAATTGTAATGACATACGTTTTAGTTATTATTACGTAGATTTTAAATACGATATTAGAAAAACAATCGAGTAACGCCAAAAAAAGTTATAATACTTGTGCTTTTTGTTTGATAACGCATACTATATATTTTTGCGGAATATGAAAGAGCATGAAAATGGCTTTTCAAAAATATATATGTATTACTGTATATTTATCTTTTGCAGTTTTTGAACTATTTACTTTTTCGTACAGCATATTACTACAAAAGATTCAAGTTTATTGTATTTATAAGTGTTTTTAGTGTTACTCAATTGTTTTTCTGATATCGTATTTAAAATCTATACAAAAATAACTAAAACTCCTGTCTTTACACTTTTTTCTTTTTCTAAAAATAACAAACTTAAGGGGAGTGTTAAAATATAAATGGTGACCATGTTCAACGTAACTTGCTACCCCCATAATTTCCTTATTTATAAGGTAGTAAAAAAATTAAAAATTTCCTCTTATTGCATTTTTCACATACTTTTTAAATATCTTATCAGATCATATCTCGTCTTTTTCAGATAATGATTGTTGTAAAGATAAAATAAATATAATTTATCTGTTATTGCAAACGGTTTTTTATTAATAACTTCCTTAATATTACTCGAAATATACAAGTATTATATATTTTTGAAATCGGAAAAAATAGCCAAATCCAAATATGTAAAAATATATAGGGTGTTCCATTAAAGAAAAACACATTTTTTCGCACCCACTGTATATTTTCTGATATGGACATGATTTGATAACATATTTAAAAAGTACATGAAAAATGCAATAAGATGAAATTTTCAATTTTTTTATTACCTTCTAAAATAAGGAAATTATGGGGGGTAGCAAGTTACGTTACGTACGTATACTTTCGTGAATCAGTTCCAAGAAATATACGCTTTACTACACGTAAATGGTAAATTTTTGGCAATACATAATATTATGAACAGAAATGTAACAATACTATGAATTAAAGCTTTAATTATATGATTTTAATTTGTAAATTTTTTATTTGATTATTATTATTCTTATATTTCTTATACTACCAGAAATTTGAGGAATTAAAGGTAATCTTATAAAGGAAAACGTATTTCCCTGATTGTGGACGTAATAATAATTATAATTATATGTTCGTAATTCTGCTCTGAGTACGTTCATAAAGGCTTATAGAGTACACTTTTCTTACCGCGGTAACGTTAAAGTCGTTCAAAATTGAATCACGGTTTCCCAAGGTAATTCATGAAAGTGTTCAAAAACGGTTCCAGAGTAATCCTTTTGTCACGCTTTAGACTGCGGGAACAGTTGCCGAGTATGCGCAATGAGTAGTATTACGCTTCTATAATAGTGAAATGTGAATTGTGTTGTCAAATATTAAAAGTCATCGACGTTATAGTGAAAATACTAATTTCCTATCGCAGTGAGATGGAAAATTACACGTTTCTTATTACCAACGGCGGTCCTGTGATAAACGACGATAAAGTAAATGTCAAATGTCAAGTAATGTTACGATAATCGTTCACAAATGTTGAGTACAAAGTAGTCCAAGGGTAGTACTTTTCTGATTCCATTACAGAGTAATGCATTACCATGACCAAGTGAATATGAACGCACCCTGACTGGAAAGGCGAATCTGGCATCTTATCATGGCGGCCAGCTGGGGGGGGGGTGTCAGTTTGTGACACTCAATGTGGAGTCTATTTTTATTTAAGAAATTCGTGAATTTTGAATTTTGACATTTTTGTTTGACAGAGTACAGAACAGACTTAACAGAGTACAAAGATTCTACAATTTCTGCGAAAATATTGGAATAGAATAGTTAGTTTTGTAAACTGTAAATCTCATTTGTGAATAATAATACCGTTATTTAGATTATTCTAAACAATCACAAGTATGTCGGAAAAACCAAAATTAGATCTTGGAGTGCTCGAAGAAGATGACGAGTTTGAAGAATTTCCCGTTGAAGGTATAGTTTGAGGGTTATGTTTAAATGATTTGCATAAAATGTTTTTTTTTTAGATTGGACTGGCAAGGACAAAGATGAACAGGACATCAGTGTCTGGGAAGATAACTGGGAAGACGATAATATTGAGGATGATTTTAATAAACAACTGAGGTAATTATTATTCTAATGGTTCAGCTGGTGTAGAATATTTTGTTAAACTTGAAAACGCAAAGCGAGAGATCAACAATTCTTTTAAATATCCTCCAAATCTTTAATGATCACAAATTCGGAGTCTTGGTGAATTAAATTTGTGACTATGTACTCTGTCCTGCAGTAAATTTACTTTCCAAAAGACCAATTTATGTGTGAATCAGACATAGTATAAGTGAGAGTGATATACATTCAGTGAAGACTGCTGATCATTATTTTGTTGCGGAAATATTACATTCCAGTCAATCCTCGATGTGCTGTGCTTTCACCGAGGCTTTCACTGAGCAGTATGCCTGTTTTACTACTAGGAAAGTAAACTTACTGTATATGCCGTTATTAACACAAGGTTGTCACTTTTCAAATTGTGAATTATGGGATAGGAACATTTTTTGTAGTGATGATAAAATGACCGGTCATTTATTTTGTGTCAATTGACCGCCATTATTGACGGTCGTGCGTCAGCAACTTTGGTTCTATAACATTTTGCATTAAAATTTGTCAATTCATAGACATTGTACGTTATAGAGACGATCATTTGATCGAATTCCAAAGTATTGGTACTCAGTCGACGCAGAATTTAATGCACTACATTTTTGGTAATAGTGAACATTTTGATTAAACACTTTGTTCGGAGGAGTTCGAGAAAAACTGGAGAAAGTCCGAAAATTTCGATGTTATTTTAACATCACGGCTGAAGCTCCCTCGGAAGCTCCACTTAGAAATTGGGGCAAACTCAGATTATTCATACTAGACACCTACTTGAGGGATTAAAACAGTTTCCACAACTCCACCGATTTTTGGAAGGCAGAATTCTAATTTGCTTAGGCTATAACCTCATATATTTGAAATCGGAAAATCTAAATTCAAAGTTTATAAAATATACAGGGCTTTTAATTTAAAAAAGTATATGTTGTACCTGTACGTTGTACCTACTTCAATTTATTAAATTTAATGTCAAAGATTCTTATACGCATTCTAATAGTCTTCACTAAATATACAAACCAGCTTTCGAGTTTTTCACATATCTTTAAAAATAAAAAAAGAGTGGTCAAATGTGCCATGTGGTTTTATATTTATCTGGGCCGGCATCTCCTTCCTCTAAAAAATTACCTTAATTGTTTCTTGTTTATGTTGTTAAGATTATGTGTTTTAGACCATGTAATGGATAGATAGCATTTTATCTCCTCAAAACATGTTACATGTGTACGGATAACATAGTATAAGGAGAATGGTATGTCGGGTTGCCGTCTAATTTGTGTATCTACTGCGCATTACGTCGCTCAGTTTAAAAAACGTTGAAAGTCGGTTGTAATTTCACACGTTTAATTTTTATTTTAATAGTTTTAATAATGTTAATGAATGCTTGTGCTGTGGCTGGGTGTAACAATTATTACGCGAAGACAAAACAGGGTTCTCAGCAAAATCCCAAAATGAAATTCCCTGACTTTTCCAGGTATTCCCTGACTTTTTCAACAATTTTCCAGAAGTTTTTATCTAAATTTATTTAACAATTTTAAAAGATTTACAAACATAACAAGTTTATTATCTAATCTAATATACATAACTCGATTCTTGAGTTTTAAAAGTAAAAACAATTATACAACAAAAATAAACTCTGTAAAATTTACATTAACATTTGTACTTAATCGAAGCTACCTAACCAATCACGAGTCGGTTATTGGTTGCATGCGCGGTTGGTCTCCTACCAGTGGCGTGCGGCACAAATTCCTTGACTTTTTAAGAATATAATAAAAATTCCCTGATTTTTACCAAAAAATTTTAAATTCCCTGACTTTTGCCTGACTTTTTTCCAAAACTTGATATTCCCTGACTTTTTTCCAAAACTTGATATTCCCTGACTTTTCAAGGTTTTCCAGGTTTTCCAGGTCGCTGAGAACCCTGCAAAAAGGTACTGACATCAAATATTTTACATTTCTCCGCGTTGAAAAACTCGCGAAAGTATATGGATCAACGATAAAATTAATTTGAAAAATAGCAGGTTAATTTTTTATTTCGCCGGTTTATCCTTTTCATTACCTATTATCTGTTTATAGCACGTATTTCTTCTGTACATTTCAACCCAACAGAATCAATAGATTTTGAAGTTCCTTTATATTTTCCTCAGAAATAGTTCAAATAGTAGAAATTTAAGATATGATGCAGTTCCAACTGTTAATATGCCTGGTGCTGTTTCTTGACTGTCGTAAAAGGAAAATAAATTGTGATGGATCGCTTAGGTTGGAAAAAATATTAAAAATAGACTACTAATTTTAGGTTAGAATTCCAACTAACAAAAAGCATCTTATTTTATTAGATAGCCAATTAAAACTTTATTAATAATGCACTGAACAAGATTTTAGTTGATGGTACAGAAATCAAGTAAAAATTTTAATAAAATTGACAATATATTCGTATTCGATAATTTTAGAAAATACATATTTTTGAGGTTAATTGTGATTTCACCCCTGCCACTTTTTAAACTGAGTGACATCACCATGCCTGCGCGCGGGCATACCATTCTCCTTATACCATGTACGGATAATATACTCTTCATTTGTTTTATTTTAGTTAAATTTATTATGAATTGTAGGTGTATAGTATAGTTTTCTGCTATATATTTTTTTACATAATTTTGTTAGAATACATTGATTATTCCGTTAATAAATATTTATTAATTTCAGGGCACAACTGGAAAAACAGAGGGCTAAACCTGCTGGAAAATAAAATGTAATATTAGTCTAATTTTTAAGTAATAAAATAAATTAATTGAAATGGATTCCTTTGCATTTAAATAATAAAGTTAAATTCACTATTATTATATTTAACATTATTATAAACAAGGATTGTCAAATCCTGTTAAGCACTTCCATATACCTACCTAATCATCTTTCTAGCTTCATAAAAATAAAGTAAGTATTACATCAAATCAGTGAAAAGGATATACTTTGATAAATTGTGACCACTTTACATATCTCCAGTTTATTTATTTATTTACTCATTAATTGTCCTACACACATGTTTAATGTGTTAGTGGAACGCAACTCTTTAATTTTAAATGACTGCTCTGAATGAATTTAGTCTTCAAAGTTTTGTTACAACATTATATCTTAAAATCAGCTGCAAAACAGATTTCATGGAACTATTTGCAAATTAACTAATCACATGAAGTATATGAGAAGAGAACCACGACACGTTAAGCATTTAAAATAATCATTGCTGAAAACTATTCGGAAATTTTCCCAAACTGAAAGTAGGTTAGGGATTCACATCAAAAGATGTGATTATTGCAAAGAGAATCCGGAAACTCTTCACAAATCATCAGCTGTGTGAAAGCCTTATGAACGGAACAGGAATCTACTTGACATTCAATCTGCACATGAATTCAGAGTGTGCCATACACAAGTGAGGCAAAGTCAAAACCTTCTAATCGACTAAGATTTCGACTTCCACTCAAAATGAGAGATGAATAATTTATAACATCTAACAAGAGGGACAGACAGTTGTCGAATAGAGCGAGAACAAATTTCGACACTATTATCGTATACGCGTTCAACTAGACTATATATATTTTTTATTTATTTTATTTGTAGTGCAGTTTACTCAGGCGCGTGCTGACCCTATAGGCGGCCCGGGCAAATAACGCCTGGAGGGCCCTCGAACGAATGAAATGCGCTTCAGGCGAAAATATTAAATTATTCAAGGAAATCCTAAATGAACGAACAGAATTTCAGTTAGAGAATAATCTTGAAACAATTGATTTCATAGGCACCATATTTTCATGTGCGTTAAAAAATCTAAAAATAAATATTCATGTCATAAAAATGCACAATTTCTTTTTTATTGTTCTAATATCTACAATATATGTATACTTAACTATAAGATAACAAAACATAGTAACTAAAGTAACTCGAATTGTTTTTTAACGAAATGGCCTAGAGCCAGAGGTGGAGAAAGCCTCCAGCCGCCGGCCGTGGAGGGCCCCCTGGGAAGTGTTCGGTAGCCCGGTGGGCCAGCACGCGCCTGAGAAGGTGGTTTTTTAAAGTAGTCTGTAATTTATTTTTCGGTGAATTTCTAAAAGATTCAGGATTATATAATTTTATGATATTGAACTCTACATTTTCTTGTAAGTATGTATAGACTGTATATAGTGTCAGAGTTACATTTTTCAGATATGAGATCAATTTTGTTTCTTGTTTCATAGACGTGTTTTGTCAGTCTTCAAAATGATCTTTATGCTCACTTACAAATATCAGATTCATACGTTATTTTTAATAAAAACATCTCTACAGCTCTCCGTCTGTTTTATATTATACATATATACAACATAAGCATCTCTTTTGTAGTACAAGAATTCATTGTATATCAACAGAATTACCCCAAAAAATAATTCCGTATGTTATTCTGGAGTTTATATATGCTTGATATGCTGACAGCGCAGCATCAGTGTTTATATTTTCTGGAATTATCTTCAATGCATAGCAGTAACTGGCAATGTTTTTTGCTAAGTAATTTTATGTGCATATTCCAATCTAACCTTCTATCTATATGTATACCAAGGAATTTCACGTTTTCAATGGAAATTATAAGGCCTTATATTTTATTAAAATGTTTTCATTTATTCTGTTTGTAAAATATAATGTTTGCATTTTCCTAATATTCAACTGAAGATAATTTAATGAGAAATAATCTTCAAGTATGTCTAGTGTATAGGAGACTTCGGCTATTAGTAATTCTTTGTTATTCTCATCAAATATCACATTAATGTCAATCAGCATAGAGTACTTTATATTCATTGGCTATATTTGGAATTTCATTTGTAATTTGTATACAGTACCCCACAAAATTTTATGTTCAACTTGGAAACAAAGATGGGTTTATAGTACGAAAAGCGTGAATTAAAAAAGAGAAAACAAACGGTGAATGTGTAACGCCCACACGGAGAGTGACAGCGGTAAAGACAGCAAATTAAAACACCTAAAAACTTGGGCAAAAAAACACCGCCAAACGAATTTAATAGACAATGCTGGGTCTTATGCTGTGTCAATGAAAGCATCAGTAAATATCGTTTTAAGTATGCCGCTTACTCATGTGGTCGACTTACACACGGTAAGTGATACCCTATTAAATTCTTTTGGCGCCGTTTTTTCCCAAGTTTTTAGGTGTGTCAATTTAAAATTGAATGGAGAGAGAGGCGTGTCTCTAGTGCTCTGGTATCTGTCTTTATTTTATACCCATTACTGATATTCTCTGTTCTTGTTTTCAAGTTGAACATAAAATTTTGTGGGGTACTGTATAAGATACGTATATAGTTATAGTAACGGGCCTAATATTGATCCTTGCGGTACACCACAATCTATAACTATTGGTTTTCCGATTTCAGCAGATTCCCATTTTTGTCTCTCTACTACAAATTGAAACCAATTTGCGAGATACGAGATATGACTCCAGAAGGGACAGTGATGTTCCTCTTATACCATACCTATACATCAGTTTTTTGCAGTTTACTGTGATTTACACTAAATGCTTTTAATAGGTCAAGCACATTGATAACATGGTTTTGTTATTGTTCAATGAATTTAAATTTTTTTCATTATATACCATTCTGATATGATTTATCATTACTCTATTCTTCATTGATATAACACTAATATCGGCCTAGGCCGATAAATGAATTGAAGAAAAATGCAAGGCTTACAATAATCATCATTAAATATTAAAGTATTTATGGTATAATGAAAAATACGGAACGACACACGGCCGATACGTAAATAACAGACGCGATTGATAGTAAAATCTCGGCTTCGCCTCGATTTTACAAACTTCAATCTTGTCTGATATTTGCTACATATAAATACACATTTATTGCAAGAATTTTTAGACAAAAAATTACAAACAAAGGTGAAAGATTCCGCAGAGCGTGTTCTCACTTACACCTAATTTTTTAAAAATATTGTATAGAATATAGATTGAAAAATGAATATAAAAATATAAGTAATAAACATCAAGTGAAGTCATAATATATAAAAGGTACATATGGTGCCAGGCAGAGCTGGGCAAAGTTACTTTAAAAAGTAACTAGTTACTAGTTACAGTTATTTCATTAAAAAAGTAACTTAGTTACATAATAACTTAGTTTCTATTTTTAAAAAGTAACTAAGTTACTAGTTACTTTGTGAAAGTAACTATTTTCTATAGTTACATTTATAAGTTACTTATTTTATATTTAATGTTACATTTTGTCACTTGTTGGAGTTACTGGTTAATTTTTTCTGTGATTAGTATACTGAGTAAAGAATAAATAAAACAATAATTAATTTGTTTCAAAAATTTTACTCACCAAAAGTAACTGTAGTCACCAAAAGTAACTTTAGTTACCAAAAGTAACTTTAGTTACCAAAAGTAAAAGTTTTCGTTAGTTACTTAAAAAAGTAACTACGTTACAGTTACAGTTATTTGTATTATTAAAGTAACCAAGTTATAGTTACAGTTACCGAAAAAAGTAACTAAGTTAGTAACTTTAGTTAAAAGTAACTAGTTACTGCCCAGCTCTGGTGCCAGGTAATACGAAAAAAGAATATACATATATTTAATACACATAAAGTGACAAACATTACTTAAAACTACAGAAATTATCACATGTGGCTTATAAAATCTTTGGCTTGTTTTTTAAATGTTGGTTAAATGTTATCGGCCCTATGACATTAATAACTATTACCATGGCCTGATATGAATATTATAGCTATTAACACATATCTAGGAATGTTAGAGTATCATAACTGCCGCAGATGTTGGTTTGAAATCCGAGCTCGTAGAGAAAATATTTTAAAACATCTAAGGCTGTTGTGATTCATAACATCCGTGACTTGTTCAATAGTTTCTCGGTTTCAGAAAATAAAGACATTATTAATAGATATTAAAAGAAGCAGGAGCAGTAGTGATACATTTCAGTATTTAATTATTATATATATTTCATCTGTTGGCAGTTGTTGACAGATCTGTATTGTAATATTACCGTACAAGCTGTTGGCATGGCAATAAATATTACTGTACAAATTTAGTTACAACTTACTTACCACTTACCAAGCCTACTTTTGTATATGTAAACAAAGGATTAATATCCAGAAACCGATAAAGATTGTTAAGTGAATACAGAAATAAGAATTTCTTATCTTTTTCATTTCCATGGTAAATTTGATGTCTTCGTGTAGGCTATTACGGTAGGATAGGTTTTAAAATTCCCACGTTAGACTCCGACCGCTATAAGAACAAGCCACCAACGTCATCAAAGAATATCTGCGCGGTCGTCCAACGAAGTCCCGCCCTCTAGCATAGGCGTATCATCATATTTTTAAAATCTGTTATTCGCAGCGTTGAGTTTGCTAAATGCACGTCACTACTTACTTTGTAGAAGCATGGTATCGCCAAAGCTAGCGCAGCCGTTGCAACGCCCCTGGCTTGTTCTTATAGCGGCCTAACTCTACTATCATATTGAAGATGGTTAAAACAACATGCAAGAATACAAAATAATGAATGTTGAACAGGTTTATGATTTACCCCCCCCCCAAAAAAAATCAACATGTTTTGAAATCCACACTATGTATGGTTTCATAATGACCATTTATTAACTGTTGCCACATTTATCTTTAATATTTTACTTCGCACACATGAATGGGTATTAAATAGATATTAAATCAAATAATGCGATTTAACAGCATTAAAAGTATACATTACGGACCATTTTCCTATCGTTTTACTTTTAAAATTGGAAAAAAACAGAAATATTAACATGCCAGAAAATCAATTTAAAAAATACATAAATTACGAAAAAATAAAAAAGAGCTTGAGAAATGAAAAATGGACCGAAATTTACAGTAATGATAACGTTGATGAAATTGCCGAAATGATAACGAACAAACTACAAACAACAATTGATATAAACACAAGACTAATTAAAATTAAAAAATCAGAAAAAAAGAGAAAAGAATGGATAACACCCTGTCTCATAAAATCCATAAACACAAAACATGAAATGTATAAAAATTCTGTAAAATATCCTCATGACAGAAAACTAGACTACGATTACAAAACCTATAAAAACAAATTAACTCAACTAATACATAAAGCAAAAAAAGATTTCTATAAGTCAAAAATAAATAAAGATAAAACAATACACAAAACTTGTGGCAGACAGTCAATCACATTTGCAATAAAAACCAGTCTCAAACCATAATAAATACAATAAAAACGGAGAACAATATACTCATTTCAAATAAACGGGATATCGCAAACACTTTCGTTGATTATTATAGTGAACTTGGGGGAAAAATATGCCAAAAAAATCAATATACCAACTAATTATTGAAAATTGCAGAACAGTAGAAAACTCACTTTTTCTAAGCCATACAAATATATCAGAAATAATAAATACTATTAAACAACTAAAACCAAAAAAAGCTCCTGGTTATGATAATATACGAGCAGAATTACTAAAACAAATCGCAAATGAGATAGCTGCTCCTCTTGCATATTTAGTTAACAAAAGTATTGATAAAGGACATTTTCCAAAAATATTTAAAATTGGTATAATTAAACCGCTACACAAAGGAGGCGATTCCATCGAGCATAGCAACTATAGACCAATATCGGTTATATCTAATATAGCAAAAGTGTACGAAAAAATACTAAAATCCAGATTTGTCAAATTTATTGATAAATTTGAAATACTTTCTGATAGGCAATATGGATTCAGAAATGGCAGATCAACGGAAAATGCAATAGTAAGTTTAACGCAATACATTTACAACTGTATGGACAGTAGCACTCCGTGTGTCAGTATTTTTTTAGACCTCGCAAAAGCGTTTGACACTGTGTCACAAAAAAATTTTTAATAAACTCCACAATTATGGCTTTCGAGGCAATGTACTTAATTTGATAAAGAGTTACTTTACCGGTAGAACCCAATTTGTAAAAATTGAAGGTGAGCTTAGTTATGGTAGAAACGTAAATTACGGAGTCCCCCAGGGGGAACAGTACTGGGACCAGTTTTCTTTATATTATATATAAACAGCACGTTAAAGTTAAATATTGAAGGTACAATGTTAAGTTTTGCAGATGACACAGCAATTTTATACCAATCAACTTCCTGGAACAGTCTAAAAGTGAAAATGGAAAATGACTTAAAGAAAATAAAAAATTTATTTGATTATAATATATTAACTATCAATTATAACAAATCTCGGTATTTACCATTTACTTCATACTGCACTAACCTACCTGACATGGGACCACTAATTATTCAAAATAATACAGAAATTCCGGAAGCTCAATCAATAAAATACTTAGGAATAATAATCGATAGACATTTACGATGGAATTTGCATGCACAAAGCATAATAAAAAAATTAAGATGTTTACTTTCCAGATTCAAACATTTAAAAAATTATCTTCCACAAGAACAAATTATTACTCTATATTATCCACTTGTACAATCGCATCTATGCTACGGAATACTAGGATGGGGAGGAATAACCGACAATTACTTGAACAGTTTAAATATAATCCAAAAATGGATACTTAAAATTATTTATAACAAAAACTTGACTTACCCTACAGATAACCTATATCAAGAGAGCGGAATTATGGATTTAAGACAACTTTTCTGCCTACAGATAATAATCTATGAATACAAAAATAAAGAAATAAAATATATTGAACACAAGTATAACACAAGACATAAACAGACCAGTTGCCTTAAAATGAAATCAGGAAAAACAATTGGCCAAAGAAATTTCACCTATCTTAGCCCTCGAATATATGACATATTACCCATCGAGATAAAAAACATAGAAAAAATTAATTTATTTAAGAAAAGGTAAAATCTTGGATGCTAGAAACACCCAGAAAAATTATACATGATATAATAAATCAAAATATTTTAGCATAAACCGTTTGTAATTGTATACTTATGACATCTTTTGTGCACTTGGTTTTTCTTTTGCTACTACTATTTGTTAAAATAGAATAGCTGAGTACAAAATGGTTATGCCGCTGAAAGACGCTCTTAGTTATAAGTTATAGTTATAGTTATAACTTCTATAGAAACCTATATATTATTATAGAATTTAATATATGTATGTGTGTATAGTATGTATGTTATGTATAGTATGTGTGTTGTATGTTTTTGTGTGTGGGTGTGTGTATGTGTGTGTGCGCGTACATGTGGGTATGTATGTATGTAAGTAAATATGTGTATAAGTATATGTATGTGCCCTTTTTAAAAGTCACGCACAAGTGGTTGAGGCCACTTCAGTGAACTATCCCCAGTTTATTTTCCATTTATTTACTTGTAATTTATTATAATTATATAATTATATTGTAATATTCTAATTGTAATTTATACTTATTGTAATTTGTTCTTTTTGTTCTTCTTTTTGAAAATAAACTTATATTATTATTATTATACAAAGTTGACCTCAAATTCTGAAAAAAATTAATTTAAATCTTAACACTATGGCCTTTAGAGTTGCTTACATTTTGTAAATATTACTGCATATTGTTGTCATCAATGTATTTATTATCAAATAGACTGGGCGCTAACAAATATTCCGTTTTAAAAACCGTTAGGATTGATTCGGGTTTATGATTTACATTCAAAAAGATGTAGAGAATGAAATTCTGAAGGTTGTCAGAAAAAATTATATTGTCAAAGTAGCTCGGCAATTTTGTATAAAACCGTTAAAAGATTATGCCTTAAACATTTCAGATTGAAATATTAAATGCTTTTTATTTTATAATGGTTTTAAGGGTTCCGCACACCACAAATGAGCGTTATGGTGAGTTCGAAGATATGACCGTTAAGAGTTAAATTTGTATTTAATATTTATGCTGTTTTGGATTTCATCTTACAGAAAAAAAACTATTTAATAAAAATAAAAAACTTTTACTTCATCGCTACATCGATTTCATCAATAATTTCTATAATGGGGGTGAAAAAAATAAACTTCCAGTAATTCTGTTTTCATTCTCTAATTTTTTTGAATGTAAATCATAAATCCGAATCAATCCTAACGGTTTTTAAAATGGGATGTTTCTTGGCGCCTGCACAACAAGGCTTAATTTCATCGAATTATTAAATGTGAATTTACCAAAAATCATGGAAAATCCTGCCTGATAATTCATTCAGTAATGTTTTCCAAAAAAGCCTACTTTGTTATTGTCAGCTGGGCCCTTATAGTGTACTTTTTTTTATTGACCATCATTTCTTGAAGGATAAACTTATTATATCTCATAGATGCCGTAAGTAAGGCAAGACTGGGGTGGAATCAGCAGTTTAGTTTCATAGCAAATACCCATAAAATACACTTTAAATTGTGTTGCACAAAGGAGTAAAGCAAAGAGTGATTTGTTATTTTTCTATTTCAGAATTCTTAAATATAGGTACATATAATTTTACATATAATCTGCATCAAATCTCTCGGATTCAGTTCTAGCTCCAACTGCACAAGAAAGTAACGACTGTATAGTTCTTTCTTCTCCACTTCCATAAATATAGCCATTTGCCTGGAAAAAAAATAAAATTTTGTAGAGCCCATAAATACTCTTACTATAGATGAGGTATTGAAAGAATTCTAAAGTAACTTCTGATTTATTTACTAGTGTCATAGGGGAAGAATAATCTTTGCTAGTGTAAAATGTAGAATTCTAACGATGATTAAGTAGATTTGAATTATACAAACTGTTTTCGAAAGTGGTAATTTTCTTTTTAACTGACAAGTCATTTGCTCTAAACATGATTTTTCTATTGCGATTATAAGTGTCTCGTTTGAGAGAGGGAGTGGCAATGGACATTTCTGATCATATTTATTTTTCAGTTTTGATGCCAGATTTAAAAACTTTAGTTATTTCTAACATTAACTCTTGTTCGTTATTGCTATAATGTGCACCGTTTTCGAGACAAATCGATTTGAACTTTTTATGCTTCCTTGCATAAGTTTCCCAATGATTACTAACAATGAAATGTTGGCTTTTTGTATGATATGTGTCGATTACCACAGTCCATGCTCCCTCAAATTATATGAGTTCGATCGAACGCTGCTTTACTATATGCAGTGTGAAAATACGAAAACACTGTATATTCATTACCCATATATTTATTTATGGACAGTTACCTCAAGCAAAATCAGTTATTAAGAAATGCAAGTAAAAAAATAACATTACTTTCCTGATTTTTTACTAGCCATTTTATTAATTATTTGGTCATAATTATTATAATTTATTATTTATTAATAAAATTATTTTCTTAGTACTAAAAAACGTTTTGCCGATTGTGCCCTATCCGGTATGCACGTCCCTATTGTCAGGCCATAGCTACAGATGCTACGGTGCTGTATAAGAATAAACCTGACCTAGTAACAGCACTTTATATTTTTAAATTATCCCAACCGGTGCAAATCTTTAACTACATTCAGGGTGTTTCAGAAAGCTTAGGTCAAAATTTGCAGGTGAATTCTACATAAAAAATAAGGCTATTTTCTTTAATAAACATGTGTCCTAAAATGCTTCATTTCAGAGTTACAGGGCGTTTAACTTTCATAAAAAAAATGATTAGCCATATCTTTCAAAATAATCAGCCGATTTTTTTCAGATTTTATATAAGAGGTGCTACTTTCATGATCTATTAACTGCCAAAATTTCAGTTCAACCTCTTGAGTCACTGGTTACGGTGGTTTGCAGCCCCCTTTTATAAAAAAAAGTACGTCACTGAGTCTTTTTTGAAAATATGAACGGATTTCTGTTCTTCTTTAAATAACATATAAAAAGCTATCTTATACATTTTTGATAAAATGCGCCTTTCTTATGTAGCTTCAAGAATTTAACATATTTAGCTGTTAGTAAGCAAATCAGTAAAATAATTATTGTAGTAGGCTGAAAACCAAATGTCAGTAAATGCTTTGTGACAGCATTTACTGACATTGCTGCCAACCATATTTTTTTCCCATGAAAATTAAACGCTCCTGTAACTCTGAAACGAGGCATTTTGGGACACATATTTATTAAACAAAATAAGTAACCTTATTTTTTTATGTAGAATACCCAGGTGCTCTTCATTAGTATTGGTAGTTACGTTTTAAAGTACCGCCTAGATCCCATGCTCCAAAAATAAAACAAGGCTAATCTAAATTTTACCACTGACAAAGATAAAGAATACACATTATAACAACCATTTTCTTACCTTATCAATAGCACTTTTTAGTTGTAGCAAGCTTCTCTCAGATTTAACATCTAGGGGAACAAAACCAACTAAACTATAATCTTGTATCAAACCAACCATTGCTGCATTTAATTTTTTAAATTTTTTCGTAAATGGTCCGTCATCTAATAGATCTAGTAGATATTCTAAATCAAGAACGTCTGTGTAATAATCTAAACCAAAATCTAATTTTGAGGCATTCTTTTTTAATAAATCAGCCTGAAATAAGAAATATAAGTAGAAGAAAATACATACAATGTGTCCGCGGGGAAGCGGTATTATAGGTGTTGTGTTAATAACAAAATTTTTGAGTATGAACGCAATTTTCTGGTTTCTGCTCTTGCTTGAGCCAAAATATATTTTCACTTTCACTTAAACTTTCAAAAATTTATAGAGGGCGCTGGTAACAACCTACAAATTAAAAATCGCTTCAGGTAAATAGCCTTTTCTGTGCAAGGTATTGGAAAATTTTGTAAGAAAAACTTGCTCGGAATTAAAAAATATGACATATATTATATTAGTTAGATTTACTGAATAGTTGTAATTTAGTTCACTTTAAACAGTTTGCCATGGAAAATAAATACTTTCAGTTATACAAAATACATGAAAACACTACTATTAGAGGTTAACGATTTATTAAAAAAATAACTAAATTACAATTATTCAGTAAATCTAATGAAAATCAAAAAATATGCATATACTTCTACAGAATGTTTCGGGAGGAAAGAGAACTAGCATATTTTAAGGACGTATTCTAGAGGTCAAAATTAAAAAAAAGTTTCTATAAATAAGGGTCCGAAAATGCTTCCTTTTCCAGATACAGGGTGTCAAAAAAAAGAATTAAAAATTACTTTTTCTGTAAGTAAATGACCCGGTAAATGACTAAACTGATATAAATGTAAATGACTAAACTTGGTCACTGGCGGAATTGTCAAAACTCGTTGAATCGAAAAGAAGTGTACCCATGCCAGTATAATGCATACCAAAACTCGATTTAATATCTTAAATCGTTTTCCATATATAAAAAAAAGGATTTTTAATTATTTTTTTTTTGACACTGTATCGCGAAATGTCCTGTAGTTATCAAACTTGGTATAATGTCATATTTCTTAATTCTGAGCAAGTTTTTCTAACAAGATTTTTTCAATATCTTGCTCAGAAAAGACTGTTTACCTCAAACGATTATCAATTTTATAGGCTGTTAGACTCCGGCCGCTATAAGAACAAGCCACCTAAGTCATCAAAGAATATCTTCGCGGTCGTCCATCGAAGTCCGACCCTCTAGCATAAGCGTATCAAAATAATATTTTTAAAATATGTTAGCAGCATTGAGTTTGATAAATGCAAGTCACTACTTACTTTGTAGAAGCATGGAATCGCCAAAGCTAGCGCAGCCGTTCCAACTCCCCTGGCTTGTTCTTATAGCGGCCGGACTCTACCAGCCTCTATACATTTTTGACAGTTTAATACACTGAAAATTAGTTTTGGATCAAGCAAGAGCAGCTGCTGGATCCTCATCACTCGATTCGATATATCTGTCTTCGTTTAGCTTACTGAAAAATGTGCTTAGCATCTCTTTTGTTCGCATCGAAGTGAGTGATGAGAATCCCACTACAGATTCCAGAAAATCACGTTCATACTCAAAAGTTTTTTATCATTTTCACCTACCGCTTTTCTGTGGACACATTGTAGGTACAGTTATATTAGTTAAAATATAAAAATATACATTTAAAAAATTGTAAAATATTGTATTGTGTACATGTGCAGAAAGTAAATTCAATGTTTGTTACATTTTTATCTTAAAATGTTTTCTTAACTACATCTCAAGTCATAAAATTAATCCTTAAGAGCGTAACACAAATAACATTCATTGATTTCAATAAGCTAACTGCAGAAGGGATTCACTCGAGGTAGAGGACCTTCTATGTCGGGTGATGTGCACTACACCATCCGCTGACTAGTTTCTGGCTTCTTGGCCATCACCAGTACAGATAATACAGTCACCCAGCATTTGTCTCTGTTCTAATGCCCTAGAGATTATGCCTATATGGATTTATGCTTTATATACCCGACCGAACTTATTATTACATAGATTATACTCTCACCTTGCTAAGAACATTTACATGCGGTAGAGCAATTTGCATCATTGTAGAAAGCGACAACAATAAAGTGGATATAAATTTTGGAGGCTCCGAACAATAATGTGAATCAACCATATGTACAGCACATAAATGATAACCTAATTTCTCCAGTTTCTCGAAAATATTTTTTATAGAACTATGATGTGTATATAATTCCACCTGTCCTGGCATATCAAATATTAAATAACTGTCTTTGATTTGCACTAGCTGATTCAAAATCCAATCAAAATTCTCTTCTAAATATTCCATACAATACATTAAAGCTCCATTAGGGCCTAAGGATAGATTCTTCATTACATCTTCTACTGTTATTAATTGCATTATGTCAATTTTTGGATTATAGTCCATATTTTCATTCGCAGGGTCTAAGTTAACAACTTCTACTTTACGGTTCAGCTTGTCTTTATAAAAATTATAAACCTTATCGCAATATGTTGTTTTACCAGATCCCGGTGGCCCAATTACTACTTGACCAAAGTAACTTTCTGCCTTTTTGGTTCGTTTCACAAGAGCCATTTTATAACTATTGGCTTTTATAATTCTGTATAGCTTCCGCAATAGAATTTAGTGTGTCTCTACTATAGTTTTTCAAGCTTAAACACAAAAGAAATGGTTTTCGAATTTTTAACTTGTCGGTCAAATACCGTACTGCAACTTCAGCTTCCAAATTTTCAGCACCCAATAATGTTGTTATGGTATATACAGGTTCTGATATATTAAAACCGTTTTCGGGTTGATCAATCTTTACCTGATATATATTGCCAATTTTTTCAAACTGAGTTATTATGAAGTTAATATAATTAGGAAAATATGAAAGTACGAATTCTGTATGTATTTCACCTATAATAGCTGCAAATACGTTTACAGTAGGCAAAACATTTTGCAGAGATAATAAATTAACCGATGAAGCTAAATCCATTGCACATTTTCAAATAAACCTGAGCATAAGATTGACCTACGTAGGTAATCAAATATATAAACAGTATTATTATTTATTATTTATTAGATGAGGTACCGATGATAAGACAACTATGACGATTGACAACTTTGTTTAAAATTTTAAGGTTAAAATTGTTAGAAAATAGAAGCACAGAACACAGAATATTTGTTTTAGAAGCACAGAACTGTTAGATAAGAAGTTACATGTTTAAGGTGCGTTCTCGTGACAGCTTTCTGCGTTTTGCCTTTTGTTGTGTGATAGATGTGCGACACAAATGTAATTCTATTGCTGGAACGTTTCCATGAATTCCACGACAGTAATTTGAATTTTGTGTCACCAATATACTAATTACAGTAATTGCACAAAGAAATGATGTAGAAAGCAAAACACAAAAAGTTAATATAGAATCGCGCCTTAATTAAGCTCGGTTCAGGGGTGTACAACGTCTTAATAAAGGATCTTTCAGGGTAGAATTAAGTCCATAGTAAATTCTAAATTCAGATGAGTACCTACCTATGAACTTCATACTCATCAGAAATTATACGAATCCAGTGCCAAAGCGGATAGTAGAGAACTGCGACTGATGGATTAGTGTACAGGGATATCCAATGAAAATGACCACCCCTAATAACTTCTTTATTTTTGATGCAATAAAAAAAATTTTTCTATAAAAGTTGTAGGGTTTATTGAAAGCATTTAGAATATGTATTCAGAAACACCCCATTTTTTGGGCCTTCCTAATTTGCAGGTCAGCATAAAAGCTTGCAGATCAACCCCTTCTAGTGATCGATGCGGTCAATTTGAAATTTTGCACAAATGCCACTTAATAAAGGCTCTTTTCATTTCCATACTCAAATTCGACCTACCCCTATTTTCAAAACTACCCCTTCTATAAAAGCTTGCAGGTCAACCCCTTGTGGTAGTGCAGTCAATTCGAAATTTTGCAGAAATACCACTCAATAAATGCTCTTTCCATTTCCACATTCAAACTCGACCTACCCCTGTTTTTAAAACTACCCTTTCCATAAAAGCTTGCAGGTTAACCCCTTGTAGTGGTGCGGTCAATTTGAAATTTTGTGAAAATACGATTCAATAAACGTTCTTTCCATTTCCATACTCAAACTCGACCTACCCCTATTTCTAAACCTACCCCTCTTCTAAAAGCTTGCAGGTCAACCTCTTGTGGTAGTGCGGTCATCTCGATATTATGTGGAAATACGATTCAATAAATGTTCTTTCCATTTCCACACTCAAACTCGACCTACCCCTATTTCTAAACCTACCCCTTCTATAAAAGCTTGCAGGTCAACCTCTTCTAGTGATGCCGTCAATTTGAAATTTTGCACAAATGCCGCTTAATAAAGGCTCTTTTTATTTCCACACTCAAACTCGACCTATCCCTATTTTCAAAACTACCCCTTCTATAAAAGCTTGCAGGTCAACCCCCTGTGGTAGTGCGGTCAAATCGAAATTTTGCAGAAATACCACTCAATAAATGCTTTTCCCATTTCCACATTCAAACTCGACCTACCCCTGTTTTTAAAACTACCCTTTCCATAAAAGCTTGCAGGTTAACCCCTTGTAGTGGTGCGGTCAACTTGAAATTTTGTGAAAATACGATTCAATAAACGTTCTTTCCATTTCCATACTCAAACTCGACCTACCCCTATTTTGTAAACCTACCCCTTCTATAAAAGCTTGTAGGTCAACCTCTCGATATTATGTGGAAATACGATTCAATAAATGTTCTTTCCATTTCCACACTCAAACTCGACCTACCCCTATTTTTAAACCTACCCCTTCTATAAAAGCTTGCAGGTCAACGTCTTGTGGTAGTGCGGTCATCTCGAAATTATGTGGAAATACGATTCAATAAATGCTCTTTCCATTTCCACAGTCAAACTCGACCTACCCCTATTTTTAAAACTACCCCTTCCATAACTTACAGGTTAACCCCTTGTAGTGGTGCGGTCAACTTGAAATTTTGTGAAAATGCGATTCAATAGATGCTCTTTCCATTTCCACTCAAAGTCGTTCTACCCCTACTTTTAAAACTATCTTTTGCAAGCAAAGTCTATAAGGCCGTGCCTGTAGTTTCATTCAACTTAATTTATAAAATTGTTACGCAGCCAACAGTTTTTGTAACCACTCTTAAAGCGAACCCCCAATTTTTTAAACTTATAGCTCAATCTCTTTTATTTCCAAGTTTTAAGATAAATATTTTTGAAGCTACCGCAATCATCATCGTTTTTAAATTTAAATATTCGTATATTTTCTAAATAGTACTTGCAGCAATAACAATTCCTCAATAAAAACTACATATAAAATTATATAAAAATTAAAAAACAATTCTTTACCCGTCAACAGCGTGTGTTACCATATGGTAACATGTGGATGGTTTTATACAATTTGTTAGTATCTATCGGCTCTGCTATTAAATCACCTAAAATGCTCTTCAGAATGCATAAGATACCGTAGAATGGCCTAATTCAGAATGCATGTCCAAATCAGAATAAAACTTCTAAAAATATTTAAGCCTTGTACATTTGTTTTCTATGAGGATCCTGGGTCTTGACTAGCCTTTAACTAAATAACCCCAAATGTCACTTCTCAACACTATTTAATCTATGATCTGTGTTTTGTCGAAAATTCGAGCGCTGGATGCCAACTGTCAGAAACAGGTGTTTATGTAACCTAAAAAACTTTGCCGGTAAGTGAATTAAGAAATATTTTTGTGATAAAAGTAAGTATTTTTTTGGACTACTGATTATGTTTTGTATCAACTCTGTGAAAATTAAAGGTTTAATTGAAATTATGAATAAATAGTAATAAATGTTTGTATTTGTTGACGCTTTTTAGGTTAACGAGTCCAAATAAGAACATGGGTCGGAGTTACAAGAAATCTGTCAGGCAACCACACAAACCTTATTCCAATGAGTCAATTCAGGAAGCCGTTCAAAATGTGAGAAATGGGATGTCATATACGCTTGTGTAGTAGCTATAGTGGCGCCGCGTAGTGGTTACATCGTGTCAAAACATGGCTGGTAAACAAACTGTATTCTGTTCATCACGCCGATAAAAACCACGATAAAAAGAGTTTCAGAAACAATTTTTTTGTGTGAAATAAACATTTTAACGCGTCAAATGAACAAAAGGGGTGTAAAAAACGTCAGGCATGCTTTTCGCGTCCCGGGTTGCGCTAATCGCCGAAATGCAAATCCGGAATTACAGTTTTATATTTACTTTATATTGCTGGCAAGACTCTTCAACAAATGAAGCTGCAACTCAAACGAGTATTACAGTTAATAATTTACAGAAGGAAAGTGAAAAAGTTTTTGTTATTGAAAAACCACGGAAGGATTGCACGCAATCTGTTCGTGTGGGTCCTGATTGTGAAATGCGAAATGGGTTTCAGTGGTACGATGATATGCAAGACGATAGTTCTTTTAAACAATTGTGTGGAATAACAAAATCCTTTTTCCATATTTTATTAAATTTTATCAAGCCAAATGTGTATGGCCAGCCAGGTTATTTTAAAGTCATGAAAGCTGAAGACAGACTGCTAATGTTTTTAATGAAAATGAAGTTGGGGTTGAATTTTGTTGCTCTTGCATGCTTGTTTCAAATATCAACCAAGGCAGCAAGTGATCTTTTTTACAGTGTTTTGGAAACTGTATTTTATCATACAAAAATATGGATTTTTTGGCCGTCAAAAGAAGCAGTAAAAGCTACTTTACCAGAAACCTTCAAAAATTACCCGAACTGTCGAAACTCCTCCCACTGTGAAAATGCGAGCAATGACTGGTTTTCTGACTCTGGTTGAGCCGGGAGATCAAATTTTAGCTGACAAGGGATTTCCTGGAATAGAGCAAGAATTGTCACAAAGAAAATGTACACTTACTATGCCTCCTTTTGCTTTTAATTCGCATTTTTCGTGCAAGGAAGTATTACATGGATACTCAATAGCTTCAGTGAGAATTCATGATGGAGAAAGAAGCATTCAACGTATAAAAGTTTTTAAAATCCTAGAACACATAAATATAAAACTTATTCCACACATGGATAAAATCATGTACGTAGCCTGTGTATTGGCTAATAACAAGGAACCCCTTATCCGCAAAAAATAAAAAAAGGATTTTATAATTCTTTATTATAAAATATATTAAAATCTGCGTTGTAATTAACATTGAAATATGTTTTTTAATCACAATACGAATCAAAATGACGTTTGCCTATGTATTAACATTGTTTATAATAATACTTTATAAACAATAGTATTAAGAAGACTGAATAAAATATTCAAAGTAGAACATTTCGATTTTTGGAATTAATATTGATAAAAATGACTCGCTTTTTGGTATTTTCAGGCACACGTGATCTACGAATATACGAAGAAATGGCACATTTGAATTTCCAAAATATACATGAAAACTTGAATCTGCGTGTAATACTTGTCATTTTCTTTTAAAAACAATTCTCCATTTTCATCGAACACGAGATATGGAACAAATGACATTTTAGTATGGAAATCCACAATCTTGGTGTTCGCGCAACTGTACGGGCACTTGATTTCCAAAAGCTCCATATTTTCACCAGCGTCTATTATACCATCAGGGCTGCATGCCAGATATGGTTGTTTTAAAGACACAATCAGACCGACTTCGTGAACACGGTATCCGTATGTTTCTTCAAACAGTAAACTTACTGTTAATTCCATTTCAAGTCCGTATTGGATAGCGATCGGTTTTAGTGCTTTATTTTTCTGCTCTGTCAGTGTGTGAAAATTTGCTACTCTTCATTTGATTCTATATGTGCCTTTTCACTGCAGGTAATCCTTGTGCATCGTTGTTGCAACCCCATATAAGTACTTGAATGACCTATAGAATTGAAAGCCATTTCCATCGATTTCTCTTTGTCGACTTTGATTTTCTCATATTTACATAAATATTCTTGTGGGCAACTTATTTGTCTTCATATTTTGCGTTGAGAAACAATTATAAGCATTGTAAATTTAAAAGCTCGAGTTGCTCTGCAAATGGTACAATTTTTCAAGAAAACTTTTCTTTGCGATATTTTTTTTTTCCTGCTCAAGCATTCTTTCGTGCATTATTTGATTGTGCGATTCGATCTCGCTCTTGATTATTTCAATTTGTGGAGAGTTTTCAGACAAATGTTGGTCGTTAATGTTTTTTAAATCCTCAAATCTGAATACTTGGTCCTGCCTATTTCCTTTGCAAGGAAATAATGTTTCAGTTCTACATCCTTTATGGTATTTATCAAGCTGTATTTGTGGAGGTCGATTCCATATCATAGGTTGATACGTTTTTGAACATGTAGGATTTTTTACATTCACAAAAATGCAGATTGCTGCGGCGTGTTTACAGAAGCTCTTTCCTGCTTTGCAGTTGCAATGTGTATCCAAAATTGTACGGTCAAATTCGAGCTGCAAAAAAATATTAAAAATGTTAACACAAATATACAAATTCTCCTACAATATTCTACAACAAGAAATTTTTGCAAAAACTTAGCAGCATTACATCTATTGCTAGGATTTCCAATACATTTTATATTCGTTAATTTTAACCTCTTTCTATTTGTTATTGTAATTAAGAAAATACCTGTACAACCGGAGTATACTTATTTTCGTGTCTTCGAGTGGTATGAGTTCCTGGGGTTTCCCTTAAAACTGTTCGAATTAATTTTCTACTCTGTCCGTCAACCACTTCTTTCACGTACTTTCAAGCAAATTTTTCCCTTTGCTCAAGCTCTTTTTGCGGAAAATACTTGTATTTACAGGTAAAAACCCTCAAGTAATTTCAATTATCATTTTATTTGGAGAAATAACACTTAATTTTACACAAAATCACTTAGATACTACACAGGCATTTCACGGTTAAATTAGGCAAATTTGACATTCACCAGCCACTTATTGACACGGCAAATCCGTGAGATGGCACGGCGGTCTCCCCGACACGCGACTATACAAGCGTATAGGCATTGTTTTTATAAACAATGGTATAGGACAGCAGAGACAAAATATGGAATAACTGCTTCTGTGATACATAGGCATTTAAAGAAACCACATACCCAAAAAAAAGACCGACCGAAAGTAATAAGCGACGTAGTAGAAGACATACTAATTGACAAAATAAATGTTTGTGCTGGGTGGGGATATCCATTGGATGAGTTTGAGTTCATAGGTTCCTGTTTGAGGAACAAATATACTAAGAATGAATATGGGTACTGGTACATCTGGCCGCCTGCAGAAGACATGTGAATTTGAATTTGGTGTCATTAATGTGGGAATATTAGGAAACCCCAAAGAATCGCGATTAGGATTAAGATTTGAAAAAAATTGTAATGATTTATTGTAGTTATATTTATTTTTTATCTTCAGAGTTTTTATTTATTTGTGTTTTATCCTCAGAGAAAGTTTTTATTTATATTTATTAAAGGATTCCTGGTTATTTTTATTAGTTTTTAATAAAAAATCATTTATAAAATTTGTCTATTGTATTTTTAATAAAAAATTAACCCAAAAAACAACGTAGCAGGTGTCAGAGTATATATATTTTTAATATTTCTTCTTCTGATTTGGACATGAGTTCTCTAAAACAGGTTCATATAGAATAAAACATCCTATTTCTGATTTAGGCCATCTGCGGGTAAATCAGAACACACACAAAAAAAAAAAATAATAGTATTATCCATTTTATAATGGAATAATTATAAATTTGTTAGATACTAGAAGGTTCCAACCAACTTTTAGTAGAAAATTTAACTTTATATTTACAAAGATAACAACACTACAGCTAATTGAATTTTATTTAATTTTGTTCTAATTTAGGCCATTTTACGGTATGTCGCCACATTATTTATAATATTTCAATGGCAACTGTCACTTGTTTTCTGGTATTTGACAGCTCTTGAATTTGCGTGTTGTTTTTTATTGTCGAAAAGGAGTAATTCGAGTAAGCATCATAACGTTGTTTCTTTGTCCGTTACCATATGGTAACACTAGCCAATTGTCAAGATCGTAACTCTAAACAAATAATGTTATATTGTAGATGGGGATTTACACTAGGGGAGTTTCTTCAGATTGCTTTCGCAGAGGATGTAGACGTGGATTTAATATTTATAGAGCCGCCTGATGCTGACAATGTTTTAACAGATGAAGATTCTGCTGATGGGTATACCGGTGGATTAGTAGGCAATCTGAGTGAGCAGCAATTACGAGCTGCGGCCGAAATAAGAGAAAAAAATGCCGTACATTCTAAAGATCAAGATGGTGGTGAAATTTTACAAGCGGTGGAAAGTCAAATTTTTTTATTATAAGCGTCCTGGATCTGAAAACATTGACAACATGGGTTGACGGTGACATATATAATTCCTGCACCTAGCATGCAATTCCCAGGTGATTATTCAAGATATCAGAAGATATCTAACATGCAAAATGTTTCGTTGACGATGAAACTGACGATAATCATGTTGAGCAAGACTAAGAGCAGATGCTCTGCATCTGAATAAACTCGATCCGAAAATAACAAGAGATGAGATGAAATGTGCAATCGCAATTCATCTACTAACGGGGTACAACCAATTTCCAGGTAGAGATTTATACTGGGATGCAGAAACTGATCTAAGAATTACTTTGTTTGCGGAAGCGATTTGACGTGATAGATTTAGACAAATTATCCAATTTTTACATTGTGCCGATAAAGAAAAACAAAGATGATAAAGTTTGGAGCTGCGACCCCTTATGGACAAAAGGAATCAAAAGTTTTTATAGTGGGTTTATGTGTCGAGTGTAATCTGATTTTTCATTGCAATTAGTCGCATGCAAATAAATATTCCTTACTTTTTTCTATTATTATTTTTGAAAATTTTGTGATTGGGAATATGCTAGTGTAACCATATGGTAACGTACATTTTTTCAAAAAATCAGCATAATAAGCATTCAAAAAATAATTATCTATCTAAGAACTATCTATTTTTGACGTTGCCCAATTTTATATCGTGTTGAATCAAAATTAAAAAATTCCGCCGTTGACGGGTTATTAAGATCCGCTAAAAGGGGTCGTAATTTCTATTACCCCGGCTCCACACTTGCGTTATTCGTCTACGAATAAGGGCCGTTTTTTCACCTCCAAATAACTTTATCCGGCAGTTATTTACCTCTAGGACACAATTTGTATCCTAGGTAAATAACTGCTGGAAAAAATGGCCGTTTTATTCGTAGACGAATAACCCAAGTGTGGAGCCGGGGTAATAGAAATTACGACCCGTTTTAGCGGATTTTAATAGGCCTTGAAAAAATAAAAATTTCAAATATTTCCACGTGATCAAATGGAGTTCATCAAGTACTTACTATATCCCCCATAAAATATTAAATCAGTTAACGCATTCCGAAATAAGAGGGTGTTGTGGCCTTAAATCGCACATACTGTTCATATTTATTTGACGTTTTTTGTTTTTTTATATATTTTATGTGAAACCAAAGTTTTTGTTATTATTATTATAAGCAGAGAATAATATTTCTTTTTATACAGTATTATATTATATATATAATTTTAAAACTTATTTAATAAAGAATTGTTTTTTAATTTTTATATAATTTTGTATGTAAATTTTATTGAGGAATTGTTATTGCTGCAAGTACTATTTAGAAAATATATGAATAAAATATGAGTATACAAGAAGGAATTTAAAAACGATGATAGCTTCATAAATATTTATCTTAAAACTTGGAAATAAAAGAGATTGAGCTATAAGCTTAAAAAATTGGTGGTTCGCTTTAAGAGTGGTTACAAAAACTGTTGGCAGCTTAACAATTTTATAAATTAAGTTGAATGAAACTACAGGCACGGCCTTAGAGACTTTGCTTACAAGAGATAGTTTTAAAAACAGGGGTAGAACGACTTTGAGTGGAAATAGAAAGAGCATTTATTGAATCGTATTTTCACAAAATTTCAAGTTGATCGCACCACTACAAGGGGTTAACCTTCAAGCTTTTATGGAAGGCGTAGTTTTAAAAATAGAGGTAGGTCGACTTTGAGTGAGGAAATAGAAAGAGCATTTATTGAATCATATTTCCACAAAATTTCGTGATGGCCGCACTACCACAAGGGGTTGACCTGCAAGCTTTTATAGAAGGGGTAAGGGGTAGGTTTAAAAATAGGGGTAGGTCGAGTTTGACTGTGAAAATAGAAAGAGCATTTATTGAACCGTACTTTCACTAAATTTCAAGTTGACCGCACCACTTATACAAGGGGTTGACCTGCAAGCTTTTATAGAAGGGGTAGTTTTAAAAATAGGGGTAGGTCGAGTTTGAGTGTGGAAATGGAAAGAGCATTTATTAAATGGTATTTCTGCAAAAGTTTGAATTGACCGCACTACCACAAGGGCTTGACCTGCAAGTTTTTATAGAAGGGGTAGTTTTGAAAATAGGGATAGGTCGATTTTGAGTGTGGAAATGAAAAGAGCCTTTATTAAGCGGCATTTGTGCAAAATTTCAAATTGACCGCATCACTAGAAGAGGTTGACCTGCAAGCTTTTATAGAAGGGGTAGGTTTAGAAATAGGGGTAGGTCGAGTTTGAGTGTGGAAATGGAAAGAACGTTTATTGAATCGTATTTTCACTAAATATCAAGTTGATCGCACCACTACAAGGGGTTGACCTGCAAGCTTTTATGGAAGGGGTAGTTTTAAAACCAGGGGTAGGTCGAGTTTGAGTATGGAAATGGAAAGAGCATTTATTGAATGGTATTTCTGCAAAATTTCGAATTGAACGCACTACCACAAGGGGGTTGACCTGCAAGTTTTTATAGAAGGGGTAGTTTTGAAAATAGGGGTAGGTCGAGTTTGAGTGTGGAAATGAAAAGAGCCTTTATTAAGTGGCATTTGTGCAAAATTTCAAATTGACCGCATCACTAGAAGGGGTTGACCTGCAAGCTTTTATGCTGACCTGCAAATTAGGAAGGCTTTTTTTTTGCATTTTTGAAATATCAAGGTACTTTTCTGATTTCGAATAATGTATCCGCTTTGTATCGAATATGAAGTGCTTCATTTTGAACAGTTTATGTAGGGTAGCTTTAATTACTTTTATTTATAGTTGTAATTAATATCTAAATAATTAGCCAATGCATTCTAAAAATAAAAATTTGTTCTGTTATTTTATTTCCTTGTTGTTTTCGGACCACAAAAATTGCAATAATTAGAAAACCCTAAAATATAATATAGTTGCTATCCGACTTTCGACCTGTAAAGACGTATCGGTTCCGGCGAGAGTAAAGTGATAGAAAAAGTGCGGCCGCAAGGCTAGGTTTTTATTTGTGATATTTCATACATTAATCGAACTAAGTGATAAGGAAATAAACAAACCAGTGACGTGCACTAGCACCTACCAACACACAAATGAATTATCAACAGAATGCGTACTCAGCAAGCAGTAGTAATGGAATTGGAACAAATCTACCCTATTCTATTTATCAACAACAATGTCAACCAACAGCTTCATTTCCAATATTTCCAAATCCTCAAAATTCAACATTCAATCCAATATTCACTCAATACACCCCGAATATTTAGCCAATAAATCCTATAAACCAGAACATAACTCCACCCAGTACCCAACAAAATATAACACATTCTAATGTCATGCCACAAACAATAAACGTTGAGGATGAATTCTCAATCCACGAAGATAGCGATATTGAATCACAAGATGAAACCCAGAAAAACCATGACTGGCAAACAGTCAAAAAACGTAAGAGATCACACAGACAAAACTCAGAAGATAAAAATACCAAACATGTTACTACACAAAACAGATATGAACCCCTAAGTAAGACAAACAATAAAGACGACAACAGCCATCAACTTTCACTAGTTTCGAAACCTCCCCCAATTTTTATCTATGGAGTCAATGATTTTAATAAAATGATAGAAAACTTAAGTGAGGTTACAGAAACAGAAACATTTCAGTGTAAAGCCCAACAAAACGATACTATAAAAATAAATACACAAAACCCCCGGAAACATATCGAAAACTTGTAAGACATCATAATAGCGAAAAAATAATCCACCACACTTATCAAATGAAAGAAGATAGAGCCTACAGAGTAGTGATCCGCAACCTACACTATTCAATACCCATCGATGAAATAAAAGCAGAAATAGAGAAACATATATGGACATAAAATAAAGTACGCAATATTACAAATATCAGACATAGAGTTAGTAAACAGCCATTAATGATGTTTTATGTTGATCTCGAACCCAAATAAAATAACAAAGGAATATATAAATTAGAATTTCTAAACCACATGAAAATCAACATAGAACCACCTAACAAAAAGAGAACTATCATACAATGTACAAGATGCCAACTCTACGGCCACTCTAAGTCCTATTGTACAAGACCTTACACGTGTGTCAAATGTGGTGGAAGACATAATACAACTGACTGTCAAAAGTGTCAAAAGCCCAGAAAGACGCCAGCTAAATGTGCCCTCTGTGAAGGAGAACACAGCTAATTACAAAGGTTGCACCGTATACAGAAATTTACAACAAGCAAGGAGCAAAACAAAAACAGATATACAACCAACGCAAAACAACGTACAACCACAACATAATTCTACAATATTACAAGCAAATCCACACCCAATACCAACACAAGCACCAACATATGTGAATGTGACAAACAGAACTCAAACGATGGATCAACCCGTAGATCTTGCATCACTGATGAACACCTTCCTAAATGAATTCAAAACAATGTTCATGCAACTCATAAATCAAAATAGCATAATTTTAAATATGCTGTCTTCTGTAATAAACAACAAAACAAGTAATGTCCAGGGCAGCGAGCGGAGGACTGACTTGACTCACTTCATAGCGATATGAAGTTAAGCAACAGCTACCGCGTTTAGTACTTGGATGGGGACTATCCACGGAAAGACGCGGTCTCGTTTCCCTACTTCTAGCGGCTTGTATATCAGCTATATCGCAGAAGCAATACAACTGTAGGCGAGAGGTGTATTGAGGATATACCATCCTTCGGAGAGGATGTAAAGCAGTCGGTCCCTTGTCTATTAAATGTTAGGCAAGTAAAAAATCCCTACTCTTAGTAAGATAAGAGGTTCGGCAAAATTTCCAGGTTGGGGGTAGCTCGTCTCCTGGCGTCGGTGATTGGCCCTGGTAGCGGAAATAGGCCGACGTTAAATAAGTGATTAAAAAAAAAAAAGTAATGTCCATTAAATCCTTAAGAATTGCCGAGTGGAACGCCAATGGCTTATCAAACCATAAAACCGAAGTAATCCAATTTCTCCAAGACAATAAAATAGACGTTTTACTCATCTCAGAAACACATTTCACTGAAAGAACCGTGTTTAGAATTCCTCAATATACAGTATATCATACTATCCATCCTGATGGTACAGCACATGCAGGAGCCGCAATCATCATTCGTAATACCATCCCACATTATGAAATACCAGCCTTCCAAACTGATAAAATTCAAGCCGCGGCAATACAAGTCACTACTCAACCGTTGTGTTTTAACATAGCTTCAATCTACAGTCCTCCGAGACATACAATCGAAGTAAATGAGTACGAAGAACTCTTTGACCATCTGAGAGAAAAGTTCATCATAGGAGGTGATTGGAATGCCAAAAATACAGATTGGGGCTCTAGATTAGTTACACCAAAGGGAAGAAAACTCAAGCAAGCTATGACAAATAGGAACTGTACTCATTTATCTACAGGACAACCGACATATTGGCCGACAGATCCAAACAGGCTCCCAGATCTACTGGATTTCTTTATTCTAAAAGGTATAGCCACCAACTACACCAATATAGAAGTTAATTGGGACCTCTCAACTGACCATACTCCAATTATCGTCACTATCAGTACCCATATAGTACATAGGACATAAATCCCAAAACTAACATCTCCAAAAACCGACTGGTGTGCATTTCAAAATTATCTGAATGAAAAAATAAAGTTAAACATTAAATTAAAGGAACCCGACGATGTCGACAAAGCCGTAGATTATTTCACCTGCATAATACAAGAAGCAGCGTATATAGCAACACCAAACAATATAACAACAAGAAAAACACAAAGTAACACACCATTACACATACGAGAACTTATAGTTGAAAAAAGAAGAGCAAGAGGTAGATGGCAAAGAAACAGAAATCCAATAGATAAAGCTGAATACAACAGACTAACAAGACAACTAAAAACAGTTCTAGAAGAAACAAGAAATAACACATTCCAGCATTGCCTCACCAGCTTATCAAAGAACGACCATTCCATATGGAAAGCGACAAAAAACTTTAAAAGACCAACGAAACATATCCCCCCCTATTAAAAAAGACACCGGCGAATGGAGTATAAGTGATCTGGAAAAAGCAACAGTTTTCGCAGATCATCTTTCACAAGTTTTTAACATACCAGAGCCTATTAACAATGATGATGATGATGATCATGACGAAAATATAAAAACATTCCTTGATAGTCCTTGTCCGATGATGTTACCCATTAAAGCAACATCCCCCTCAGAAGTACAGACTGAAATTAATAGAAGCAACAGCCATAAAGCACCTGGTTTTGACCTAATCACCAATCAAATATTAAAACAACTACCAAGAAAGGCCATAGTTTTATTAACAATAATTTACAATAGTATGTTACGACTTACATACTTTCCCATAACGTGGAAGTTTGCCCAAATATTGATGATTCACAAACCAGGCAAACCGCCAAACAGAGTTAATTCCTACAGGCCAATAAGTTTAATGCCAAGCATGTCAAAAATCTTCGAAAGAATCCTACTCAGTAGAATTAAAGATGATGCCAAAATAGACACCGTAATACCAACGCATCAATTTGGATTTCGGGAAAGTCACTCTACAACGCAGCAGTGCCATAGAATTGTAAACCAAATTCACAAAAGCCTTGAAGAGAAAAAAATGTGCACATCGGCTTTCTTGGACATTGAACAAGCATTTGACAAAGTATGGCATGACGGACTCCTTTATAAACTTAAATTGACCCTTCCCACACCACATTTCCTCCTACTAAAATCTTACCTCACAGATCGTTTCTTCCAAACCAAATTCAACTTAGAACTATCAGCACACCACCCAGTCAAGTTTGGAGTACCCCAAGGCAACGTCCTTGGCCCCCTCCTTTACCAAATCTTTACAGCTGACGTCCCAACCACACAACAAACCTCAACAGCAACCTTCGCAGACGATACTGCAATTATCTCCATCCACGAAAATCCTCAAATAGCATCCCGAAACCTTCAAGACCACCTAGACTTGCTACAAAGTTGGCTAAAGAACTGGCGCGTGAAAGTTAATCAAACTAAATCAACCCAAGTAACTTTCACAAACAGGAGAGTAGTTTGCCCAAGTATATCAATAAATAACACACAACTACCTATCAATACTCAAGTTAAATACTTAGGACTCATACTTGACAGTAAACTAACATGGAAACCGTATATAGCCTCAAAGAAAACACAAATAAATCTGAAATTAAGACAAATGAACTGGCTTATAGGAAAAAAATCCCAACTTTCGACAGAAAATAAAATATTACTGTATAAGTGTATCATCAAACCAATCTGGACATACGGAATACAACTTTGGGGATGTGCGATGAAATCAAACACAAATAATCCAGAGAGTTCAATCTAAAATCCTAAGAACGATATTTAAAGCCCCATGGTACATTAGCAACAAGACGATACACGATGACTCAGCCATACCATTTGTAGAAGACGAAATACGGAGATTAACCATCAGTTACCTAGAGCAGCTAGAAAATCATCCTAATGAAGAAGCTAGACATCTCAACGTTCCACCCGAGGCTACAAGAAGACTAAAGAAACGATGGCCAACTGATTTATTAAATTAATATAACATATCAACCCTGACTACTAGTTAAAAAATAGATATATTAAAGGAAGTGTTATCACTGGATAACTTCTTCCTCCAAATAGTGTAACAATGAAACCATTTACTTATAGCTCAACTCCAGCAGATTGTAAATTCTCAATAAAAAAAAAAAAAAATATATATAATATGATAAAATATATCTATATATTCGAAATGAGAAAAGTACCTTGATTTCAAAAATGCAAAAAAAATGGGGTGCTCCATTTGAAAAAATGCAAGTTAATACCATATCTCCTCTAAACGACTTTCTTTTATTTTTCTGAATACATATTCTAAATGCTTTCAATAAACCCTCTACAACTTTTATAGAAAACATTTTTTATAGCATCAAAAATAAAGAAGTTATTAGGGGTGGTCATTTTCGTTGGATATCCCTGTACGTGGGTCGTTTATTATTACGTTAATATTTTGCCGACAAGTTATACGTCCTTGGACCTTTTCTTTTAAGAGCTGTTTTTGGATTAAAAATAAATATAATGTATAAATTAATAGTTTTCATCAGGATTGCATCGTATAAGTATTTTTCAATTATTATTATATTATTATTTTAAATAATAAGTACCTATACCCTTATAAAAGTACTTAATTATTGGTATTTGTATTGTTAAACTCTGTATGGGCTATTGATCATCAGACTCGCTCCACTGTGACCGCTCGGTCTATTGTGGCGTGGCTCACTTCAAATTATATTTCACCCAATAGGTTAAGCCAGTCTTTTAATAAAACCTTATTGGGTGACATTCTGTCCAGGTCCTCCGGCAGAAGTTCTTCTTTGCTGAATAATGAGAACCGGATTCTTGAGGGCATATACAAAATGTGCTCTGCCTTTTCATCATCCTCCAAACACAGACGGCATTCGGCGTTTTCCACCAGCCCATTTCTGTGTAGGTGGTGATTTTTAGTCTGCGGTGCCCTGTGTGCAGACGAATTAGAGTCTTTAGGTTTAACCTATTTAGCTCTAATAGTTTCTTACTTCTTTCTTCTTCTATTTCGAGGGGTACGGTATGAACGCCTTTGAATGATCCTGGTAAGTCTTGCCAGTGCTCTGGAGTGTTTTACTATCTGCCTAGGCTGAGATTGCTGTTTTGGCAGTATCTACTTGACGATATGCTGACTACAGGTTCTGGTCCAATGAATTAATTGTCATCCTGCATCTTTTCTGGCTAGGGAGTCAGCAATTTCATTGCCCTCCATTCCAGAATGTCCAGGTATCCAGACCATCAGAGTTATTTTGTTGTATTTTCCCAGTTGGGTTAGGGCTTTCTGACAGTTCCATACCGTTTTAGAATTACACCGATTTGATTCAAGAGCCTGAATAACTGTTTGACTGTCTAAAAATATTTTTATTGATCTGCGCTTGGTATGCAATTGTTCTATCATCCGCAAGCATAGTTCAATGGCGTGAAGTTCAGCCTGAAATATAGTTGCATTTGTTACCCAGGCTTGTGGATATCCTCACATTTTGTTTTGCAGCTATACACTCCGGGCTTCAATTCCTTCACGGGTTTTGGAGCCATCAGTAAACCAACAGCTGTCCGTCCTTAATAGGTCGATTTTATTTTCTTCCCATTCGTCTCTTCCAACAAATAGGACGTTAAAGGGCAGTTCGGTGTTGGTCCTGGTAGGCATAATATCTGAGACCATTCCTAGGATACTGTGACTTTTGTAACGATTTAAGTTGTAATTCGTTACAACAGATAATAATTTCTATTTTGCGTATTAAAATACGATTCCTCAATACTGGATAACCCTGTATGCGTATATGATCGGTATATGGTAGGAAAAAATGTAACAAAAAACGCAACAGCGGGCGAACTCTCTGTGGAGCCTTGCTTTTGCCGGGATAGAGTATCTTTTGCCTTTCGAATCTCATCGAGGTAAGTTTATGCACTTTTGTACCGAGTCGCTTAAATATCGTTGTTCATAAATTTGCTTATTAGTTATTGCTTTAGTTTATTGTGCAATAATAAAAATAATAATTTGTCAATAATAAAATCGATATTAACTGTTGTTAATTAATTTTAGACTGTAAATTATAGGTAATCTAGTTCTTTGCGGAAAATAAATTTGGTAAATTTCAAAGCGGTATAACTTAAAAAAAATGATGAAAAAACACAAAACAACGAATGTTCGCCTACCTTTTAAATCCTCGGCAATGTGTAATGTCGTAAGGTGTTGAAAGGGACGTCCCTGGACTTGAGTTGCAGTTTGCGGTTAAAATATTTGCAGAAAGGGTCGAAAAATGTAGCACAGCACTTGACACCAACGTCTTCAGAATGCTAGTCTTGATCAACTGCTGTCTGCGCAGTGGCAGACAGGCGAACATGAATATCGCGGTAAAAAAAATTATATCCCAAAAAAAAAACTAGAAAGATACTAGAAGTCCTACCACCAGATTTCTTTTATTTTGTAACGTTACAAAAAAGTAAAGAAAAAACTAATTTATATAAATTCCGATATAAATTCTATAGGTATACCTATACAGAGACCTATACATTAATAACTGTAATAACGTGAATATGACGAAGAAAAGGAAACCAGAAAATCGGACTTCTGTCACATCCGAAGCAAGTGATCAAATGTACTACAAATTGATTAATTCAAAGAGAATAAAAAATACTATAGATCACTTACCTCGTTTGCTTTGGAAGTTCCTGGACAGAAATCGGTAGCTCTGGACAGTAAATAAATTCGGCAAAAACCCAAGTCTCAGATGGACTCTCTTACTATACAAAACTGTTTAATCCCCTTTTTTCCAGCTCATATGAATCACAGTAAAACCTAATAACAATAAAAATCCACACAGAAATTGTTCTATGCACGAAATACGATAATCTGCAAGTTTCACTTACAGCGATAATTTATACAATTTAAATATTGTATAACGTGTCAATTAACAATTGAGCCACGAAACGTCTAGTTTAGACACGATACGGTAAAACGGAAATGGGAATACCCATCCACGTGTTTAAAAAACAGTGCTACTAGGTAATTATCTGAGATTAATCCAAAATACGTAACCAATACGAAATACAGTAATTATTCTGACAAATTATTATTTTTATTATTGCACAATAAACTAAAGCAATAACTAATAAGCAAATTTATGAACAACGATATTTAAGCGACTCGGTACAAAAGTGCATAAACTTACCTCGATGAGATTCGAAAGGCAAAAGATACTCTATCCCGGCCAAAGCAAGGCTCGTCCACAGAGTTCGCCCGCTGTTGCGTTTTTTGTTGCATTTTTTCCTACCACATACCGATCATATACGCATACAGGGTTATCCAGTATTGAGGAATCGTATTTTAATACGCAAAATAGAAATTATTATCTGTTGTAACGAATTACAACTTAAATCGTTACACTTTCTATGTCATCCAGCAGCCCATTGTGTTCCATGATGCTAGCCTGCGGCATATTAATAGCCGCTTGTTGAAGTCTGTATGTTGCCCACCTGGCTTCTCTCTGCAAATAAATGTGAAAAGGGAGTAAATTCAGGAGAATTTCCATAGCAGCTGACGGGGTGGTGCTGATTGTCTCAGTTATCGCCAGGCATGCTTGTCTCTGTAGCCCAGAGAGTTTGGTTTTGGTCGTCCGTTGTATGACTATGACTGTGACGTAAATCCAATATATTTGTTGAGGGCCAATGCCCCAGGATTTTCCGCAAATTCGTTTCGGCATGTCCACAAGGATAACCTTGCCTTGTTGATCACCTTCTCCAGATGGGAGTTCCAGTTTAGTGATTTAATTGTCTATTAGGCCAGTCAATATCGACACAAGAAAAGGCAAACATCGCAAACGCGCATGTATCCACGATTATTTTATATGTTATTAGGACCCCTGAGAGTAGTTTATATCCAAGTTTGCTACCCTGAAAACCCTGTGCTACTCCCGTGGTGCTCGAAAAACTGCGAAATTCTGACACTTGTTGCATTTTTTTTGAAAATAATAACTTAAGGAAGCGTTTTTCGGGTATCTTCATTATACTTTTGTAAATCAAACTAAATTTGCTACAATTTAAGCCCAACCAGAGCTCTCTAGGTCCATTGGTTGTGGAAATACAGCCAGTGAAAGATGGACAATTTTTTCTTAAAAGTGAAAATTTATCGGTAGGGTCATTTTCTATGACACGTACCGGCTAAACTAATACTCCTAGAGAAAAGTCATGAAAATGAATTTGTAGAGAATTGAATTAGCGTCAATTTGATCCCAAAATGGTGCCTCTAGGCCTTATAGTTTCCTCAATAACGAAACAATAGTATAACATCGGATTTTGGGAAAACATTGTACTGAATAATGTTGGTATATATTTCTTAAATAAAACGTGCAAGAATTTGAATTTAACATTTTAGATGTAACATATGGCTTCAAATAAACATACACTAAACAAATACTAAACAAATACCGAAAATTCATTAAACAAACCAAATTACATACCGTTTTTCTTATTTTATTTAAAATGAAATATGTTGAATATATATATGATTCAGTCAGAGCCATTGTGGCGGGATACGTCAGCTACGTTGTCAACCGCTTTGGCAAAAACGTATCTGTGGTTTTTTACGGATAGCCACAAGCCACAAGATGCAGCTATGAGGAGCACTAAATCAGCTGAACGCCTGCGACGCTCTGCTTCTCTCTCCTGCAGTGACATTTTTTTTGATGAATCAACACCCATCAAAGTGTCCTAAGCAAAACTGCTCTCAAATGAATCTAACAGACGCCGACTGATCACCATGAATTTGAGAGGCAGGGTATCGGGGTACATCAATCTCAAGAAGACGCCGATGCTGATATAGTGAGGACTGCCCTCTCCAAAAGCTCATCGTTCGACCAAGTTTTCATCATTGGAGAGGACGTCGACCTACTGATCCTTCTCAACGGCTTAAGCTCGCTACATGCGAACGAGTACTTCCAGAAACGCGGCAGAGATGGGTCAGAGTGCACCCAATATCCAGCAAATTCCTTAAAATGTGGAGAAATGCAGGTACCACAGACGGTTTTGTTCCTGCATGCCATCAGTGGGTGTGACACCACCTCTGCCCTTTTCTGGCAAGGCAAGATGAAGTGGTGCAGCGTCTTCAAATGAAAACCCACTGGATATACCTCGCCAGCATTTTCCTTGATCCAAACTCCAACCAGGAAGAAGTAGGAAATGCTGGCGAGAAAATCTTGATGAACCTCTACGGAGAAGATGAGGGAACGCTGAACACCCTGCGATACTCAGCATTTGTAAAATCGGCCGCCTCCCCGCCACCACAAAAGCTGCAAAATATCATTCTTGGAGGACCTATCACCAGGTGCAAAAGTGGTTAGGGGTCGATAAAAATCCGTGTGACTGGGGATGGGCTACCAGCGAACAAGGTCTCATGCCAGTCACAATGTGCGCAGAGCCCCCTCCTCAAACCCTGCTTAAAATGATGGCTTGCAAATGCAAGAAAGGGTGCTTAGGGCCGTGCACTTGCAAAAAGGCAGGGCTCAAGTGCTATATCCTATGTTACTTTTGCCAAGGGCGAAGTTGCAGGATGTGGATGACCCAACAACATATGACGACTCGTCTCCACCTCCGGAAACCCTCATCTCTCCTCCCCCTCCCACTCCCACTAATCCAGACTGGATGAGACCCCGACCTTCCAAAAGGGCGAAGTTTTAAACTACTGAGGTGTTTGTGCTTTACTGTGTAAATAGTATTTTATAGTTTACATTTATGTTTACTTTGTTTATTTTATGTTTACGTTATGTTAAATTCAAGTTCTTGCAAGTTTTTTTAAAGAAATACATTAATCAGTACAATGTTTTCATCATTTTCCCAAAATCCGATGTTTTACTATTTTTTAGTTTCTGAGGAAACTATGAGGCCTAGAGGCACCATTTTGGGATTAAATTGAAGCTAATTCAATTTTCTACAAATTCCTTTCGCATGACTTTTCTCTAGGATCATTAGTTTACCCGGCACGTGTCTTAGAAAATGACCCTACCGATAAATTTTCACTTTTTAGAAAAAATTGCCCATCTTTCACTGGCTGTATCTCCGCAACCAATGGACCTAGAGAGCTCTGGTTGGGCTTAAATTGTAGCAAATTTGCTGCTTTAGTATAAAAGTATAGTATGAAGATACCCGAAAAACGCTTCCTTAAGTTATTATTTTCAAAACAAATGCAACAAGTGCCAGAATTTCGCAGTTTTTCGAGTACCACGGGAGTAGCACAGGGTTTTCAGAGTTGCAAACTTGGGTATAAACTACTCTCAGGGGTCCTAATAACATATAAAACAATCGTAGATACATGCGCGTTTGCGATGTATGATGTTTTTATTGACTGGCCTGTTGAAAATAATAATAATATTGTTGTGGCTATTAATGAGCAAAGTATAGCTGAAATGTTTAACCATTTTTTCGTTACTAGTATTCGTGGTATCATAAATAGTATAAATAATGGTGATCAGTGGTCCTCGGTTGGTTATAATGTAATTGAAAGTAGTTTAAAAAAATTTAAATTATTGACATTACATGATCTTAAAATAATTGTGTCATCTTTAGATAACAAATATAATGTATATATTACACTAAAAAGTTCCTAAAAATAATATTTGAAGTGACTGGACAAGTCTTACTACACTTAATCAATACATCTTTGTCTAAAGAATATCCAAGTTCATTAAAGTGTAGCATGGTTGTACCTGTACCTAAAATTCTAAATTCTAATAATGCAAATGATTTTCGACCCATTACTCTTCTTTCATTAGAAAAAGTACTTGAATTATCTGTACACCATCAACTAATGGAATACTTTAATAGTAATAATTTGTATCTTGGAAATCAATCTGGTTTTCGATCTAACCATTCATGTGAAACCTCATTACAATTAACTATTGCAAATTGGAATGAAGAAATAGTTAAAAGTAAATATATTGTGGCAGTATTTTTAGATTTCAGGCGAGCTTTCGAAACTATAGAAGAAATAATATATTAATAAAAAAATTAAAATATTATGGTACTGGACTGACTTGCAAGTTAACTAAGCAATATATTTCAGCGTACTAAAATTAATGATATATCTCCTTCAGTTTTTAATGAAATAGGGGTGTCACAAGGAAGTGTCTTGGGCTTGTTATTATTTTTAATTTATCTTAATGATATAAATTATGCTCTATCATGTGATTTTGACAACTTATTTGCTGATGACACTCTTATTGCGATTGTCATGATGATGTTGATATAGCCATCGAAAGAATGTACCAAGAGCTAGTAAAAATAGCTGCATACCTTAATACTAACAAAATAAAATTGAATTTAAGTAAAACTAAGGGTATAATTATCACCAAGCCATTTAACTATAAATTATAAATATATCAATAGCATTAATTTGTAGGTACTTTGAAAATTTGAAAATTTAAATTGTTCTTAAAATTAAATATTTAGGATTTATTATTAACAGTAACCTAACACTTAGGAATCATTTTCTTTACATGCAGAAGAAAATATCTAAAAAATTATTCTTTTTCTCTAGAGTGGTTAATTATCTCTCGATAACTAATAATATTATCATTTATAAAACAATTATACAACCGCATCTTGATTATTGCCCGAGCATCTTGTATATTTCTTTGATAATCAGTGTTATTCTGTAAGCCATTGAAAAGTTCCCAATATTGAATAGATTCCAATTTATGTTTCAATCACATTTCCAAGGGCGTTTCCAATATTGAGAAATTTTGCAATTCTGTAAACCATATTGGGAACATTCAATCTTAGTCACTAAATTTAAAACGGTTAGTACAATTATTGACAAATAGTGCGTAATAAATTTGAAAGAAGAAGATTACCCTCACTTTTGTTGTTTTTGCGCCATTCTGCGGTGTATTTTGAATTGTGATTTGTGGTCGCGAAAATTTGGTGATATGGCCCCTGCTAAAGGAACAAGTCCACAGCAATTTGCCATATATGTTCGTTATTTAAAACAGTATCCTCTTCTACGAACGGGCATATTCACGTCTTTGGTTGGCCCAGATGAATTAAAAATAATTTGGGGCGACAATTACAATTATCGTGCATTTGAAGTATTTATTGTTTAATTAATTTAGAAATACTTTATTTTTAATTTATCACATTGTTTTGAATACTCACACTTCAATTATATTTTCGACTGCATTTATAATGAAAATAAATTGTCTATTCATTATGAATTACAAACGCCTTTAATCGTTGCACAAATCAGTTATTCAAAATAAACGTTTATGTTTAAGAGCAAAAATCGGTTGCTAAGATTTTCAAGATATTGATTCAATAAATTGAATTCATTGTGGTTACAGAATACGAAAATGACAAGGTCATTGGAATCTTTCCAATTATTGGGAAATATCCAATATTGAATACTTTTCAATGGCTTACAGAATAACACTGAATATAACAGAGATTTTAGATAATAGATAACAGTGTTGCAACTTTACAGAAATTACGGCATGAGGATTATATTAAAATGTAGTAGGTTAACACTAATTTCTTTAATGTTAAATGTATTAGATTAGCACTCTGTTAAAACCCGTTTAAAGTATTTTATGTTAGTTTTGTTTTCAAAATGTTAAAACGATTACTACTCTCTTTCTTTAACAAGTACATAGTATTCAATAATCAAGTACACAATTAGGTAGGTACTTAACAAGAAATCACAATTCAAAACAAGAAATCACAATTCAAAACAGGCCCGGACTGGACCTCGTTTTGCTACCGGGCAACTATTTTGACCGACCCCACCGCAGCCGATTATTTTGTAACTATGATGAGATATACCAATAATTTTATTATTTGCATATTTTCTCGCATATTTTTATTATACGCGATAAAAATATGAGTGTACTTTATATTAATTTAATATTTGTTTTAAAAAGCTGGTTCTCGGCGCACAGTGGGACAAAAGTGACTTGTTTTGTTCAAATCAGTCTGCAGGTCTTAATACTTAAGCTATCGGAAAGTTCTTTTTTTTTGAAATTTTCGTGTTTTAATTTTTCTTAATTATTGCCTATTGAGGTAGATTTTCGATTTTTATGTAAATATCACTCTATTTCTTAAGTAAGACAATTTCTGTTTTGAAATCTTCGTTTGTGATTCTCTATCGATCTGTCGAGCTAGATTTTTTATTTTTGCCACTAACTTTTCAAAAATTTTCAAATTTCATTGGAAATTTTAAAAAAGTAACCTCAACAGATATCGATAGGCAAAAAGCGAAAATTTCAAAGAAAATGCTTCCCGATTACGTAAGTATTAAGTTCTGCAAATTAATTTGAAAAAAAGAAAGTTATATTTTCACCAGAAAATGTCTCTTTTTTTGTATAAATATCACTATTTACAGACCGTATTTCTTAAGTAATCACGACAAATTTTTTTTGGAATCTTCGCTTTTTAATTTCTTTGAAAATTTTTGAAAAATTATTGTCAAAAATTGAAAATCTACCTCGACAGATCGATAGGCAATTAAAAAAAGATGATTTAAAAAAAAGAACTTTTCGATTGCTTAAGTATTATGATCTGCAGTCTGATTTGAACAAAAAAAGTAACTTTTGTCCCACTGTGCGGTGGCCCAGCCGGCCCCGTAAGGCAGCGGCCCACCCGGGCATTTGCCCGGTTGCCCGCCGCTCCAGTCCGGGCCTGATTCAAAATAAAAACCATATGAGGTTTAAATGAATTTAATAATTTGCCTAGTAGTTTAAAGGAATGTCAATCATTTAAAACGGCATTGAATGAATATTTAAAATTATTTAATTTCCTTTTTTTATTATTACTGGGGATACTGTATTAAATAGATTAAGGGCCGGTCTTTTCACCTCCAATTAACTTTATTCAGCAGTTATTTACCTAGGATATAATTGTTACAACAATGAAAATCAACAACTTTAACTGCCGGATAAAGTTAATGGGAAGATGAAAAGATCAGGCCTAAGTATAATTTTTTTTCTCTCTCTTTTTTATTGATATTGTTATAACTTTTAACCCTTTAACCATCATGTTTACTTAAACAAATATCATATATATGTATATTAGGTTGTCCTATAATAAAATAAAGTTCTATTTCTATAAATGTAAATAGTATCTCGATAGGTGTGCATTTTATGAAGATAAAATAAGTAGGTATCCCTTTTTTGTTTAAAAATAATGGTCAAATCAAAAATTTGCAATGAGATTATAAATGAACGAAGTACAAAAAATTTATGACGGATTCTGTTAAACCAAGATAGCTTACGTAGTGCCCTCTATGCGATACATAAAAAATGATAATATATTCGATTTTCTCACGTCAAAAAACCTAATTGTACCGACTTTTATGTTTATGTGTAAAAAGATAACTGAAATATAACAACATTACTGAAATATTTTTCTAACTTGTATCTCAGCGAGAGTAAGTATTAATATTATATAAGTTTTAAATATATGTATATTGTGACTGGCTGCATGGTCTATGACCCAATGCCACAAAAAAAAAAAAAAGTATTAATATTATTTGACCCCTAGTTATTAAGTAAAAAATTAATATTTTCCTGCTATAGAATTTGCAGGTAAAATATTACCCATTCCTTATGAATCACCCTGTATATGTTTTGCTATTATAAATTTTATACTTGGAAGTTAATTAGGTTAAAGTAAAAAAATGATAATGGTGAATATACAGTTGTTGTTTTAAAGCAGACACATAAGACAAACAGATTTTATAAAGGGTGTTTGGTTAACGCTGTGCTTAAGATAAAAATTGACTGAAAAAACAGGCATTCGTTTGACACATTGTATAGACATGTTTTTGTAACTTTATCTTAGAGTTAAATAGGTAAGATGAAAGCCAATTAAATTTCTCTTGAAACGCTAAAAACTCGGCACAAATCCACACATTTTTGACAGTTTTACAGCGTTATAAATCTTGATCAATTTTAAGGTGTCCCGAAGCAAATTTTGACGAGTATAGTTTAATTTTTGTCAAACATTCCATTGGCCATTCTAAAAGTCATATCTATTCCATGTTAACTTATCAATATTAAATTTTTTGAGTTTAAAATCGATGCGTTGACTGGAGGTACTTCACTTCCACTAAGTTGCTCTATTCTACCTTAATTTCATCCCGTTACAAGCCGTATATGATAGAATAGTATATTCTGTAATTAGTTTGGAATGAAGCATATTCTGCGCGAGCGGAAGTTTGTCATCCGAGCGAAGCGAGGAGGACCGTCCGCGAGCGCAGAATATGCCATTCCAAACGAATTACAGAATATATTTTTTCTATGACTATAATTTAATTAATTATTAATCTACTTACATTTAACTTGTTTTGTCCACGGGCCTTTAAGGTTAACTGTCAATAGAAACGTCAACTGTCAGCAGAAACGCAAACAGTATTACAAATTGCACTACTACTAGATGGCGCAACCTATGCTTATTATACATTCTAGACATGTAATAAATATTACATATCAACCACTGGAGTATTCGCGAAAATCACATACAGAGAGATGGCGCTGAAAATGTAGTGTGTGTATGAACCAAGTGGTGAACAACAAACCTTTGACAGTGTTTTGACATTTACGATAAATTTAGAGGTTAATTCCAGTAACAATCTTTTTTTATTAAAGTATCGTGTCAACCGTTTTATTAATTGATTGCATTGCTATATAGTTTATAAACTAGTTAAATATAGTAACAACACTTTAAACGCACTTTTAATTTTAAAAATCACAAGATAAATTTAAGAAACCCGCGAACTGACAGTGACAGTAGTGACAGCGGTTTGTTGTTCACTATGAATGACTCATCATATTGAGATTGCGCCTAAAAATATAGATGTCGCCCACTCCGTGATTTTCGCGAATAGGTCATTCCTTATTTAAAATCGACATCATAATACTCATATTACATAATAGGCGCAGAAAAAATGTTTTTAAATCGTTTAGAGACAAAAACTGGTATTGTATATAATTTTCGAATTTTAAACTTTAATATATTAATAAAATATCTAAAAAGATATATTTGATATTTAGCCATCACTGTGAATTTCTTACACTTTTACCAACAACAGACAATTGTTTCGACCTGTTAGGTCTCATCAGTGTTGTACAGGTTTGGTACGGGTATATATCAGAGATATCCCAAGTGAAGACAATTCCAGCGTAGTAAATATCGAATGTATCTCAGTTTGGATCCGATGAGAATCGGACACTTATAACTTGCGCCATCTAAACTACGCTGGAATTGTCTTCACTTGGGATATCTCTGATATACCCGTACCAAACCTGTACAACACTGATGAGACCTAACAGGTCGAAACAATTGTCTGTTGTTGGTAAAAGTGTAAGAAATTCACAGTGATGGCTAAATATCGAATATATCTTTTTAGATATATACTTTTGCCAAATTGATTTGGCTGGGGCAATGTAATCCTCAAGAAATACCTATATATTAATTAAACGAAAGATTGATGGGAGCTAAATCGCCACCCTGTATATACTATATGAATTTTTGTATTTATATAGATAATGCATGTTATGTTGCATAAATTGAATGAAACTAGAACAGTCTATGCGTCTTATAATAGTATCTCATTTTGTACAAAATTAGTGTACACAATGGATTATCGACCAATGTGTCTCATATGACCCGTACGTTACATGGTTATTGCACCTTTGACCGATACACCTGTGCCATACCTAGATTTCTCAACCCTAAAAGACATCCTACTTTTTCCGGAAACATTGCACCGACTGGCACTTTAATCGATCCGACGCTTGGTGACGTAACAGCGTCGCAGTGGGAGGACATAGGCCGTGACGTCATAGTTTCTACCAAACGCTCCTAAATGTCGGATAGAAAGGGACGCATCGATATCATACTTTTCAAATCAGTTTATACCGGCCCGTAATTAAAAACAGACAATATATTGTATATGTGTTGGGATAATAAAATAATTATTGAAAATGTTTGGAGGTGCGATTCTCTCATATGTTTTTCTAGGACTTTCATTTGTCATATGTAAGTATTAATAAAACAATTACATTAAATTCTTAATTATATTGACAGAAAATTGCATTATATTCTGCGAAAATGTTGAATTTTATTTTAAACTACATACATTTGAAATCGAAATGTTATATAAGTTGAAATTTGACATAACAGCTTTAAAATCGATTTAACCTAAAACAGAAAGCAAGTTAAAAATACTGTTTTATTTTATTAGCTAATGAAATAAATCGATATTGTTATTAGCTAATTATTAATAATTATATTAATTTTTGGACATAAACTGCCTGGCAAGTATTTTATATTAGTATACAAACAGGATCTAAGAGAAAATCAAAATCAAATTAGTAAGAATATAAAATGGACACAATAATATCTTAAAGTAGGTAGGTAATGAAACAGTAGAAGAAGTGAAGATACTAAATATTAATTGACAAATTTAATTTTTTATTTTCTCCCTTTACTCGTACATGTACAGATTATTCGAAATACCTAACTGTTTATGGATACTTATACTGTCTTACACCCTAGTATGAAGGGTTGTATTTAATCTAAGTAAATTTGTACTGCTCTTAAAAGTCGATTTTTAATAAATGTCAGATTAAAAATCGTTGCTCTAGGAACTACATTTATATAAATAAATTAGCCCATTTTAAAATTCCAATATACCTACAGTTCTATGGACTTAACCTTTTAAAATAATTTACAGGAAGAAAACCATAATTGGCCATAAAGGAGCATGTATTTATGTAGGTACAGGGATATCCAACGAAAATGACCACCCCTAATAACTTCTTTATTTTTGATGCTATAAAAATTTGTTTTCTATAAAAGTTGTAGGGTTTATTGAAAGCATTTAGAATATGTATTTAGAAAAATAAATGAAAGTCGTTTAGAGGAGATATGGTTTTAACTTGCATTTTTTCAAATGGAGCACCCCATTTTTTTTGCATTTTCGAAATCAAGGTACTTTTCTCATTTCGAATATATATATATATATATATATATATATATATATATATATATATATATATATATATATATATATATATATATATATATATATATATATATATATATATATATATATATATATATATATATATATATATATATATATATATATATCATATTATCTTTTAGGGTTTTCTATTTATTGCAATTTTTGTGGCCCGAAAACAACAAGGAAATAAAATAACAGAACAAATTTTTATTTTTAGAATGCATTAGTCTTGACTAATTTAGATATTAATTACAACTATAAATAAAAGTAATTAAAACTATCCCACATAAACTGTTCAAATTGACGCCCTCCATGTTCGATACAAAGCCGATACTTTATTCGAAATGACACAAGTACCTTGATAAGTAAAAGTACACTTGCTTTCAAAACTTTCACGTACACCTATTTTTCGCTGGATTAAATCAGGGTTGTAATTAATCACCTCTGACATTTGAAGTTTTAAAAACTCAAAATGCCTCGACTGACAGAGCAACACAAAGTTTTGATGCTTTCTAAATCAGAAGAGGGGTGGTCCATAAGAAGGGTTGCTACTCATAATGGACTAGATAAAAGCACTGTTTAAAACGTTTTTAATATATTTGTAATTATTTTTATGTTCATTTCAATAAAGTTTAAATTAAATGTCTATGTCATCTTTAACCTAATCTCAAAATTATCCGTTCACAAAGCTAAAATTTTGCAAATTAGTTTTTACTTAATTTTGAATGTGTACGCGAAAGTTTTGAAAGCAACTGTACCTTGATTTCAAAAATGCAAAAAAATGGGGTGTTCCATTTAAAAAAATGCAAGATGAAACCATATCTCATCTAAACGACTTTCATTTATTTTTCTGAATACATATTCTAAATGCTTTCAATAAACCCTACAAAAAAATATTTTTATAGCATCAAAAATAAAGAAGTTATTAGGGGTGGTCATTTTCGTTGGATAGCCCTGTACGTGTACATACAGAGCAAACACACTCTATACATATACTACTAGCACAAATACTGCCATCATATGAAAATCTGGAACTAAAACTAAAAATTTTGAATTAAATTTAAAATTGATCCTTAAAACTGATTGATGATACACTTCATTATGAATTTACTTATTCTTTGTAACGTCGTAGGTTGTAGTAATGTTCGCGATATCAGTTATTTCTCCATATTTAACATATTTTTATGGAGATTGTTTAATAGATATTCTGTTGTTCATACACGAGCCATTTATATTTGTATTACTATTTTTTATCTCTCTTCCTCTTTAACTGTCAAAAATATCACATTTTCAAACCCCCTTTTACCTTGAAATATAAAGTTATGAAACAACGATGTCTTCCTTGAGTCCATCCTAGTCGTTATTTAAATACCGTTTAATAACTATGACCACGGTAAACCCCCGCCACTTCCACAATTTTTGAGCTGTCCAAATGAAATTTTGCAGCAGTAATGTACGTCCAAAAAAACTCATTCACCTGTCAAAGTTACGTCTTTTAATTGTTTCTTCCATGGCTAGTGTGATAAATAGTATAAAATGACGTGTTGTGTTTGATGATTTTTCCCTTTTTTTATTACTTGCACATTTATCAAGGATGGGCACATTAATGGATTTCATACAAAATGTATTATTTTATGGTATCGGTTTACCATTGTGATATCTTTTGGGAAATTGGTCAAAATGGACAAAAAGTGATTTGGTTAAATTTGAGTGTACGTCAAGACGCCATTTTTATATTTTGTTTGTCGATCTAATTTTTTGGGAGTTATACCAGTACATTTGAACCAAATTAGACAAATCATGGCACTCTAGATTAGAAAACGAAATTTGCTCTAAAAAAATCAAGTGGGCTTAAAGAGTCCCCAAAATAGTTCTATCGTACTCAGCATTTTCTCATTAGTCCAAAAATGCAATAATATACAGGGTATTCCATTTAAAATTCCAAAGTTCAGATCACTTCCGTCGAAACCGGACGTCGAAAAAAAAAATCGGATGGGCCAAAATGAGTCTTTTTGGACGTACATTACTGCTGCAAAATTTCACTTGAATAGCTCAAAAATTGTAGAAATGGCGGGGGTTTACCATGATCCGTGGTCACCAGGTATAGATTTTTTTTTACAATTCTCTTTCTTTGCTTGATATGCATTGTATAGATATACACTCACACATCGTGGTGGTTTAGAGCCATTTAATACGGGTTGGTCGGTTACTGTTAGTATTTATCAAAAATTGACATATACCTACCACACGCCAATATTCTTGCGGCGATGGCGTAGATAACTTCGGCACAGCCTACTTTACTTTAGTAAAAAGTAGGCTATGACTTCGGATGTAGAGATCGAGCAGGACTGTTGCTTCTTTGTCCCTTCATATCTCTGTAGACCGGCATCAAGAGGTGGACTTGTGGGCTGACAGGCCCGCTGGTTAGGTCTATCTCTTTTGATGTTCTTCTTTCTTGGTCTTTTTTCTTCGTCAGCTGTCTTCCTATTCGGGAGTAGTCATGTTGCAGACGCGGTGAAAATCCTCCATGTCCTAGGTAGGTTTTGGCTAGACAAATGTCTCAGTGGGTCCATATACAAATGACTCTAAGAGAGAGATATTCAATGGGGAATAATATTTTTGGTCATAACTATTTCCTTAATCGATATATTGCCAAAAAAATGTAGACCAACTTAAGTTAAACTCCAAGAAGATTACCATTTAAGTAGGTACCTACTTATAAATTATTATCAAAAATATCAATTACTTGCACAATTAAATTCTGTAAATTTCATTGCGCATTATATATGAATTAATGTTCTAATCGTTAGCTATAGTTACAGTTTTTTGGTGACCTATTAAGAAAAACAAAAAATTTACTAACACTATTAAATATTTCCTTATCGAAATTTCCTATTCGATAGATACACTTGAATATGGCACTATTAAATAAACAAAAAACATGAAAAGGTCTACGTTCTTAAATTAGGTTAAAACTAAAGCATTAATAATGATAACGTGACATTTAAAATAACAGACATGTTTTTATAGAAAAGTATCAATTTAAAGGTCAGGGTTTATCTTCTATATTTTAGTAATAATAGAAATATTTTTGTGGTACATAATAAACGAAATTCTGATTCCTATGACAAAGCAATTTGTATTGTATTTGAATTAGCTTGATATTTAACGGGATATCTTTTACGTAAGTAAAAATAAAAAACATAGGGTTACACAAAAATATAAAATAATTAAGTAAACATACAATTTTTTTCTTTTAAATATAATAATCACATTCTTTTTTTCTAAACATAATAATCCCATTTTTGTAGGGCACAAGAATACAAATTTTTAGCTCGTAAAGCACTAACAACTAGGCATTTACGGTTCCCTTAGGACTTACACTACCTATTAGAAAAATCGTCTGATTTTTTATAGCTAACGGGAGTCACACCACGAGAATAGTCAGTGGGTCTTGACTCAACGTTGTGTCGTGTCTAAATCTTTGCTATTATCGTCACTTCTAAAAGCAAGTGTAATTTAAGTTCAACTTATGATACTCAGCTAGTTACAATGGTTAAAATATTTATATTTTATTTAACATTTTCAAAAATTTTCTTACGTACCTAATCATATAAAAAAACATTGTACCGTACGAAGAAAAATGTGCGCTTTACAGATTTTTAACAAAAGTAAGGTTGATCTATGTCTATGATTGTAATAATTAACACAATAAAAAATTTAAATTTATGGATGTAAATCATCATAAATAAATTCAACTTTCGAAATATTATCTTAAAACATGAAAAACTATCTCAAAGTGTGAAGGTCAAAATTATTTTGTGTCTATAGCCAGCAGAGAAAAATAAAAGTGGTACCTACTTTTCGCAGTCGATTTGTTGCATGTACTGTACTGTACTTAAATGGTGCAGTACTTAGTCAACGTCGTGATTCATTCCTCGATATAAACATTTTTAGAGAAATTAATATTCATCAAATTTTCTTCCTGTCCCAACCAGCATGATGTGATTATTTTTGTTTATGAGAGTCAAGGAAATAATTTCTTATATTCAAGACAAATTTAATATATTAAATAAATGGGAACTTTATATTTACTTATGGAGTGAACAAAGCTTTTCTAGTTGATGAAAATTCACAGGAATATTGATTATGCTTGACCCTCGCAAACCTTTTTACACATTAATGTTAAGTAAAGTTATGCCTTTCTATTTCTATTTAGGATCGGTTAACCTATTAAATTGTAATTTTTTAGCATCGTTCGATAGGCATGGAAATTAAATTTATTATCGCTCGATAACCATGAGCAAAATGATATTATACCGATTTCTTGTATATAAATAGGTCTTTTAAATATACAGAAATAGACAGTCATAAATGAAGGAGCGTATTTCCTTTCCAAATGGAAGAATATTTTGCCATATGTATACATATAGATTTGTACTTTTAGAGTCTTCATTTTCAAGATACAATACGTGAGTAAAATAGCATTCAACTCAAAAAAAATATGCGCCAACCTTTAACTAGTGACATATACCGGGTGGTCCAAAAAAAACCGGAATTTTTTATTTCTCTAATAGTTTCGCAAATTTTTAACCGATTTTAATTATTCAAAAACTAAATTATAACTAAAAGATCACGTTATGAGGTAATATAAATATATTTTAATGCCGTTTTGACTAAAATAAATATTGATTTCAGACGAGTGGCATAAAATATCAACAAAATTGTGATAAAACGGTTTTATGTTACGGACTATATCTTCGGAACCAACTGGTCGATTTTAGTGTTTGATGTCTTAAAATATTCACAAATGTTTATTCTATTATACTTCCTCAATCATTTCATTGTTTATTTAGCAAAAAAAGTTCCAGCCGATCTTAAAGAAGGCCCAAGTTTGATGACTAACGCCATCTACAATTTTAATAATAATTAAAATGTATTTATATTACCTCATAACGTGATCTTTTAGTTATAATTTAGTTTTTGAATAATTAAAATCGGTTAAAAATTGGCGAAACTATAAGAGAAATAAAAAATTCCGGTTTTTTTTGGACCACCCGGTATATGGGGCAAACTGGTTATGTTTTCTTTAATAATTTTGGTACACTGAAAACAATTTTTTAGTTTCTGAAGTGCAAATTTAATTAAATTAGTTAGATTAAAGGTGTCAATAATTTCGTCTTGGGATGAGCGCAGCTGATCACTCGTATTCGCTACGGAAGCTTAAGCAACAGGTGTTGCTGCTAGTATAGCATAGAAACACAACAACCTTGTTCCACCTTCTAGTCGCTTAAATACACAAGCTATGTAATCATAGGTGAGGATTACCTAGTGTATATACCATCCTTCTCATTAGATACTAATCCAGTGAAAAATTCTTAAAATTTTAGCAAGCATTTACAGTTTGGAGTAGTTTATTCTTTGGTATCTGTCGAAAACATTTCCCTACAGTTGTTTAGATTCTTAGCTGACATTATGGGTCTGATACTTGGCGATTTACATTTATAAAATGATTTATTCTTTTTAAGAAATTGCAGTTATGCACCTCATTTCTGAGTTGGTTACCGGTAGTAATATAGGATCTGAAAGACTATAGAATAGAATAGAATAGAATAAATTTATTAACCATAAATCTTGTTACATGAACAATATCGGCTTTGTCATAATAACAATATATAAAATAAAGAAGTGTATAAAATAAAAACTATGAAGTGTATAAAACAAACAAGGCTATGAAAAACATACAATACAATATTTAAAATAAGTCAATTTAAATATATATATGGATGTCCCCATCCCCAACCGACATCATCCAGATCGAAGAATATTTTTGACCCATTCAAATACACTTAAGGCATATAGGAAATTAGAAATTTAATCATGGTGGTAGAAGCAGGGCGAACGGTTTGACAGAATAGTATTATGAGCACAAAAGAAATTGTAGCAACGTGACGTGTGAGTCGCATGACGGTTCATCTCATTTTAAAACTGTATCCCTAACATTCCCTAACGTTTACAATAGGTTCGTTCCGAAAATGTGTTACCACGTATGAGATTCTATGCGTTCTATTCTATGAGCCTATTCCTTACGTTCCTTGAAATTGTTTTAGTTTAATTCGAGAATACTTGAAGGTATTTCTATGAATATTTGTAGATTTATGGTTTATGTTTTCAAGCAATATAGTGATATAGAAAAATGCATTATTGACAATTACTTATTGGTAAAAGAATATTTTTCATATAAAAGGGGAGGCTATTTGGAACTATCCGTTAATACAAGTACTGGTTGTAATATTTTGATACCGATTATTATCTTGAAGGATTCGAATCACCGTGTGTCATTACCACTGTAGTCTCCACTTGCCATCGAAACACTAAATAACGAGTGTCTCGTCAACCAAGTTGGCATCGTCGACATACGACTAAAACTAAATTCAGTATATTATCATGAATATACGAGGTTCGTATAGAATTTACAAATTTTATGGTTTATTTTTAAGTTTAATAGGTCGAGAGATTTCGAAGGGTTACTAGGTATATGTAAATTTTGCTATTTTTAATAGCAACATTATTTGATAACATAATTTGGGAATTTAATAAATGAATATATGAAATCAATTTAAAAATATAAATACTTACTACTACTACTATTTTTTTTTGCATTGTATTGCTAAGACCCAATACTAAAATCTTAATTTGTTAGAATGATTAATCCAAAGCAACTGCAACAATTTTAGTCCAATGGACTAAATTACCATTATTTATGTTTTTGGGGTTGGTAATATGAATTCAAGGTCAAAAATTGCAAATTTAAAAAGGAAGGAACCAATATGGCGAACTGAAATTTTGTAGTCAGATATAATTCATACACAAAACGTTAGATTGTTTATACAAACATTTATTGCTAAATAACATAATTAGTAAGCACTGAAATCAAAAATATACTAATTATCTCCGACATCTCCCATCTCCGTCTTCAACTTCGTCTATTTGTAAAATGGGAGAAGCGTTCAAACAACTATCACCCAATCCGAACAAGCTACACTGCAATGCGATCCATGTTTCCGGCATCTATAAGCAGCTCTGCATCCTGTCGTATATGTAAAAAAAAACAGTTTTCAATAAGTTTCCAGGGGCTGGTGGTTGATTCATTGTTATTGATCTCAACGTCCTTCGGTCATGTTTTCATCCCCATTCTATCGGCGGGAATATCATTCCCCAACACATAATTGCACCTGTAAGTACACTCTTCAAATGCTCGGAGATTGTATCAGGTATAGACACCAATGCTAGTCGTACACAGCTATTTTTAGTTGTCGCTTTAATAAAGGAATTATATCTGAATATTATGTTTTTCGTTTTCTTGGGTGCGTTGTAAAGTGCAAAAATGCATGTTATTCCAGCTATACGAATATTATCAAAAACTTAGCGGCTTCTTGCAGATCTTCCCTTTTCTCAAAAATGTTTGCAAAATTATTTTTACCTCTATTATAAAAAGCTGAGGTAGTGTCACATCCGGCAAAATATTGTAAAGAAAGACGCATAGGTAGTGTTGTTTTGAGCTTTTAGAAGAATAGATTTTTTGCAAAACTTTTCCCTTTGCTGATTTTAAAAAATAAATTTATCTCTTACAATATGACCTCGGAAATTACAACATTTTCAGATTTTATATTGAGATTTCTTTTCTCAATATATTTATAAGTTTGCTCTTATTTTTGCTATTAGCAAGAAATTTATCTTGTCCTAAGAGGTATATCTTCGTCGAATATAATTTCAGTTGATGCATTTTTTGCGAGCGACGATTTCTTTCAATCGGTTTTGTGCAATCCTTATTATAACTATCGAATACCACATAAACTTCTCTGCTGTAATTAGTTCTCAATTATATACATAACGTTTATGTACTTTTCTTCTAGTTGTCATTTGCAACGATGCAACAACATTCCTCAATCAATTACATACGCGAATTTTTCAATATCATTAACATTTATTGCTAGCTTTGGAAATACTTCATAAAACGCTGTCTTCCTCATTTCACCATTTTTTAATAGAGCAATAGGAGAAGGAGCTAATTGAATAGTCATGTATGTTTTCAATTCTTTTTCTGATTTTTTTGATACACAAATGCACTGAAAAATTAATAATGGATCTATTGGAATTACGTCATTTAATGCAAACTTTATCTTCCTTCATTAACTTTAATTGTTTCAAATTTTCGCCCTTAATTTTTTCATTGTCTGCAGACCCATATTGAAGGCATCATAACAATTTATTGTTTTTTCGCCAGTTACTTCAGTAGCAATAGCATCAATATCAGCAAAGGAATTGTTTTGTAAGAAAAATTGAGGAATTTCTTTTACATCGTCGCGTCGCTCTGTCTCTCTTCTTCGAGCACCTGTTGAATCAGAGTGCTGATAACCTTTTTTAAAGATACGTGACAAAATTGTTCAATCCCTTCAATTATATCTTTTGTAAAAATTACTCCTTTAACCCACTTATACACTACACTTTCGGTGACACCACGTTTGAAAGGGACCCCTTCGGTACTCGTGTAGTTCATCATGGTTTGCTCAATGGTTTGGTCTGTGGAAATTCCAAAAAAATAATAATCCAAACGTCTTGCCGTTGAATATCATTCTTTAAATTTCCTGAACTCTTCAGGGTCCATTTTGGTTGGTAATTCTTTCATCTTTTGCAAATGAATTTGATACGATTAGATATGTGAAAATTGGCTCGCTGAATGAAAGTAGGTAAGGAATTCCATAGTATGTAGGTACTAACTTTTTCTTTCTATTAGTCCTCTTTGTGTACTTGAGATCTCAAATATGCATCACATCTAAAATAATTTTATTTTCAGGAATTGGAACTTTAACTTAAGAATACGTATGTATAAAAAAATTGATAATTATTTATTTAAAATATTAAAAAATTAAAAATCGAGAAAAATCAACAAATATACACGTAAGTATTTAGCGTCGAAAACACATTTCAAAAGTTGTAATAACAATTTGATCACTGTTCGAGGTCTAAATCTAACGACTCTTCACTATACATACATAAACATAATTGATCTTGGAAGAGAAATTTTAAAATGTATTATTTCAGTATTATACGAAATAACAACATAGTTGACAACGCTGGCCTATTTTCATTCAAAATTAAGTTACTATGATGTAGTTTATACAATTCATTTACGCATTCAACCTTGCAGTATTCATCATACCATCAATAAAAAAAGGCCTTCGTTAAACCGAAATGTTACAAAGGTATTTTACACAAAAGATTCAAGTACACACAATAGCGGCTTTATGTAATACTCATATAATTGACAAAAATCCATAAGTACTTTAAAGTGAAACTAACACGGTTCCACAAAAATAATTTAATTATTTATGATAAAATATCTATTTCTTTTGTAATAATTTAAAATAATGAACACGATTTGAACTTTTTGGTTTCTGTTTTTTCCAAGTTTGTTAAGCAAATATGGAACAGAGCTGAACAGCATTATCGCCTAAAATATACAACATAAATCTCATTCTCAAAATATTTGGCCACTTGGATTTATGCAAATCTTCTACATATCGTTTCCACAAACACGACGCGACGTGCAGCAATAAATGTTTTGTAAATTTTTCAGTCACATGACAAAAAAAATTGCTATAGAGATAGCAACTTGCGAGCATAAAAAGTAAAACTAATTAATTTGATTTTTCCGTAAGTCTCCAAAATCATATTCTATAAACATGTCATTGTAGGGGCAACTTTTATTACATATTCATTTTGAACATTAATTACCTAATTATCAATTTTTTACTTGAAACGTGTCATACGAATGTAATTTGGTTTGAATGACGAAATTTTGTCCGTTAGGTATATTTCAAGTAAATTTTAAATACTCCCTAAATAGCACTATTTTCAGTTTCTCAAGAAAATGCTAAGTTCTTTTCTTGAATATAATATGTAATCAGAAAAACAATTGAATATCCGAATCAGATATTATTAACAAAACTTATGTCTCTTTATGAATTCCATTTTCGGAATATTGATATGAAAAATAAATTATTTTTAAGTTTTGTTTTTGAGATATTTAATATTAATATTAATGCTCGTCTATCTATGATAGAATAATTGTTCAAATACCCCTAACTATCACAAGGTAAAAGAAAATGTGATAAAAAAATAATATTACAATTTTCAAATTAGGAGGAACACTTCTACTTGAATTCATAAAAATATATAGGGTGTTTCTTTAAAAAAACATACATTTCTTTTATATTCTCTATCTTATATGATATATTTTTTTGTGGTTAAATATTTAGAACCTCCAGAAGAAGAGTTAAAGTTTTTATTAACAAAATTTTTTTTCTAAAATTAAAAGTAAAGCAGTAAATTAAAATATACGTGTTTATGAATGCAAATATCTGGGTATCTGAAGTTTAAACCTTACTTTGCTTAAGTAAAGTAATTTATTTCAAAACTCTGAAATTCTGCAACAGTTAAATGTCTCTTTTCGGTATTATTTCTACCTCAAATAGCACAGTTATGAAATATGTTGCCCAACCATATTTACCCAATTCTGAAATAGTTTATTAATTTGATTTTGGCAAATAGATAAGAATATATAAAAACAAAACTAACTAATTATAATAAAATAAAAAAATCAAAATAACACTAATCATAAAAACATATAGGTAGAGTCCGGCCGCTAAAGAACAAGCCACCAACGTCATCGAAGAATATCTGCGCGGTCGTCCACCGAAGTCCCGCCCTCTAGCATAAGCCTATCATCATAATATTTTTAAAATATGTTATTCGTAGCGTTGAGTTTGATAAATGCACGTCACTACTTACTTTGTAGAAGCCTGGTATCGCCAAAGCTAGCGCAGCCGTAGCAACGCCTCTGGCTTATTCTTATAGCGGCCGGACTCTATCAAAATTTATATTTGAATACTTACATTTCCGTATTAATAAATAAAGAACATTAAAAATCATTTTCATACTCATTAGTTGTATATTATAAATTATTAGTTCTAAATAATGCAAATTAAAAATGTTTTTTCTTATTTTGTAAAATTTCTAATATGATAAAACAATTACATTAACTAAAACAAAATTTAAATAAAGAATTAAATGTAATTTTTTGTTTCAGCCACAATACAACATCAACCCGATACAAGACATAATTGGTTAGACTCGGGCGTAAAGCAGCAAGAGAAAGAACCACTTAAATGTTACGACTGTAATTCAGAATATGATCCAAGGTGTGCAGATCCCTTCAATCCCTATTCCATAGGAATGATCAATTGTACAGATAGAAAACCTCCAGATCATTTTATGAAATTAAATTTAGAACCTGTACTTTGTCGAAAGATGATACAGAAAGGTAAGAGAGAAATATAAAAGTTATATGCATACTATATTTTTTCTCTACGAGTAATTCTACTGTGACAACCGTTGTAATTTTGTTGATATGATTTTTCAAAAGAGAACGTATTATCATCATGATAGTGCATTAGCATTGACAAATTTTGGTTGTACAATGAATTCTCGAATATGGAAAAACACTTTTAACATTCAGTAATTCTTGCCATATTAAAATGTCTAAGCCATTTGGTTTGGTATCGACAGGTACTTAATGAGGTCTCCAAATATAACTTCTCTTTACTTTTTCCTCTGGCCTTACCTGAAAAATAATATGTAAGTATATTAAACATTTTTCAAGAACAAGCTTTTAAAAATGAACTACAAAAGAAATACATAATTTTTCTCAGGCCCTTGACCTCAGTTAATGATACAGGCCTAAATGGTTATCATAGACTAATTTTCTCTGAAGAGGGAGATGGCAATGATAGGCTTAGTCGTGGTCTTAAACCCTGGTGGCGGATCAGACCATCAGAGTATTTGGACTCACATAAAAACAAAAGCGTGGAGCATAAATATTGAAATTACCCTTATGTTATGTAAATATTTTGATATATTACCATTCGCATAACTGTATATGTTCCATATTTACACCCCACTATTTTTTAATTTATTTATATTTACACCCCACTTTTTTTTAATTTATTTATTATAGTCATTTTTGAATAATAGAATAGAATTTTTAATGTTCATATTCGTAGCCCAGCAATACTGACCACCATTATGTATCAATTTTGAGTGAAATCGACTTACGTTTGGCATATTTTGGAGCAGCCATTTTGAATTCTTGAGCGTTCAAGTTTTTATTGTATTATCATCGAGAACACATAAACATACAATAATAATTCAAGACAATCGGACATGGGAATGGGTAAACATTGGATTGCTAGTTTTGATTCCAACTAACAAATTAAGGAAAATGTTGGTCGCAACTTGAGCCATCATTTTGAATTATTGAGTATTCAATTTTTTTTCTCTTGAATATCATACCAAAAATCCATAAGCATACAGAATCTGATCATGAAGTTAAATAAAAGCTTTAATAAAGTGGATCAGACTATAAACAAACTGGATGGTGATAAAAAAACAGGCCTAAATTATCCCCAGTATCTAATATTTTCTTTCAAAATCGTGATTGCTATGTCTGATTATAATTTGTATTTACTTTTTATTAATTTAAAAATAAATTCTTATTTAACTCTTGTCAAAAACATATTCTACCTTACGAAGAAAAATACACTCCTTCCAGATTTAATCGTTAAAAAATAATTGTTGCCATAGCCATACAACATAGCATAGAAAGGTAAGAGAAAAACGTTTAAGCGTCATTAAGTGTGTGCTAAACTAAACTGCTGGACAATTGAAGCGGACCAAGCAAATTTTTGGGTTAGTCAAATATTTTGCGAACGGATAAAGATATCGATGCGCGATTTGCAGAATTTAAAACAGAATTTAATTCTGAACGAGATTCTTTATTCTGATCTTTTTGGTTTCAAATATCTCACTAACCAAAGTTTCGAAGTACCGCGGGTTTCCACAAAACATTTTTTAAAATTATTTGGTTGGCATGTTCATAGGCTCTTGTTTATAAGAAAAAACAAATTTCTCAAATTTTTGATATCGTTCGTGAAATTTCGATATTTTTATAAGACCCTGTAAATTTCAGGTATTTGTGCCAGCAGACCTTGTTGTATTTTGTGTGATTGTAACTCCCTAGGACTACCTCTTTTGCAATGCGTACATTCATTTTGTGGTGACCAGTGGCGTACCCATAATCGGTAGTAATACACTTACGAGTCGTTTGAAACATCATCCTTGCCTTTTCACTTGAAACGCGCCTGTATAAAGGATAACCAAATAAGTATATGTAACTGTTTTTGATTCTTATTTTAATAAACCATTTTATAAACATCAGTACAAAAATAGTGGTTAGCAAAAAAAATATATATTATATCGGGTGGTCCAAAAAAAACCGGAATTTTCATTTTACCTTATAACTTTTTTATTTTTTCAGCGATTTTCAACTTTGTGGATTCGTTCGACAGCTAAAGCTTTCAGCTAAACGATTCTCTGTCAGAAGCTGATATTATGATCATAAATGTCAAGGCACACGTATTTAAACTTGAGCAATTTTTAATAACTGCTGGAATTTTGTTGAAATGCCGAATTTACAAACGGTTTGTTTCATCATCATGACTGGTCTTGTGGCAATATTTTGATGGGTAGTTTTAAAAAATCGGTCAAAGAACTACGGAGCTGTACTAAAAAATGTAGAGACGTGTTATCAACGTCTCGGCAGCAATGGTAAAAACAAATTTTTATTCTCCTTCATAACTTTTTTGATTCCTTACCGATTTTAATTTTTTTTAGATCATATAAAACCCAAAGCCTTCCACTACAATATTGAATGGCAGAAATTGACATGAATCATAAATCCAATATGGCGAAAGTGGTGAAATTTACCTAATATTTAAAAGCCGCTGGGATTTTTTTTAAATGGCGAATTAAATGGCTTTTCTTTTTATCTGGAAGCCTTATCTTCTAAAAACATTTTCACGCATAGATCACGAAAATCGGTGAAGAACTTACAAAGATGTAGTTGATAACGTAATCATGTGCCCCATAACAAGAGTATTAAATTCAAACAGAGTTACCGCGATACACTTATCGTCATGGTTACAAAACAAATGAACATTGATACTTAACTGTCACTTCGGCTGTTTTTAAAAAGTGTTTTGTGGTACCTAGTTTTGTTAAAATGGTGTTGTCAAATGAAAACAAGATTTTCATTAAGAATTTATTGATTCGCGGCTAGACGTTTTAGTTAGTTGAGCAATTTGACTCACACTAAAACTGGAATGCGGTGTCCTTACAGGGCTAATTGCCAAATTGGCGACCTGTTCAATGTTCTCCTAAAAAATATTCAAAAATATTAGAATTAAGTTACTCTATATTTTCTCTACGTTGACACTAATTACACAATGTTACAATAAATACTTACTTCTACTCTTACTGATCTCGGCCTACCACTTCCTCGACGTCTTTAAATCGTTCCAGTTTCTGAAAACTTTCGTGCAAAGTCGTAAATAGTACTTTTTTAAAAGTTATTGTCTGGAAATTGTTGTATTATTTCCGAAACTTTATAGCCGCGAATCAATAAATTCTTAATGAAAATCTTGTCTTCATTTGACCAAACTAGGTACCACAAAACACTCTTTAAAAACAGCCGAAGTGACAGTTAAGTGTCAATGTTCATTTGTTTTTGTTTTGTAACCATGACGATAAGTGTATAGGTAACTCTGTTAAGAATTAATTTAATACTGTTGTTATGGGACACATGATTACGTTATGAACTACATCTTTGTAAGTTCTTAACCGATTTTCGTGATCTATGCGTGAAAATGTTTTTAGAAAATAAGGCTTCCAGCTAAAAAGAAAAGCCATTTAATTCGCCATTTAAAAAAAATCCCAGCGGCTTTTAAATATTAGGTAAATTTGACCACTTCCGCCATATTGGATTTATGATTCATGTCAATTTCTGCCATTCAATATTGTAGTGGAAGGCTTTGGGTTTTATATGATCCAAAAAAAATTAAAATCGGTAAGGAATCAAAAAAGTTATGAAGGAGAGTAAAAATTTCTGTTTTTACCATTGCTGCCGAGACGTTGATAACACGCCTCTAAACTACCCACCAAAATATTGCCACAAGACCAGTCATGATGATGAAACAAACCGTTTGTAAATTCGGCATTTCAACAAAATTCCAGCAGTTATTAAAAATTGCTCAAGTTTAAATACGTGTGCCTTGAATTTATCATATCATAATATCAGCTTCTGACAGAGAATCGTTTAGCTGAAAGCTTTAGCTGTCGAACGAATCCAAAAAGTTGAAAATCGCTGAAAAAATAAAAAAGTTATAAGGTAAAATGAAAATTCCGGTTTTTTTTGGACCACCGATATATTTTTCTGGCAATTACTGCAATGCTCCTCAAGCTACAATTGGTCGTTCAAAGACACGTTTTGTGGATAATGGGAACATCAAAAATTTACCTGAAATTTACAGGGTTTTAGAAATAATCGAAATTTCATGAACGAAGAGGGATATCAAAAATTTGAGAAACCAGTTTTTTCCTTATAAACAAGAGACCAGAAAAATGCCAATCAAAAAAATTTCTGTGGAAACCCGGTACTTCGAAACTTTGGTTAAAAAAACATACTTTTCTTTTACCTCGTGTAGACAGTGAGACATTTGAAACAAAAAAAATCGGAATAAACAGGCTTGTTCGGAATTAAATTCTATTTCAAATTCTGTAATCCGCGCATCGATATCTTTATTGATTCGCAAAATATTTGACTTCAAAGTTAACCTAAAAATTCGCTTGGTCCGCTTCAATTGTCCAGCAGTTTATTTTAAACAACTTTTTTTAATGTTACATACTGTCGCGTATAATAGTAAGTAGTACTACAATTAAATAGACTATATTTGGTGCACTGTATTAGTTTTTAATGCATTACATTTGATAGTTACATTACTATTTTTAAATTAATTAATTCTGTCATCTTAACTTCGATTTACAAAATATTAAACATTAGGTAAGGTTAATATTTGGCGTTAACACATACCTAAAAAGTTAAGTACATACCATATTCCACACTTTCTACTCATTTTGTACACGTTTCCGTAAAACTTGATAGGCTTTATCGTATAGATCGATGGTAGTATAAAAAAACTGCTGAATTATCCCAATGTTAAGAAATATAAATACAATTAATTGTAAATAAGATGTAACCAGGTTTCTGCAAAATAACATATAAAAATACTCTCACCTTTCTAAAATGTCGAGATATATTCCTGACATTTTAAAATATTTGTGTTCATTAAAATGAAATGGTTTTGTTTAGTAAAATGAACTTGTGAAGACATGTTTTTCTACAATTTAATTTTTTTGCTTGATACGTATTGTTTATTAAACATTATTCATTAAAATATTGAGGCATATAGGTATTTCTAAAGTCAGGTAAAAAATATTTCTCGCCCTTAAACTATAAAAATATGTATAAAGAGTTTTTCGATAAGATTAACAAAACGTTTAAATATCTGTTCTTGATGCCAAAGTTCAGTGTTAAAGTCAAAATTTTGAATTAATTTTTTGTATCATCGCAACTTTGAGAAGTGTATTTTTTGGAGATCGTTGATCGCTATACCATAATTATTATTATCGCCCTCAAAAACATACCCTAATAATCAAATTGTAATCTCAAAATTTTTTATTTGACCCACCCCTGAGTTTATGACTAGTGCCATGCACAGCCAGTGTACGATGTCTATGAATACATTACCGAATACATATATCTATGAGTCATTTTTGTTATAAGTTCCATTCCGATGGTGAAAATGTAGTAACCATTTCCCACTTACATAGAAACCATAGTCATATTATATCGTTGAAAAACTAAAGCAATTTTACCAATATTAAAATAACGTAAAACTTGTAGAATTGAATCACATGTCAGGAAATATAAAATGTTAATACTTAATATGTATAATACTTATCTAGAAGTGTTATTTCCTAAGCAATAATTATAACTGACGTAGTTAGCTCTGCGTGTGTATCAATAGATGCACATAAGAATAAATAATTTGGAACCGTATGGATCGAATTAAGAACCGCAATATTTACAGTGCAAGGCAAGCTATTGCTGCCAAACATTATCTTTAGTCTGTGAGATTTATATAAGTAGTTAAAGTGCATTGTGGGGGTATATTTACATTTCTCACCGGCGCGTTCGCCATTTTCTAGTATTATTGACGAAACTAATCATTTCCTAGTGTTCTATAATTTAATCCGAGATATAATCTTATTCGAATACATTGTTCTATTACTAGATACAGAAAACTATAAAATCTAAATTAAGTATCTAAATATTTTGGATCCAAAATCAGTTTGTGTTATTCACAGACTAAATACGAAAAAAAATATATTGAAATTTGCTGAAAATAAAATGAGAAATACGAATATTTTTTTCTAAAACGCACTAAATAACATGAAACTTGAATACCAACTGAATATGTAAATACACAAACTGCAAGTAATAATAATAATAATAAAGTAATAATGTTGACATTGCATCCTTATCCTTAAATACGTATATTTTGAAAAAAATTATCCTGATTTATGAGAAAGATAAATTTAAATTTGCAACATATTTTTATGACGAAGGTAATGAAACTGATGGAACATAATCCTTAAAAATTAACTAGTGGAAATTTTACATAGGTAAATCGAATTCCGTTAAAATCTCCCCTTACATTATTAGAATATTTAGTAGATAACAGGACATACCAGTCATCTAGTCTTTACCTCTATTTCTCTCTGGTGGAAATTTTACATAAATTGAATTTCGTTACAATCACCTTTTATATTATTAGAAATATTTAGTAATAAGTACTTACAGTCATCTAGTCTTTACCTCTAACCCCTTAAAGGTACTTTTTTATAACATGGAACGTACGATTATTGAAATTTTTACCATACGTAATTTTGCCTTCTGAATAAAAAATTCTAATGAAAAAATCGGCAATCGGTAACACTTTTCGAGTGTAAATTTTGGATTTAAGGTTTTTGAACAATTCTGAACAACTTTCATTAATAAAATATTTGATAAAAAAATGCCTAATATGTTTTTTGGATTTTCCCCATTTATTTTGATATCGTAGGTGGCTTTGCATTAGTAAGGGGCAAGTGGCTTTTGGGCCATAAGTTGATCCTAATGTGCTCTATCTTTGAGTAAAATTTGGTTTAAATCGGATAAAAATGAAAATAGTTATAAGGGTGTTTCACTCTTAAGTGCGACACACTGTATGTATTTTTATCAAAGAATGAACATATTACGTATAAAACTATAATATGTTCCTTCTTTGACAAAAATATACTGCATCCGTCAGCGGGAAATTTTAGGTTATGGCTTTTAAGTATAGATTCAGAAAATAATGATTGATGGAATAAATGTGTTGAAACTATTTAAAAATGTTTAAATAAGTCTGTATTATATGTGTTCATAAGCATGAAGTGAAAAATTCGATGAAAATAAGCTGTTATGACAGTGGAAGAATACGCAACTTTCAGAGACTTTGGGGCCATATATTAATTTGGTATTTTGAAGTGAGGATCACACATCCAAAACTGTCAAATATTTCTATATAAGGAAAGTTAAAATTTAAAGTCTAATATCTCACATCTCCTTTTTTATTGTAACCGGTTATGGAACATTATAATAGTTCCATCTTCAGGCTACAAGGTTAAATGAAAAGAAAACAATGTATTGTATAATTTGCTACAGGTTATAGGAGCCATTTTTATCTATAAATAAAAAATGTAATTGCTAAAATGTAACAAATATTTAAAAAAAAACCCGACAACGGCTTTAATACACTGGATTTTGCAAAGGATATTTCCTTAACAACCTAGGAGTTTTAGAAATTTTCAGGTCTCTTAAAGATAACCAGTAAAATACTGTTAACACACAGGTAAATTCTGATTTCACACCACTAATAATATAATAATAATAATAATAATATATTTATTTCTCCATGACAATTTTTTACAATTACAATATTACAGTATTTACAATTTCCAGCACACAAATATATAATAATAACAATACATTTAAAGAGTATATTAAAAACAATGCACTTAACAATGGTCAATAAATAAACAAAGTATCCCACTAAAGGTAAAACCTTGAGATGTCGGGTTTACAGGTTTATTATCAAATTATAATAAAAGTAAGTAGTTTACTAATCCTGGTGACAGAAGTTTATCATTCATAATTGGGTAGATCTATAGATTTCACATACTATTTCTTACAATATATTCATTTATTTGTTGTCTGGTTATATTTGATCCATTTTTTATCTTGTTTTTGAATAAATTAATTGAGTTAAGGATTTTATTTTCAGGAGGAACTAGGTTATAATTGCAGCCTTATTTAGATAACCAATACTATACTTGGGTACATCGTATTTTATCATATTTAGTTATAATTTGCTTCTACACTAAAATATAATTAGTATTTTCAAATTTATAAATCCTCAGACGTAATTTCTATTTTCAGTTTTTTCTTAATTTGTTTCCTGCTTAAAAATAATCTTTCCTCTCGCAATTTGATATTTGACGCAGATTTATTCCCTTGTATTTCTTAGCGGGTTTTTTTAAAACAAATCAACAGAAAAAATCAATATGTCTTTATTATATTATTTTATTAGACTCGGCTATTGCCCACTAGAGGGTGCTTTAAATATATTTTACAAGACAAGGTCCCACTTTTAGAACTATAATAACATATTTTACTTTCAACAATCTACGACAAAGATATAGACACACAAAAACATTTTTTTCGAATTTTAAAAAATTCCTCCAATATCGTACCAGTCAACCATTTTACGCTTCTTGTCTGAGTAAGAAACTTCCCTTATAATATATATTGTTCGTTATTTTTCACAAAAGAACATTTTATACAATTTTAATTTATCTGAATTGGATGGATTTCTTTTCCAAACCTCTACTAACTAAACACTGTAAGTAGATACACTTTAAGAACCTCTACTGGATTAATATATATTTTTTTAAGAATAATTATTAGTACTATCTTAAATTTCTCCACTAATTTTAACATGTTACATTTCAAAATTAAATTAAAGTGTTAGAACCTTTATCCCCTTTCATGTTACTTTTTTAAACTATTTTTTACTTTTTATCAATTACATTTTTGTTTCACACACAAAAATTGTACCTATAACAAATTATACAATACATTGTTATCTTTTCGATTAGACTTGCAGCCTGAAGATGGAACTATTATAAACTATTAAACAAAAGCTGTCGTTATTGTGACTCTTAATGCCGGATGAGAATGAAATTGGTCCCTTACCAAATTTTTGGAATTTAAAGAAAATATGAATTGAAAAATGTGGGATATCATTTGAACTACAGGGCGTATTTGGCGTTTATTTTGTGGAAAATTCAGTTAGTATTAGGCAATCGGTTTCATAACGTGATGACTTTCCACTAAAAAGTCTTCTGCAAAATTGGCAAAGCTTAAGGTAATATAATGAACTTGTTAATGGCCCCTGTCCATAAAAAGTTGCAGAAGTGCAGACTTTCTAACTAGATGAAGATACTTCTCTTTACCTAAATGAGTAATGATAAGTTTAATTACAGGGCAAGGTTGATTAAGATAGTATCGATAATAGGCAACGTTAAATAATATGTGCAGAAAAAAGTATTAAACCAGCAGTAAAAAATTCGCATATCAATCAGTTACCGATTAGGACACCGGCGCATGCGCCACTTATATTAACTTTGTTCGTAGAGCGTCGGATCGTAGTTGTTAACGGTCAGGCGCATGCGCAGATTTATTTTAGTATCGTTAAAACGATTCTGCACATGCGCCTTACCATCCGGGCATGCTTCTGACGAATGGCAACCGTCACTGATTGTTCTACGAACAAGGCTAATAATAATTAACAAATTCAATGTTAGAGGAGAAAATACATTGAATCCTCGTTGCGCTTCAAGCACTTCTAACTTTTAGCAATATTTTATAATTTGCACAGAAATAAGCATCCCCATTCCGCGTTTTGGGGTCGAAAGTATGCCATTCTCTTCCGGAATTAGGTTTTACATATTATGATCCATCGCTAATGACGACGGAGGGTAAAGTAAATATTACATTCCGTTGATGACAGCATGTAACAATATTATTTTAACATCTAAGGCTTATTCTTTTTTTTGTATTATGCTTCTGGTGAAATGGTTGTAACAATAATATGTATAACTCAGGATTTAGTATGATTTATTCCTTGGAAAATTACTGTCCTCCTAGTCTTCCTAGTTATATAAATAGCTACTAATTGCTGTTGTTTTTCTTCCAGTTGAAGGAAAAGTACGTGTTATCCGAAGCTGTGGATATATTAGAGATGATCATGACGACAAAAAATGTTACAGACGAACAGGTACAAGTGCCGTCGAGGTCATTTACTGTTCTTGCACCTCATCATTATGTAATACCGGCCATTCAATGGAACGTCCGACATTTAGACTAATTACAATGGCTGTATCAATTACATTAGCAATAACAACTTTACTAAGTAGTCTATCATCTTAATTGCAGATGTGTTCATTATGTTCTGAACAGTGAATATTGAATTATGGGCAATGTATTAGATGTATCTTTATTTGACCTTTATTATCGATGAATCCGTCGTTTCTACTATACTGTTCTATTAAGAGATTTTAAATAATATAATTCAAATCAAAAGCATTAGTTTTAAAAATCTTTTGTTATACGGTTATAATATATACCAGCTGTAGTTAATGACTCGATAATTAAGGTCAACAACAAAAATCAAAATTTTGTTACTAGATAAATTGTTAACAAAATTAGGAATATTCTTTGTACAAATCGAGTATTTTTGTTAATATAGAGGTATCGGACTAATGCGAATATTCCAAAGTACTTAAATACTCGAGAGCATTTCAAGCTTTCCGTAGTTATATGTTATCTTATTTATAATTTCTGCTAAGCTACTTTAACACTTAGGTAATGAAATTGCAAATATCTGCTTTATTTTAAGCAGATTGCCTTCTGAACAGTTCTAATGAGTCATTACACGTCCAAGAATATATCATTCTTCAATTAAGACTGTCATCACAAACTGATAATAAAATATGTATCCTCTATCCACATTATTATGCCTAAATTTGTATGCATTTAAGGTAGTTTGATAGTTTGAAATGATATTTTATGTAGGGGAGACTGGAATGGGTTGTCATAAGGGTTGGTTGTCACAATTTTCACATCTCGGTAACTGGACTGGAGGTGTGTGCAAGTGTAGTTGTTTTTCACAGTGAAGTTGGTTGTCACATGATATTTATTCTACATATTATACTTAATTAATAATTTAATTAATTTGATAATATAGGTATAGATGTATAAGGTAATATTTTTCCTAATACTTGATATTAAAATTTAATTTTTTTATTTTTTCAGTAAGAATGAACATTTTGTAAATATATCGTTTTCTAGACAAACTAAATCTCGTGGCAATCAACCTTTGGATTTGTAACTACTAATCTGGCGACAAGGCAGCTTATCCTACTTCTTGAATATATATTTCTTTGTAATTAAACATATTTTTACTTGTTTTAACAAAATTTACATGCCCAGATAACATAAACTTCAAGGTACCACAAACAAATTTTTGATACTTCTTACATACAAAATAAAAAGTGTGACAATCTTTCCCATATGCCATATTATACCTATATAAAATATACTAACTGCTACTTTGATAATTTTCTAAATGTAATATTTATTCTAGGTTACAGAGAAGGCTATTGAAACTGATTTAATCAAACAAAAGTAGCAAAATGTATTTTTTATATTGATTTAATGTTTTACGTTATTAAGCAGTTGACTTGAAATGCGTTTCAAGAAATTCAATTTTGATTTTATAATAATTAGATAAATGTGACCTTTATCTAGTTATTACTTCTCATTGATTTGACTTCTTATACATAGATTTAAGAAATAGAAACATTATAACAATTATAGTAATATTTAAATGCTACTTCTTTTACAATGATACAGGCATAGAAGGCTTCCTCACACACAAACGTTGCACACTATGCACCATATCGTGGCGTCTTTGTGTGATTGCTAATGTTGATGTAAATGAATTTCTCAAGATCAACATACATTTTGAATCATTCAGTCAGTTAATTTCTTGTTTAAATGTTAATTGTGGCATTTGATAAATTTTTTCTCTTCCTTTTCTTTTTTGGGATTTACTACCACATCTCTTGAAATTTCTATCAAAAAAAAGTTGATTTATTTAAAAATTATTCAAATTAACCAGTTTAAAACTGGGAAATAACCTCTACGCCTTTGACGTAATGTCAGAGGATCAGTTAGAGCTATTTTAATTTTAATGATCTGTGGGAACTATCTAATTTAAAACTATAATATAGGACTAAGCATAATATATTTTCACAGATATAAAAAGTCAAAATTTCATGTTTTATAAGGTTAGGGTGTAAATTATCTTACTTTATATTTTAATATGAGTACTGTGTGCAGGTATTATTTTAGTTACCTAATGCATTTTAACATAAAAAAATTAATTAACCTACAATGATATTACTTACTAAGGTTATAATACTCATTATCTTACTTTATTGTTAATGTGTGCATAATTTTAGATATACGTTAGTACATAGAAAAGTTTTGTTTATTAGCAAAACATAGAGTTAGTACACACGATATTCCTTTTTTCTTTACCGGGTACAGTGTTAACCAACAATGTTCTCATGTTGGTTTTTGTCAATACGCGTCATTACCTTTCCCTAAAGTTAAAATAATAAAATTTTTTTATACATTTTAATAAAATTGGAAAACATATCCTACCAACTTTATTTGTCAATATAAAATGTAATAATTAATTAATTAAGATTAATTTTAAACAAAATATGTACCTAATAAAATGGAGAGTAGTTAAAAATTTATACTGCAACCCATTTATATTGATTATAATATGAAGTATGAAGTTATTATTGTGTAAGTATAATTATTGTTAATGAGGAACCTTAATGTATTTAAATATTGTGTTGCATGAAGTTGATGTGAATAAGAATAAGATATAAATGCATTAAAGACCAAGAAATTGATATAAAATACATATAAATACAATATAAATCTAGTATACTAGGATTCTTGGGTTGTTATGTATTGAAGGACAAGTTATTTTTTTTTAAATTTGGATGCTGCAATATTGAAAATTCAGTTAGCAAATTATGAGATATTTTAATGGTAAGTTCCTCATATAAAAAACAAGTTGATTACCTTTTTTTAGTTGCAAGTGTTTTCCAAAGTACTTAAAAGCTTCAAGAATTAATTCTCTTTCTCGACTATATAATATCCAACAGAGTGAATAATTCATTATGATAAAATTTATATAGAAAATGATAAAATGTGAACAGATATAGGTAATATAATAATGCTTTAAGACTTGTTCATTATGATAAATTATACGATTAAAATATAAATAGTAATTTTCAAGCCAAAGGAAAATTTGAGAAAAAAATGCTAAAATATTGCAATTTGTTTTCGACAAAAAATCACTACTAATTGTATTTTTGAGGACTTGAGATATACGAATAATTTCGATCCGTATTCTCTCTTTTAAGTTATTCAGGTGGTTTGATTTATTCTGAAGAATATTATTTTGTAGATAGCTCCACAAGGGAAAATCGGGAGGCGCTAGGGCATTGCCAAACTTCTACCTCCCCATTTTATCTAATTTTAAGTGAGGAATCTACCATTGTAATATTTTCCGAACAAGCCGTAAAGGTATATAAAAATGACTTAAAAAGTCCAGTGTCAAATTATTATCGGTGTTAAAAAAACCGTTGCTTTGATTATTCAATAATGTCCGTCGTAATATAATATTATATTAAGCTTCATCAAACTCTTAAATCAGTAGGTATTTGTCAATAAACAATCAGAAATCAAATACGAAGATAATTACATCACAGACTTTCTAAATAGAGTATTTATTATTTCTTATATGGAATGATCAAATAACATTTAATGATTTAGATGCGGATCCACGTTTTTCAAAAAAATGTTGAAATCTTAAATCTTTATTTTAGTGTCTGATGATGTTTAATCATGTGCCAAATTTGAAGAGAATATATTAAATAAAAATAACCAAGAGATGGGATAACGGAATAGTTGTTTATTTATACTACGATTATCGAAGAAAAAGTGGTTGATGCATATTATCTGAACTGAAATGTCAAATGAAATCTGGTGTGGCACATAAATCCAAATTCATCTCAAAATGTTGACGACTTCAGTGATGATTTCATTTTCCAAATGGTCAGAATTCGTTTTCATTGGTAATCGAAGTAGTGTTAATTATTTTACGTTTTCTTAAAGCAATTAATAACATGAAAATATTTCTTGGTCTTGAGCGTAAAAATTCAGTTCTTTTAAAATACGTCAACTGTTATCAAGAAAATTGTATTTTTTTACAAATCGACTTGGATTCTAGTATCCAGTTTCAAATTTACAATCTCGTGCAGGCTTTAAAACTCTATCAATCAGGAATCAATCAATTCAAAGTTATGAGTATCGTCTCATTATACACTCACAGGCAAAATAATCGATCCACGCAAATTTTCGACGAATTTCAATCGCAAATAACTTTTTTATTTGATGTTGGATTTAAACGAATTTTGAAGAATATTGTAGACAAATTAATGAAGAATCGTTCACATTTTAAAAATTTACAAAAAAATATACGTACGTTTATAATATACAGGGTTAAACAGAAATATGTTTTTTACCATAAGTTTAAGACACTCTGTGGAGTGGCGAAACAGTAAATTGTTCTGAATTAAGTTTTAATTATCAAGTCTCATCTATTCTTAACATTTTTGTTTTTGGTTCACCTTGATATCTTTATTTTTGTGGAAAATATGGATTTAAAAAAAAACATTGAAATTTCCAATAATTTTTTTGTACGAAGAACTAATAAGGTTGCTATAGAGGACTGACAGTTTTGTTAACAGTTTTTGTTGCCAGTTTCTTTGTAAATGAATGTGTTACTTCTGAGGTGCCTTCTTACTTTTAAAAATGGATGTCTCCGACTGATGTTGCCAGAGCCATTGCTTTAATCCAGAATGGACGGTCACAGTATTACGTGTCAAGAGTTTTAAACGTCACAAGAAGTAAAGTACAAAGGGCTGTAAATTGGTTTAATCAACATGGCGAGTACAATAGAAGGAGTCAATGTGGTAGGACGAGGTGTACGAATGAACGAGATCTCGTTCATTCGTACACCTCTGACCGTGACCGTACATCCTGGATTAAAGCAATGGCTCTGGCAACATCAGTCGGAGACATCCATTTTTAAAAGTAAGAAGACACCTCAGAAGTAATACATTAATTTACAAAGAAACTGTCAACAAAACTGTCAGTAGCAACCTTAGTTCTTCGTACAAAATAATTATTGGAAATTGCAATGTTTTTTTAAAAAATCCATATTTTCCACAGAAATAAAGATATCGAAGTGAACCAAAAACAAAAATGTTAAGAATAGATGAGACTTGATAATTAAAACTTAATTTAGAACAATTTACTGTTTCGTCACTCCACAGAGTGTCTTAAACTTATGGTAAAAAACATCTTTCTGTTTAACCTTGTATATTATAAACGTACGTATATTTTTTTGTAAATTTTTAAAATGTGGGCGATTCTCCATTAATTTGTCTACAATATTCTTAAAAATTCGTTTAAATCCAACATCAAATAAAAAAGTTATTTGCGATTGAAATTCGTCGAAAATTTGCGTGGATCGATTATTTTGCCTGTGAGCGTATATAATTTATTGTTTCGCTAAGCTTCTGTATTACTTACATCAGGCCATATTTTTTGTTTTTTATTTCCAAGCAATTTTAGAAGCAAATAATCCGTAACTTCATCATGTTCTAGTTTTATTGATGATAACAGATTTTCTAGGTTGGTTCCCAACAATTATTGTTAAAATAATTCCTAATTATAAATAAAGTTGTGGTAAGAGCGTATGTAAGAAATATGCGTGAACACTGCCGAATTTGGCCTGAAGTGCCATACTAGTAATTGCTTGTTTGCAATAACGAATTCATTTTAATTATAAAATTAGCTAAAAAATTAAAAAATCTTATGATAAAAAATGAAATTAGAAAATATATTAATAAGTGCACTAAAATCAACTTTATATGCTATAAGGTGTATTGAAAATGTATTTGCAGTTTTGTATTTCAAACACTAAACATGGCTTATTCAAAATATTTGGTTATCAGTGAATTTTAAAATGAGGTCAAAGTTGGACCTATATGTGCAACTCGCCCTAAGTAAATAGGTAATTGGTATTTTTTATACACATCATCGTTCAAATTCAAAATAAAGTTCATTTTCAATACACTTCCTCATTGCCTTGAATTACAATTTATATAGCTAGTGTACTTTATCTGCGAAATGTTAATAACATACTGCTAATATTAAATGAGTAAGATTGTTCACTGTTTACGTCTACATATCTGTTTTTATATGAGATTTATTGTTATCATAGTATAATAATAGTAATAAAAATGTATTGTTTACAGTAACCGACAGCCAAGTAAGTACATAGCGCCGGGTTTATTTGCGAAATAAATGAGTAAACGACTTGCAGCGCACGCAGGTGTGATATTGTAAACTGTAGACTGATGCCATCGCTCGAGTCCCCGCCATTTAAATTACTTTCTAACGTTGCACATTCAATCTGTCGCACATGCGAATATGAAATGTCTAGTAAGTTCGTACGTGTACGTACTTGGCTGCCGGTTACTGTAGATCAACATAGTGATACTGGACACGTTATATAAGTAAATAATAAAGGTTTTGCACCCTCCTTAACTTTGTTATTTTTGGAAAAAGAAAAAAGTGTAAAGACAGAAGTTTTAGTTATTTATGCGTAGATTTTAAACACGATATCAGAAAAACAATTGAGTACTCTTGCCTCGAATATTTTGTTAAAAACTGTTAATTTGCAAAATGAGTCAAACTTATTAAGGATATTGCAGAAAATATATCAGTTTTGAAAAGTTCTTCATTCAGTCGAGATTTTTTTAAAGCTAGAATGATACGTCACTTACGTCAGTTCTAAGATAAGGTAGCTTTTCGTCTGTTTTGCACTGGCTATGGTAAATGTTCAAAAATTGTTAGTACCTACCTTGAGATACATTTTCCTGCTAGGAACTTTATAACCGTTAAGTTTATGATAATTTTTAAAATTGTACATGGCGTAGTTACATCCATATAATTCATTCTCCTTATTGGTAAAAATGGGTATTCATTGGTATGTCGCCAATTTCCTGTTACTCCCAGTAATCATACTGAGATATAATTCTATATAATTCCTTTGGTATTGTTAATATTATATACTCTCACAATCATTCCATCTAATGAAAACAGATTTGTAGACTTCAAGTTTAAATAATATAAATTGTGAAATATGTGTTTCCTTTATATAAAATTTTATATGTTATTGATGTAAATTACTGTGAATAAAAAAATACAGATAAATATTTATAAATATATTTATATATGTTCTGCGAGAATAAGAATAATTATAAAATGTACATAATTGATTAAAACAATCGTATTTTTGGTCATATTTTTTTAAGGCAGTTAAATTTTCAGTTTGCATAAAGGCTCTGCACGCTGCAGTTTTTTGTCATTGTACATGTTCTCTGGGTTATAATAGAATTTAAAATAAACATTGTTTCACTCGGTTGTTTTTTATTGTTATCCTTTTTACCAGTGAGTAGTGATCACTTCAACTGGGTTGGTACAGCACCTATAGCTTGCAAGAATTGTAATTTTTTTGTTGCAATAAAAGCTTTAAAATTCCAGAATAAAAAAGAAGTAACTCTTGCTATGAGGGAAAGGAGAGGATGGAAAGAAAATTGTTAAATAATAGATGATAGATAATAGAAATTAATTGGAACATAAAGAACGACTTTTATGGATTCATAACAAAAACGTATATATAACATTTTTTAAAGTTAACAAGTCTTTAAAATTCATTAAAAATTAACAAAAATATATAATTCTGTAAAATTATCTTTGGTATTTACTTATTTACTTTATTTTAACACATATGAAAATAAGTAAATACAATTCTATAAATATTGAAATAAAGCAATATAAATTCGATAATACCTAAATGATTTTATAAATTAATTGAATTTTCCTGTTTTTGCTAATAGCAAAATGGTTGATTATTTTGTCAAAAAATGTTTGAACTTTTAATGTTTTGACTAGTCCCTTTTCTGTTGCCAAATACTTAACAAATATTTAACCGCGGCTGATCAAGCGTATTTCTCGTGAAACCTTTTATTCGTTAACAGGTATGGGCTGATAATGGTAATATTAAGAAAAGTTATTTATACAGGGTATGGTAATAGTGCGTCGGACTTCGAAAGACAGCTCGAGTTTCTATCGTTGGTATTTTTATTGATGTTTGTGTCATGTAGGACAATGTAGGTGATTAATACAAACAACTAACAGTAATTTTTAGTGTCCTGATTGGGAATAACAATTAGTAACTAGAAACTCGCAGCAATTAAATTGCATAGTGTGATATTGAATACAAATGTTGCAACCAAATTGCATAGTCGGACACAGGCATAAGGAGAGCTCCCGTTGGAATGATTACCGATTCCATAAAGTGATAGGCAAATGTATAGACCGGCTCTTGTGAAATCTAAAGTAAAAACCTTTAAAAACATGGATTTGGAAGGTGTAAATAATAATAATAATAATAATAGTATTTATTTACCAATCCAAAATAAGTTCAAAATTTAATTATAATATACAGTATAAAAAAACAGGTAGATAAATTAAGTAACCCACAGAAGGTAAAACCTTGATGCGTGGATCTTAAAAATTTACACATAAAATTTACAATAAAATACACTAAACTAAATTTCATATACATGGACGTTATATTTATAAACAACTAATCAATAGTAATTCAAATACTGATATTAAAAACGTAAAAAAACAATTTTACATATTTTTTATCATAACATATTCATGTACTTTTTTCCTCGGGATATTAGACATCCATTTCTTTATTTTAGTTTTAAATAATTTAATTGAGGTAAGTAACTTGATGTCCATTGGAACTAGATTATATAATTTAGGACCTAGATACATATAATTTCTTTGTAAAATATTTTTTTCAGCTTTGGGAACTTGAGTGGACGTTAATTTGTATCTTGTGTTATGTATGGTTGTGTTCAATGTCAATTAGTTCATGTTTATTAAGATGCTGTCTTATTATGACTCTAAGAAAGAAGAGCTGCCTTGGATCTCGTATATTGGTTTCCTGGTATAATTGATCAGTAGGGTATGTATAAGGCTTTTTGTATATTATTTTTAGGATCCATTTTTGAGCTATTTCAAGATTTTGCATGTGATTGTTAGTTGCTGCACCCCAAGCTATAATTCCATAGTTAAGGTGACTTTCTACTAAAGCATAGTATAATATACGCAGTTGTTCTATTTTAAATAGTGGGGTAAAATATTTAAATTTATACAGGATGCAGCGAACCTTCTCTATGATATAATTGATATGTGTTTCCCATTTCAGATGACAATCAATATATACCCCTAGATATTTAATATTCCGAACGGAAGTAATAGTCATGTGAGGCGAAATTTCAAGATTCATGTATGTTGGTAGGTATGTAGAGTAAGACGTGAAGGGAACATAGTGAGTCTCTTTTGTATTTATTGTTAAAAGTCGACTCCTAAACCATTGCATTATTTTTTTAAAATTGTTCTCCGCTACACTTTTTAAAGTTTCCCAGTTGGGTGCTTTGTATATGATAGCCGTATCATCGGCAAAGCTCACTTTATCTCCCTCCACGTCTAATTTGAATATGTCATTTAAATATATATTGAAAAGTGTCGGTCCCAAAACGGTCCCTTGAGGAACACCATATTTCACAAACCTGGTTCCGCTTACTGAATCATTAACTCTAACACACTGTTGTCTATTTTCTAGATAACTTTTTAAGAGTTCATATGGAGTACCTCTTAGGCCGACACTTTCCAATATTCGTAAAAGTTCGATGTGGCTAACGGTATCAAACGCTTTAGCGAGATCGACGAAGATACACAGCGTTGGACACTTTTCATGTATAGACTTAGCAATTTTTGTAGTTAAATAAGTTATAGCATCTTCTATCGATCTGCCGTCCCTGAAACCAAATTGTTTGTTTGATAATATGTTGTATTTGTCAAGATATTTATGCAAGCGTTTTTTTAACAACATTTCAAATAAGAGTGATGTTTAGCAGGGTTAAATAATACACGAAAAAATGAATAGTGCTGTAGTCCCCGAAAAAGAAACATGATGCAGATACGGACACGTGTTTCGAAGTTATTGCTCCTCATCAGCGTAGCGTAGTTTAAACAATGGATCTGTTATTTGTATTTGCCTAGGTAGAAATAGAGCAGTACGCATAGGACTCTATGTGTTGGCTGCTGTCATTTGAGGCCACATATTAGTGGTCCATGATGCGGAAAGCACGATAAATTATGTATTGAAAATTCAAATTGAATGTCTTGTATATGTTTTAGCGTGATGAAGAATTGAAAAACGTACATTTTTAGTATGTATATCTTCTAGTTGATACCGAGCTGAGGCATTATTGCTTGTCGCAAAAAAAAAACGAAAAGCATTTATAAGCAAGAAAATTTACAAAAAATTGTGCTGGAGATCGAAACAAAAACATAAAACGAACTCGCTAAAAAAGACATGTCGTTTTTATGTGCAACATGTGGAGCATTTCTTATTTTTTAATCTTTTGTGTTGAATTTTATACTTATTGCTTAATAAATTGAAAACAGAAAATAGCCACACGTAGAAAAAATATCCGTTTTTTACATGTTTCAGATGAAAAAATTAAGAAAATTCAATTATGAGTAGTCATAGACTTAATAATACTATGGACTGAGCCTAGAGAGAAAGGTGACGAGGACGAGACCTCGAGAGAGACGCCGATAGATGATCAGCTGATTGTTGGTGAAACGAGCGCGTGTGTAGTCTGTTGACGTGAGCTCTGTTTTACCGAGTTTTTTTACACATTTTAAGTGAATTTTCTGTAAAAGAGGACATGGTTGTGTCTTTCTGTGCTTATGGGTGCAACAATAAGTATAAAAACAGCTATGAAGTTTCATTTCACACGTAAGTTTCTTGAATAAAGAATAAATAACCTATTGTTATCCTGGGATTCTATACGTAATTAATCGAATTTTAGGCTAGTTCTAGCTTAATATTATATTAATAAATCGTCATTTCATTTTATAGGTTTTCTAAGAATGATGAACTGAGGAAAAATGGGTAATAGCTCTCAAAAGAAAAAACTTTTCTCCAACTGCGAGTTCAAGGTTGTATATTTTGTTCCCTAACATTCTTTAGGTACCTACCTATTAATGCATAAATATCTGAGACGCACCTATTTTTATGCTTCACCGACAAATTGCACGTATTATAATTAAAACCTCTAATCACAAATCACTACAACGTGCTAAAATATATTTTTCTACGATCGTGCAAAAAATATTAACTTTTTGCACTATTTACAGTGCAAAAAGTAATACTTTATTGCACTAGTGCAAAAAGTACTAGTTTTGTTGCTAGGCAACGAAAGTTTAGTCATAGTTATTTATGGATGGCGTTGAACAGCGACAATTTATCTAGTTGTCAATTTGACTTTGACATTTGAATATTTTGTGTTAATGTAATAGTAGAAAAAATGTGTGGAACACTTGCAAAAAGTGTGTTTATTGCACTCGGCATGATTGCAGCTTTCGCTTCGCTCGTTCTGCAAAATTCATGCCTCATGCAACAAACATGCACTTTTTACACTAGTTACACAAATATAGTCGAGTAAACTTTAACTTGGCGTGTGGATGAGTTGATATTGTGCGTATTATTGTATTTTCTCTTGCACACAAAATTGAGGCAATGGCCCAAAACCATTGTTTACGTATAAACATACGTGAACCATGTTTTTGCGTTATTGCTTTAACTTTGTGTGCAAGAGAAAATGAAATAGTATGCACAATATCAACTCATCCACACGCCAAGGTAAAGTTTACTCGACTATAACTATTATAAAGAATCTCGGCAAAATGTTCCCATCCGCCGTGTAAAAAATTAACTTGGCCACGTGACTGTTCCTGTTGGATGTAAACCAACAGTCACGTGGTCTCAAATCTTACTATCCTTGTTCGACGCACACAATTTATATCTCTCTATCTCTCTTCAATGTCGTCCTCACACTGGCTAACGGAAAGTGGCACAAGGCTCCGTCCATACGTTATAGCGTAACCGACGCAATACAGGCCTTTAACATCGCATATGTCACGTGACGTGACGTCACTTTACACGGCTAGCGCCGGAGACTAGCTGCCACACCTCTAAGGGAGGCTACGGCTTGCAACAGTAGCTGCGTTCTTTCGAGTAGAGAAATGATCAGAAAAGCATCAATGGAAATGAAGTATTTGAAAGTATTCAATTCCTATTGGTTGTTCTCAAAGAATCATAACGTGGTTGGATCCGTAGCCCCGGTCGAAAGAAAACGTGTAATATAAGCCGGTATGTCATGTGTGTCTTTGACCGTCTTTGTTTCTACGTGTATTTACACCAAATATTTTAAGAGAAGTGTTTAATTTATCTGTTTGAAGTAGTTAATATCATATCTTAATGTAAAGAAATCCTTCTGTGTATCCAATTTCATATTTACTACGTAAAATATTAGTGAAAATGGAATAGGTAAATGCGTGTAGTGCGAGGCCATTGTTTTACGTCTGTGCCTGTATTTGTGTGTTACGAGTACGGTGTGTTTCGTGCTTCCTTGTTTTGTAATAAATACAAACTTGTAAAAAGAGCTGTTAGTTAAAAATTTGTATAGGTGTCATAACTATGATAATATTTTAGAAGGATATTATTTATCAGTCAATACTAGGTAAGTTTTAAAAACGAGTAGTAGGTAGCTAAATCATAATTTCTTTTAATTTATATTTCATTATGCCTGATAAATGTTGCGTGTTGCGTACCTGATTGCTCAAGCACTTCGCAAATATATCTGATTTGGAAAAATTATATTCCGAGGAATGTAATCAAATTGTTAAAATAGCTCCAGCTCTTTCTAAAAAAGTTTTAAATCCATCCACTTTAGAACGGCAAAATGAGCAGCTAGCGGTCAGATTATTCGACGAAAAAAATATTGTGGCTTTGAATCAATATAACAAAATTAGTATTGTCAATGGTACTGCCGAATTGTTACAAGTAGTCCTTCGTTGGTGGAAAATAGTAAATGTACAGGGTCATCACGCGAAAATGTCCTTTTTTGAAATAACTCAGCCATTTTTCATGTTATGACATAGATGTAAAGCCTTTCTGAACTAGTTTTTTCCACAGAATCTAAATTTTCAGTCAAAAAAACAATAACGCATCGCATTTCAGAAATACGACATTATACTTTCTCTTTTAAATAGAACACTCTGTATGTTTTGAAATATTTCGATTATGCTTCTCTTTCTGAATTCAAAAATGTCAACATATTTTATGTTATCTCAAATGGTTTTTGAGATATTTAGATTTGATGATATTTTGATTATATTAAAATCTGATATATGAATCTGACGATATTAAAATAACGTGACCCATTTTGTTAAATAAATTTTGAAAACAAAGAAAAACATGAACCATAATGTGAACATGATCGCTGAGAAACATAGAATATTGATTTCATACATGTAATTAACAAAAAGAATATTAACAAACATTAAAAAAATAAAAAAATATTAACAAAGAAGTAACAAAGTTAAATATTACAAGGTTAAATATTATAAATAATTTTAGATACTTTAATGCATATATTCAATTTAGTAATTGCTCAATATGTCTACCTCTATTTTCATAACAAAGTCTAAATCACCTAAACAATCACAATTATATGATCAGGAATTCTCTAAACATTTTAAAACGGCGGTATGGACTTTGTTATGAAAATAGAGGTAGACATATTGAGCAATTACTAAATTGAATAAATGCATTATGTATCTAAAATTATTTATTATATTTAACCTTGTAATATTTAACACTGTTAATTCTTTGTTAATATTTTTTTATTTTTTTAACGTTTGTTAATATTTTCTTTGTTAAATAAATGTATGAAATCAACATTCTATTTTTCTCAGAGATCATTTTCTCATTATGGTTAATGTTTTTCTTTGTTTTCAAAATTTATTTAACAAAATCGGTCACGTTATTTTAATATCGTCAAATTTATATATCAGATTTTAATATCATCAAATCTAAATATCTCAAAAACCATTTGAGATAACATAAGATATGTTGACATTTTTGAATTCAGAAAGAGAAGCATAATCGAAATATTTCAAAACATACAGAGTATTCTATTTAAAAGAGAAAGTATAATGTCGTATTTATGAAATGCGATGCGTTATTGTTTTTTTGACTGAAAATTTAGATTCTGTGGAAAAAACTAGTTCAGAAAGTCTTTACATCTATGTCATAACATGAAAAATGGCTGAGTTATTTAAAAAAAGGACATTTTCGCGTGATGACCCTGTACGTTCACCCAAAATGGGATATCACTAACGCGATCCTTTTAGACAACCAATAACGGAAGCCAATGATAAAAACATTCAATTTTTGTTAAAATTTTTCGACTTTCTTTGCTCATGGGAAGCATTCGAAATTGAGGGTTTAAATAAATTAATAATAAAAAAACATTTTTAAAAACAAGCTTTTATTTCAATGCTCTAAAAAGAAGAAAATAAACTTTAAATTAAATCAAACCCATCAATTTATTACATTATACAATTTATATGATATAAAAGCTTGTCGCGAGAATTCAATATTGTATTCTTGTTTATTATATACACAGGCACACACCTTTAAGAATATCTGTAAAAATTTTGGGGTTGCTATTTTAAATTGTAAGGTAAATGATTTTTCCTGTTAAACCGGATAGATAAAATCTTGGGAGGTGCATTGTCCTGTATAGTCACCTAGAATTGATCACCGTTTCCTTCACTCCCATTTTCTACAGTTTTGAATGTTGGTCGTTACCTTGGAAGGCAGCTGATAAACGTTATACATACACTGTTCAGGCCCGAATGCCTTGTAGTTGTTTTTGTGAATATGTAACATCTAAGTGGTGAGACGACCACCACAAAATAGACTTTATGAGGTGACAAGTGACACTGTCCAGGTCAGCAGGCCCTACGCAGGCAAAAAAGGACGTTTTAACCAGATACAAATAGTGACTCGACCAGAGTTGATGTATGCTCAAATATGTAAAAATTAATAATTGTATGTTAGTAAATAAAATGTTTTAAAATTCAAATATACAGTCCACAAATAATTCGAGACACCCTACGGTCTCAACATTGGTCCAATCGAGTCGGATTGAAAAGTTGTAACAGTTACCAATGTGCAGGTCCCGTGTATGTCTGGTTGCATACCGTCGCGGCCGGATGGCAACGCATCCATATCGTGAGAACGGCGATGATCCACAAGCGGTCATTCCTACGTTGTCAAGGCTTGCTCGCGTTGTTCACCACGTGCCAGCATTTTATTTCTCCATAAATATAATCACGGAGGGCTTCCTGGTGTAAAGGATACCCCCTAATCGGTGTATTTTGCCTGTCCTCAGGTAAGTTTTTGATCTAAAGTATTTGGTCTAGCGTACTGGCGGCGCCGGTCTGCCAGGTTAGTTTTTGTAAAGGTTATCTTGTACCTTCTCTTTTTGTTAGTTATGTGAAAAAATTGTCTCCTCGTGTAATTAATTAACCATGTATTTTCAGTGTTCGTTATTTATTGGATGTATTGTTGAAGAGAAGACTGTTTATGAGCAATAAAGCAAATTTCACCAAGCCTGTTATATTTATTTACCACTGGTCCACTTCATGAATCGTTGAAACCTTCGAGAAGCGCCCCTGAGATATCTCGTGTTTTTTCATGAACACCAACGATAAGAGTGGAACCGTTACAACTTGGCGATCCAACGAGAGGCGAACCAAAGTTTAGTAAAAACAAGAAATATAGTAAACTGGGTAACCTAGACTGAAGAGTAGGTATAGTTTAAAGACTTTGGTGTGTATTCCTGGCCCTATATAGTGGAGAATCGGGACATATCCTGGACATATCACGGGGGCAAACAAAGCAGCTGTTACCATGGTAGTAACAACCCCGGGTCATCAGTATGGCACCAGATCTCGAGGCCGTGGAAGAGGTGTTACCACACCGCAGAGTGCCCAAAAAAGTGACGAGGGAAGGTTAGGAGCTGAAGAGGACACTCCGAGACCATCACAGCCAACAGTACGTAACCAGCAAGTACTTGGACAACAAGGTAGGCTTCTATTCACTCCTTATAGAACAGAGTTGCAAGAGAGGACCTCTGAGAGGCCTCTGGTAGACCCAGAGGCGGCTTCAGCCTTCGATACCACTGTGATCGGCATCCAGGATAATAGTAATCTAGATACAGCCCTTCAGGCTAAAAATATTATGCACACTGCCCCTCAAGTCAACAATTTTAATTGTACAACCTTTCAGGCTAGGGATGAGGCAAGTACGGCCCGTAGGGCTGAGAATGTTTTTTATAAATCCACACAAAATGGAAATGTTTATGATGTTGGAAATAATATTTTGTCACATGACAAAACTATGAACCCTAATTTACCAAATATAGATCCATACAATTTTTCTGTAAATGATAGTAATCCTCAGAGAATAAGTAGTACACAGGGTGTGCCCAATGCACAGCGGCAAAGTAATTATATTTATGCCCAGGATAGGTCAAATTTTCCGGGGGCATATCCTCGGCACTCTTCAGGAAGTCCGCATGTGCATTTGACACAAACTGATATACAGGGTGGACCCAAAAATCCAAACCTAGATATACTTAGAAAAAAAAAGACTATTACAAGGGGAATTCCTCTTGAGGAAGAGGGTCCTGTAAGCTCACAGGGGGCAACCGATGAGTTTTTTGTACACACCGACTTACCGGGTGGACAAGTAAGTTATGTAACTCGCGAGTATGCCGACCATATGGCCACGAATAGGCAGATGTCGCCACAACCTCCTGCAGGTTTACAGGGTGCTCCTTGGAACCCCCGGGCACAAACCAATGTACAGGGTGGTCCACCAAAACATTTTTCTTCTCTACCATCAGTACAGACTATGGGTGGAGATAATGTGTGTTTTAATTCGTGTAGTTATAGGAATAACGTACTGTATGATATACCCGTTAGTAGATCTAATAATGTTTTTACTGTACCAGTACCGGCTACGCAGAACGCTAGCAACTTAGCATCCCATAATCCGAACATTAGTGTTTTTAACCGGGAGTTAATACAAAGAGAAGCTACCACGTTTTTGCCAGTTTTTGACGGAACGAATATCCATCCGGTTCTCTTTTATCAAAAATTAGATTACATAATTCGTAGCATCAATGCTCCGTTTGAACAGATTGGTCACTGGATCTACCCGTTGTTTCAAAAAAATGCACAATTGTGGGCCAATGCTATGTTGCCGATTTTATCGGATTTTACCGAATTTAGGGTGGCTTTTCTGGATCATTTCTGGGGGGTAAACCAACAGCGCGACGCGCGGAACCTTTTAGAAACCGGTAATTACAGAGCCGTGGATGGCGCGTATGTGGAATATTTTTTACGATTGGTACCATTAGGTAGATTTGTGGAACCTCCATACCCGGATACGCAGTTGATACCTACTATAGCCCGGCATTTCCCCACACATGTCGCTGCCCTGTTGATGGGCGCTAAGACGATTAGGGAAGCTCTCGCGAATCTGCGCAGTGCTGACTATGTGCTGCGTCCTCACCAACCGAGTGGGGAGAACCCTCCAAGACGCGACTTTAGGGGCGCTAAGGGTAACGGTTATCAAGGTCCCTCGCGGAACGTTTCTACCGTGAATCTGCCTCTTCCGGATTTGCCGGAAGAGTCGGAAAACTTAATGTGACGCACCAATTGGGTCCGCCGGTGGAAAACGTCATTAGGGCCTATAATTGCCAAACAAATACCTCCGCCAACCCCGTTGATGACCTGCTGATGATGGATTGCGATTTTAATCACCAAGGCCCGAAGTATCGGACACCTATAATAAAGATTCTAGCGGGCGGTATGGAATTTCCGGCCCTAGTCGATTCAGGTAGTGAGGTTTGTTGCCTCGCCGGTGAAGTTTTCGGTCAGATATCGGGGGTATTGACAGACCTCCCTCATTTTAATGTCAGCGGTATACGTATAACCGGAGCCTTCAAATCAAGACAAAAACGGGTAACTCACCAGGTGTTCCTGCCTTTTTTTATTCTCCAAACTCCTTTTCAGTTCGAGTTTTTAGTAGTAGATTCTCTCGTTTATCCGGTCATTCTAGGTGTAGACTTTCTACGGGTCTACCAGGCCAATATCGACTTAGAGACTGAACGCGTCCTGCTCCGTGTAGGGGATGTTGCACTTGAAGTAAAGGAATTTATGACGGAACACGAGTATGCGGAGCCACCTCGGGACGCTATTGCAATTTATGCGGTTAACCATTCGCTCCCTCCTGTGCCGAGTGGCATTAAAATGGCGCCGTCGCGTTTTGAGGAAGTAGTGGCGGGCTGTTCCCTGGAGCCGGATCAGTCAGGAATTTTACGTAACCTTTTATTAAAACACCAGGGGATGTTTTCAGACAAACCCGGGCTCACGCATGAGTACGAGCATAGTATTACGTTGATGGATGATACCCCGTTTTCGGTACGACCGTACCCAGTGCCAATAGCACATCGGGCAGCCGTCCAAGAGGAAGTCGACCGTATGGAACGGTTAGTAGTCCCTTAATGACAGCTGTGAAGAAGGACGGTTCAATTAGGGTCTGTCTTGATGCACGTAGGCTAAACCGTGTTATGCAGAGCGACAATGAGTTGCCGCGGCCTATCGAAGATATTATGAAAGATCTTCATAATATGAAATATGCCACTTCATTGGACCTGACATCGAGTTATCACCAGATACCCATCAGGAAGGAGCACCGGGGCTATACCGGGTTCCGATATGGCACCCGGTGTTATCAGTTCAAAGTTCTTCCTTTTGGACTGAAGACGGCGGTGGCCAGTTTCACTCGCTGTATGGACCAGATTCTTGGCCCCGCCTTCCGCTCCTTCGTTCACGCGTATGTGGACGATCTGCTAGTCGTTAGTGATTCATTCTCCCAGCACGTGCGACATCTGGACCTTGTGCTTACTCGTTTAGCACAGGCAGGCTTTACTCTCCGTCTGAAAAAATGTGAGTTTTGTAGGAAGGAGATTAAGTTTTTGGGTTATGTGGTGACCTCCACCACTGTGCGTCCGGACCCAGAACGTGTGGAAGCCGTGAAGGCCTTTCCAGTACCCCGTAACGTTCGGGAGCTACAAAGGTTTTTGGGACTGGTCAACTTTGATCGGGGGTTCTGCGAGCATTTCGCCACGACAGCTGCGCCCCTGACTGCATTATTACGTAAGGCGGTGCGCTGGAGTTGGGGCGATCAGCAACAACATGCCTTTGATGGACTAAAGAGTGTGTTGAGTCAAGAAGTTTTGCTGTATCACCCTCAGTTCCACTTGCCTTTGTTCGTTCAATGTGATGCCAGTGATGTGGGTGTCGGCGCCATGCTTTATCAATGGGAGGGTGCGCAGAAACGCGTAGTGGCTTATGCCAGTCGCCGTCTCCTCGATCGGGAAACCCGGTATTCGGTTCCGGAGAAGGAACTCCTTAGCGTCGTTTTTGCGCTCCTCAAGTGGAGAGTATTCCTCCTAGGACGAGATTTTGAGGTCCTTACCGACCATCGGTCGCTGCAATACCTTAATACGTGTCGTCTCCTCTCCTCGCGCATTACTCGTTGGGTACTCGCCCTGCAAGAGTACTCTTTCCGAATAAAGTACCTTCCGGGCAAGGATAATATTATTCCGGATATTTTATCGCGTCACCCGATACCGCGCCTTGCTTCACCAAAAGATGGGTGCTTCAAAGTTTTAAGCCTTTTAAAGTTTTCGCCGAAGTTTATCGAGCAAATGGGCGGCCTACGTGAAGACCAGCGGAACGACCCTGCCCTTGCGTTAGAAATAGACAAACGGGAAGCTAATCCTAACCAACCAAGCCGTTTTGTCCTCCATGAGGGTCTGTTGTACTTCTCACGAGAAAATGGAAATTCTTTATGTCTTCCTAAATCGCGTATGGCCGACTTTATCCGCAGTTATCACGAGGCGTTTGGGCACGTAGGCGTCTATAAGACGTGGTGCGCTATGCGTTCGGAGGTGTGGTGCCGTGGCTTACATCGCCGTATTAAGAGGGAATTAAAATCTTGCGGAGTGAGTGACATAGACTGTATCTTTCGTGTTGGCAAAATTAAAGATCACTCTACACCTAGAACCATATTAGTCCAATTTGCTAATAATAATAAAAGGCAGGAAGTTTATCGTGCGAAAAAATTGTTAAAGGACAGTAATATAACTTTCTATGAGGATTTAACTACAACTCGCTACAATCTTTTATCCGAAGTTAAGAAAAAATATGGTAACAAAAATGCTTGGTCGTCAGAGGGAAAAATATTTGTTTGGTGTAAAGAAGAAAATAAAAGGCGTTTAATCACTTCAGAAGCAGATGTGTGAAATTGTGTATTAGGTTAAGTCTTTATCGATGTGGTAGTGCTAGATAATTATATCAATTTATAGGTAAAAACCCTGTGCTTTTTTTTTTTTTCTGTTATCTTTTTAATTTAAGGTGATTTATTTTATTTATTTTATTTGAAAACTCATTATATTTCTTTCCTGTGTTGTCTTATGAGTTATTTACTAAATTCTTATAAAAATCCTGCATTTTATTTCTTCTTTTCTGCCACTTGCCACAAAACAATTGTTTGGTAACTTGCTTTAAATATTGGAATGAGAAATCTATTTTAATTCAACTTATTGTTATAAATATTATGATTTTTAATTTTAACTATTAATGTTTATTCTTATATAGTGTTCTTTTTTTTTTCTCTCTCCCTTTTATTTTCAGGGAGTTCTATAAAAAGTAAATGAATATAAATGACGTGTACATTTCTCAGTTTCTCTCATTTTAATATTAGATCTATTTGTGCTAAATTTGATATGTTTTGCGACTTTGTTGTGGATGAGGGACTTGACATTATTGGTTTGTCGGAAACTTGGCTGGACCCACTTTTTCCTAGCAGTGGCGTAAGTATGCATGGCTATTCTCTCTTAAGAAATGATCGCCCCTCGCGTGGAGGCGGAGTCGCTTTTTATATTAAGGATGGTATTCAGTGTAGAGTTATTAAGACACCGTACAATGATAACAATATTTTAGAGCAACTATGGGTTAATGTCAAAGTAGCAGGTAAAAAAATTTGTTTTGGATCTCTTTATAGGCCACCTAATGCAAACTTAGTTGACTGTCTTAATACCCTTGAAAACTTTCTCACAACAGTCATACCTGATTTTGATTATGTTATATTTGGGGGAGATTTCAATGTAAATATTTTAAACAAAGATGGTTATGGTACTATACTTTTAAATAATTTCTTGGAGAGATACGGCCTAAAACAGATCATAACTGAACCCACTCGGGTGACTGACGTTTCTGAAACTCTCTTAGACGTAATAATAACATCCAGTACTGATACATGTTCGAATATAAATGTGGTTAAAATGGAAGACATATCAGATCATTATTTGGTTTCTTGCAAAATAAAAATTAAGAAAGACCGCCAACCTATTTTATTTAAAACCTATAGAGATTATTCTATGTTTGATTATGATCTTTTTCTCAATGATTTATATTCTGTAGATTGGGGTAACATTTTTAACTTAGATGATGTCAACCAAATGGTAGATTTTCTTAGCACGAATCTGGGAAAAATGTTTGATTTACATGCACCAGTTAAAACATCTAGGATTACGAAACTGCCCGCTCCGTGGTTAACTGAAAACTTGAAATTATTAATGAAGCTTAGGCATAAAGCATATTTAAAATATAAGCATACCAAATCAGCTATTGCTTGGAATGAATACAAAGAGTTAAGGAATTTTGTAAATACATCTGTTAAATCCGAAAAGAAAGCTTTCTTAAATTACAAATTTAGGTCTGATCCAAAGGGGTTCTGGAAATTATTAAAATCACTCAATATTAATTCACGTAATAATTCCATTCCTTTAGATATTGGAAATCCTGAGGATTTTCTAGATTCATTTTCAAATTTGCCTGTTCAAGTTGGTAATAATAGTAATCTTTTAATTTCTAATAAATATTTAAATAAGAAGAGTTCCTTAAATAACGAATTCACTTTTGCTGAGATAACTTCCGACCAAATTGATAAAACTATATCCAAACTGAAATCTCATGCAAAAGGCTCTGATGAAGTTGATTTAAAAATGATCTTGCTCATAACTCCTTTTTTAAGTAACCACTTAGCTTTCATTGTTAACAATTGTCTCCGTACCGGCTCATTTCCTTCGGCTTGGAAATATGCTAATATTATCCCTGTCCCTAAAATTCCTAATCCGTTCCTTGTTAGTCATTTTCGCCCAATTAGTATTTTACCGACATTATCAAAAATTCTTGAAAAAATTGTCGCTGAACAAGTAACTACCTATCTCAATAACGCTAAAATTTTACCATCTACTCAATCTGGATTTCGAGCTCAACATAGTACTAGTACCGCTCTTCTAAAGGTAACTGATGATATTTTTAAAGAAATTGATCTCAATAATAATGTTTGTTTAATTCTTTTAGACTACAGTAAGGCTTTTGATACCTTAGATCATGCTACCCTATGTACCAAGTTAGAATATTTTGGTTTTTGCAATACAGCTGTTTCCTTTTTTAAAAATTATCTGGCGGCTCGTCGTCAAAGAGTTATTTTAAATAATGAATTTTCCAAATATAGTGATATTATCAGAGGTGTTCCACAGGGTAGCATTCTAGGACCTTTACTATTTTCCATTTATACAGCAGATTTTAATAAATATCTTGAACATTGTCACTCACATCAATATGCCGATGATACACAATTATATTTTTCCTTTGATTTTCAAAATTTATCAACGGCCGTCTCTCATATTAATGCTGACTTAAAGGTTATTTCTGAGGTATCTTCTGCTCATAGTCTTTTCTTAAATGAAACGAAAACTGAATTGCTTGTATTTGGTAGTAAACGGGAGAGTATCATAAACGATCCTGATTTCAAAATTGAACTGAACAGTAATATATTACTTCCTAGTGATTACTGTAAAAATTTGGGTATCTGGATAGATGTTCACCTCAGATTTTCAAAGCATGTTAACCACCTTGTACAAAAATCATATGCCAAGTTAAAGTTATTATATACCTACAAAGAGATTCTTACTTTGGATGTAAAATTAAAGTTATGTGATTCTCTTATTCTATCATCCTTAATCTATTGTGATATTGTGTATTGGCCTGCTTTACTTTATCGTGATAAAGAAAGTTTACAGAAGATTCAGAATGCCTGCTTGAGGTTTGGTTACAATCTACGTAAATATGATCACATTTCGGCTTGTTTTTTGGAATCGAAATGGCTCAATCTTAATGAAAAATTTAAGTTACATATGTCATGTACTATCTTTAAGATCCTAAAATACTCTAAGCCTGAATATCTAGTAGATAAATTAGTTAGAAATGGTGACTTACATAATGTGCGCCCTACTCGTTATCGTGATTTGCTGAGTGTTCCCAGGCATAGAACCGCCCAGTTTCAGCGGTCGTTTAGTTATAACGCAGTTAAAATTTTTAATGCTCTACCTGCTAATGTCAAGTACCACTCATCTATCAACTCCTTTAAGAAAAGTGTAAAAGATCTGATATTTTCTGAGAGAGTTTAAAACCTATAGTGTAAGCTGGCTAATTTGTTTGGCTGCACTAATCGTAAATAATTGTAAATATTTATTTAATTATTTTGTGTCCTTATACTACATGAACTTTATATACTTTTGTACTTATAATACACTTATACTATAATTTGGTCCTGTATTTTTGTATTTCCTTTTTTTTTTTTATGTTGATGGTTGTATGGAAGAGCATACGGTGTATGAATACCGCCATCCTTTTCTGAAGTATATTGTAAATATTATTTGTAACATGAATAAAGACATATATTATTATTATTATTATTATTATATGTCAGAAAACGAAAATCGGCATTCTACCTAAGCCTTCTTTTGATGCTGTTTTGCCGGAGCGCCCGCGAGACCTGGTCTCAGTAGATCTGTTCGGTCCGCTTCCCCCCTCAAGAGGAGGCGTTACCGCGTTGCTTGTGGTTTTGGACGTGTTTTCGAAGTACGTCTCCTTGTACGCGGTGAAGAAGGCTACTGCCGAAGCCGTCGTGAATCACATGACCCAGCACTATTTCAAATCGGTGGGTATTCCTACTAGAGTGCTGAGTGACCGAGGAACACAGTTTACCTCCACGATATGGAAACGTACGATGGCTAACCACAACGTGCGGGTCGAGTATACTTCAGTGCGGCATCCCCAGGGTAACCCCGTTGAGAGGGTTATGCGGGAGTTAGGACGCCTTTTTCGGACTTTTTGTCACCTCAAGCATACGAGATGGGCTTTCGAGGTCCCAGGGTTTGCCGAATTGCTGAATAATGTCACTCACGAATCTACGGGTTACGCCCCGGTCGAATTACAATTCGGTTGGGACCCTATAGCTCCGCTGCGGAGCCTACTTAAAGTTCCTGCCGAGATAAACTACGACGCCCACGTTAGGATATACTTCGCCCGCGAAAACCTACAGGCTCGTGCGGCCCGACGGGCAGTTGCGCGCCCAGGCAGGCCGTATACTCCGTATCAGGTTGGCGCGCTTGTGCTTCTGAAAGCGAACCCTATCTCCTCTAGTGTGCTGCAGGAGACGAAAAAATTTCTATTTTTATACGAGGGACCTTATCGGGTTAAGAAAGTAATTGGGCCCAAGACTTATGTTCTGGTCTCCCCTGAAAATGATGTGGAGAGAGGGACTTTTCACATTAGTCACCTTAAACCTTATTTTTCTCCTGATTTGAATCTCACGTAAGTTCTGTCCCCTCAGGAGAACGGGGGCAAAGATGTAACAGTTACCAATGTGCAGGTCCCGTGTATGTCTGGTTGCATACCGTCGCGGCCGGATGGCAACGCATCCATATCGTGAGAACGGCGATGATCCACAAGCGGTCATTCCTACGTTGTCAAGGCTTGCTCGCGTTGTTCACCACGTGCCAGCATTTTATTTCTCCATAAATATAATCACGGAGGGCTTCCTGGTGTAAAGGATACCCCCTAATCGGTGTATTTTGCCTGTCCTCAGGTAAGTTTTTGATCTAAAGTATTTGGTCTAGCGTACTGGCGGCGCCGGTCTGCCAGGTTAGTTTTTGTAAAGGTTATCTTGTACCTTCTCTTTTTGTTAGTTATGTGAAAAAATTGTCTCCTCGTGTAATTAATTAACCATGTATTTTCAGTGTTCGTTATTTATTGGATGTATTGTTGAAGAGAAGACTGTTTATGAGCAATAAAGCAAATTTCACCAAGCCTGTTATATTTATTTACCACTGGTCCACTTCATGAATCGTTGAAACCTTCGAGAAGCGCCCCTGAGATATCTCGTGTTTTTTCATGAACACCAACGATAAGAGTGGAACCGTTACAAAGTGAATAAGTTAATTAATAAATTAAAAAATAATAAACAGTTAATAAGCCAACCGCAATTATTAGCCAGTTCAAGTAGGCGTCGCGTCGGTTCAGTGCTGCAGTGAAGAATTGAAGAATCGAGTTATTAGGCGGGGAAAGAAGAGACAAGCGCAGAATCCGGTGTTATTTGTCCACAGTCAATCCCTCAGTCCTGTAAGTTGTTTATTTACCTTTTTATAATAATTGTTGCATTCCTATTAATTTGAATTAACACTATGGAAGATTTAGTAGTCAAACGGGGTGTTATAAAGGGAAAACTAACTCGGTTAACAAAATTTTTTGACCAAGTAAATCAAAATGAATTGAATGATAATATTATTTCTCAATTAAATGTTCGTTTAGAGAAGTTTGAGTCTTGTTGGCATGAATTTAATGAAATACAGAGCCAAATTGAAGGTCTAGATAACGCCCAAGCTAACGCGAATGATCGAGAAGAATTCGAAAATAGTTATTTTGCCGTGGAAGGAAATATTAAGGCATTGTGCAAAAGATTTTCATGCTCAACTGTTAGAATTGATACAGTAGCGCGTATTAGTAATGATATATTAGCGGGTGTTAGTAATGATAATGTAGAGAGTCAAGGTGATGATATATCAGTTGTTAGTGGCTCCAACAACGGGTCAAATTTAAATCCCACAATTGTGAACAATAATTCGTTGGTCAAGTTGCCTACAATAAGGTTGCCAACATTCGATGGTCAATATGGTAATTGGTTAGAGTTTAGAGATGCATTTAAGGCCTTAGTAGATAGCAATGAATCGCTATCAAAAATTCAAAAATTTTATTATTTACGTTCCTCCTTGGAAAAAGAAGCCTCTCAAATTATTAAATCAATCGATGTGCCGGCTGATAATTACGCAAATGCGTGGAAACTTTTAGAAGATCGCTTCGAGAATAAAAATTTAATGGTGCATAATCATATAAAGGCTATAGTTGAGCATCCTATTATTCATAAGGAGTCTCACACAGAATTGAGAAAATTGTTTGATAATGTTACAAAGCACTTACGTTCATTAAAAAGTTTAGGGGAAAGTACAGATACGTGGGATCGGTTAATTATATACATTGTAACAAATAAATTTGATAATGTTACGAGACGGGATTGGGAATCGTATAAATATAAAAATGATTTGCCAGATATGACCGCCTTAAACGATTTCTTAAAATTTAGGTGCGAAATATTGGAAAAAATGGAGGTAACAAAATTGGAGAGATATAAATCATATCAACCACGGTTTGATAAAAAACATGCTAGCAGCAGTTTCGTCGCTAGCACAGGCAATCTTAAATGTTACCATTGTAATGGAAATCATACTATTTTTAAGTGTGACGCGTTTTTAAAATTAACAGTGAGAGAACGAATTCATGCAGTAAAGGGACTTAAATTATGTCTAAATTGTTTACGAGCGTCTCACTCTTCGTGGAATTGTAAGATGCAAAAATGCACAAAATGTAATAAACCCCATAATTTACTTCTACATTTCGATAATAGGTCGCCACCAAATGGGTCAGAAGGCTCCATATCTGATTACGCCAGGGCGAGCGGGGTAAGCATAGATGGGGATGATGTTACTCGAGTCACAGCTCAAGTGGGTACCTCCGCCTCTTCGAACCCAAATATTATAGTGTCAATAAATAGTCATGCACTAAATCGGACAGCCGTAGCGCCAGTGGCGTCACAAGTGTTGTTGGCCACTGCTCTTATTCAAATTAAGGTGAATAATAATATTGTTACATGTCGCGCATTATTAGACGGAGGTTCGCAGAGTCATTTTATTGCAGATAATTTGTGTAAGAAGTTAAACATGCAGCCAGCAAGGGTTAAACATGTAGTCAAAGGGGTAGGACAGACTCTTGCGGAAATAAATAAGCAAGTAAATGTTACAATAATGTCGTGCCATACTACTTTCAACATGAATATTAATTGTCTCGTTCTCCCAAAAATAACAGATAAGTTACCTATGATGTCCTTTGATATGAGTGTGTTAAATATTCCTGACGATTTGAATTTAGCGGATCCCACCTTTGCAATGTCAAATGATATAGACGTGTTATTGGGATCTGATGTGTTTTGGCTAATAATAATGTCAGGTCAGAGGCAGATGGGTCATAATTTGCCCATTTTGCAAAATACGCAATTAGGTTGGATTATTGCGGGGAATTTAGGTTGCGACAAAAGAAATAATGTGTCTATGAGCAATTTGAATATTTGCTCAGAAAAATCTATCGACGAGATAATTCAAAATTTTTGGAAAATTGAAGAAATTGAAAATAAAGGTTCAATATTATCTGTTTCTGAAAAATATTGTGAGGATCATTTTAAAGAAACGACTAAACGTGATCAGAACGGGAGATTTATTGTTGATGTTCCGTTTAAGAAAAATCTAAATGATTTAGGCAGCTCCCGACAAATTGCACTTAATAGGTTTTACTCATTGGAGCGCAAATTTCTCAGAAATCCTGAATTAAAATATGAATACGCAAAATTTATGAGTGAATATGAAGGTTTACATCATATGAGTGAAATTGACGACTCAGAGCAATGTTCCCAATTAAATAGTTATTACCTTCCTCATCACGCCGTTTTAAAAGGTACAAGTTTAACTACTAAATGTCGCGTGGTGTTTGATGCATCGGCAAAAACCGATTCGGGGATGTCACTTAATGATGTACAGTTCAGTGGCCCCAAATTACAGAATGATATTTTTTCTATTTTACTGAGATTTCGTAAGAACAACTATGTGGTCACTGCAGATATATCAAAAATGTATCGGCAGATATTAATTAGCGAAAATCAACGTCGTTGATTTTCTGGCGTGCCGATCCAGACCAGGAAATAAAATGTTATCAGTTAAATACAGTCAGCTATGGCACTAAATCGGCTCCATATTTAGCAGTACGATGTTTAGTTCAATTAGCCCTTGACAATATAGTTACCTTTCCTGTCGCTAGTAGTGTTATACAGGATGATTTATGTTGATGATTTGTTGACAGGAGCAGATACAGTGGCGGAGATTTTACAAATCCAAAGAGATGTTTCGCAGATATTATCTAGCACAGGGTTTGAATTAAGAAAATGGCTGTGTAATGACACAAGCATTTTAAATAAGTTTATGGTAAATAATGAATTAGAAATTAGTATATTGCAAATCGGCGAAAATGAACAAAACAAAACTCTAGGAATTTATTGGAATTCTAATCATGATTTAATTCAATATTCGATTAATAAGTTTAATGAGACAAATCAAATTACAAAACGTGCAATTCTCTCAATGATTTGTCAAATTTTTGACCGATTAGGGTTACTAGGACCTGTAATAATAGTAGCAAAGTTGATTATGCAAGAGTTATGGAAGATAAAAATTTCTTGGGATGACGTAGTTCCTGAAAAATTGTATAACAAATGGGTTACCTTCCAGAATGAATTATCAATAATCAATAATATTAAAATTCCACGACATGCTGTAATTTCTGATTACATAACAATTGAATTGCATGGGTTCAGTGATGCTTCAGAGAAGGCCTATGGAACTTCTCTATATGTTCGTTGCTTTAGCTCTAAGGGAAAATATGGCTCACAATTACTTTGTGCAAAATCTCGCGTTGCACCACTAAAACAAATTAGTTTGCCGCGACTAGAATTATGCGGGGCAGTTTTGATGGCAAATTTAATAAAAAGAGCCGTTGAGTCATTGAAAATTAATTTTAGTTGTAAATATTTATGGACGGATTAAACCGTGGTGTTGGCATGGATTAGAGGAGCACACAATAAATGGAAAACTTTTATTGCCAATCGGGTTAGTGACATACAATCATTGACTAATATTTGTGATTGGCATCACGTAAGTTCAGGCGATAATCCAGCAGATTTATTATCCCGCGGTACTAATCCCAAAATTCTCAACGAGTCAAAATTATGGTGGTATGGGCCGGAATGGTTTTCTATAGACAATTCTCAATGGGATCTACCGAAAATTGATATAGATTTTGATATTCCCGAACAACGATCTATTGCAAATATTTCAATAACGAATTGTGATTATGTAGATATAGTAAACAAAATTTCCTCGTTAAAAAAGGTTCAACGAGTGTTCGCGTATGTATTAAGATTCATAAATAATATAAGGTCAGCTTATAATGCTAGACAATTTGGAGCCCTGACTCCAGTGGAAGTGGAAAATTCATTGAATATGTTAATTAAGGGTGCGCAAATCGAATGTTTCTCAAAAGAATATTATAATCTGCAAAATAAAAGGGAACTTAGTAAAACTAGTAGAATTCTGTCGTTAAATCCCTTTATGCACAATAATGTAATTAGCGTTGGAGGTAGATTAATTAATTCAAAATATTCCTTTGATAAGAAACATCCTATAATCTTACCACACGGTCACCGATTAACGCAACTTATTATTGAGCATGAGCCTTTTATGCTCATGCGGCGCTCAAAACTTATTGTGTTCAGTCAGAGAAAATTATTGGCCTATAGCTGGGAGAAATTTATGTAAAATGATTATTAAAAAATGTGTTACCTGTTTTAAGGCAAGGCCAAGGCAAGCAGAATATCTAATGGGTAACTTATCTGATATTCGGGTTAATAACTTCTCTCCTTTTTTTAATGTAGGGGTTGATTATGGCGGGCCATTTTTATTGAAAGATAGGAGCACACGTGGTGCGAAATTAACAAAGGCGTACATCTGTTTGTTTGTATGTATGTGTACAAAGGCTGTACACATCGATTTGGTATCAGATTTAACCACAAAGGCATTTCTTGCAACTCTAAATCGATTTGTAAATAGGCGAGGTAGACCGGCGAATATTTATTCAGATAACGGTCTAAACTTTGCTGGAGCTAATAACGAACTGTCGAAAATTTCAAGTTTTTTAAACGCAAACTCTGAATCTATTGCAAACAGTCTAGCAATTGAAAATATAAAATGGAATTTTATTCCTGCAAGGTCGCCTAGTTTCGGGGGAATCTGGGAAGCGGGCATAAAAGGTACGAAGTTTCACATTAAACGAGTAATAGGGAATAACTCCTTAACGTTCGAGGAGTTTAATACAGTGTTAATTCAAATTGAGGGAATTCTCAATTCACGTCCTCTCTGTCCTTTATCCCATGATCCTAATGATTTGACTGCATTGACACCTGCTCATTTCTTAATTGGAAGGACATTGACCGCTATTCCGGACATAAATGTATTGGATGTTCCGGAAAACAGATTAAGTAGGTTCCAGCTATTGCAAGCAATGACACAACACTACTGGTGTCGCTGGCAAAAGGAATATTTAGCAGAGTTGCAGACCCGAGTGAAATGGAAACAAAATTCGCACGAGCAGTTAGAAATTGGCAAGTTAGTGCTAATAAAAAATGATAATGCTCCCATCCTAAATTGGCAGTTAGGCAGAGTATCAGCAGTTCATCCAGGCAACGATGGCATCACCAGAGTAATAGACATTAAAGTGCGCGGAGGTGAGATAAAACGTGCCGCAAATAAGGTGTGTGTATTGCCGATTGAGTGACAGGACTGAGAGATTAAGATTTATAATTTGAAACCTATATCATATTAAGATTTATGTTGATAAACTATATGAACTTGATTGTGAATTATTTTATGTTGATTTAGTTTCTAATTTGTTGAAGAAATTTAACATTTGTAGTATAGTAGTACCTTAATCTAATTGTTTACCTTTAGAAGGGTTATCTTGACTAAGTTAGTTAATTGCTTTGATGTTTAGAAGTAGGTACTCATTGGGTACTAGTATTAATTTTGATTGAAAGTGTCTTTCAAGGCGGGCGGAATGTTCAGGCCCGAATGCCTTGTAGTTGTTTTTGTGAATATGTAACATTTAAGTGGTGAGACGTCACTTGTCACCTCATAAAGTCTATTTTGTGGTGGTCGTCTCACCACTTAAATGTTACATATCCACAAAAACAACTACAAGGCATTCGATAATAGGTCGCCACCAAATGGGTCAGAACCGAATGCCTTGTAGTTGTTTTTGTGAATATGTAACATTTAAGTGGTGAGACGACCACCACAAAATAGACTTTATGAGGTGACAAGTGACACTGTCCAGGTCAGCAGGCCCTACGCAGGCAAAAAAGGACGTTTTAACCAGATACAAATAGTGACTCGACCAGAGTTGATGTATGCTCAAATATGTAAAAATTAATAATTGTATGTTAGTAAATAAAATGTTTTAAAATTCAAATATACAGTCCACAAATAATTCGAGACACCCTACGGTCTCAACATACACTATTGGTAAGTTTTAACTTAAAGTGCGAAATCTGTAATGTAACTAAGAGAGAAGGTACATAGGGGCAAAGCCTTCAGTTAACAAGAGACGCCTAACAATTCCTACACTCCTACTAAAGAGGAGAAGTGTGTTGATGTGGCGCGCGACGACAGCCAGCGGTTCAACTTACGGCCGATATTTTTACGATGTTTTCATTCTTTTATCGCTGTTGCATTTGACAATACAACAGCGGTTTAAGAGTTGATGTTATTTATTAGCCTTAAACCTAAAAACGAAATAAAAACTTGTATTTTAAAAATAACAGTTTGTACTTCGCAGGAGAAAGGCTTATTGATGAATAATTGTTGGGCGCGACATCGCGGCAGTTCGACACATTTGGCCGATTCCGTCGTCCCCTTCGACCGCGTGTTGTAAAGAATGGAAGGTGGGAGGTAGGGGATAGCGCGTTGTCTGTTTAACTTGTAAATGCTTTAAGTTATCTCCGTCTGATGCATTTATATTGGCCACCTAGATTGGACCTTACCAATAGTGTATAACATATACAGGGTGTCCCGAATTGTACCGACCAAACTTTACGGAATTATAGAACTTCTCAAAATATGAAAAAAAGTTCCTATAAACATGAGGCGGGAAACGCTTAGTTTCCGAGATACAGGGTGTTGAAGTACAATTCTGAAAGTGTTTTATTTCCATAATTTTGAAACAACCAAAGATAAACAAATGCAATTTTGCACAAATATCAAATTTTTATGCTATACAAGAAATTTCTTCTACCCAAATAATTCAGGGGCGGGTAAAACTAGGGGAGGTAAGGTTAAAAGTTAAAACGATATCCCAACTTTTTTGCATGTCACTTTTTTTTTTGAAATTTATTTTTCACATTTTTCCTTAACACCCTGTATCTCGGAAACTAAGTGTTTCCTGATCCATGTTTATCGGAACTTTTTTACATATTTTGTGAAGTTCTATCACACCGTAAAGTTTGGTCCGTACAATTTGGGACACCCTGTATAATGTATTTATAAGGCACATACACTTTATATTTAATTTCATTAAAATGGACACAACTTCGACAATTAATATCTTGGTAGATTTTTAAAGAATTAATGTTTTAAAAAATACTTACTGGTTGTTACCTTGGAAGGTAGCTGATAAACATAAACGTTATACCGAAATGACGCTCGCCCTTATATCTTCTTTGTTTTACAAGATAAATTTCAAATTTGGGCACGTCAAATAACTGTTAAATATGCATTAATTCAACCATTTTATCACTTTCTGTCACTATACTAACTTTCGTTTTTTAAATGGAACACCCTGTATATTTTTACATTTTTGGATTCAGGGGGTCATTTTGGATACAGTTATGGCATATCGAGATAAGAATATTATTAACAAAAATTTTTATGAGCAAATTTAATTTTTCATCTAGGCGGCCGTGATCCCAAAAAAGTGCTTTGTTTTGTTTCAATAATTAATAAAAAAATACAATTATAATAGAAAAGAAATGAAATCCAAAGAAGTCAGAAATCCATAGAGGTAAACTTTAATAGAATAAAATAGCAAAATAAATTTTACTATTCAGCCTAAATCCTCTAATGTCTTAAAAAGACATAAATACTCTTTTCAGAGCTTATTTGCAAACTATCTACATTTAACTGATAAAAATTTGGTCAGTACTACGAATGTAGAAAGCAAATAATTTAATAATTGCAATAAGCCCCACCAGACGGATTAATCCAAATAAGGACTCCCTCTGTTACCAGGCAGTGCAAGTCACCAACCCATGGACCGGTTTCTGGCTTATTAGCCTTCATCAGCATGGTATAGGCAACTCACACTGCACGATAACAAAGGGACTCCAGATCTTGTCAACATCGATCGACATGAAGTCGGTAAGATGCGAATGTGGACCGTGGGGCCCTCTGGTGAAACTTATTGCAATGTGGATTTTGCCCAGACTAGGCTCGTATGAAAGAAATGAAATCCAAAGAAGTCAGAAATCCATAGAGGTAAACTTTAATAGTTTGCAAATAAGCTCTGAAAAGAGTATTTATGTCTTTTTAAGACATTAGAGGATTTAGGCTGAATAGTAAAATTTATTTTGCTATTTTATTCTATTAAAGTTTACCTCTATGGATTTCTGACTTCTTTGGATTTCATTTCTTTCATACGAGCCTAGTCTGGGCAAAATCCACATTGCAATAAGTTTCACCAGAGGGCCCCACGGTCCACATTCGCATCTTACCGACTTCATGTCGATCGATGTTGACAAGATCTGGAGTCCCTTTGTTATCGTGCAGTGTGAGTTGCCTATACCATGCTGATGAAGGCTAATAAGCCAGAAACCGGTCCATGGGTTGGTGACTTGCACTGCCTGGTAACAGAGGGAGTCCTTATTTGGATTAATCCGTCTGGTGGGGCTTATTGCAATTATTAAATTATTTGCTTTCTACATTCGTAGTACTGACCAAATTTTTATCAGTTAAATGTAGATAGTTTGCAAATAAGCTCTGAAAAGAGTATTTATGTCTTTTTAAGACATTAGAGGATTTAGGCTGAATAGTAAAATTTATTTTGCTATTTTATTCTATTACAATTATAATATTATGTCTTATGACATTTGCGTTATAAAATTTTAAACAAAATTTCGGAAATCGTTTCTCCAGAATAACTATTTTTTTTTTAAATGGCACCATGGTGACTCACTATGTTATTTTAATAAAGCATTTTATTACCGATAACTTGGTACCAAACACTAATACATAAAAATTACATTCAACAAGATATAAATGAAAATAAATTCATAATACTTAAAACTGAATCTCTATCAAATAGGTGCCTTTGATATTTAAATCTATGAGAATCAGGTATTATTATGCTGCGTATTAAAAAATTTTGGTTTATTCACAAAGTGGCAAAGTGGTGTTCTTGAGCTACTCTTTCTTGCCTCAGCTCCCGTTCTAGTCTAAGAAAGTAGTGTCTGCTAGGATGATTTCTTAGTGGATAGCGTTTTGCATATAAATCACGGGCTGCCAGACTATTTCTGCGACATTCTCCGTATATCAACAGCATATATCCACTTTGTCACTTTATGAATAAACCAAAATTTCTTAATACGCAGCAAAATAATACCTGATTCTCATAGATGTAAATATCATTTGAGCTGTCAAATTATTCATTTGTTTCTTTCGTTACTTTTCAAAGGCACCTATTTAATAGACATTCAGTGTTAAATATTATGAGTTTATTTTCAATTATATCTTGTTGAATGTAATTTTTATGTATTGTAATATGAGCCTACTTAGTAATTTTCTTACATCGCATTCATCTGACGCGGCCATTTTGTAATAAAAAATCGGTCGTATCTCACTTATTTTTTGGAATTTTTGGAATTGGAAAAAACTGTTGCAGTTAGAATTACATGCTTTATAAAACACTACAAAAAAAAAACATGGTCATTCTATTTAAGAAAAAAAAGTTGATGTCACTTCCGGTTCAACCGGAAATGACATTTTCGTTCCTGTTAGTCTAAAAATAGCCCACTTTTGTCTTACTCACGTATACCAAAAATGAAAGATTTAAATTCAGAAACAGCCAAAAAATTGGGGGCGTACATTGACTCTTGGCCACCCGGTATATAATATCTTTCATTAAAATGGATACAAATTCGACAACCAATATTTTAATAGATTTCTAAAGAATTAATGTTTTAAAAAATACTTACTTGTTACTTACATCTGAGCGAGCCACGACGAGAGAGATCGATTCCTGTAGAGAATTTTTCTGATGTACTATGAATATATATGAAGGCAAGGTGGAAGGCAGTTGTAAATTTGGTAGGTAAAAACGGCCTAAGTCTTATTACTAGTAAGATAATTATTTACATTTAAAATGTTTATCAACATGGGGCAAATTAGTAATATAATAGGATATAAGCTCTAATAAAAAACATCGGTTTAAGTAGGCAGGTTTATTTTACAATCACAAAGTTTTATAAATATTGCTATTCGTCAAGACTTAAAAAAACTTTATACACAATAGTAACAGTATTTTCTAAGAGTATAGAAAACTTTTGCAAGATATTTTCATATATACAAGGTTGAGCTAAATTACTATTTTTATATTGTGTATAACAAAAACATCAATTAATACAAACTACTTTTTGTATAAAATAAGATTATATATTACAAAAATAGGTACAATGTTGAATAAAATCGATGTTAATGTTCGAGGAGTATTATCAATTAAATAAAAATATAAAAATTATATAAATTTACACATAAAATAAAACAAAATATAATACAATATACAAAAAATTACAAACAACTAACTAGAATGAGCAAATATTAAAGCAAAAATATTGCAAATAGGTTTTTAAGTACAAAAAATACAGAAATTATAAGTAGTTACAAACAATGTATAATTAGAAGCCATAAAAATCACTAATATGTAGGCCAAACTTTTGTATATAGCATCGTTGGATTGAAATTATTTCAAAAATATACATTTTCATTACTTTTTACTATACAAAAAATATCTTTGGTATATATATTAATTTATAACAAGAACATTACTTTTAAAGTTAACAATTTTCACAAAAACAACATTTTAATAAGCTGATTGTATAAAATATTTTTGTGGCAAGCTTTTGTTGAAAATAGAAATTGATATAAATACAAAATAATATAACATTAAAATTTCTACAGTTTAGAACAAAATCTTGCCACAAATTTGATGGAATGAACGCAAAATTACAAAAAAAAACATAAAAAAATTTAACAGTACTTTTGGAAGCTCATAGACATATTAAATCATTTTTTCTATAAAAGTTTAGTTTAAATTATACATGTCCTAGACATCAAAGTGTTTCAATTGAAATTTTGAATTAGGTAAATTTTAGGAATTGACATGTTAAATAAATCGGCTGATAAACTTACCGATCTTGATATGTACACTAACTATTATAAAACAGTTGCATATCTTTTCTTCTTTTGCAATTGTTTTTATATACATGGCACATGGATATACACATAATGGTATGATGTAAAAAACTATTTAAAAACAGTATATTTTATTGAACTCTAATAAAATTTTAATGACTAGCAGAATATTCATATTTCCATTTCAAAATATATTTTTCTAAGCGATGTTGATTACTAACAGTTTTTATTATTCCGTATTCTTAGAGATAGGTACAAAATTGAAAAATACCTATTTAAATAAAATAGGTACTTGTAGTTATAATGGCTATTCAGTTTTTCCTATAAAACAACAACTTTTAATGTGATCAATTTGGGTTGAAATATGCTGTAGAGAAAGCCAGTAGCATATAGAGAAAACTAAATGAAATATTAATTCAATAACTTGTCAATTATACTATTTATTAATTGTCGTTTGATTATCGAAAAAATATGCAAATGTTTAGTACAAAAACAGTACCATATGATTAATTTTTAATCAATAATTCGGTCAATTAATTTAATTGTCTAGATAAAATTTACATTAGGACTGTTCGTTTCGGCGTAAATTCTACCAAAATTGAACAATTTCATTAGAAAAAAATTTATTTATATAATTATTCAGTCTTCTCGTATAAATTCACTTAATTTTAAAATCACTGCAACAGTAAGTAAGCTAGCGTACGTGGCATTATTATACATGTGTCGCCATCGTACCTCGTTTAATTGTTGCCATAGTATTCGGCACTATGTACTGACTTGTGGGAGAGTTTGGGAGGCGCGTTACTTGGGGTACAGAACCGTTGGCCCCGTTCGCCACCACTGTATTGACTACGTTCGCACTAGCTGTAATCATGGCACTAGAACTAGCTAGTCTAGAGTTTTCTCTAGAATAAGGAGGCGGCGCAGGAGTAGCCGCGGGGTTTGCTGTATTGGGAGTCGGCAGCCCCACGTTAGGATTGCGAAGATACGGATTACCGTACGTCGCACTAAACCGAGGGTCAATGCCTGGCAGGCCTCCATTTGGTATGATCTGATGAGCGACGTGAAGGTCGGAGAGATCATTTAAGGGTAAACTTGACCCTGATACAGGTATATGATGTGACTGCAGTGAATTAAGTTGAAGACGAGTAGACTGAAGACTTTCTCGAGTCGGGTCTAAAGAGGAGGATATTGGGGGTTGCATCATAGGTGGATTGTAGTCTCTTGAGTAGTCCACATATGGAACATATCCGTTGTTATTCTGCCCATCCTGAAATACAATTTTTCACATTTAATATTTGCTTAGGAAATTATCCATATATACGCGTGACCACAATAGTACGCTTCATATGGGAAACATTTATTATCCATCTTCCAGAAAAAATAGTTATTGAGAAAAGTTCGTGCTTCTTCTAAAATCTGCATCTAGGGATTTATAAAATTTCTGATACAAGAATCTTATTTAAGGGTAAGAAATATTGGTTTTGAATTAAAAACTATATTTAATGTAATGGGAAATCACAGCCACCTATGACTTATTTTCCTTTCTTTTAATGATATTTATGATATAAATCGAGTTCCTCAACAATTTCTTGTTTTAAAATTTGATGAAAAAAAAATTGCTATTTTTTGATGTCAGCTTCTTTCCAACTGAAAAACTCTAGAATTATTCCCGAATGAAACCGGTCACTTATAGATGGTTCTAAAATAGGCTAAATTATGTGCAATAAGGAATACATAGCGATGTAAAACGAAAAGAATTGTTAAATTTTCTCTTTATTTTTTGAGAATTATTAACTCAAAAAATTGTAATTACAATTACACTAGAATTCATTTGATTTACAATAAATAGTAGCGATACTTTTAATTTGTAAAATAGATTCGTTACACATCTATCTGGAAAAATTAAAATAAACATATTAAATTTTCTGAAGCGGTTTATTATTCTTACTTAGTTTGATTTTGTTCAGTGTTTCCAGTTTCAGTTAGTTGGCGATTTTTTAAAATAACACTCTGTATGTAAAACTAACATTTGCTGTAGACTCTATCAAAAGCGTAGCTAAATAGGGAAAGTAAAAAATAACAGTAGAACCTTCTTTAAGGTTTCTTTTAACATTTTATTTCAGTTTAAATATAAATAAACAATTAACATACCTTGGGAGGAAAACTGGGTTCAGTATAATCAGCCGAATATCTATAAATTTCCTGTCCTGAAACATTAACTGGACCGGCTAGAGGTACACCTATCCTCGTTATAACAGACTCACTTCCGGTTTCCGATTCGGCTCCAGGGATGTAATCCATATCACAATGGACATTGCTGTTTGAAGACCCAGTCCTTAGGTCGAGCTTCAAGTCTGAAATGTTCGAACTTCGGTCAGATTCTTTACATTGCTTCTCTATTGTGTTGGAGTCTGCTGGAAAATAGTTTGTTAGTAAAACTCAGAATACTCTTGTTGATGAAATATCTTACTTTCTGGAGGTGGTTTTTTGTTGTTTTGACGTTGGCACAAAAATACAATCATGATTATGATGATTAGAACAATTATCGCACCAATCACCCCGATAACGATAATTAACATCGGGAAATTTTCTGTAAAACAAAAATAATGATTAATGATTTAACGGGGAAGTGTTTAAGTACTAACTAAAAATAAATATTAAATAATGTGAAAATAATATTGGAATTACTATAATAGGTAAAATGTAAATATTTTGACACTCATATACACGTTTGTGATTAAAAATCTGCGACGCAAGATCAAGAAATGGAGAAAAGAAATATTTGTTCTTCAGGTCAGGGTCAGAGACAAAATTATTAGAATCGGTGGCTAATCAAATCGACATTAATTGATCTCGACTTTTATTCGTCTTTTGGAATTAAGAGAGAAATGTAGATATTCAATATACAGATTGGTCATATCATGAATAAATATTTGTAGTTAGTTCAAACGATATTAAATTCAGTAATTCATAAAGTTTGGTAGAACAGTTATAGTGAAACTTTATTTGGCCACGATTGTATAATTATTATTTATTATCAAATAGGTGAGTTTAATTCTCGGTTTAATTTCTAAAACGACTCATGAATTATTTGATAAAGTTGATAAAAATTTGTACATGTTCAAAATATTTATCGCAAATAAAGTTCTATTTTTAAGTTATATAATTTTGTATTGTGAAAAATGGTACGTATCTATATCTGCTTATTCATTATCTAATTAAATTTCGCAAACTACCGAGATGGCGCAAATTTATGAAGTACTCAAAAAATCAAAATTTTTTACTAATAAGAAATTGATTGAATGAATTTTCCATCAATTACTTCAATCCCAACGATCGCACGGGTTTTACGAAAACGATTTATTTTCTTAATGGCATTTTTTTCAACAAAAACTTACTTTGCGGCATCAAATTAATCTCCACAACATCGCTTCCGTAAGGATTTGAGACACTACAATTATACATTCCAAAGTGCCTTTCTTGAGATTCTCGAATGATTAATGTCGATTTAATGCCTTCTGGTAACGGATCTTCTAAGATGGAGTAGTCTTGGTCGTGTAAATCAACTTCGCGACCATTAAATGTCCAGACGACCCGTTCCGGGGCGGGTATCGAGAACGCTGTACATTCCACTCTAACATTGTCCCCTTCTATGCCAAATTGTGTACGGTGACTTACTATTGATGGAGGACCTGTACAAAAATATATAATATTTAATATATTATTATTATAATCTCTTCAAATGGAATACACTGCTAACGAATAGATACAACGGGTGGTAAACACTTTTTTCAGTCTATTTAGTAAATTTAATTTATTTTTACTAATATTTTCAAGTCATTTACATGTAGTAAGTATATATGAAATTATAATATGTGACATTGGCAGAGCAATTTCATGTCACTCCTTGAATTTCATGTCACTCGCGGTTAAAATTATATATGACACGGTTTTCCTAAACATCTTGTAAACATTCTATACATTTTGTGCAGTAGAAAACAAGTACCTGACGCTGTCAAATTTTTCATCAATTAATATTTTCATTATCAAAGAGTTTTTAGAAAACTTTTGAAATTTTTTTCGTCGAATTTTTATAATATCTATGTATGAAACATTACCTTTGAGGTAGATGGTGGCTTCTGCCCCAATTTCTGGAAATCCCGGCACGCGAGCTTTACAAGAATATCTTCCTGCAGAACTCTGATCCACCCGTAAGGTTAAATTAGGACTAGTACTGACGACTTTTTTCTTATCTTCATGATACCAGGAAACATCCGGGAAAGGGTTCCCGTCAACATCACAACTTAATGTAACGCTCGACCCCAGATCGGCTTGGATAGAGCGAGGTCTTGATCGAAATTGGGGGCCATCTGTGTTAAAATAATTCCATGAAAATAGTAAATAATTTATAAGTTACTACACAACTTACAACTAATATCCAATGTTTGGCTTTCCTCGCTTTTACCGACAGCGTTGTGGACTTCACATTTGACAATGGCGTCGTGATGTTTTCTTGTAACATTGTGTAGAATCAATTCTGTTGTATAATCACCAATAAGGGGTTCTTCATTTAAAAACCATCGATACGTAACATCTGTTGGATTGGCATCTGCATGACAACCCAATTTCACCTGAGATCCTTCAGGAATGCGGCCATTTGTGCTTAGACCGGAAAGAACCGTAACTGTTACTTTTGGAGCATATTTCACCTACAATAAAAATTAAATATGTACACGTACTTACAGGCACGGAATAATCACCGTTTGAGGTGATAATGAGACCTACACGTCCTACACAGTGAATATCAGATTGAGGTTCCACACATTTTAGAAACAATATTTCTAACGCAAAAATTTTATTGTATTGGAAAACGTTCAATACTCAACATATAAGAAAAAAATATTTTGGAAATATCACGAGACAAAATGAAAAGTGATATGTAATTTCAATTAATTTTAAATTAAGATAGCAAGCACGTAGCATTCCTAAAATTGGAGGAACTTCACAAACTTGGCATTAAATAGGCTATAAATAAAAAATCAGATTTCTGACTTGACGCTTTATTTCAATTTAAGTAGGAGGATATAATAGTAATACTACTTTATCAATACTTTTGGATTCTTTGTTCCGATGTCACAGCATCAATCAACGAAATGTATAATTTATCTTGGTTTCGTAAAAGCGATTCATTCTTTCGTGAAAACAAATGTCTGAGGTATCAATAGGCAACAGAAAATTTGTTGGAAACTTTGTGGCAGGCAATTTGAGATTAAACGACTTACCTGTAAGGAAGTTCAATCATAATTATACGACTGGTCCGGTCCGAAATAGAACACCCTGTAGTAACGCATTTCAATGTGTTATGTGCACTATTTGTTGAAAGATAAACAAACCATGGTTTACACGGCACGCTCAGAACCCAAACTACTTCATTACGGTTTTTAGTATATTTATCGCGAATGATGGGGTTAGGAGAACATCAGGAGAGGACACTTGGTCGGGGTGGGGGTGTTCTATTTCGGACCGGACCAGTCGTATAATTATGATTGAACTTCCTTACAGGTAAGTCGTTTAATCTCAAATTATACTTCCTGGTCCGGTCCTCATAGAACACCCTGTAGATGTTGAAAGAATAAATTGAAATGAGCGATCTTTAGTCCTATACCTTTATTAAAAAATACGTTTTTCCGTTATGTAAAGGACAAGACAAGAACAGCAATACATGAGACTTATAATATGTAAACGTCTAGAGAAATGAAAAAATGAATAATATAATTTAAATGTAACTTTTTTTTTTTTTTTTTAATGTATATACCCATACATTTACCTATATACCTACATACATATACCCATATATATACCTACATACATAAATATATACTTATTATTATCTTTATATAATAGAACATCATATTTAGGAACATTTAAATACATTTTTTGCAAAGTTAGTATTGTCTATAATAGGTCTATTGTAGAATTTAAAGAAAATATTAGAGTCTTTGGACCAGCCTACACAAGACCTAATTGTCTCAATAGTAATTCCTGACCTATAAGCCGCTGACGATGCGGCATGTCGTGTAGTGTACGCAGAGAATTTTTCCGTATTAATCCCACTTATTTTCATAGTTTCTTTTATCCACCTTGATAGAGTCTGTGTGGTAGCTGCACGAAAGGGTTTTCTGTGAGTGATAAATAATTCTCCTATCGTGCCTCTTAATAAAGCTGTCTTTCTTATGTAATATATTAAGGTAGATGCTACACATATTCCAGGATTATGTGAGAATTTTGGTAATATCAATTTTGGTTGTTGAAGCGATTGCTTAGATGTTTTAAGAATGTCAAAAATCATTATTTCAAGTCTATCCTCTAGCTCCATAATCTGATTTAGTTTTATTTTACTTATTGTTTGCAGCCTATGTGCTGTACTGAGAGCAATTAAAGTAACGGTTTTAAAAGTTAGTTGTTTAAGGGTTAATTTATCTAAAGGGTACCAGGAACTTAAGTGATTAAGAACTATTTGAGGGTCCCATGTTTCTCCGTATTTTGAGTATATTGGCCTCTGTTTGAAAACACCCTTCATAAAGCGGCCAAGTAACTCTTTGTCAATCTTTTTCAACAGTATCAAATTTATAGCTGCTCGGAAGGAATTGAGTGTACCGTATTTGACACCCTTGTCAAAGCATTCTTGTAGAAATTTTAAAACTTGATTGATTGTTGGCTGAAAAATTTTTACTGCATTTGCAATGCAAAATGTCCACCATTTTTTAAAGGCTACATTATACTGTTTAATGGTATTATTGCTGAGTGACGAAATCATGGTTTCTATAGCTTCCTCTGGAATTCTCTTTTGGAGGAAGGATTCCCTGATAATCTGCCTGCAACCAGGGTAAGAGACGCCCATAATGGATGACTCTGGCTGAAAGGAGATAACAATAAGTCTTCTCTGGGGTGGAAGTAAATAGGTTTAGAAATTAGTAAACTATTAAAAAGCGGATACCACACTTGAGTTTCCCAGTGAGGGACCACTAATATACCTGTTGCTTTATCTTGATATATTTTCCTTAGCACTTTCGCTATTAATGGAAATGGTGGGAAAGCATAGAAAAATCTTTCGGACCAGTCTATAGTGAATGCATCAACTGCTACAGAGTCTGGGTCTCTTTTCCATGATACGTAAGTAGGACATTTGAAATTTAATTTTGAGGCGAATAAATCTATTTCTGGTCTACCGAAATAATCCTTTGTCGTATTAAAGGCCGATATATGTAAACTGTACTCAGTTTCAATAGCCTTTGATCTAGACTCGGTATCTGCTTCTATGTTCTCTGTAGATTGGATATATGATGCATATATCCAGATATTTCTGGATTCACACCATTTCCAGATCTCTTGTGATAGATTTAATAACGGCAAATGTTTAGTACCCCCCATGCGGTTTATGTATGCGATAGCTGTCGTATTGTCAATGCGTAGGAGAATGTCACAGTTTCTTTTATGATTTACAAAACATTTTAAACCAATAAATGCCGCTAAGAGCTCCAGGTAATTAATATGCGATTTAAATTCTGACTGACTCCAAAAACCATGAGTCCTTTCCCCCTCACAAAAAATACCCCATCCTTTTTTGGATGAATCTGAATATATTTCTATGTCAAATTTTTTAGGTACCACCGAGACTTGTGTTGTTGGAATAATTTGAAGCCACCACAGTAAATCATCACGAACTTCTTTAGAAATGCTGACCTTTCCATTATAATTATTGTTTTGTGCTTTAAGAGCTATATATTTCTGTCTTTCTAAGTGTTTTGTATAAAGCCACCCATATTTCACAGCTGGACAGATAGATATAATATATCCAATTATTTTTGCCAAAAAACGAATTTTACAGGTTTTTTGTTTTAGTAGAGATTTAATTTTTTCCATGATAAAGGTACGTTTTTCCTGCGGTAGAGACATGGTTAAATCTGCACTGTTAAATAAGAAACCCAAGAATTTACATCTTTGTGAGGGAATCAATTTGCTTTTTTCCCGATTTATTAAAAAACCAAGTGACTGAAGAAGTGAGATCGTTTCTTTCGTATTAATTTTACATTCGTCCTTGCATTCGCCAAATAATATAAGGTCATCTAAATAAATTAAAGATAAAAAACCTCTTTTTCTCAATATTTGTATGACCGGTTTCATTATTTTTGTAAATAAAAATGGGGCAGTACATAAACCAAATGGAAGGCATGTAAATTCATAAGTTTGATTTTGAAAACAAAACTTAAGATATTTCCTATATTTTTTATTAATAGGAATTACATAATAGGCATCCTTAAGATCTAAGGATGTCATATAACAGTTTTTTGATATTAAAGACTTTACTGTTCTATAATCATCCATTTTAAAGTGGGGAGGCGAAATGAAAGTATTTAATTTTTTTAAATTTAAAATAAATCTAAAAGTTTTATCAGGTTTAGGCACTAGAAAAATTGGAGATATGAAGTCTCCTTTTTTCCGAGAACATAATTGTACAGCACCAATTCTTAAAAGTTTGTCAATAGCATCCTGATACAATTTAATTTCGTTTTCTGATAAGTGTTTTTGACTTGGGGCTGTATACTGGTAAGGCCTTTCTCTAAAAGGAATACAGTAACCCTGAATACATTGTAAAACATTTTTGTCTTGAGTAATTCCTGACCAATTTTGGATAAAAAATTTTAGCCTACCAGCATAAGCATGTGTTTTTACCTCTATCGACGGTATGAGTGATCCTGGCGTGTCCGGCCTCCCCTCCTCCCTGTCTCTTGGCGTCTGTACTGCGATGTTGACCTTGCGTAGTTTGCTCGTTGTACGGGTTGGGTTAATTGCTTCAATCGTGTTCGTATTCCTGGGCGCTGGTAGTTTAAAGAATGTTTATGCATTGTAGATGGACCGGCAACAGGCTTGGGTAACCTTGGTTTTGCTGCTAATGCCAGGCTAGTTTTCTTAACGTTCTGGGCTGCCATGCATTTATCCGCGAAGTCCTTACCAAAGAGATGAGTGTCTATCTTGCACTCTTTGGTTGTTTTTTGAATGGATGTGTCAAGATGAGATCTAATTGCAAATCTTCGATGAATGGACATCAAGTAGTGTGCATTACTTAGTAGTTTTGCACTGTTTGCTAAGGACATTATTATTGGTTCGTCATCGTTGTCTTTCCTTGCCAAAAGCGCAGTTAGCGCATATCCTAAAGCGCTTAATCCTAACCCGATCTCTGTCTGAATTCGAGCCTTGACCGAGTCATCTTGTACTTTTTGATCGGGTAAAAGGTGATTTATTTCTTGATTTAATATAGGGGCCGATAAGTTCGAGCAATTTTCTGGAATCCTTATTGTCTCTATTATCGTTTCTCGTTCATCTTTTTGTAAACCCGTAGTTAAGTAACTACTCCATCTCGACACAAGGGCGTCATTTAAAGGTTCGCTCTTCTTTAAGAGCGAGTCAGGATCAACCCCCAATAAACGTTGATAGGAACTATCATGACTAACGTCTGCGGCTTGATCATTTTCGTCAGATTCAGACGAGCTAATAATACGACGGTAACTTTTGGTACGCCCATCTAAACAGGGCTGAATTTCTAAGTCCGGTTCCGACTCTGAAGTAGTGTTATCTGCGATACAAAACAAAAACAGAATGTCAGCTTTTTATTAGTTTATTAGGTAGTCGGGTTTTTATTATTATATGTCATTACTCTAATAGTTTGTATCGCAGAATGCCATTCAATATATATTAATTTGCCAACTCTCGGCTTAAGAAATTTCTAACATAAACAATAAACATATATGTAATACAATGACTGATCTGTTAAAGTCCCGTTCAGCGTTCGCTTGGTCGCCAAGAGTTCTGCTGTCGCCCACACTAGACAAAATAATCTGTACCTAGCATCCGATTTGGCAAAATTCAAAACCCATCCCCGCAGGGACGTGACGGATTGAACTTATACCACATTGTGTCCCAGGATATGTATAGTCCAACCCCCGCAGGGCATTACGACTAACATAATTATATCAAACCCATCCCCACAGGGCATTAGGATTGAAAATTTTCCACGAGCTGTTGTTGTCTAAAATGATAGAATTTTTTAAGTTTTACTTACCGTTGGTACGATGAGGTGACTCCTCTATTTTGCGTATTTTCGCTTTTATTGATTTGAGGTCTTCTAGAGACCTCCGTTTAGAAGAACGTGGCATTGTTGATAGATAATTAAGACACGCACGCACACAACCGGCACTTAACACACTAAAAAGCGTAATGAAGTAGTTTGGGTTCTGAGCGTGCCGTGTAAACCATGGTTTGTTTATCTTTCAACAAATAGTGCACATAACACATTGAAATGCGTTACTACAGGGTGTTCTATGAGGACCGGACCAGGAAGTATAATATAGAAATGAAATGGATGAATTTTTATGGATACCGTCGGTTATGTAAAATAATCCATTCGATTATTTGAAAACGTGTTCGGTAAAAGTTTGTAATAAAAGTTTCATTATTTAATCTTGCTCTGGAGACCGGTCGGGCATAGACTAAATTGGCGACATTTCCGCTTCCCACAGGGCAACAAAATAAAATGAAATAGCCTAATAACGATAACCTGACTGACCTCTAATTTTAATTTAGCTGATCTATGCGTCCTTTCCGCTGTATTCTGGGCTTGACAAGTAAAAGTAGTATCGTGGTGTATCTTCCTTGGTGTTAATTTTAGTATAGACTTTGCTGTAAACCTCCTTCCATCTGGGAGTTTTTCTTTTAAATAGTCTATGCCCTCTGTCAAGACATTTCCTGTAACAATTCATTAATATTAATGCTAATTATATTTATTTCTATATTATCTACTTAGTTAGAACTTCTTACATATATTAAAAGCAATATAATATAATTCAAAGTAGGTACCTAATCCATCTATCCATGTGATTTCAGCTGCAGGTTTGCCAGCATAACTTATACATTCAAGTTCAATTTCCCTGTCCTCAGTTGTAACCAAGTAATCCCCTTGGACTATTTTGGGAGGATCGGGAGGTACTAGGACCGTTAATTTAGCAAAATGACTTCGTATTCCAGGTTGTCCTTGAGATCCTGGAGATACCTGACACTCGTATCGAGCATCGTCATCCAACATCACAGGGAATATTTCTAGAGAATAGTCACCTGAAAAAAAAAAAAAAAAAAAGATTACCATTGTAACGAAACTTTTATTAAACGATTATTTATTTTCTACGTCTATTGCTATTCCACACCAATTTATCCTTAGAGCAGAAAATCATTATTTTAAACAATGTCCTTATCCTTATGTATTATTAGTATTATCTTGTTAATTTCTGTGGGTAAATAAATAAATATGTTTTTTCGGTTGCCAGCGAATTAACAATTAGTAACGAATACCTATTGCTCAACCAAAAACGTAACTTGATATTGCTGACCAACAGCGTATCCCAAAAGATTTAAATATTACCGTTTATATTGGCACACCAATTTTTTTTAATTTTGGGATTTCCATTAAAATCTCATCAACTCGTTTTTTCAATCACGATAATATTGTCTAAATAGACGGCATAAACTTACAAGAGGTACCTAATTCAAAAAGGTAAATTAAAATAATATTCAGATTCGTATGCTCTACTCTTTTCTGAATTATTCAAAAGTAATTAGAATTCATTAACAAAGCATGTTCAATTTAATAGTTTTGCCGAATTAAACTGGTGTTTTAAAAAGAAACCAGGACAACTTCCCCGGTAGTATAATTATACTACTGCAGTAGCAATGCTATTTGTCCATTCCTATCATAATGTTATTTATCGAGGGCTTAAGAGGTAAGTTTTCCACTCAGGAATACACCGTTTTATCTTTACAATAAAAGTGTATGAGATGATCATAACGGCCATAATAATAATAACTAGAGATCGTAAAAACAGCATGTCATAAAAGAAGTGGAAAGAGTTAATAACAGTGTCTTTTCAGCAATTTGTAGGAAATTCTAGACCTTTTCCTTAAAACGAAGGTAAGCATTAACCTTTACAATTCCCAGTAGAACAAAACGTTTTCGCAGGACCGTAATAAAGCTTCTGCTTTTATGTACTCGTTAGGTATTGTAGGTGCGCCAATCACTCACGCCGTTTCTTATTGGGGCATATGACATTCCATTGTTTATTTTCACCCTAGGTTTATCCGTTTTGAGGTTCAATACCGCCATATAATTTTTACTGTTTAATTTTTTTTGACAATATAGTGATCTGTATAAATAATATGCCGCGAGTCGGAAAATTAAGTTCTGTCAGTTATGAAAATAGTATTACTGGTTATTGAGAAGGAATTTCATTATTCATATTGTGAGATACACATTATAATTTTTAACAAATTATTCTACTTTCTTTGCTTGATATGTATTGTTCACGACTTTATTTAGGTATTATATAAGCATAATAATAAATTAATTCATAGCACCCAAAGCAAAAATTATTGAAATTAAAAAATATCTAACTTACAACAAAACTTATTCATTATGGCTACTAATAAAACATAAGGGACGATATCTCCAAGAATGGAAAAATCTTAAACTGATTAAATATAATTTGATAGAAACGCTTTTTACGGTGCGCACTAGATTTTATCAGCAAGACAGTGCTAGTTACAAAAAATTATGAGAAGTAAAATGTCTCAAATTTTCAACTGTCTAAACGAGTTAAAATATTAAAAGTGTACGTTTTGCTGTAACAATAAAGTCCGGCGTATCTTTTAAAATTACCTTTTTACTAAAAAAAAAAGAAAGTCAGAAAAAACATGAGTTCAGGGGGATTGTATCAGCGACATTATCAATTATCACATTATTATCCATCTCCATTATCTCTATTTAATTAAAGGTATAAAGGCATATAGGACCACCCTGTATAATAAATCAGACAACCACATCAAGTTAGTTATTACAAATTTTAATTAGGTCGCTATTATTCTATTAGTTGCCGGGCCGGCAATTCTAATTGATTCCTTGTGAGATATATATTTATTTATGTAACGCAATTTATTTAATGAACTTATTCTAAAGGGAGACTTCCAGTTCAAATAAAAATAATTTAATTAATTAGTCAGTAAAGCGGAAAATAATTAGAGTAAATAAAGCAATTAAAAGTTGTGATTTAAGTTGTTTGCAAGTAAATTAATGTTTGCGTTTAACAGGTAGATACAAATTAAAGAGGAGACTCAAACGGTATTTCCCAGAATTTTCGAAATGAAGGTGTCAATGGTTATGTATTTTAGTAATTATCGCAGAACTGTTCTAATTAGCGTCGCACGAGAGTCTAGTTGAAGTTGGGCTGGCTAATATTTGCTCTGGAAATTATGAACACGTGTCAAACGCCCTTCAAATCTCGAAAGTTTCTCGAACTTCTTGGCGCAAAATTGCTTCCGATTAATAAATATAATCCCTGAAAGGAATTCTAACAGATAAATAGTAGGTATAAAAAGTTTTACATTAACACTGTCTGATATTATCAGCACATCTGCTAAACTAATTATTGCACATATTGGTATTCTATATATTCACAACCAAAACTATTTTAATTCAATCATGATTAGCTTATATAAAGCTTATTATGCTTGCATAAAACCATGATTAGCTCTCATATCAATAATTAATTTTATAATTCATTATCTATTTATTATTAAAAAAAAGAGTTTAACAATAGGGCAAAATTTAGGTACAGGGTGTTTTAGATTTTAGTGTAAAAACATGTTTTTTTAACCGCCTCACAAGTCACCGAAGTAACCACTGCAAAATCCTAGGATTTTGTGTTAGGCAAAGAGAGACGAGAGACAGTTTATTGTGGAGTCCAAACCACATCTAGGGCTTCGATAATTATCTCTCTATAAAATGGGATCAACCAGATAAGCTATATTTTAAGATTTTCTTTCTAGAATCAGTCACATAGGAGAGCTTGGTAAAGGATAACTGTAACCGACGCGTTGAGTGAATTTTCACTCAACGCTCTTATGGAATGATACGATTTTTTTAGGATTACGAATTTCTTTAAAAACTATATTACACCTGTAAATACGTTCTGGAATATTTTCAAGCATTATTTATATAAAAGACATTAAATAGGATAATGATTTTTTAACATTTAATCTTTGTTTAAAAAATTAAAATTTTGAAACGATCGTCTAACATCCTAAATATAAAAATCTTCGGGGGAATAGTAAAACAAAATAATTATCGCATATGAAGTACTAAATATTTCAGTTATAATCCTTCTCAGAAAATACAAAATTTACATTTCCACGACATCGATTTGATTGCACTGCATTTATATTCGATATCCGTTTTATTCCTTATTCAAAAAACATTAAAAAGGGCAAACCTATTGTCACCCATGGGCATACTGGGTGTGGAAAGGTTGAATATATTTTATCACAGTGACCTTAAAACTCCCTAGCTTTCTGTTTGTTAAAAACGAAACTTGTAAAATGAAAGTTATAAAGTTTTAGGGAAAACGGGAGTCTCTACGGTTTTCCTATGTAAAATACGTGTAAGTCGATTGTGGTCGACATGCAGATTCAAATCAACGAAATAAATCGTAAAACGTTCTAAAAAATAATAGTTGAATACTGGGGTCGCCCACTTGCATTATATTATACTGAGACCAATGGCTATTTTATTTTATAAACAGCCTAGCCGTACTTAAATTTGATGAATGAAAAACCAGATAGTCTCTAAACCATAATAGTCGTCATATTTACAAGAGAAGAATTTTTTAAAATAATTTGTTGATCATTTTTAGCAATTCATAAGTTGAGAAGGATTTGCTTAATAATTAAATAGAATATTCGCGCATTCGCCTAATTTTTAACAGTACATTTCGAAGTAGAAAAAATATTAACAGCATTGAGAACTTTTGTTACACTATTAGGCCAATATGTATATAATATTTCGTATTTCAATCGAGAAGATTTTGGGCAACCTGTCTAGGAACACTGTCGAAACAAATCCGGTATTTTAAGACGTCGTTATAAAATTCATTTAGTTCTTCATCTTCAGTAAATAATAGTGAGCTATGGTTCTATACACTGAAGATACTAAAATCCATATCGATACCGTTACCTGACGATATATCAAACGTACGTTCTTTAGTTCGTATTTTGAAAGTTTCTGTCTACGCTTCTACAACTACTTCTCAGTCATTATAAGAACATACACTTGATTCACTGATAAAAATTACATAGCTGGTTACATAAAAATAATTTAATAACTCTATTTTACTGCAACGCAATGAAATTTTAACGATGGAGTTATTGGGACATTATCTTCTAGTGTTGTCTGATAATGCGATTAGAGTATAATAAGTTACGAGATGATGGTGTAAGCACCCTTCATTGTGCAGCTTAACTCATCATGTCTAACCATAAATTTGGTGAGGAAGCATCCCAATCCTTTAACACACAAGTCGATAATAATATTATTTTTTACGACATAATTGTCTGAGACGATCTGGAATGGTTGTTATCTTGGCAAGGCAGAGTCTCCGGGGGACTGTGAAGCCTTGTTATGTCATAGGTTATGTTGCAGAAGCGCGCCGGTGTGCTGTATGATCCGGACACTCAAGTAATATCTCCCTTGGCGATGACCATACTTGCCCTCCTTTACTCTCTCCCTGTAAATAGATAACGCTAGTTTTGCACTTTGATATATGAGTTTTGTTGGCTGTACCTTATAAACATGCATCGTCGCTTGATAGTGGCTAAAGGGAAACCGCCGGTCTGATGATTAATTAGCCTCAATTCGTGTATAACCGCCCCAACTAAATTCGTAAGCGTAGTTTTTCATCCAAACCATTAATATAAACGAAACGAAAATAGAAAATTTCATTTAGACGTTATTATTAAGGCATAAATGGGGTCAAGGAGCCCTAAGTAATTTTATTGATTCAGGAAAATTATTTGATGATAAAAGTAAACCTCTTTATTTTCAAAGGCCGGAACATACTACGATAGCTGTAATTATGTTCTTACGTAAGGTAATCATGAAATGTTTGTTTTATCTTGGTTTCTATTCTTTATTCGCCCACAGTGCTGCATACTTGTGAAACGCAACGTTTATTGATTGTTTAAATTATTTAACGAAATCTTTTGAAGGATTTTCAAAGAATTTAATGCCTCAAACTTAATGATCCTTGTAATTTCATTTCTGCCTAGTGAACAATTTCGGTTTATAACAGTTATATTGTATTAGCTCTAAGAAAGTAGTACAATGTCGGTAGCTTATTACCTGATGGAATATAGTCAAGTATGGCAATATATCTTGGCAAATCAGCTTCCCACCAAAAAAGGCCGTGGACGATCGAAATTACAGAACCTTCGTAAATGAAGGCTTTGTATAGTATGCAATGTAATTCGTAAACCACGTGACCAAACATAGTGAATCTCATAAGTCAGCCCTGATTTTATAAATTATTTTGTCTGGAACTGGTTTCAGCATCAATGGCCGACCTAGGTTCTGGGATTTATCAGAAAATATTTAGTTCAAGAACCTACATTAGATATGTGTCATTTACCTTGAAATCATAATAGTTAATAGTTAATAGTAAGAGCTGTGTTGCAAGTTTGATTCGATTGCTTTTTTGCTTAGAATTGATCAGAAAAAAATTAGCTACAGGATAATTAAAATGAACAATGCCTTTTATTATATTTCCATTGTAGCACATATTTTAATTATAACATGTACTACGACATAATGATTTCATAGGTTTTAACATTTGACCGTAGTTTCAGAAAACTGAGATAACGTGCAAGTTTATTCCCAAGGGTACAGCTGTTATTTTATATGCTCAACCTCTCAGTAGATTTAAATACCATATGAAATTTCAAATCAAATAATTCAAATGTTGTATCTATATGATAACTTCATTTCACAAATGCTTACTAACATTACCCAGTAATAAATATGTCTGACGTAAATGGAAACAAACTTGTATTGTTTTAAATTGATATTTTTTCATATATTATATTCTTAAACCTGTTGTAAAAGTTGTTAAAGTATTTTGAAAGCTAAATATATTTTCAAAACGTCAAAATACATATATATTTTGATAGCTAGAACAATTCTTCTATTATTTAAAAATCAACAGCAGCGGTTGGTACAAAACAAGATGGTACTTTTAATTTTATTAAAATTACAATTTATTTAAGTCGGTATCGTTATCGTCATCTAAATTAGTACTGAATTTTTCTGTAATAGTTTCAATATGGAAATTCAACTTTTTACATATTCAAACACAATGATTTCAGCTCTTCATAGGTGGGTTTTTTACCTTACTAACCAGTGGTTCCGATACTCTGACATTTAGAGTGGGTGAAATATTGATCCGTCGAGGTCCAGATTTTAGTTAATGCCATGTGCGTGCTTTATAGGATTAAATATACAATAATATAAGTCTTAAAGATTGAGCGTCTCATACTGGCAAAGATCTTTAGTATTCGACTTCAAGTAAGTCGTTTTTTGTAGTAAATTTCATAAACATAAATATCATAATTATGCATTACCCATGATAGTGACACTATTTAAAGAAATATTAACTTATTTTTGTGTCAATCCTCAAATATTTCTTCTTCTATTGTACCTAATATCATTAAAATAATAACAGGTATTCTTTAATATTTGGTGAATAAAGTTCCACGATTGGACGGTACTTTTGCTTTTGATGTTTGTAGTATTGGTCAGTAGAATCAACTCGATGGGGTATTATATGTATTAAACGATGTTTCGTCCAAGTAGATAATAGGTTTATGTCCATCAATCTTGAAATCGTTTCAATCTCATATTAACTTACGACTTTTTTAAATTTATAATGAAGGTTTTGAAGATAATTCCACAAATTTGTTCATCTGTTACAACTCTTAAGTAAATTATTCAATGCTGGCACAGTTTATTCTTTATATATTTAATAAACTTTGTCGGATTACATCCTCGTCATTTAGATTTACCTTTACCGAGGTACAAATTGTTAAAACAGTCGTTTATTCTAACGCTGTTTGTTTGCCAATATTATCGCACTCATTTCAGTAAGGGTTGAATAAACATTGGTTTTAATTTTTTTGGCATCTGTAAATAAGAGCACCAGTACTGTACTTGATTCATTCCATGGATGTCACATTTTTTATCAAAATGACTTAATGTTTCTATTTCGCTACGGCTATTTGTTATTAATTATTTTCCCATTTACTCCAACCTCACAAGCTTTAATATTCTTAGAAAAGTGTTCTTGTTCAATAATTTCTAAAATGACAGAAACATTTTATTGCACCTGTTTGAACTATGGGGTGGTTTTAAGCCATAGTACTAATGGCAAGAAAACAATCACTTTACTATATCTATGAATAAAGTTACAGGTTAGTCTTCAGTTACTTGACGAAATATGTGATCAACAAGAGATACTAAAGAGAAGAAAGTTTATTTTTATTATCCTTTTAACAGTCATCACGAAGTTGTAAACTTTCTGTATTTTTTGCATGTAATTGAACTGGATATATGTTTTAAAAATGCATTTCACATCACCATACTTTTAGGATAATTATATTACATACTATTTTGTTTGGGAAAAAACACATTTTATTTTTTATTATTTATATTTTATCTATCATGGCTATTTCAGATATTTATTATGGGCGTAAAATATCCATTTGCACGTTATACAGTACTGGTTCTCACCTAATCTATATTATTGTAAGGTGATACATTAGATAATTATTTTTCGATACGCCCTATAAAACATTAATTACGCGGCGTGTGATAATGGTATTGATACTAGGTAATGATAGTAGTATGCAATATTTACAGCTTGAAGTGCATTAAAATATTTCCCCAGCGAATGTTGCAAATATGATTTGTTTTGTTCATTTAGAGTGGGGAAATGTAACGTTGCATTATTCAGTATATTACAGCAATGGGTATGTATTTAATAATAAAATAGAATAGTTTACATTTATAATTTCGTATTTTAGCAATTGCAGTGGATTTTGGGTGTGACATATACAACATAAACCAAAGTGAGTGACAACAAATCGTTCAGACAAGTCGATTTTTAAATAGTTCCCAAAAATATTTTTAAAAGTTATAACGTTATCGGAAATTTTCTTAAACAGCAATCCTCACTTTCTATAGCACCGTTTGAAAGCGAATATTTTTCGTGTGTAACACCAGAAATGTATTGAAAAAATATATATATTTATATCAATTAATTAATTATAAGTCGTTTAAAAAATATATAAAAATTACTCTATAAATTATATTATATATATATATTTTTTTTCTTTTCTTTTTATGGTCTTATTTATATTAACGTCCTGGCGAAGTTTAGCTTAGAGCTATTCTAACACTTAACCAGGACACACCACATACACCCATTCCCTCCAACATTGCCATATGCCGGAGCTGGGACTCGAACCCAGGAGAGATAGGCAGTAGCTAGTCGCCTTGTGCCACTCAAGGGCGATCTAGCCCGCTGCACTATCCTCGGTAATGTAATGAGATACGGTCACCCATCCAAACGCCGGCTTCGACAAACTCTCACAATTATAAACTCAAAAATTGAAACAAATTTAATTAAAAAGTAACTTAACTTTAAATATTGGTAGATAGTTAGCCAGGATACTTTTGTTAATACATTTACTATCTCCTGCTGAATACACAATACACCAGTAGCTGTATTTAAAGATTTTATTCTTCCATTAGATGTACTATTTTTTATTATTATACAATAACCGGCAGCCAACTACGTACACGTACGAGCTTTTGAGTAACTAGACATTTCATATTTACGGGTGCAACAGATTGAGTGTACAACAATTTAAAGAAAGGGGACACGAGCGCTAGCGTCAATTTGCGTGTGCTGCAAGTCGGTTGCTCAATTATTTCGTATGTAAACCCGGGCCTATGTACGTACTTGGCTGCCGCTTACTGTGTATTAGTAACCTGTAGTAAAGTGATTTGAACCAGGCTCCTGTACATACTATTTTCACGAGTTACATTGGTTGTGACGATTAAAAATAAATTACCCTGTATAACAATTTAAAAAGTTTGTTAATATTAATGGATTCATTTAATTACAATTTCAGAATCGGAATTGAAGTTGTAAATAAATGATGATTTAATTAAATTTTACTTGAGAGGAGTGTTTACATTTTACTTTATTAAACTTTATACAACTTTCGTAATCAAATTATTACATCGATTAAGAAACTTCCAATTATGTACATTTCGAAGTACTAAGAAAAATTAACGTATTAAAATTTAAAAGTTATATTTAAGAGCCATATTCTTCAAGAGGTAAATTGTTTGCGATGTGCTATAGTAATACAAATTTGATTCATCAATTTTATTAATTTGCATATTGCTTTATAAGCGAACATATCTATGATAAAATGAACATTAAACACTACAGGTAATTCATCAAATTAATTATTATTTTCAAATGTATTAATCTCTTTTTGAAATATACAATAAATTATATAAATAAACAAATAGTAATAAATGCACAGTTACATTATTTATTAATTTTATTCAATTGATCAAACAGTTCTCAGCTCGAGGCTTAAAAAATATACACTCATAATCATTAATATTTTTCATACATAATATAAATGAAAGGCACTGTTATACTCAATGCGAATACCTCTTTACACAGGGCTCAGGTGAAGAGCTGAGATCTTAAGGGCCTCTTACGCCTCTCCTAGGTATTTGCAACACGTCAGAGTATAGGGATATGCTGCCCTTGTCAGAATACATTAAATCATCATAAGAAGAGGTATCTGAAAGTCAGCAAACTGTCGGGTTCCACTCTGTTTGATATTTAATGTAAAGAATGGGAGAAAGGCAAAGCACGACAATAACCTGAATCATTTTTCAAGTATTTTCAAGTACTCTTTATCAAAACTTTCAAGTAGTCCAATTGTTGAAAAGGTGAAGACGAAAAATAAGGTGACAAGTAAGTACGTTTGCAGTTTGAGATCAAGATAACGCCTAAACAAATATTTATCCCGATTAGGTAATGTATGAATAAAAAAATGACAGAAAAATATTTATCCGCAATATTTCTGTAGGTTAGAAATAAGCAGGCACTTGTTTTGTATATATTGATCAAGTTGTGACCTCGATATAATTGTTAAATAAGATGAATTATAATGTGAATCGTTACAAATATACAGACAACTTTTCTGAAATAAAAGCGACTTGATGTTGGTCAGTGATTCATAAAATTAGTACAATTTTCCGTAGTTTTCATCTACGAGAATACCTTTTAAAGAACGTTGTGTCTAATAATTAGTTTAAAATTTCAAGCTATTTTCTAATATAAAAATAACGATTTTTTTCTTTAAAATAAAACATTAGACTAAGAGAAATGTCCTATCCCTATAAAAAATACTAGTAAACGAAGAATTGTTTTATTTAGTAGTATGGCAACGCGTAAACTTTCAGTTCCTTCTCCCCTTCCTTAATTTTGAACAACGTAAAGAGGCTTATAGTAAAAGCAAAGCTGAACAGACATATATAATGCTAAGAACAAACTCATCGCTCGTCTAAAAGCCCGTCTAAAAATATACATCGTATATGCATAGTGCACATTTACTTCCGGTTTACATTGACAGGATATGAGTATATACTAAATGGGAAATGGCTTGTAACTCTACAACATTCTTAGCTTAATGCAATCCCTACCGGAGAAAAAGATTAGACATGAGTTAAATCTTAAAATTGCTTGTATTTTAAATCATAATTTCAAAAGTAACTAATGTGGTATTATGTTATAATAAAATAGAATAATAATATACACCAACTAGGTTATGTTGATGAATTTTATAGAATTGAACATTTTTAATTTTTATTTCAATGTTTTTTTTTGGCACTTTGAATTCCGTAATATAATATAATTCAATGCTTTATAACATGTAGTTATAACAGTAGTTGTGTTTGCATTATTTAACAATAATGGCGTTCTGAAGTGATTTCAATGATTTTTACGTACAACAGATTTTATATTTGTATATTCAGAAGAGAAACATTACTATAAATTCTGCACTTCACACAATTGTGGGATTATAGGTCCAAGGGAAAAAAATCAACAACACTTATTGGATTTTATGCCGACGTTTCGAAAAATTTATTTTTTCTTTATCAAGGCTCACTGCAATTAATAAACACACAATTATTTATTTATTTTGTTTTTTTTTTTTGTATACTCATAAAATTGTACTTAAATTACTTATATTCATAGTGTTGTTTGTGTCTACAAAGCAGGAGTTTGTTACGAAACACGATCTCATGATAATTATTACAAAATAATTTTCAAATAAATAAAAAATCTTCGTTAACAAAAGATAAAAACTTATACAAAAACCAGGTAAGAAACATACATATAAACACATTAAAATAGTTACTATACTACTGGGTTCCTTTGGTATTTGTAGGGCAGATAAGAGTAATACCACTGTAGCCATGGAATCTGTTCAATATAAACAAAAAGCTTTGACCCTTTTGAATGATGAAACGGTTTACAAAAAACTTAATTGTGACCCCACTAAAAAAATTCAGAATAAAGGAAATAGACTAATAGAAGTACTTATAAAAAAAGATTTTATTAATAAAAATGAAGGAAATAAATTGAAGTGCCACAATGGTGTTGCACCTAAAATATATTTTTTACCTAAAATTCATAAGAAAGATGTACCACTCAGACCTATAGTAAGTTGTGTAGGTTCCCCTTTATATCGCATATCAAAATATTTAACCAACTTGTTAAATAATATTTTCAGTAAAGACCAGTACTATATTAGAAATTCTTTTTAATTCACACAGTTTATAAACAGTTTTGAGCTACCAGAAAACAATAAAATCATATCTTTAGATGTGGTATCACTGTTCACTAATGTTCCAATAGACTTAACAATTGATGTGATAAAAAGTAAATGGTATATGTTACAAACTTACACAACCATCTCAGAAGATGTTCTTTTAAATTTAATAACTTTTTGCCTGACCAGTAGTTATTTCATTTTTGAAGAGCAATACTATGAGCAAATATTTGGCTTAGCAATGGGTAATCCTCACTCTCCGATTTGTGCAGATTTAGTCTTGTCAACATTGCAAGAAACACGTCTCTCAAAATTATCTTTCTACATCCCATTTTATAAAAGATATGTCGATGATATTATTACAGCAATTCCATCAGAAAAAGATAACGAAATTTTGAGTACGTTTAATACATTTCATCATAAAATTAAATTTACTTTAGAAAATGAATGTGAACAAAAAATTTCGTTTCTAGATACTCTTTTAGTACGAAACGAAAATAATGGTATTATAACAGACTGGTATTTAAAACCCACAAATTCAGAGAGGTATTTAAATTTTCACTCAAACCATAGTTTTAAGCAAAAAATAAATATTATAAAAAATTTAACATACAGAGCAATTAATTTATCTAATGAAATTTTCCATAAGAAAAATATTGATTTAATAAAAAAGTTTCTGAGTTATAATAACTATCCCGAAAAACTACTAACACAAATTATAAATGAAGTAACACAAAATAGAGATGACCACAATAGCAATGTAAGAAGAAATGTTAAAAAAACATTTTTTAAAGTTCCGTACATTAACTCACTTTCAGAAAAATTATCACATGCCCTTACTAATGATAGCATCGCCGTAGCTTATAAAAATGAAAATACTATTTCACAGTGTTACACAAGACTAAAATCACGCACACCTAAATTAGAAAAATCAAATGTAGTTTATGAAATCAAGTGCAACCATACTAATTGTAATGGTGTGTACATTGGCCAGACAAAGAGATATCTAAAAGACAGAATTAAAAAACATCAAAAAGTACAAACAAAACAACACACACAGCGTTAGTGGTGCATATTCTTCAAAAATCAGACCATAATTTTGATTTTGATAATTGTAGAATTTTAGGTGCAGAAAGTAATATAAAAAAAAGATTACTTTTAGAAATGATAGAAATTAAAAAAACAAAAACTGCGTAAATAAACGCACAGATATAGAAGATCTAAATTCTATATACTTTAGCATTTTAGGACATAATAATAATAAAACATAAATATAATAATTATCAAATTGCTCTAAGCATTTTACACCCCACTACTAACTAGTCTGTCATATCGCAGGTTGAATTCCAAAGGAACCCAGTAGTATAGTAACTATTTTAATGTGTTTATATGTATGTTTCTTACCTGGTTTTTGTATAAGTTTTTATCTTTTGTTAACGAAGATTTTTAATTTATTTGAAAATTATTTTGTAATAATTATCATGAGATCGTGTTTCGTAACAAACTCCTGCTTTGTAGACACAAACAACACTATGAATGTAAGTAATTTAAGTACAATTTTATGAGTATACAAAAAAATAAATAAATAATTGTGTGTTTATTAATTGCAGTGAGCCTTGATAAAGAAAAAATAAATTTTTCGAAACGTCGGCATAAAATCCAATAAGTGTTGTTGATTTTTTTCCCTTGGACCTATAATCCCACAATTGTGTGAAGTGCAGAATTAAAAAGAGGGTCGCTACACTCCCGTATTAATTACTATAAATATATCAAATTGGATATTGTGCTAGTATAAAGTTTAAATAAAGTTGTTTATTATAAATAACACGTATCAAACAAAGAAAGTAGATTAATTTGTAAAAAAATACGAAGGAATAGGCGGCATTAATTAAAAAAGTGAATTATATTTGTGTTACAAAGAAAAAAGTTTGTTAACGTCAATTAAACTAAATTATTTTTTTATGTTCTCAATTGATTTAATTTGTATTTTTACATAAGTGAATCATTATATCGTACAATCCTCCTGATGATTTTCAATAAGAATGAAGGAGCATGTTGTACATCTACTTGGGGATATCGTTTTTTGTTTGGTAACAGTAATTAATGAATTTTGTGATGAGTTGAATATATTTAGTTTTCAATATTTTCCTTTGGACGCCATGAATTTTGTAATTTAATCCAATATTTTATCATGTAGTTATAAAAAAGTAGTCATTTTTGTAATATTCGACAATAAGTGGTTTCAATAATTTTTATGACAAATAGATTTTATCAGAAGTGGAGTATCAATATAAATATATCAAATTGGATATTTTTGTTATTATTATGCTTGAAAACCTAAATAAAGCCATTTATAAATAATATACAGCATACTCGAAAACGCTTGATGAAGTACAAATACATAATATAAAAGCTATTTTTTACGACTTTTTACAAAAAAATTACATTAATTTCGTCACATGGTTATTTTATTGTTTGTATACGATCAAAAATTATATGTAACTATTATTTATTTCTTCTGGTGTTCCATTTCGTACGTTCCGTGGTCTGTGCAAGAGAAATTCATCAGCTGAACAGTTATTGCGTTAATAGCTACTCGCCAGGGCTTGCGCACGATGTAACTTCCACAAACTCTACGTGCTTAGGGTAGGTTCTTGACAGATCCTTTGGCGGCCATTGTCCAGGAGAGATCGCAAATTATTTCGATTCCGTTTATTTGATTTATTTAGGTTATCTTAGTTTTGCTTGTGTTATCGTTTTTTAAATACATTTTCAGTATTTAACATACTTATAAATTTTCATATTGTATGGAGTTTTAATTAATTACCCACAAGTCAACCTTTGAGCTAACAGAAGCTCCATATATTTCGTGATATTGCCACATTTTATTGAAGTGTCGTTAATCAAATATTTTTCCAAATGCAGCGGTTACTGCGCTTTAAACAATTAAATATATGTCAATACTACTTACCTTCTTCATCACTTCCAATCATTGAATATCTTTCAAACCCACTGAGATTCCTGTGAGTTCCTAAACCAAAATCGTCCTTGGTCCATTGAAGAATTCCACTTTTCCCTATAACTCTACAGGGCAGTGTTACCCTTGAGCCAACAACCGCGGTTTGATCTTGGGGTTCCATAGCAAATTTCTGCTCCCGAGCAACCTCGGCTAGGCCCACGAGGCAGAAACTTGATATCCGTAAAAGTAACAGTAAAAATTTGTGGGTAGAAGTCATTTTGATTGTCTTGTTTATATATCTGAAAAAGAAAAAGTGTTTTAGCATTTGAAACATTTTAAAAATAAATACATACATAAATTTAATTGGCATTTGTAGTAATGAACAACTATTGGAATAAAGTCGCAATAAGGAAGTATATTGATTCGAACTCAGCGATTTCAGCAATTAAAATTTAATTGAATATTATCGCAGATAAAGTCGTATAACAGAGGAAATAAATTCATCTCGTCAAAAATATGAGTTAGTCCCATGTCACAAATAGAGTTGATGAAAATAAAAAGACATCGTGTTGCTCGCTTACGCCTGACATCAAATATCTGTTTTAATAAAGTTACCATGGTTAGGATGATGTTGCTGATGTCATCAGCTTTATTTAGTTGGTGTCAGGAGAACAACTGAATTATGAGGGTGCTCGTAAATCAGGTGTCGATATAAATAGGTTACCACCTAAAAAAATTTACATGCAGCTGACAGTGAATATATAAAACGCAAACTAGACTTTTTCAATTCAATTTTAAATCATATCAAATTGGTCTTCTTTTTAGTTGTTGAACTTAGAAAAATGCATTTTCAAGAGTTTTATTAGAAAATAATTACATAGTTCAGGCCGCATGTCTAATACGCAAAAGCGTCTAGAAGTATTATTAATGCTAAAGTTATAATTGAAAAAATATTTTTAGCATATTTAGTATATTTCATTGATTTTTATAAACAGTGGTATCAATAACTTTCCCTAAATTCCTTATTTTGGGTTAATTTTCATTATTTGTAAATGTCCAATTATAAAAAATTATATAAAAGAACATTTAACACTTCATCTACCCAGGAAAAAAAATTTAATTTACACGTTTCGATAATACAAAATTTTTCTCTGATGAAAAAAAATAATAAAATGTTATTAAGAATAACCACGCTGGAGGGCATTTCTGTTGAAGTTCTGATTAAACCGGAGTATTCTCTGTAAAAACTCGCAAACTGAAGCATACTACAAAATATTTATTTCCAGAAATAAAAATAATATAAAATAGCACTCTCTCGTTGATATGTTTAGAATTTAATTTCAAAATACTTACTTTTCAGATCTCTAGGAGAAAAATAACTGAATCTTAAAGAGGTAGTTATCTGAATTTCAATACTTTCTGATTTGAAATAAATCCGATACACTTTAATTATTATTTTGATATTTTTGATAAATCAGTAGTTGTTCAACCTGATGACATTAATATCATCACTCATATTACTAATAGAACTATTTTTTAAAATCAACCCGTTTATAATTTTCGAGTGAAGCATCAGCAAATAATACTCATATTATTAACACTTGCATAATTGCAGAAAGATTAGCAACATTTTGAGATTCTGAAACAGTGTTCAAGAGAAACGAATAATTTTAAAAAATACGTTTAGTAATAAGTAAAACATATGATAGCTTAATAGGCAATCAACGTTGTACATCTATTACATAAGATAAGCGCAAGAACAAATTTAATGGCCTTCTTGATGGCTAAAGTTAAGGTAAAAACTTGTTCATTATCACTACCCGAACTCGTTAAGATTTATAAGTAGATGAACTTTGGAAATGCAATAAGTCAGTGTCGCAGATCAAGTAAAAGCAACAAGTACGGCATAGATCACCGAGACAGCCAACTGCTGTCCAGCAGCGGTGTCTCGAGTAATTAAACGGTGTTAGCACAAAGACCGTCAAATTCGTCACATTCATGTTAAGCTCGCAAATCCTTTTATCCGCTTTCCTTGCCCGGCATTCGTCATTTCATGCAATGAAGTTACATCGATATTTTTTATGTGTTAATAAGTTTGTCCAAAAATACAAATTGATAATTTAATTACAATATTAATACTAACACTAATCAGTTTATTTTCTTATATGTCAAATAATAAATATAGGTACAATAAAAAGTAAAAATTATTAACAATTATAATATTTATAATTTATTAAAGATACGGTGTGGTGTTTTAATATTACTTCTACAGGTACAATCATATCTGATTTATATCTATTACTCAAGTGAAATAAAATCACAAAAAGAGGAATCCCACAAACACCCAACGACGGACGATCCCTCTCCGTCCGTAGATAGCAGACATAATTAAATCTCTTACACTGATGCCTATGTTCGCACTTTCGTGGTTTTACATTATAACTTTTTCTGTCAGAATATGAGTTATGGAAGATCGTGACAAGGAATAGCCTGATTATGAATGGAATATAATGGTACTCTTGTAAACAAATGAAAATTGCGTTATAAAGAACGTAATATTTTCAAAACGTAAACAATGAGAAGATTGCATTCAGAATACTGAGATTTTTAAAAGTCGTTATGAATCTTTAGATGTAAATAACGTTTCGTAAACGTAAATAATAAATGAATTGGAATATTCTATAAGCGCTTATGTAAATCGAAAAGAAGTATTAAAAATTATTCTAGATTTAAATAAATTATTTCTGTGTATACGGTATCTATACATTTTTGTAATACTAATTAGGTTTTTGGTTTTTCGAAATTGAAAGTGTTTTATCATTATAAAAGAACATGCATTGTACAGGGTGTCCCAAATTGCTTGATTTTGGCTGGTTTTCCTATTTCCAGATCAGGTAGAGAAAAACTGACATATGAGTCTAGAGCTCGATTTTTGTGAAACGCCGATTGGTGAAAACCACATTTCGATATCTCTAACCGTTTCCAAGATATCGGCAAAAATTGACATTTTACAGATTCCGAAAAATTGTCAACTTTTTTATTTTTGGATATTTTTTCAAACGGTAAAAACTTTTTGACGTAGAATAAGATGCATTTGTCAAAAAAAATATATCGCTTTTCGATTGTTTGATATCAACGCTAACTTTGTTATTTCAAATGGAAACCATAGTTTTGTCTTTGACTTTAGAAAATAGGAAAAAAAAATAAGCTTTCCAAAAATATATATGCCAAGATATGTCTAGTCATCCTTGCTGCCAATAGTGCCAATATAACACATTTCTCTTTAAAAATAACATTTTTTAACGTTAAAAAAAGTTTTTCGGAATCTGCAAAATGTCAACTTTTGCCGATATCTCGGAAACGGTTAGAGATATCGAAATGTGGTTTTCACCAATCGGCGTTTCACAAAAATCGAGCTCTAGACTCATATGTCAGTTTTTCTCTACCTGGTCTGGAAATAGGAAAACCAGCCAAAATCAAGCAATTTGGGACACCCTGTACATTTCCCTTATTGCTTTTTTGAAGCTAAACTGCGAGATGTCAATGCGTTTTAATATTTCACTGGTGATATAATAACAAATGCCCATATTAAAAGGCAGATTTTGGTAAGTACAACACCACAATATTTTGTTTGAAATAATCCATGTTACATCGTCTAAGAAGACGTCAGCCAATCAAAAAATCATTTTCGCATGCTGTATGTGTATATCACCGATTTATGTCTGCTGCGCAGTCATTGTGATACTCATTCAACTGAACAATATTTGGAATGAAAGATGCCATTGGTTATTCTTTGGAACATATTTGTAGACATTATTCACTGTTCAACACGAAAATCTTCTCCATGAAATAAATGAGTACCTATTTTGTAAAATTTGGACCGAAATTACTATACGGTTGACCTGTAAATCATAAATTAGCCTCAAATTTTATGGAACGGCTTTATATGACCCTTTATTTTAAGAAAACATTTTTTTAGGCAATAAACAGACGTCTACAGACAGTTGGGACAATTTACTTTCAATCTCTTAAATTTTGCTTTAATTGTTACTATGCAGTCGTTTAGTGATCCTATTCGTATTTTTCGCATTTTGTGTCTAACTTATTTAACTTAACAAAAATGTCGCGAGTTTGTGTGAATAAAACCGATAACTTTTGTTATATTTGTGGCGAAATTACTGCGAAAGCGCACCAAAAACCATCTTCACTCGTAAAAAAGGCTTATGAACTGAACTGTGCCTGTAAAGACAGGTCAGGGGCTCAAAAAATTTGTTGCAGTTCATGTTTGAGAACATTGATAGGGTGGTTGAAAGGTACTACAATTCGCAGTTCTAAATGGTTTGGAGGGAATATTGTAACCACGTAGATGACTGTTATTTGTTTATGACGAATATCAAAGGAATTACTATCAAAATCAATCGCTACATTCATTACCCCAATATTCCCTCTGCAATCACGCCAGTGTCCCATGATATCTCATTACCCATTCCCCAGCGTAAGTTACACTTTTGATTCGGAATCGTAATCTGAAGAATCTCCACCAGCTGGACCAAGCTACATCCCTAATTCTGATAAACCTCACTTAATCACCGAAGCTGAATTAAGTGATCTTGTTCGTGACTTGGCCTTCCGAAGACAGCGGAACTTCTTGGATCCCGTCTGCAGCAATGAAACCTTAGTATCCATATAAAGGAACAGACAAGCAACATTTACAATATTTTTTGCAATGGAATGTGAATTGGTGTTTTGTCACGGCCTCATGACGGACTTAGCTTATCATATACACCAGACCAATGGCGACTATTTATAAACTCGTCTAAAATAAGATTGAAAGCTGTTTTACTTTTTAACGGCAACGAATCCATCAGTTCCCATAAGTCACTCAGCAAATATAAAAAAGACAACAATCTTAAGACAAATGCCGTGAGAGAAGTACTTTTGGCCTGGCACATTTTGAGATGCAACATGTCGATAAAACTCAATTTTCTCCACTCTCATTTGGATTTCTTTCCCGAAAATTTAATTGAGCATGGAGAAAGATGTCACCAAGACATTGCATCAATCGAAAAAATGTGCACCCCGAACATGTTGGTCGACTATTCTTGGAGTTTAATTCTTCTTATAAAAGAAAGTTCAACGGAAGTAAATATTCAGAAAATTAATTTCATATATTGTTCTTAAAATTACTGTTATATACTACTGTAAAATATAATAAAATGTATTATAAGTTTATAATTGTTTAAAGCCAATAAACTGGATATGAATGGCGTTTTTATTGAGTTTTTCTTAATGTTAAAATATCTCCCATTGGAGGCTGATGTCGAAATTCTGAAGTCAGAGCTAAATCAAGCAGACATAAATACATAAAAATCAGCCAAGGATATTCCAGGGAGAAAAAAGAGTTTCGAAATGTTGGACAGTGAATTAATAGACGAGCAGAAATATTACTTGAAATCGTGAACGTATTACGAGAATAGTTCAATTTCGGTATACAGGTAGAGCCTCAAATACCTAAGTTAGGAGTGTAGATGAATGGATCATTGATCCGAGCAACACCGCATTGCGACAGAGACATTAATTACAAAAACAAGTCTATCACGGCGATTTTTTGTTTCAACATCATAGATATAGTAAATTAAGTTACTATCTTTGGCAAGTTCTAATGTGTCTGAATAAAAAACATCCATTCTGTAGGGCCAGGGAGTCAATGGTAAGGATAACAACATGGGATGCTGAACGTCAAGCAGTGTAGGTATATTTAAACGGATTACAACATATATACGAGTAGTATACTTGAATCCGTATACCTTGTAAAGGCTATGCCGGATGAAGTAGTGCGCAACTCACCCTTGTCATCTAAATTTCAAACAACAATGACTAAAATTTTTGTAGATACATCAAATCCGGCAATTAGGTGGTAGGGTGTAAGTTTCCTAAATACAGTAATTTAGTTATTCATATGCTGACAACTACGAAATGTATCCTTATATTTTATGGTTGTTTCAGTTAGAGTAAAATTTCGGTTGAATTAATTAAATGGTTCAGTTGGTCTTATATATCCCGCCCTTGCGAAATACCTTACATTCCAAACTTTTTAAGTTGTAAATAAACTAGGGTTACCAGAATAAAGATCATTATTCACTACAGAGACCTCTGCGTAAATTCGACATGTCATCGGGTTGTTCAGAGAAAGAAGTATTGCATCGAGTAACCACTGGAATCTTTAATTATTTGAAAATTCCGACACTATTACTACTTAGGCAACTCGGATTAATTAATCAGATGTACAATTGAATTCCGCCAGTCTATTTAACAAATGCCGTGGCATTCCTGCGGCGCAAAATCGAGATCTGTCCTCGGCCATGATGAAATATGTTTCGCTTAGGTGGAGTGCACCCCTAATAATAGAAGTCATTTATAAAGGATTGTTTACTGGGATTCGAATGTGACATTGCTACTCTTGATTCCCTAGCGGGTTGCTTCAACGCCTCTGAGTTATGTCCGAATTTACCTGGCAACCCGTGAGAAATGACTTGTTTCAAACCAATATTAATCCATCTTAGTCTATGCACTCCTTACTAAAGCGTTGTCAAGATGATAGCAAGCGCTTTACGAAAATGACTCTTAATGAGTTTCTAGTGTCGTAAATTCCGTTGAATCTTAATAACTGTTAAGTTCGGAAAAATAAGATGTTTTTCTATTTTTGCGTATTTCAAACAGAAGTTTTTCTGAAATAAAGCACCTTGGCAAGTTCAGTTTTATTTGAATATTCAATGGCACTAATTTGAAGCTTTTTTAAATATTTTATACTTACTATAAAATTATCGACAACAGGACTATTGATCAAAAATACAAAAACGCTACCTCACAAATGTTTCGTTTATCGTGTGGAATCATCTTTAAGAAAGTGTATGCAAATAATGGGTTATAGCCCCGGGGCGCCAGTTTTTTAGGGCTGGTAATTTCGCTTGCACTCGAAACAGTTCATCCCGCTCCCGCTTCCCCTCCATTTTCTTATGAAGAGCATTATTGTTAATAGCCCACAGGCGTCAAATATCTTAGGATGGCCCTGGATTGCTTGTGCAAAACCTGAATAAAGTTGTAAAAATACGTAACAAGCAAAGAAAGAATAATTCGTAAAAACATGAAGGGCCTTAATCTAAGAGTCATTAAGTGATGACAAATTAAAAAAATTTAATATAGGTGTCCTGGGCAATATCTTCGAGAAATACACAAAGGCGTAAACAGCCATCGCCTATCTATTTCGACTACCGAGCTACAAAGCGTTTTTTGAAAGTTGGCATTTTTGGGTGAATTCTGTAGATTCTGAAAGTACTTGATAAAAAGAAAATTATGCATGAATTTTCGAGATATATACATAACTCGTACTTTTTTAAATGGAACAACCTGTAAATTATTTCATTATTCGATTACAATTTAAATTAGCTTTCCAACGATATTATAATACGGTATAAGTATTTATCTCTAGAAAAACTGGTTAATTTTCGAAACATTAAATATACTTGTGAGGTGACCATGGAAAACTAGTGTGCAAGTTTTACTACGCGACAGTCTCGGAAAGAAGCCAAACCTCTCGATGACTGCGAAGTTAAGGGCGTGTGAGTGGTCGAACAGCCTATCAAAATCAATAGTACGCATGTCAATCACTCGACAGCGCAGGAACAAAGCCGCACCTCTGTGACGGCATACGACTGACCATGCGACATTGGTGGAGCCAGGCCACGCCTACGCCTGCCAGCGTTGGATCTCAATAGCACTCGTGGCCCACCACACAGCGTCATCGAAACGAATCCAGGCCCAACAGATTTTCTTTTGCTTGTGAACAATATAGACCCTGCGACTAAAAATAATAAAATTCGAGGTTGTTAGACACGAAAATATAGCTCTCATAAAACAGGAAAGTTCTTGTCTTTACACTTTTCTGTTAATTTAAAACAGTGATATGTTTCAAATTCGGTTTTAATATATTTTTAGAAAATTATAAATATCGAGTTAAAGAGCCGAATATTCAACGCAGAAGAGAACGCGAAAACTCTTCTACAAAACTACGTAGCTATACGTAACATCTATATCGGTTTTTTTCTTCTATCCCTCATACTTTCAGAGAGAACCCCAGACCACATCGAATTTGGTTCACCCTGTATATCTTGGGGTATCGGTTTTTGATTAGTGGCTGCAATTAATGAATTTTGTGGTGCGTTAAACATTTATTAATTTCAATATTTTTTTTGCTTTGCTATAGATACAATTGTCTGTACTATACCCCAGCTTTTTTAGTCGCTGTAATTCATGTAACAAGAGAAACCACAATATTTTGATACTGCATGAATTAAATTTCAACTAAATATTTTCCGCCTTTGGTTCATTTTGAATAAATTTGTCAATTAATTCGGTTGTCAAATTTTAATGCAAGGTATCACCATTTTCTGCCACTAATCTCAGAGAGAGAATCAACACATCCCTATAGATTTAACCAGGCATTTCGTCCTTCGAACTTTGATAGTTTAAATGAATAACGATACCAATAATTATACATCGGTTTAATGTTTACAATTTATTTATTAGCGTTAAATAATGATCGTGTTATATTGTTTTGGTTGTTGAATATCTTACAGAAAATTGTAACGAATGATTGAAAACTCTATGTGAATATAACAAAGTATACCTTAAATGTGTTTTTAAATTAACTTTCAGATCATCATAAATAAAATCAATATTAATTTAACCACATATTATAATTTTTTATTTTAAGGTTCTCTATTAGGTGATGATTTATAGAATGGTTTCTGGGCTCTCTTTCGCGTTGATCATTTTGATTGCTTTATATTATCACCTACGTATACCCATGTTATTTTGGAAGAAGCTAGCATTACTTATTCAAAGTAATCCGCAAAAGAGAACGTGGGAATATATTGGTTTCCAAACTGACTGACATATTTTAAATTGGACATAAATAATGTTCTTGGTGTCGGCCTAAAAGTGTCCATTTTTTTTAGTTTTTGTTAGTTGTCTGCTTTAATACAGAATTCATATAAACATTTTTTATCAAAATTGCAAAATTTAAGATTCTGTCAAAATGATAGATGAAACAGTGACGTCACAGTGGTTAACAATCCGATGTTAGGTCAAATAAACTACAAACAAAATGTCGAGACAAAAAATTGACTGATTCGTGTATGAAACCAATTTGGTATTCATTGCAGTTTATTAAAAAAAGTGACTTGATGGTTGGTCCTAATGCACACTGGAAACCAATCATAAAATATCCCTTCAGATTATCATCTTATATCTTACTATTCATTACTGAACAACTAACTTACTCTTATGAAAAAATTTAAGGAACTTTAATAGCCATTAATACAAAAGGCATGTTGTTTCTAAAATTGCTATTTAAACTTTACATTCTCACGTAAAACATTTAACAGTGCGGAATTAAAAACACATTAACGTTGATAATCCTCTGTTCAAGCTAAATATGGTCACTTTTGCTAGCGAGATTTAAAGTGGTGTTTAGTTGTTTTTGTCCAACCAACGGTAAACTCTGTCACTATACAATTAGCAGTAATCTGAGCAATTAGTGACACGTGTAGGCTTTTAACGTTTGTTTGCTGAAGATATGGTTCCGGTGGATCCCTCATCCCCTCACCTCTTCCCGGACTTTAGCATATCCGCTTCCGTCTCGTCGCTTCGTCTATTTCCGACATACAAACTTAAAATTTATTGCTGATGACAGATTAATCCCTTTAGATATGTAGGTATGCTTCCAGATATCTATATATGCAGCAGAAAAACAGTGCAGAGGATATTAGTCAGGAAGGAATTATATACAGGGAATCGACGGATGGATGGAAATACAATTCTTCTATTAGGTGATGTAGGAGAAAAATATATTTGCATATAATTCTGCTTCTCTTAAAACTTTTGAATACCCACAATTCAAATTTTAGTGAACTACAAAATTATTAATTATATCTATTATTATTATATATTATATATACTCATGAAACTATTTCTTCCATGCAAAAAAATACATTATTCAGTAGTACATATTTTTTCCAATGTCCTCTAAAGGAACTGTGTTTGATTGCTTTGTCGTTCTGTCATTTCCATTTCAATATTTAGACACTATTTTGTGAAAAACCGTGTATATACGTGTAGAGTTTTTAAAATAAAAAATAAGTTTTTAGTCCCATTTAGTTTACACTGGAATATTAAATACATTTAAACTCACTTTTTCAAATTAAACGTTATACTTAATATAAGAGTCGGATACCGCGCAGAAAATATTTCAAGTCCCACCGAAAACAGCACTTATTCGAAAGTCTAATAAAGAAAGCAACCAGTGAGAAATAATAAAAGTTTATTTTGTGAAGAAAAATTCTGGAAATCAGTACCTGAAATAAAGTATGTTTTCCTATTTACGTCTTTTCATTGTCAACACACAATACGATTTTCTTTAAGTTAATGGCTTCTCGTTCTTTTACACAGATAAAATAAAACAATCAAGATGGCATCAACGCACAAAAAGCCTCAACATTTCTTGTGACTTCGTCCCCCTCATTTTCCTTTCATTTATACAGCTTTCTTTGACTAAGTTGACTTGGCTCGAGTTTCATTCAGCATGACTTTGTGGATTTCAGATTTCATGACCCTTCATTCTACATAAAAATTTCGCGATTAACTGCAAAAAGGGAAACGATGTGAAATATAAAGGTCGGGATAAATAAGTTATATTTTTAGAATCTGCCGTTTAGGGTTGAATTTTTTGCGCTAAACGTAAAATATAAATTACAAAATGTTTTACAACTCCGCTAAAATTTTATTAGACTACTTGGTTGAGTTCTAATATAAGGGAACAATAATGAAATTGCGAGATAAATTTAGTTTAATATAAGTAAATTTAAAGAAGATTTACAGAAAATATCGTACGTCTCATTTAAAGTAAAGTTAACAAACATTATATCTTTAAAGACATCGAAGTGAATATATGTATATTTTATACAGTTTGCAAACTTACATTTGTTAGCATGTTTACTAGTGCGTTCATGTCACTACTTATAGTTACAAACTACTGCCTCCAGTGGAGCACGTCGAAATAGTTGTTAACTGTTGAATCATTTTCCAGTACCGACAAATAGTAGCAAATACATACCTATTATATTTTATATTTGGGTGTTGGAAGGTTACGTTTTTATTTCTAATACTTGTTTTATTATGGCTACCTTGTTCCCCTGATATTTATGTTAAAAAAGTTTGTAAGATTTCAGGAAATAGAACCCTTAATGTATTATCGATTTAAAAATGTGATATTTATGCAATGAAGCCTGCAAAATATTTAGGACAGAATTAATAAAGGCATTACAATTGTAAAATAATAAAAAATGCCTGTAAATTTAGAATCATCAAATTGCACCAGAGAGTGGACAAAATATATTACATGTAGGAAGTGGGCGGCACAGCCATTCAACCCGGAAATTTTCCGAACCCTTCGGTTTCTCACATTAGAGATACCTAATTGGCGTCTCAACACTCACCACATGGGACTCTAAAATCTAAAACAATGTATACTTATCCGTCATAAGGTCAAATTCTACGTTTTAAAATAGGTGTATTTCTTAATTTTACTGTTTTTTTTTTTTACATTTGTACATACACAGCGTAAATCAATGAAAATTTTACCCCTTCATTTCGTTTCATAACTTTTTTTTTTAATTATCTTATTATTATACTATTTTCCTGGTTTTGAAATAGGATTACGTAAATTACAGAATGCAATAATTGAAAACGTGGGACGCTATTAATGGAGAACATTCTTTAAAATTAGTTAACATTTGTTTCCGTAATTTTCCAAAATTAACGTCAAATTTGTGTTAAAAAACAATTAGGTACTTTACTTTAATGCAAAAATCATTAAGATTGCATAAGTATATTCCAAATTATATTTATTTAAAAAATAGATGTTTCGAAATTTCTTTATTTATTATAAATTGTTTAAAACTGAAAAATTTTCATTTTTGTCACCTGTTTGAGTTTTAATGAAGCTATATTAGTTTTTTTTTTTTTAATCACTTATTTAACGTCGGCCTATTTCCGCTACCAAGGCCAATCACCGACGCCAGGAGACGAGCAACCCCCAACCTGGAAATTTTGCCAAACCTCTTATCTTACTAAGAGTAGGGATTTTTTACTTGCCTAACATTTAATAGACAAGGGACCGACTGCTTTACATCCTCTCCGAAGGATGGTATATCCTCAATACACCTCTCGCCTACAGTTCTATTGCTTCTGCGATATATCTGATATACAAGCCGCTAGAAATAGGGAAGCGAGACCACGTCTTTCCGTGGAGCCCATCCAAGTACTAAACGCAGTAATGTTGCTTTACTTTCATATCGCTATGAAGTGAGTGAAGTCAGTCCTCCGCTCGCTGCTCGCTATATTAGTTAGTATCTGCTCGATTCATTAAGATTATTCTCAAAGACGAAGTATTTTGGAAACAATTTATCATAAAAAACAAAAGAAAACATCTATAACTTTGACAGAATGTAATCCGTATATATTCTTGCTTGAATATATTCTTATTCGTCTAAACCAAATTTCATGTACCTACTGATTGTCTGTCTTTTATACACCTGAATAAAATGTATCCTGCGTCCACCGAAAATTGAAATATTTTAGTTCTAAGTATTTGATATTTTCCTAACCTGACACCTATGACATTTTTTGTTTCATTTTCAACCCTAATACAACATAGAGTGCGGTCTACCCAAAAGAGGAACATAAATGCTATTAGTCCAGTTGACTTTTGTTCGTCGGTAGTCGAGTGGAAATACGACGATTAAACCTCTTGCAAATAAATAACTCTTATTACTCATTTTGCAAAAAGAGAGCAAATAATTAAATAGCATCATCTGAATTGAGACAGATATGAGAATTATTTGTGGAGATATTCTGTTTAGTGTACTAACTTTTTTTTGAGAATGAATTTTATATTCGTACAATTAATTTTTTGTTTCAATAAGAAATGTACTATTTTTATACGACAAATTGAAAGTGGCCAAAATACGTAAATAGTTCTTATTTTAAAATAACACAAATATTATCCCCTGTCTAATATGGTATGAACAGAACGAGTCTCGGGAATAAGGAAGGCTGTAGGTACTGGACTTTTCTTAGACTGTGAGATATTCCGGAATGTGATTATATTGATCAAGATTTTATTCACTGTCATAGCATATCATATAAAAACTAATATGATAATATCGTAAAAACCTCTCGGTTAATTTTTATGTATCGGGAAATGTATGCTGATTTCAATTAAATTATTAAATACTCGAAAATGTAGATCGACTTGGTATAAATAAAATGTAGTGCGAGGTCCATCAAGATTTAAATCGTTTCATAAGTTAAAAATGTTTTGATATCATGCAAATATGAAAAATTAAAAAATAGCAAAATAGGCAACATGGTTTTCGTAAACAAACGTAGGTTTGAATATATTACCGTAATTTTAATTTCTGCCTTAAGTTAAAGATAAAAATGTTTTTTAAAATAGATAACATTAAAAAAAAAACTTTTTCTCAAAGAAATGTGTGCTGTGTGCTTTAATAATGTATTTGTTGTTATTTATAAAAGTGTATCTACCATTTCCATATTCATGAACATTGGCTTTTATTTAAGGTCAAAATAAAAAATCGGTTAATAAACAAAAAAGTCATGAAAGACAGAAAACATCACAGTGCTTTTAACTTTTATTGTTGTATATATGTACCTATGGCACGATCTTCGAGTATCTATTTATAAATAATTATGTAAAACAAACAAAAAATAAGTAAGTACATCAAATACGTTTGACTATTGTGTATTCCATGTAAGTTATGTAGGTAAAAACAAAGTTTTATATTTTGACCCCACTTCAAAAGAAGAAATAAATACATACTTAGTGATATAACATCATAAAGAAGACATCATCACCAAAAATGCAAATTTGTTTATATTAGAGATGTTTCAGAGCAGACCGTTGTCACCCTCTTGCATAGTAATCTGGAAGTCCTTGTGACCATTTGCTCTAAAGTAATAAAATAACACACTGCTATGACACTCTGACCCCTCGAGATGGTGCTTATTACGAATGCCCAACGCCCCACTTTCACTAAACAGAATAATTGAGCTTACTGTCAATGAGAGATAAACCCTGCTGGTGGAAAATTGAATTAGAAATGACCGTCCAACTGTTACAGCCGCAGATGCAGCACAGAATCGTTTAAACTAAGATTGAAATTTCCACGAAATCAATTCCTTATTTTCTTCCGTCAAATACATACCTTACTTAACTTTATTTGTGCTACATTGCATAATGGCGGAAATTATTTTTATTTTAATAATATTTATTTAGCGATACCCAAATTAATGCAGTGGGAAAAGAAAGTAACAACAAAATTAATTAAATTGTAAGTATTCAACAAAATATTATAGTTAGTAGATAATTTCTTGTATGAATTAGAAATAATATATTCTTCCTGGCACCTTCGCCTTAATTTAAAATTTTGTTAAGAATAAAGACTTGGAATTATGAATTAATAGACAACCATATATACACTTGTTGTTATTACATATGCAGAAAATGCCTAGCTTTGGGCATTGGCGTTCTAGTAATTAGTGTTACTATTAAAATCATTTCGTCACTTCCGGTTTATAAATTAAATTTAAGAAGGCAAATAGAATAAGTTTTTGATATTATAATAGCAAATTTAAATGAAAGTTGCCCTTTATTATTATTATAATAATATTATTATATAAAACATAAATAGGTATATAAATGTAAAAAGTATTATTAACAATAAGATGAATGATCCATGCGATTAAAATATCATAGAATTATAACATGCTATTCAAAATAATAAAGCTTAAAACTTTTCGTTACATATTTTCAACAATTATATTGAGAAGTTTTCTTTTTACTGCTGTAATTTTTTAACATTAATTGTATTAAAAACAATTAAAAGATTAAAACAATTGCTCTTCACATGTTCAAATAAGAAAAAATCGAGTGGCTTTAAATCTGGCGACCGTGCACGACTCTGTTTTTGTAGTATCTCTGCTCTTGACTACATATTTCGAAGTTAAAGTTTTTTTTTCTACTTCTCTGCTGTAACCCTACGACCTAAGCATATTCCTTCAGAGCTAAATAGCTCAAAAACCTCTGAATATCTTTCACGTCATTTGAAATTTATTATTTCATGAAAGAATATTAGGCATATTTATGCCACTGAGACTCAATTTTTAAAGGACTCACTTTGCTAAAAATAATGAGGAGTCCATGTTCGATAGTTCTGACTGTGGAATCACGCACCTACGTTTTATTGGCAAAAAAATACATCCAATAAATCATTGTCATTTAACAACTCAAATCGTGAAATCGAAGTCACAAACCAAGATCAAGACAGCAGTACTCACGCCAATGTAACAGGATATTAATGTTATCCGACGTCTACAATACGCTATGCGGCGAAAATATTCTGCTAGCGTTGACCGTTGCATTAACTCCGGTGTTACGTTTATCTTAGGGTCAATTAGTCGTGGATCCTACCGAAATGTACTGTCGAGAAGATTAATTGAAAACGAGACCTTAGAGACATACGTACAGAGATATTACTTACTAATAATAGGCCGGACGCAAAATCCAGCTATGAACACCTGGTTGTCTACTTTTGGGGTCACGTGATTTACGATCATTTATGAAGGCTTTGTAAAAATACAGCATTAAATATTTCTCTACCACGGCACCAGTTTATTGTTATCCAATATTATAGAAACACTTGAGTACACAGAAAACTTGAAAAAATTTAAAACTCAATAGTAATTCTTCTTCTTGTTTTACCGAATCAAGTTCTTAGTTTAACGTTGTTATTTTTTTTTATTTACAAGGTATTTGGTTATTTCAGTAGGTTTTCCTATTTACACGTACCTCTTGAATCTCAAGACGATTTTACCACTTTAAAATTTAATGTTTTTTAGAGGTAGAACTCGCTTTGTATTTCTCCAGTACCTACATCTGATACTTGAAGTAACAGCAACATTACAAATGCATACCCTGCACTGTGGAACATCTCACTGTGAGTTCGGGGCTAGACACGGCAGCTACAACGTGTTAAAGGCAATGAACGTACAGACCATGGCGTTTCTTGCTTCGTAATACAACAGTACACTCTAGTTTGATTAGATACGCTTTTTAATCCTTTGACGGTAAGAGAAATTTATTATAGCGCCCTTTTTATACCCATTGATCAATGGGAATAAATTAGAAAAATAAATACCAAGTTTTGTATGGTTTTCAGTTTATTGCTTTGTCATTTATTGAGAACTAATGGTTCGGTATAATTGAATGATGTACAGGAATTTACTTCTTATGACACTTTTTCCGACTTGCCCAATATAAAGAAAACATAACATATTTATGTGTAACGTCAATTTATTGCCTTACCATAAGGCTGATTGTCGAGATTACACACATTTTCCACTCGTCGAAAGTAATGACGCCCAAACAAGAATTCATATTTCCATGTTTATCGCCCATTTGCTACAATATGGGTTGTATTTTAACAGGCATGGTGGTCGGCTATTTGTATATACGGAGAGCAAAGCTCTTATGGATTTTCAGACCTGTTTTTGATTTTACTAATACGGCTAAGATTGAATTACTTATTTTTCATTTTGTCGGGTTCCTTATAAAATAATAAATATTTTTACTAGCATAATACTTTAGAAACAGATACAAAAATGAAAATGGTGATGCTCACAACTTACATTTTTTTTGTGACTATTACGAGAAATTCAGGCGAGTTCTCCCGATTTTGTGGTGAATTATGGAGGTTATTTCTAGCAAGGTGACCAATTTAGATTCAGGAATCAGGAACTATTGAAAAAAAGGTACTGGAACGGAAGAAGTGGTTGATAATGTTGGAGGTTGAGGAAGTCGCAACAATTCGTCTTATGGCACATGCCAAATAATATTAAAGTATGTATTTACTTACAATTACTTCCTCACAAAACTAATGTACATAGAATATTTCCAAAGTACTTTCATTCTGCAATTGAAATTTTGTAAATAGTTCTTGAACAATTTAAACAAGGATGATATTGTCACAGAAAACAAATATAATTATTACTTAATTATAAATATTGTTTACTGCCATGTCCAGTACATTAGTTTCAGTAAATATAATCAGGTAATTAAAATAGAGTCGGGATTGTTCAACTTACAAAAAAGGAAGTCAAACGGATTAACGCAATTCAGCATATACGCGCACAGCGACGAGAAATGTAAAATAAGGTGTTTATTTTGCTGCTTATGAAACTTATTGTGACCAAAGCTGGGGAAGAAGAGTAAGTTGGGCGGTTAGTTGCGTTCTTGGGGCTGTTAAGGAAACTCGTATCTTGGGGCTGTGAAGATAAATCGTCTAAGGGGTTGCCCCCTCAGGGCCTCCCTGGTATAGTGCATATCTCCGCACCAGGTTGCCGTGACCCCGTAAGCACTCTGTATTTTTATACTCCGTATGTTTAATTTACTTGGTACCACCCTTAGAAGTAAAACCTCTCGATATAAAGTATGCCATGCGAGTCAACTGTCTTATTAGAATAAACCTCTCAATATAGAGAGTCAATTAAGCTAACAAAGTAAACCTCTCAATATAAATTATGTCAAGTGAGTTACGTATGATTTGTGATAACATTATTTTATAACATATATATGGCTCCACTAACAATATTTTGGACAATTTTACACCAACAAGGTATAGTTTCACATAAGTGTTTATGTAAATATACTTAGTCTAAATAGTGAATTAACCACCAGAAAATCCTTGTATCCTCTCAAGCGGATTATGTGGTAATATCGAGGCAAAACCTCATTTTCGTTGATACAAATGTGAACCTAATTTTTTAAGTTATTTATTACATTGTCATGTTTTTCTGTTCATTTAGAATTTACATATGATGAACTCAATAAGGGATTTGAAATAGGACAGTTTTTTTTTGCTGGGGTGGGAGCTTCAGAAAAAAATCATGAACTTTCCCATGTAAAGTATAGGCCATTGCTCAGCATTAACGCAGCAAAAAGGAAATATTAGAGTCGCCCTCTGGTAATGACCATCCAGACTCGCTGCCCATTTGTTCATTGATTGGTGAATTTGACGAAATGAATATATGCCGAAGATACAAACTATGTTTATTATTTTGAAGTAATTTTAGTTCGTGACCTAAATACCTATTCATCCTTGTGTATTTATAGAGCGGAATAACCATAAAAATAAACTGTTGAATAAAACAATCTTAGAAAATACCTAATACGTATAACAATTTGCTTTAAAGCACACTTGTATACCCGTAATTTTGCGATAAAAATTCACATCTGCTGAAAGCATAAAAAGTAACAATATATTTATACAATTTCAGTTCTTCTTACCTCTATGATATGTTCAATATTGCCTTGTGTCTTGTTGTATTATGTAAATACTTCGACATCTTGTAAGTAAGGATCTGGATTTGGAATGTAAATATTAAACATTTCACAAGCAGGCGATAAAAGCTTTTTGATTTCTCTGTATTTGTTTGAACGACGCCGTTGGATAGGAAAGTTGTGTATGTTACTTAGGGTTTCTAAATATATTCAAAAATATTGACATAATCTTTACCACACTGCAAGAGCGTAGGCATACGTGGGGCATCAATATGGATCGCTATTATTTAATAAAATCGCTATACATCAAGATAAAAGTTCACGTACTCAAATAAAAGGTTTGGGATCAGTAGTTTTATTGCCAACTACTATTCGCACACAGAGCTAGTTATCCTTTAGTAGAATTCTATTATATTTTATTTTTTGTTCAAGATTTAATGTATAGAGTATTTTTAATGCCACAATGTTTAATGCTCAAAATTAGGATGATTCTTTACCAAAAATATAGTTATCAAAAAAGGGTTACGTCAAAGTTGCAAAAAAAAACTAAGAATACGGAGTTAAATCAGGGCTTGTTAAGTTAGAGTAACTAAAGTTGGTAGGAATATTTTAATTTAGTCTAGAGTCAATTTAATACAATAAAAAAAATTAAGGTGTCTTGCCATAAACGATTTTGTGGAAAAAACTTAGGGTAACAATTATGTTGAGAAGTAGTTCATTAGTTTTATAGAAGGGGCCGTTTTTGAGGAAAATTGAGAAGAAAGGCGAACATTTGAACTAGCCATCAAAATGTTTTTAATTTAATATTACCACATGTATAGCATCAAATTATTCCCTGACTAGATAAATGTTCCTATATACCAATTTAAGTTGCTCTAACACCCCTTGTTTTAATTCCATATTCAATGTTTTTTCTTTTACAATTTTGACGTGCTGTAACTCTTAAGGGAAGCATTTATGGATAACAACATTTATGGTCAATCGCCATAATTTTGACTCAAGAGTTCACACCTCAATTATCTTGAAGCATTAAGCAGACACCCTGTATATTAACTATTTTGGTTTAAATCGGATTTCTAGATATAGACAGATTGCGAGCCTGAAGTAGAAGTTATTTTTAGTTCATTTTGATCTAGGTAATTCTAATAGTTACTAACTACCTTTGAGCTACTACATATCGTGAATGCCAATGGATTGAGGGAATACCGATTTCTCAGCTTCATTGCTTAATTAAAAATGCTTCATAAAGTGCACGCCTTGGTACGCATTGGTTCTGCAGCAGCTTCTGCCTGGTAATTCCCTTGAAAATATCATTACTGAGACAGTGTCGTTTGGTGATGCAAACAATTTGTAATTAATTTGTAATTCGTAATTAATTAATACTAGATTTTGTCCCACATTCTCCACCGATTTGTATGAAGTGAGTGAGTGAACAGTATTTTAAGTAAGGAATACTTTTGATTTCATACAGCAATAATATAATAGGACATTATATGAAAAAGTATGAATGATCTTCATTTGTTCAATAGCTTTAATATCTAAAATAATTAGCTAACACAAAAATAATTAAAAAAAATTGAGCAACTATAACACTTAAAAAGACCTAAAAAGTGTGTTTCAAAATGAAAATTAATTTATGTATACATACTTGTATACCTACTTTTAATTTATACTCAATGTTATGGAATACACATTTTTTATAGCGCCTCAATAAAAATAGATTTTCCGTTACATTATATGACGGAGTTTAGCTGTGTGATAAACTGATTCTTAACGACCCTTGGGAAAAAATATACGAAACAAAAATGTATGAAAATGTAAAATAAATCATTCGTTGAGGATATCGACTAATTCTTTTTTTGAAAACTTTATTCCCTGGCGTGTAATAATATTTCTCTTTTCAGTTTAACAGATCATTTAGGTAAAATGGAAGAAATACATTTTATACATTTTTAAATACTTACTAGGGCTTGGCTTCAAACAATAATTTTTCTTTAAATGCGCCCTTAAAATGTTCCTATTTCTGGGCAAAAAGTTCTTATGTTATTTAGTCTTTCAATGATGAACTTGGTGATTTTAAATGACTGCGTGTGATATATTTTCTTTATTTTAAAGTATGTATCGACTTTTTAGCAGATGGCTAAAAATTCAATATTTATTTAATAAATCCAAATCAATTGCGTTGTATCTGTTGATTTTAAATTTCAACGCTGTTGTTAGCTAGAGCTATTTATAAAATTATCAAATAATTCACGTTTTAATCAGTAAAATTAATAAATTTAGCAATTAAGTAGCTTATAACATTAATTTACTTGATATCTTTTGACATCTGTTCATTGTTTCTAGGTGTACCAATCTTAGAAACTTTAGATTAGGTATCTTAAAAAATCATAGTTTTAGTCAGATTTTTTTGAATTTGCATGGTCCAAAGCATCTTTAACTCAATATATATTTCTTCCAACAACACGAACGGGTCAAATATCTATCTTTTCTTGGCAATATCTTCATGAGTATGTTAGAAACAGAAGGAAAAGAAATATTAGACTACTTGGATATGGATAAAATGTGGATAACAATTTTGCTATATTTTGATACCTATACAACAGCTGATGCAGACAACTTTCATAATTGAGCCCTATACATGATGAGCTTCATGCAAGTGTCTAATTTCTCGTCAATTTAATTTCCTTCTCAATAAGGAAAGTTTGACAAAGAAAGAGAACACAACGATTCGGGATATATGAAAGAGCAATGGTTAACATTAGTTGATAATAAAGTAATAAAGTGCAAACAATTTAACTGGAGATTCCTCGTCGAAAATTAAGGTGGGTACTTCATATAAAATTTTCCAAAATAAGCTTTCCCTGTTTGGCTACACCCCTTTAAAAGGGTGGGCTCAAAAATGGTTTTTAATTTCTATCTCAAAATAGCGTAATCGAGGAAATTTGGCACATCTTGGTTACTAATCAAAAGGCATCTAACGAAATCATTTCATCCACCTAGCACGTACATAAAGGGGTGAAATGAACTACCCTTCTTGAAATTTTGTAAGTATCGTTCTGCCTGCTATTTTTTTCAATTAAAAAAAAATAACTAAATATTATGATTCATTTAGAAACTTTTTTATTTCTTGAAAAAATTTCGTAAAATCGACCATTTTTGAGAAAAAAATTAAATTACATCTGCCTAAGTGATCCATCAAAAGCTATGAGCACGATTATGTTAGTGTAAAATACTAAAAGTAGCCTGATGTCAAATTATAAGCACTAATGATCATGTCAGTACGTAATATTGTCAAATTATAATTTGACACCAGCCTACTTTTAGTATTTTACACTAATATAATCGTGCTTATCGCTTTTGATTGATCACTTAGGCAGATGTAATTTAATTTTTTTCTCAAAAATGGCCGATTTTACGATATTTTTTCAAGAGACAAAAAAGTTTCTAAATGAATCATAATGTTTAATTATTTATTTTAATTGAAAAAAAAAATAGCAGGCAGAAAGATATTTACGAAATTTCAAGAAGGGTAGTTAATTTCACCCCTTTATGTACATGTAGATGAAATGATTTCGTTAGATGCCTTTTGATTAGTAACCAAGATGTGCCAAATTTCATCTTTTTCCGATTACGCTATTTTGAGATGGAAATTAAAAACCATTTTTTAACCCACCCCTTTAAGCAGGTGTAGCCGAACAGGGAAAGCTTATTTTGGAAAATATTATATGAAGTATCCACCTTAATTTTCGACGAGGAATCTCCAGTTAATTTTTTTGCACTTTATTACGGGACACCCTGTATAATTAGGAAAACATTTAAGGTCTCTTAAAAATTTATACTTAAACTATTATTATATATTATCAAGATGATGTCCTAAATGCGTATCAAGTGTTAAATATTCAGTGTTTTGCAAACCATTTCAATACTATATCATCAAAATTCTTTTTTATGCAAATTTCGATTTTTTTCTTGGTTTATTTTAAATATATAAAATCAACAACTAGTAGGTATATTTTTAATTATTTCTCGTAAATTAAATTACGGGTTTGTTTTTACGTTTATGTTTATGTTGACCTTTAACTTTATAGTCGTATAAATCAAGTCTATATCAAGAAAAGCTCTATAAAATTCAAACTTAAATTAATTATTGTAAACTTATAAAATTATTTAGCAATTTAGAACATGGTTATATATATAAGCTAATTAATATAAGTCAGAAATATCTCAATGTTAAATCAATTATTGAAGTAAAAAAATCAGAATCGATAGGTAATGGGATCCCAATAAAATATCAAAATATAAGTAGCAGAGTTCTTATGTATCATGAATAATTAATGAAAAAATTGGTGTTAAAAATTGTCGTAGGGGCGGTGTTGACGATTTAAGGTTTAATTTTAAATAAACAATTTTCCAAAGTATAAGATGGATACAGCCATAATGGACTGAGCGGCTAAAAATAGGAAAATTGGAAATAGGAAAATGTTATCAACCTGCGAAGTTACAACTTGACAACATTATTTACCGATCGCTGCAGAAAAAAAATTCTAAGCAGAAATTAAACACAGAAACAAGTTTATACGCGGACATCCGTTACACATGTTTTTAATGTTTGTGGGCGTTGAGATTTGTAAAACTGATTCTACATTTTTCCTGTGTAAATACACTTAAATACTCGACCTCGTCAAATAAGTGTATTAAAATTATTTCTGCGATTATATCCAAAAATAAACAAATACTTCTACACGCAACAGAAAGATGCCTGTAACTTTTAGGTCATCTACCCAAAAAACTTTTACATTATAATTGGCCTAAATAAATGTTTTCATTTGACGTTATTTTTTAACAGTTTAAAGTATTTATTCACTGTTCTTATGTCTAAAGATTAATAAAAGTAATTTCCATATATTATCCAAGATTCTCAAGAGTGAAATTATAAAAATGATTTACGTCTAATAAATTCAAGCATCCTTCAATGAAAGTGTGTTGGATTCATTTTCATATCATATTTTTTAAACTTAACATAATTTCGTTATTTTTCGTAGATGGTAGCTGCTTATTATTTATTTGTGTAAAGGTTTCTAATCGACAACACTTTGGTGTAAAAATAACTAGTTTAAAAATGTTGGCCAAAAATAAACAGTGTAAAAAAGAGTTTGAAATAAATACTTACACGTAATACCAAAGTAATTATTAATCAAGGTGATAAATGATATCAAAACAATTAAGCTATAGTCCTGGTATTGATCTTACGAATCATAAATTATTTATATTTACAATTAACTAAACCTCTTTAAAACAAAATATATAATGATAAAATGGACTTCTAAAATAAATAATAAATTAGCGCAATATTGAAATCGACATTTGTGAAGTTTTATTGCAAATATCAATCTATTACTATAATAACAGTAACACACCTTTTCTATCTCATTACCTGATATAATGTTAAGGCAGCTTTCAATATCATTTATTATTATTTTTTTAAGGTTGTTGTCCAGTACGAGAAGTCAAACAATCGCTTCCATTTCCGCCACTTGTCAACAATTTTGAATATTTTAATATCGACTTTTATTAAGTTTTTTTTTTGTCTCTATAGAACTCTTGCACTATTAACAGAAAGGCTACAATTTAAAAAAAGTTAATGTTATTTTTGACCAACCTTGTATATCTGACATAATATGACGAAATCATATTTTAAACGTGGAATTTCATATACAATTTGTGCAGCATTTTTAAGATTTTATCATAAAATTGAAAAACTTTTGGCAGGATTTTTTACTTTTCATAACGTTTTAATTGACATGTTTTCGGAATTTATTAATAACTACCTATACCTGTTGAAAATGAACTTCCACTTTTGAGAACACCCTGTATATATAGGTATAGGCTTAATTAGGCCATTCAAAAAGAAAAAAAAAACCTTTAACGTACATTTCCATAATGGTATTGTAAGGAATAAGTATTAAAATTTCAAAATTTGTCACTACTTTCTGACGAGTTTGATTAGGTGTGATTTTACACTTTGTATTTCTCCAATCCAAAGTTACCGGATCATATTGAGTTAGTTCCTACGACAAAGTATACTGACGAAACTAATTTATATAAAAGGTATCCTTACCTAATCAGATGTGATTTCCTAAATTTGAGTAGATGTATGAAAAACGTTTTTATATCATCTTGAATAACGACTTTGGGTCAAACTGTAAACAAGTTATAATTTCAGTGTCGCTTCAGTTTATCTAAATTTTTATTATTAAATTAAATATATTTTTTGCTTTCATTTTAATTTTGATGCCATTTTACTGAAGTTCCTATTAGAAATCATTATTACTAATAGACTGAAATAAATCAAGTAAAACAATATTTTAATGAATTTTTTCATGGTTTGAAAATCAATAAAATTCTACAAATTTACAATATAAACTTCTACTGCCTTCGTTGTGACCGCAGGTAATCAAAATGTTTAGATTTTTATACCACTGTAAGTTTTGAATAATCAATAATTTCCCTGATGTAATATTTATGATGCATACACGATATATACAAGAATATTATTTTATATTGCATTTATTAGAACACTGTAAAATAATGTGTAATCTAATTTTTAAATTAAAAAATAAAAAGATAATGCACAGGTTTGGAGGTTATCTTCTTGCCATTAAAATTTAGTGGTTGTGTTTGAATCACATTTGAAACATTTCAAATATCTATATCATTACAGAAAAAACTGATGTACTTGTGTAGACGAATATATTCATATATTGTTTTGATTATTAGAAGGGTGGTATTTATACCTTACCTACACGACTGAAAATCACAATGTGGATTTAATTTACCATACATCGATAAAACACTTTTAATGTATAGACATTTATGTTTAGAACAACGAAATAGGAAAAGCTGAAGGCAAACTTGTATAAACTACTATAGTAATCAATAATATATTATATTTACTTTACTTACATTTACATTAGAACTCTAATGGCGATAATAAAATATTTATTTTCATATACACAAATTAAAATCAATGTTTTACTTAACACAGACCTCGGAATTTTTCTGTGTTTCAGTACAATAAAATAAAAACAAAATATTATTGTTACGACTATTAAATAGAGGTGTTTGTCACAGTTTCTAGTTATTTAAATGTAAACTTATATATTTTTCAGCCGTTATTACTTTTAACTGTAATCTAAATATAATCATTGAAAAATACTGAATAATAGTGATCGTTTCACCTATTATTTGATTATTTGCCGTGTTTAGAGTTCACGCTACTGCATCCTAATCCAGTACATTTAAACTGGCGATTTTCATACGGATTATTGTTTTTCTTGTGGAAGAGGAACAATAATTCCGAAACGCGTGTACGTAGCTGCCATGTTGTTTATTTTTGGGGTATATGGTTAAAACATTCATTCTTGTTTTATAATTTAACCCCAAAAAACTATTTTCTGTTGCAAATCATAATCAACTCAATCTTGGATTATGGACAATGGGTTAGAGAAAATATCTGTAAATTATATTTATTAATAGATACTTTAAATATTTCATATACCTACCTAGGTATGTGCCTCTATTTTTACTTTTGAATAACTATTATTATCCAAATAAGTTATCGTATAAAAAATATATTGGCAGCATATTCTTTAATTTATAACTAGTGTTATGTCGCTGAACTAATTTTTAAATTTAGAGGAAGATTTCGTTGCCACTGTCATTTTAGCTACCACCTATTCCGAACTTGTAGGCATATACATTAATTAAATTTCATCCAAATATATCGAGGCGTTCTCCTGACAAATGCTTACTGATAAACATTTTTGAAAAACATGTCTTTTCTTGCAGTTCTAATAAAAACAATTTTTTCATTTTTTTCCACTCCCGAAGCTCTCTTTATTTATTGGCCAGCAGTACTCTTAATATACAAAATTGGCTTAAGGTAGACCATGAATGCGAAATTTCATTGAAATATCTCAAAGGAAACTCGAGTTATTCAGTATACTGTATAGACATTTTCAGGAAGGTAAAAAACATATACTTAATTCCGTTAGAGCTCAGTGTCGAACTTTAACTTTATACGATCATAATACTTTGGTTACATTTTCATTAGGTATATAAGTAGAAACATACATAAAATGTTACTAAATAATCTACTGAAAGAGTTATTTTCGAGTTAAATAAAATAACATATTTACAAAAAACGTGAAACCTAAATTTTAGACATTTTCAAATATAATAGGTGGACTTGCAAAGTTTTATTGTCTCTTTCACTCAGGCAAATACCGCATCCCAATTTGCAGGACAAACATAATAAAAGCTGAAACTTTCCAGCGTGCATTCGAGAGCACCGGGTAAGTAGCAGGCTGTGGTGAGTTGGTGACCAACTTTTGTTTGATTTCAAAAGTAAATACAGAGTGAGAGCAAACAAATTTGCTAAGGGCAATAACAGGCTGGGGAAATAGAATACAGAGACCAGGTAAGTCTGCTATAATGCGAGGATTTTGAATGCGAATTCGTCCAATCGATACTGTTTAGAATTCTGTGAGAGAATAGCTCTATCGTCCAATCTTTAATTCAGTTTATTCTAGACAGCTCGATTACTTTGTCTCTGATACTGGTGGACTTTGCTGGGCAAAAAGATTTAAAATGACCTTTACTTTTCTAGCGGAATTGAATTTTCTACTTTAATAGTCAACTTGAAAAACAGATTGGAAGGTGCAGCATGCCATACATAATAGGTACTTCCTTCAAATATTCGCCGACATGATGAGTCTGTATTAATGTTTACATTGGAAATGTAAGTACTAAACTAGGTTACTTCAATGAAACTTTAGTCACAAATTAATGTATCATAACTTTGGAAATATAGTAATCAATACTTACGAATTGAAGATTTAGACCAAATAGTAAAAATAATACTTCTGAGGAAATTCCAACAATTGACCCTACTAATTATGCTACGATGGATTATTACAATAAAATTGTGTTCGGGTCATTTCTGACTATTTATAAATTTATTTTTTCAGCGTGGTGGTAGAATGAAAAAAATTTGACTACTATTTCAGATATTGGTTTCTTTGTATTAAATATTAAATTCAAATGGATTCAGTAGCGATAATGGAAAAACATATCTATTTACAAACCAGAAAACTATTAATTCATAAATTAGAAATATTGTTGACTTGTGGATTTATAGAAAAATACATTCCTAAATTACATAGTTGGGAATATGTTTGCTGGCAACAAACTCATTTTATTTCTTTGTCACTGAATTTGAAAATGAAATATACATTTGCTGAACAGTCTCATTATGTAAACTAAACTAAAATAAAGTAATTGTTTGTCATTTGGATCGGTTTTATTTTATAAATTGCAACTACATATTATAGGTATTATTAAAAATTGTATGTGGTCATAAAGAGGATTGCGACCTGCACAGAGTTTGACTATTGTTCTTTAAAACAAAATGTAGATGATTTCATCCATCAAACGGGAATGATTTCACTGACTTGTCGACGAAATTAAAAGATCAACAATAATTTGAATCAAGTTAGGTCTGCCTGAATTTTTTTGTTTTAATTTTCCAAAAGATACATTGTATAGTTTTTGTAAACACTCCTAACGTAAAAATGTTTACAGTAGATATTAGTTTTTCTTCAATTCTGAAAACATACAACTAATGCGCTTTTTAACTGTACCATATTCGTTGCGATGATGGATATGATCCTAAAGCATGCAATTGAGGCGACAGTTCTCACAATAATTATTAAAATACATTATCCTTCCTGGCACATAGTAAGAACGTACAGGCTGAAGTAAACAATAATCCCATTTCTTACCTATTTATTCACTACAAATAAATGAGAAAGTAAAACTAGATCTTGATTAAATTTGACAACCAACTTAACGTCCCCTCGGGATAACTACTTCAGTTTCATAGGGTCGTTTAAAATTGGCGAGAAGAGTTGTACGTCTAGAATCTAATAGAAACACTTAAGTTATTGAAAAGTTCTATAGGAACGCTACTGGAAATACCAATTAAGACACCAGAGGTTTTAGTTCGCGCTATCCCTAAAGGCGGCGCTCATATCTATGCTCTTAATCCGTGCCCCTAAGAACTAATTAGTTAATATATTTACGACGGTATCTTAAGTTTGCGCCACGTTATCGATCGCAGCACTTAAATGATTTATTATAGCTGTTTTTGTTTTCATCGTACCGTCATAATGTACTTTATATCGATTAAAAGGCCTAAATACACAATACAGTCTTTAGTCTAAAAACTAACAAACGCTAAGGGGAAAATACATGATATAGATTTAAATTAAAAGCTGCCCGTTATTTTAATTACAGGCCAGATTCGGGAGAGATACAAATATTTATTATCCTACACGTTACAATAGTAAATAATAATATGGTAAACACCACGGGTAATACGACCCTTTTTATCCCTGAAAATGACCTTGTTTAGAAAATGACCAAAAATTTATTAAGATAATCGACTTATTTTGAAGTGAAGAATCTACCAATGAATCACCGTACACCCTATATATTATAAACACAAAAGAATCATTTAAATATGAACGTTCTATTATAAGAGAAATTAAAATGCAAATGGCAAATTTATGAAAATAAAAAAATTTCAGGAAAAAAATTAAATTATCCTTGAATTTGCGTTCACCCCAGGACCTTTTCTCATTTATTTTAAAAGGCTTTCCCATTTCACAATTTATGTAATGGCAACAAAATATCTTTTAAAATTGTTTTCTTTTTCGACCTATATATCAATCTACATAAAATTCCTTAAATAAATACTATTAAACAACGCGTTATTATCGATAAAAACAAATTATATTACTGGATGAATGTAGAATCCGTTTACCTATATCCCAGCTTAATATGAATATAAAAGTATAGGTAGATACATCAGAAACGAAACGAAACATTTCAATCTATATATGGACTCTTGTCCTCCTCAGTTTTGTTATAAGAGTAAAAGATAAAGGGATGTATATCTAAATTGGTTTTTATTATAGCAGGTTCCCTGATATGGAAAAAGAAAGACAGGGTATTTGAGATAGAACGCCGTGTGCGTATATTCGACAACCACGTGTTAGTTTTATTTGTACGAATAAGGCTGCAGTGCCACGTTCTAGGCGTGAAAGTAGTCAAAAAATGCGTGCCACTTCAATGGGTTGTTGTAACCCGAACCAAATAAGAAGGAGGCGGCATTCTACCTTTAAGAGTTCAGAGTTTTCCTCAAATATACACGTATTTTTCTTATTTTAAATTAATATAAAGACAGTTAAATTAACGTTGGATGTCAAACAGCTTATTTCATAAAATATGTACAATTAAAAAAAAAAGTTAATATATTAGGTCATATTAGCATTATTTTAGCATATTACACTTGAAGTAGTTTTCCACACACACCAAAACACTTTTGCACACACTCGACGCGCGTTTCGCCAACCAAGTTGGCATCATCGGGAGATGATTAAAACTGAGTTTTGGCATCATCGGGAGATGATGCCAACCAAGTTGGCATCATCTCCCGATGATGCCATTGGCGAAACGCGCGTCGAGTGTGTGCAAAAGTGTTTTGGTGTGTGTGGAAAATTACTTCAAGTGTAAGTTCTACACCAAAGGTTCCAACCCCTCTTCAGGAATTAGCATATTACTAAATTATATCAAAATATATCAATACGTTTTCAAGTAATAAGTTCATGATTTCGTGGATTTTTTAAAATCTCTTCTCGCAGCTATTCTGTTGATCCACAGTTACAAGTGAATGTGTATTATTGGCATGGATGAGGTTGGTTTTTCAATATTTTTAATAAGATAAATTTCAGTCTATATGAGTTATAATGTTCCAATTATTTTGAGGTTAACACATTTCATCGGAAACATTTGACTGTGTGACTGATTTTCATCAACGCGCTTGCAGGCTAAGTGATGAATTACACTGGACCAACCATGTAATCAGGAGGGATTCAGTAATGACTACAATTTCTTCGTAAAAATCCACGACAGAAGTAGACGTCTCCGTGGCGAATATAAGAATTAGGATTTGTCAGCGTTTACATATTACAGAGCATGCGAGACTTTAAATAATAGTAGCCATTTTGTTCACAGGATTTATTGATCGAAACTAAACTTCTTTTTATGCGACTTTTTAAAGATACTTGTTTTTAAGATATAGCAGAAATATCTACAGGATTTGGAATGTAAAATTGTGGAGGCCTGTCGAGTGGCTTCAGAGTAAAAGGGAAAATATTGGAGGATGGGTGACTTTATGGATACACTGTATGTTTTTAAAATGTTTAATGATATTTACCTATAATAACAAATTATTTTTGGAGTTCTGAGACCTCAAAGAGCCAACTCTCTATTTTATTATAAGGATTTTATTCTTTATTTATGTCGTTCGCCTTCAAGAGACATGCATTTGAGAAAATGTATGGAATATTATATTATTAATTTATTAACATTATTATTATTAAAAGATAATAATAGTGTTTCAGTTGATCCATGGTACTTGCTATGACGTTTCCAAAAAACATGTTAAATTACGCATCCGTGTTTTTCCAGTTAATTATGTTTTAAATAAAATATACTCAATACCAATCGGTCTATTTTTCCAAACAAATACACATGAAGTTCAATAATTTATCTGCAAACCTGTCGATAAAATCAAACTACCTTTGTATTATTACGTGTTGATTATTTTGACTCTTTGCATTAATAGGTAAAAGGTTTAATTGAACTTTTATAACCTAAACTTGTACGTCCGTTTAATTGCATTCTATTTAACAATCATCATCAATAATCACCAATGGCCTAACACGAACTTATATTTTTCTATTTCCATTTAGACACCTTTGTTTTAATACGGCATTTGAGGCTAACAAAGTTTTTATTAGAAATAAAATATAAATTTATTTTTAATTATAAAACACAAATACAATCTGACAAATAAAACTGTATTTTATCACTGTAGAGATTTGTCGTTTATTTTTAAGGAAAAAACTAATTACTAGTTATTACCACATTATTATACAGCTCGCACAGCTTGATGCTTTTTGTCACGATCTATACTGTGATTTAAATGATGTGTAATTTGTTGCATGTTTTATATCGCTGGTTTAATTCTTTCCGTTTTCCACTGCTATTAGCGAAGGCACTATTATTTACTTTGGGTAATTTGTCATTTAGATCATCGCCTGAACAGTTGAGTGATATATTAGATGGTATATCGTGCACACCATCATTTTTTGAAATACTTAGTAGTAAATCCTGTGGCATTTTATCAAAATAACAATAATATTATGTCAGGTAAATATATATACGCAATAAGGAAAACTGGAAAGAGCGACCGCTTCCTATAGATAAGATCAGGGTGCTACAATGGTTCTGAAATAACGGGGAAGCTTCAACGGCAGACTACACCACGTCCTTGCATATACTTCGCGAGTTTTTCCAGGACGGTCCGGGCAGTCGGATCAATGCATACGTCGACTCCGGTTTAGAAATACAACTCCGTACCTCTCTAAAAACCCTCCCTCAGCGTTGTAAAGTATATTAATTAAGCACATTTTATGCGCTATCACCGAGCTTGTAAAAATGCAGAATAATTAAAGAGAGCTCCTGACTTTGGCATAACTTAAAATACTGTTAGACGGTACCCTAGATTTTTTTAATGAAGAGCCTCGATATTAAAGTATATTTGGTGGGATACGATGAGCAAGGGGTGAATTATAAAGGATATTCAAAGACCTAAGGGTGTTCAGTAACAGTAACTAGAGGGAGTCGGCGAGAATTAAGCCGTGATGTATTATGCAAACGATTAAATTATGTCGGGAAATATCTTAAATAGATTAGGAATACGAACAAACAGCTTATTAATTAGTGCATACCTAGACACTTTGGGCAATTAGGCAAACTGTAATTTAATATGATTACTTGAAATAAAGAAATACCTGTCACGAATTATAACGATTTTCTTTGGATTTTGGTTCGCGTCTGGCAAATAGTTAATATACAGTCGCTGTGAAAAAAGATTTTCATTTAATTCACACATTTTTTTACTTTTATTCATACTTCTTTAAATAACATTTGCGCTATTCAGGATCGAAATCTTTCTTTCACCATGAATACAAATATTTTCAAATAAGAAAAAGCATACCTATAGGCGAAAGCAGAATATTTTAGTACAGGGTTATCCAACGAAAAGGCCCACCCTTATATTTTCTTTATTTTTCGAGTTAGGAAAAAATGTTTCAAATAAAAGTTGTAGTGAATCAAATGAACTCATTTAAAACCCCTGCAAAGAATATACAGGGTGTTCCATAAAAGCGGGACAAACCTAAATTATATTTTTTTAAATGGAACACCCTATATTTTTTTACATTTTTCAAATCTGTGTTTTTTCGTGATTTCAAACATATATATATGTTGTATCTTATCTTTTACTGTTTTTTATTTATTGCAAATTTCGTGAACAATATTATTTATACCACCAGCATGCATGCGTATCAATCAGGTTAGCCATGGATGAAAAACAATTAATTTGACACTTATGCCTTACAGAATAATTGAATAAATTCAAAAAGCAAACTTTTCATCCATGGCTAACCTGATTGATACGCATGGCATGATGCTGGTGGTATAAATAATATTGTTCACGAAATTTGCAATAAATAAAAAACAGTAAAAGATAAAATACAACATATATATATATATATATATATTTGAAATCACAAAAAAACACAGATTTGAAAAATGTAAAAAATATAGGGTGTTCCATTTAAAAAAATGTAAGTTGGGTTTGTCCCGCTTTTATGGAACACTCTGTATATTCTTTGCAGGGGTTTTAAATGAGTTCGTTTAATTCACTACAACTTTTATTTGAAACATTTTTTCATAACTCGAAAAATAAAGAAAATATAAGGGTGGGCCTTTTCGTTGGATAACCTGTACATATACACGAGATGATTCATTGATTCCATCGAAATAAAGGAAAAAAGTGCATATTATTCAAAATATTTTGCATGTTTAAAAGCATTATTTTTATAATTCCAGTTGGATATTCCAAAACAGAATTTTTTTGACAAATTGACAATTCAACCATTTATGGCATACTTGATGAAAAAAATTCAAATGTTAACAAGTTATTGACAAAACACCTTTAATTAGCAGTTTATTTCAAATATTTTAAGTTTCTTCATTTAAATATAATGCAATTGCCTAAAAAGTATTTTTTTATTTGCACTTCCAACCAATTATATCAATGCTGTGTGGAATTAGCTCTTGAAAGGTTGTAGTTCAGTTTTCAATCCCTCTATGTAATACGAGTATGTACCTATGTTATTTATTCAATAAGCGCTTCGATTTAAATAGTTGTTTTTTATAGACAGATAACAGGACATTGCCCTAAACAAAAATTTGTTATAAGTAATAATAATAATAATAATAATTATAAATAAAACAATATATGAATTCAATTTAATGCTTTATTAATTTACATCTATTTTCGTATAAAAGTATGGCTTTAATTGTATTTAATTTTATATCGAGCGTGTGACATATTTGATTTAAACGAATTGAAATTTATCACATTGTTAAATTATTGCCAGTTTTAAGTTGCGGCCATTTAAAATTTTATGAAGTAAATAAATTATGTGGTAACAATGTAATATTTTAATATCTTATCTTATCCACCAATCGATCAATAAAGAAAATAAATTGCCTATCCATAAGAATCGCTTTCATAAAATTCTTAATAATCTCTTGTTACAATTTAAAAAACTCCCGTTTTAAAATCCTATATAATGAACTGAACTCGTAGTCTTCAAGAAGTGCTTTATTATCAGAATTAAGATTAATTTTTCAGTCTATATAATCTGAACCTGTAATGATGTTATCTAATTATTAAAATCCGATCCAGCATGTTCGATTTAATGTTTAGGATTAATTATTTAAAAAGTCTGGCTTTATCCTGAATTTTACGGGCTTCTCCAAAGTTCGAAAGGATACAGAATGTATTAATCGATGGTAAAAAAACTACCAGTGTTTTAAAATAATATTTAGTTAAGTACTCACTCATTATCGATATCAAAATTATAGAGGCATTAGTTTACTTGTAAGTATCTCTAAGGTATACGAGATGATAATTAATGATCAGCTTACGCTATTTTTTATAAGCAGTAATCAATTCTCTACATCCCAACATGGATTCACGAAAAATAAAAGTACTGCTACAGCTCTAAGTGAGTTTCAAAAAAAAATTGTTGATGCCCTAGACTGTAAGCGTAGTGTCTTGGGCATGTTTATAGATTTCTCACGTGCTTTTGACGTTGTCAATCACAAATTATTACTAACTAAATTATCTAGATATGGTGTCAGAGGAATTCCTTTGAATCTACTTACGTCTTATCTGGAAGGCCGGACACAAGCAATCAAAATAAACAACGTCAAAAGTACTTATTCCGCTATAACACAAGGAGTTCCACAAGGGTCAATATTGGGACCCCTCCTATTTATCATTTTTGCAAATGATTTGATAAGTTTCTTAAATAGGCTGACATATAATGTATCGGTAATATGTTATGCGGATGATACCAATATTTTAATTACAGAAACTGATTCAAACATAAATCTACTATTCTATGGTCAGACAAAAATAAACTCTCTATTAATAAAAGTAAGACTAAAATTCTAGCTTTCTCATTGCCAAGGGCGAATAATGAAGATATTGTTTTATTTGAAGATTCCGATGGGGATGCAATAACCCCTTCTGCTAATACTAAGATGTTAGGGATTAATTTTGATAACAGGCTTCAGTGGCAATTTCATATTGATGATCTCTGCACAAAACTACGAAGCAGTTGCTTCGCCATTCATTTCATGTCTAAACATGTTTCTCAGAATATTCTTTTAGTTTTGTATTATGCTAACTTTAACTCTCACATGCGGTATGGGATATTAAATTGGGGTACTAGCACGCATGTTAGCCGGGTTTTTATATTACAGAAATACGCATTAAGAATAATATGTGGACTTAATTGGCAACAATCTTGCAGAAGTGCATTTCAAAATTTAAAAGTTTTAACCGTAGCTAGTACCTACATTTTAGAGGTATGTTTGTAAGTATACAAAAATAAAACATTATTTCAGGTAAATCAGGTGCCCCATGAGCACAACACTAGAATGCGGGAATTATTGATACCTAACAGTCATCAGACAGCGCTATATCAAAAAAACCTTTTTTACGACGGATGCAAATTTTATAATGCACTCAGTACGGACATAAAGTGTTCTCCTAGCATTCATATTTTTAAATCTAAGTTGAAACAATTTCTACTGGACAAAAACTGTTACACATTTGACGAATTTTTTTAAAGGCTGACATTTTAAATTGATATTTTGTATATTGTACTTATATACCTAGTTGTGTTTTTATTATAACTGTCTCTACTTTTTTTTTTATGTGACTGTATATTGAATTTATTGACGTTTTCTCAATTATTGTATTCGTTGGTGTACTTTTTAATTGACGAAATAAATAATTTATTATTATTATTATTATTATCACACAAAAAAAACTGTTTATTGTAAGTTTTAGTTTCTACTTTAATTTTTTAGAGCTGTTACGGTATTCACCATTTCGAGTGTATATACTTCTTCACATGATCCCATGATCATAATAATTCAATATAATTCCAACTTTACAAATATTATTTTTTTTTTGTTCGAAAGGTTGTCAAGATTGATAAACATGTTGACAATATTTCATTATAATATATTGCTTTGATTTTTTTCATATAAAAAATATAACAATTTGTTTCAGTATAAGCTCAAAGTTGTGTGTTATTTTCATGTCTAATTGTACATTCGTACCCTGCAAACGAAGAGATTTCTTGTGGTGTTTAAATTATATATTATCCTTTAACATGAGGCGATGTCCCTGGCTTTTCTTAATTGGGTAGTCGTCCTCGTTAATCCATTTGGTTGATTAACTTACATGATTTACAGGAAATCTTGAAGCATTATACACTTACTTGATATAGCTTTTCTTCTGAGTAAAGCATCATTGTTCGAGGACAAACTCAAATAATTCATGTAAATAAAAACGGTATTGGAGAAATAATTAGTAAACATTAAATACATAAATACATAAATAAATAAAGAAGATAAGGAAATAGGAAGATACAAAAATAGAAAGCTTATTTATGGTGAGCACAGAGATAATCAACCCAATAAATACACAATGGGTAATTTTTCGTTATAAAATGTTCTTCCATAAATCTGAGGAATTTTAGCAAACAAAATTAAACAATATCATCTCAAAACAGAAAAACAGCGGAACCAGTTAAGTGGAATTGGCTATTAAATTATTTTGATGATGTCTTGGTGTTTTGCTCTACCCCGTCTGCACTGTGTGTTTACTATGCTAAAGCTTTGGTTCTTTATTCCAGGTAATTGTTGCATTTTGATACCTAATTTAAAATTTAAGTAAGTTCTACATGTTTGCACCTTGTTTGTGTTTGATATTAAGCCGAAGAAAATTCCAACGACTTCAGTTACATTTTCGTTTATACTATTATTACGAGCATAATGATGATGTGCATTCCATGCCACTCATATACAGTACAATCCACGGAAATGCGAACAAGAGCATCGCTATGATGCGATTATACACAGCAATTCACGCGGCGCGCGTGCTAATTGTTCACGCGCTACACTTAACCTAGGAATTTTGAATATTTGATCATTCTTGAGCTTGTAGTTAAACTTCATTGGCCAATTGCTGTTCATGCCCTTAGAGTCGTATCATAGATTAATATATAATTATACATTACATAATTTATTTATTTGTACATTTGTGATGGATTTATTGCATAATAGATTAGGTATGTTTACCCTGTTCAATAAAGTGGCGTGTGGAACTTTCTGTTTGGCAACCGATATTATCTGTTTGTCATACGAGTCAAATCATTCGCTTGAATATGAAAAAACACAAAAAGAAACTTTTAATAGGTGAATTATTATTTTATAAATTGGTTCAAAGTAAATACGGAAAAATTTCCGTATTTACTTAAGCGTTCTCTAAATATGACCCAGAAGTTATTGTGTGGTATTCATATTTTTGACGAGAAATATACATTAACTAACAAAATTATTACTCTTGTGGTGGCAAATTACTATTGAGATTACATATATTGGACGCCATTAATGTGATTTTAATGATGCCATCATTTGTGAGCAATTTTCATAATTAGTGAAAATATCATTTTACTACTGCGATAAAATAATATAATCATTTTGGAGTAAATATTATAAAGAAATCAGTCGTTAAATATAAATATAAAGATATTTAATACAAAAATAAAATAGCAAAATGAATTTTACTAGGTATTTATGTATAAAGGTCTTTCGTTATCTATAATTAATTAATGTGGATTTATTGTTATTAGAAATAATTCACCTACAGATAGATGAAGAAAGAAGAAGAAGAAAGATGCTCTGATTAGTTTAGTTTTAGTGAAAAATCCTTGGTTTGGTTCCAGTTTCTACCACTATTCGCTAATTCCTTGCAAATTTTTTTATTGAACATTTTATGATTTTACGTGGATTTACGTACTTTTTATTTAATAAAAATTATCAGTCCGTCGTATCAGGAATTGAGTGGGGTGGCAAGCTATGAACTATATACTTTATTTTCTGAACAGAAATAGTTTTCTCCCCCATTTATTCAATGCATGCAATAACCAGTTTTATACGTCACAAATTAATAAATTATTGATTAATATGAATCGACGGAATTTCTAACCTCAAAATGAAAATGTGGTTCTGGCATTTAATCAATATTTTATTTTCATTACGTACCTTACACAAATGTACACCAAAGTATTGAAAATACTATTTTATTAGATGAATGGTAATAACAGCAAATGAAAACAACAAATAACTAAACAGTAACCTTTTATAAAACAGTCTAAACCATAGAATAGATTAGAGTAATTTATTTATTTATTTATTTATTTATTTATTTTTAAATACATACCCAACAGGCAAAAGCCCAATTATAGGATACGAAGGTACATTGAAATAAAATTACATAAAAACCAAATAAGTGGTAACAATAACAGTGGTGAGAATTAAAATGGTAATAATAAAAAATAGTAAAAATAACAATAGTAACAGTAACAAACGTATTAAAAATCATTATACATTTATACTCAGACAACATATAAGTATTTAAATATTTAAATATAATACCCCTACTTAGTTGTAAATACTTTTCAATTGCTTAATTGTACAAAAAAATATATCAACCCTTCCCTCAATGTTGCAATAATTAGAGATCATCTGATATAAGGGAGATGCTTTAAGAATATCGGTATTAGCTGTAGGGAGATTAAAAATGTTGTTGTGTCGCGCCGAGATCCTGGGCACTCTAATATGAATCTGATTTAAAATACCCGGACAGTCCAAAATATGATTTAAAATTTTATATAAAAATATAATTAGGTGTGTTGATCTCCGTTTGGACAATTCTGTAAGATTAAACCTAGTTAATAATTCATTATGAGGAAAACTTCTTTGTGGATATACGCCATCTAACACATACACTGCAGATTTTAAAAATCGCCTCTGAATTCTTTCAAACGTTGCAATATGAGTGACATAGATTGGATTCCAGACTATTGACGCATATTCCAATTTCGATCTTACAAAGGATATATATAATAATCGAAGGGTAAACATGTTAGAAAAACCTTTTGAGTTCCTAATTACAAATCCTAAACATTTAAATGCAGATGAAATGGTAACTTCAATATGTTTCAAAAAAGTAAGTTTAGGATCAAAATTACTCCAAGATCTTTTATATAATCAGGTCTGTTCAATAGTACACCTCCCAGTTTATAATTGAATTCAATAGGATTTTTCTTCCTTGTGAATGACATAACGTTACATTTGGAAGCATTTAATGGTAAGTTGTTTTGTATACACCAGGAATTTATTTTATTAAGTGCATCTTGTAATAGTTCACATTCATCGGATGATTTTATTTCACACATTAATTTTAGATCATCTGCATAAATGAGATAGTGTACATGTAAGCCTGACACAATATCGTTAATGAACATGATAAAAAGGAGAGGTCCAAGTGTCGAACCCTGTGGTACCCCAGATAATTGCAGATAGTTCTCCGATCTAAAGCCACGGTACTGAACGAACTGATACCTGTTTTTCAAGTAAGAGGAAAAGAGCTGTACGAGAGAATTAGATAGTCCGAAGGTACTCAATTTGTTCAGTAGCATTTCATGATCGAGTCTATCGAAAGCCTTAGCAAAATCAGTGTATATATATATATACATCTACTTGGCTCTGTCGGTCTAATTTATTGCTAATGAACTGGGATTTACACACAAGATTCGTCACTGTGGACCTACCCTTCATAAAACCATGCTGCTCCCACGATATCAAGCCAGACACATGGTTGTAAATCCTAGAATGAAGAACGATTTCTAATATCTTTGCGAAATTACAAATTATAGTAATGGCCCTGTAATTTGTTATTTCATTCCTGTTGCCTTTTTTGTAGACGGGGCACACTCTAGACAGCTTCCACAATTCAGGAAAACACGAAGTTCTTATAATTAAATTAAAGATTACTGTTAGAGGAGTAATAAAAACAGATGCACAATCCTTAATTAAAAAAGCAGGTATTAGGTCAGGTCCCATAGTAAAGGTTGCTTTGATTTGTTTAATAGCTTTACCAACTTCAGTCTGAGTAATGGAAGGAATATCTATTGTGCTGACATTTTGGTTCAAAGGTACCTGGACATTAGCTCCCGCGCGTGTAAAAGATTCAGAAAAATAGTCGGCAAAGCTATTAATGGGATAGAGGAAACACTCTTTTTAGAATTTATGTAGGACCAAAATGTATTGGGGTTATTTTTTATGTCGTTTTCTATGCCTTCCAAGTACATTTTATGTAATACGTCAACCTCATTCTTTATTTGCGATCTTAGTGTTTTGAAAATATTTAAAGAGTTCACATCACCATTTTCCTTATATTTTTTAAAGGCTTTGTCTTTTTTCTTTATTTTATATATGATTTGGCCGTTGAACCAAGGCGGGTAAGATTTACCAGTAGGTTTCTTTTTTGGTATATTATTTTTGAAAATATTATTTAGTTTATTGTTCAAAGCAACAATAGCCAAATTTGGGTTTTCATATACATTAAGAAAATTCCAATCTATATCATTGATTTCTTCATATAGTGTTATGAAATTTGCTTTTTTAAAATTAAATTCATCATATGATTTAGTAGGAAGATTATTTTTATTTATTTTATTGGACTTTGTTCCTACAATTTCGACACTCAAAGCAGGGTGATAGGGGTCTTCTAGTAAAATAACCTCAGGTGCTTTATTTACTACACAATTTGTATTACATAACACTAGATCTAATAAGCGACCTTGAAAATTTTGTACATCATTATATTGGTTAAAATTGAAGAAATTTATAAAATTTTGTATCTGCAAAAAATTAGGGGTCAATGCATTTCCAATACTACAATTTAAATATTCAGGTATATTAAAATCTCCAACTATCAATAAATTGGAATTATAAAGAAGGTGCATAGTAATCTCTGCACAGAACAGCAAAACACCAAAACGCAATGGCAGACACAGATCGAATCTGCTCTTGGAGCACAGTGTGCTTGGTTGTATTATGAATTTTAAAAATTCAACCAATAGTAACACTATTTAAATTTAGCGCGCATTTGCGGGGAGGCGCTTAACTATTTCTGTTCAGTATAGGTTCTAGATTCTTATTTAAAACTGTTGCTTCAATTGCACATTCCTGTGCATATTAACCAAGTATATATACAATTATTTTAAATCAAGTCAAATCCTTAACTGTGCTAACTGTGAAATAAAATATATGTTATTTAAATGTATTTCTACTATCGTGGTTTGAGAACCATTCGACATGTTTCAATGAATAGTAGCCTCGATAGTAGCCCTTGCTTTGTGCCAATTTTCAAATATATCTTATTATACAGTATGTTTATTAAAGCTATAATTATTTCTTCACTGGTATATAGTATAATAAAATTATTTGAGTACGGTAAAAACGCGCACCTTGTATAGCGAGAATGAAGTGGAAACTTCACGTTTTATTTGGAAATTAACAAAAGCGCACATTACATAAAACCCGTTGGGCTTTGGGAGCAGTTTTTTATCGAACGGGATTTATTAACTCCACTTTTTGGTGTTTGGGGTGTTAAATGTACTGTGTAGGCACATTTCAAATAGTGAGAGATGGCTTTTTATTGCAGCTACTACATTGCATTACACTCACCCAGTTTTTGTTGCGCCAAAAAGAGATATTTTTACGGGTACCTTTAATATTTCGATATTTCATTGCGACCTGATAAATTTCCTAGCTTAAAACACTTAAGAAAAATATATTAGAACTCATTTCACGCGATAAAAACTATGAAAGTATAGGGAAAACTATAAGAGTCAAATATTTTCTAGCTAATAGCCGGTTGGGCTCTTTCGTACGAATTTATTACTGCAACAACTTTCAAGCAGTTTTATGTGGAGCATTGAAGTTGGCAGTGCGTTTTATCGAGGAACGGCCGATTAATCCTGAAGTCAATAGTGCCACTTTTTATAAATTATGCATTCTATAGGTTTATATATTTTACTTTTACGCAATAAACACTTTTTTGAACAATTTCGTACCCTGATTTTATTTTAAATAAATACATGTATAAAAAATCACATTAAGATAATTCATGTTTCGAATATATTTATATTATGTCCGAAAAAAAAATATATTAACAAAATCAATATTTTGGTTTACAATATCACTGATTAAACTCAACAAGATTACCAATTTGGAATGAAATAAATCCGCCCATTCACAAGTGTACTTGTTAGTTTGTGTAATGTAAGTATTGCTAAGATCAAGAGGAGTTTGTCTAGTTTCTTTGGTAAAAATGTTTGCTTGAGTATTTGTTTCTAAAATGTAGGTTATATCAGTTTCTTTAAACGACACACTTTCTGAGGAAAATCGTATTATGTTTTGATATATAATTATTCATAGTTCATATTGTTTACATAATTTATTTATTTAACATTAATATGCAATAAATAACGTTTATCTTGTTAAAAATTGGAGGATTTAGAAAAATAAGTTTGCATTCAGAACATTTCTAGGACCTGTCTACCTTATGATGATGACTAGTTTTCCACTGCAAATTTAACCATTGATTAATTTTTAAATATTTGGAAAAGAGATTTCGGTTCCAGCATCAAAATTTAATTTCTTAACTACTTGACTGTGTACAGTACAGATAACGAAAACGATTAACAATAAAAATCCAGATCATTTTTTGTTTGGCATACTTTTTTATCCAGATGCGAATTAAAACAAGATGGTACAATGCCTGTCATAACCATGTATATCCTTGTAACTAGTTTTTTCTCGTTTTCCCTCTTCCCTTTAAAGCGAACAACCGATTTGAGAGCACTAGAAAACTAAAAGCATCGTTGTTTTCCGCGTTCTATAAGTTTTTTACTTAAAGCCACATGTTTTGTACATCGTCAATGTTTGTTACTTTTTCATAAAAGCTTTGTTATAAAGTTGAGGTACAGAATATGTCGAAGTTAAGTCTCGCTTTATATCTACCTACATATAGACGTCAGCTGCAGGCATAGACACAAATATGTAAATATACTTTTTTATTTTTAGTAATTTTCAAAGAATTATTTGCTGAAGTGAAAAATTAGAACATGGAGCGGAATATGCAAACAAGCATTTATTAAGGATTTACTTCCTATTTTCAGGCGGTGCTGTGCAAGAAACATCAAAAGCACAGGCGAAATATATGCCACCTTCTTTTAATAAAATTTTATCATACGCAGAGCATTCGCATTTTATCCAATGAAATGTCATCGCTGAATTAAATGTTTCGCAAAAGCTACAGTAAAATATTTACGAGCAATCTTCTCTGCTGATATATACTTTTTAGAAAGGCTTATAAGTTGGATGAATTCAATGTCCTGATTTATATTTCCTCCAATTAAAAATTCGCGTAAGCTCGTGTGTCAAATAAGTATACAGGGTGTCTCACGGTTTGATGTTCAGATTTATACCAAGTAATATTAATTATTTTGAAACGTTATTTTAAGCCCTGTAAACTGATATTCGTAACGTACCTTAAGTGAATTACAGTCCTTTAAGGAGGTGGGAAAATAATGTATTTTAGTATACGAGAAACTTACAAACTCAAATAATTAAAATGTGGCATATATGCCCCAAAATTTAAGATAATTCAATAGGTTTGTTACATTAAATACACAGCTATTTTAATGCCGATTTAGTGGAAACCATATGTTTTTGTTGTTTTTCGATAATGATTTATTTTATTCAACACTGGAATACCTTTTGTATTACTAAAGCATTGACAATATCTAATAATTGACGTAATAAAAAATATCTCAACCAATTAATAAAATTTTTTAAGGACTGTTTAATTTATATCGCACGTTATATTTCTAGTACCTTGTTGAAAATTGTTTACTTTATAACTTTAGTAAAAGCTCTTTGTAAGGGTATAAAATATCCTTTTGTTCTAATTAGGATATTTTTATTCAATTAGGCCCAGGCTAAATGTTAATGAATGTTGGAAAATGTTTAAGACACTTTTAAAGTTTGAAGGGTTTTAATTATGTTTGAAAAACTGATTCCGCTAAGTTTATAACAGATACTTTGCTAAATTTTATGGAAATGTTAAGAGCCTTAGCGCTTTTTATTGCTGTGACACGTTTTACCATCCCAGCAATATATTTTTTCGTTAAGTTTCTTAAGAGGAAATTACGCTTCATATAACAATTTATAAGAATATATTATCATAAAATTAATTAATTTTTAATTAATAAAATTGTCAGTTGACTAATTAACAATTTATTTTATTCTTTGGTATAACAGTAAAAACTAATCTATTTAGTAACGACTACATTAGGGATGTTTATAGATGTATATGTTAAACAAAAATAAATCGAGAATAGTTTTACATAGAGCATGTCCCTATGAAATGTTAGTTTAAAAAAAAATTTTGCGACAAAATGTACTTTAAAAAACTGTTCGTTATAAACATAAGATACCTAATGTTTGTGTTTGATATGATTTGCTAAGAACCAAGAAAGTTGATAGTTTTGAGATTGCACAAATAAAAAATGCATAATAAATAAAACTGAAATAGAAACTTAAAATAATGACAGGAAGTATACAGAGTGTTCTCGAAAGTGCAGGATTATATTCTCTCATATAATTATTCATTCAGAAATTTGTCGATTAGGTTGCAATAACAGTGGAAATCTACAGAAATAAAGAAGTTAAAACTGGCCTATTTAAATAAAAAGCTCGATCATGTGTTAGGTTATGTTATTATACCTCTCAAACAAGATAAACAAATCTTTGTAGGGCCCGGGGGCGCGATCAACCCACTGGGCAAAATTCCAGTAGAATTTTTTCAAATTTCTTACGTTTGTGAACACCCTGTGTATATTTCTTGCAAACGATAATAAAATATCTCATAATAATTTGCTTCTCCTGTATTCATTTCATTTTATTACTTTAAATTTTATAGTTAACACTATAAATAATTTATTATTAAAGGTAAGTACATAAATCCGCTGAATAATATTTGTCGTATCCATACCAAACAAAGTAAGTAAAGAAACATGGAAAATTAAAACTGCAGTAAATCGATATTGTCTGTATACTGTTTACGTGTATAAAGGATTTTGCCCGCAAAGCTTGTGAACTATTCCCTAATATTTTATTCATTTCGAAGGAAATGTCGTTTTCTTTTTATGGGTTCATAAAGATAGCCAATTCGCTTCTGTGTTATCAATCGTTATTTTTGTCTAAACGTGACTTAAATATGGATACAGAGCGTAGCTAAAGGATCGAATTATAAGAGAAGAAGAAAGAAGCCTCTAGAGGTAAAAAGTAATCTTGTAACCAATGACGTTTCCAATTTAATAGGAGCCGATACATCAATCGGCTGTCAGTTTATGTGTTTAAATGGTTTCGCCTGGTTATTCACACAAAAAAGCTTATTCCACCATAAAACTAAATACATACGTTTTACGTTTATAAATATAAATGTGTGTTTTTCGTTACATTTGAACACGTAAGTAATACAGGGTGGTTAACTGACTCCTTAAGCTTTCTTTTCAAACACAGGTAAAAAAGATGCATCTTCGTGTCCAGGTAGGGAGTCGCTTTGCTTTGTATTATAAGAATACTCAAGCTTGTATTGTTATAAAGTAAATTTTCTAGTAAATTATGTTAAATCTTGATGATCACTGTACCAACCTTGATCCTAGCTATCTACAAAATTTAATGAGCTACAAATCAAACAGTTAAGTAATTTGGTTTTTCAAATGTGAGTTTTATAAAACTAAAGTCAATCGGCGGACAGGTTCGTTTATCCACTACCTCATCGATTTCCGCCCGGATATCATACTACTACATTTGAAACTGTTGATGAATTTGTCTGGAGATGCTACATGGATGGACCGATGCTATTTTTAATAATATCACAATACAAGCCTCGATGTACCTATATGTTTTTCCAACCAAGCTGGCATAATTTGGAAATGATAGAAAACAAAGCCTATTTACACCTAAATTAATCAGTATTATATCCTATTAGTTTTCGATTGCTATATTGTCAAGTAATTTTAAGTTACTAATATCAATATCCACGGTTATTTTTGAAACATTAGACTTGTAAGCTTTTCTATTTTAGAAATGGATAAATAGGAAGTCAACACCTTTTACTGTGCCTGTGTCTGTTACACAGAGTGCAGAATTACTTATAACTTCAGACAGAAATTACTGTGCCTGTGTCTGTTACACAGAGTGCAGAATTACCTACTTATAACTTCAGACAGAAATGAGGTATAATTGATTACTTGTGGATAAGGATCATTATTTAGTAAGTTAAGTCAAGACAAATGCACATAGTGCTACTTTTTTCCTTCCCATGGTCCCTAAATAGGTATGTCCTGAGTTTTAGTTAAATATGTCAAACCTTTGAGAGCATATTATGTTTTACAATTATTTCCCAAACTGAAAACTAAATCACCAAAAATTAATACATTCGAGTTTAGAAAGATAAAATGTTTAAAAAAAAAACAAAGTAGTAACCAAGGTTATGCGTAAATGTGTGTGCCATGCCTTCCTTTATTTATATTCGTTAAAGTTGATAAAATAATGACTTACTGTACTGTACCCCGGTAAAGCATTAATAATGAAAAAAGCGAGATGAGTTTGTATAGAGATCAGTTTCCATTTCGTGTAACTATCGATTATTTATCCAACAACAATTCAAAGTATTGTTCGACCTAAAATAATATCAGAAACTTCCTTAATCTATATTTCATAAAAACTGAAATAAACGCCGCTTACATCTTGACGTGTATTTCGCTGTCAGGTCAACATGACACTGCAACAATGGTTCTGTTCCACCCCCAGTTGAGGCCGGGGATTGGGGCGTAGAACGCTCCGCATAATAACTCGCACAATTTCCGGTCCTTCCCAGGAGACTACGCTAAGCCATTGCACGTACGCCCCTGAACAAACGGCTCACTACGATGTATTAAAATTTAAATCATTAACCAACCCCCATCGGTGTAAAGATGGTATTAAAACTTTAGCCTGTATAAGTCGTCTTGTTTTTATGTTTGCTTTGTTCTTTTTATCCCCTTTGCAGAATTGTTTTCTTTACTTTAATAATTTATATCAGCTGCCATGAACATTATTTAAAAGTATTGCCGTCTCTTAAAAAATAACTGGTTATTTGATCTGCTCTCGAGCACTGCCGATTGCAAATAATTCTCTAACAAATATTCTGCTGAAAAATTTTATAATTTGTTTTTACTTCCAGCGTTTTGGGTAATTATGTAATTTTTCAATTTAGGGTATATTACTATTTTATCCCCCTTGAACAGGTATAGGCCAGTAGTAAACATTCTGATCAATTTGGTTGTACCTACTTCAAATTGCAATTCAATTGCTAATATAAAACCAAGGTCCAAGAGAAACGGTAAATATATTATATTATCTATCATGCGTTATTTCTTAGCTCAGTGCATTCCTGGTCTATGCGTTCTTTTAATTTTTCTCTGGTAGCATCTTCGGCAGCATACATTTTTTGTTTTAAATAGCCCCATAAAAAATAGTCTACTGGAGTAAGATCTGGGGACCTGGCAGGCCAGCACGATGATGTGGCCGATCGAAATTTTGGCAAAAAATAGAAAATATGCTGTATATCAGAAATGAAGGACATTAGGGGATAAAATAAGGGTGGTTCTGAAACCGCCTCGGAGTTCTCTACTCCCCATTAGCGTATGGATAGTCACTCAGGAAACACCCTGTATATCTGGTATAAATATAAAATTGTAAGATCAATAGGAGTACGAAGAAAATAAAGCCACTTCCAGTTTGATAATTCTTAATATGAGAATCATTAATTGCTCTGAATAACAAACTGATAGAAACCATGAATTTCCGACAGATAAAACATGAAGACTGTGTTTAAAATAAGTCCCTGGCATCCCCTCTTTGAAGTTTGCTTAAAACCAAAACTTCCGGTATGGTTCCCCAAGGTTCTATTTGGACACATGTCTTAGCCTGGCAGCCCTCTAAGGAGCTCACGATATACAATTCCGACGAGAGGAGACATTAAGACCTGACTTATAAAGATATTCGGTGACATTTCCATGCGGTGCCGGTATAAAAACGTAAAAAAGGGTAAGTAAAGCCATGAAATATGGATATTCTAGTGACGTGAGAAACGGGCGTGCACCTTTATTATCTTGGTTAATGTTTGTTTATTTTATGTGTTTATAAAAATATTCGTTCATTATGTGGGTGCGAGAAACAGGGAATTAGTGTTAATGACCCAACTTGGGGGCAGCAGCGGGTGAATTACGTAATCGATTTTTGTTTTTTCATAAGGAATTAAGTTTCATTTAAATGTCTAAAAAATCGCACTGGCAATTGCTAAAATGTTCCAATTTACACTGTCAGCTACCTGGTTGTATCGTTAATAATAAGAATTTTTTTTCAACATATATGTTCCAAAATGATCCCTAAGGGAGCTACGAGCTACAGTTCATCAAAGAGGGCGTCCTGACATTGTTTTTAATTTATTAAATCAGAGACTGGGTTATAGAAGATGGAATAACCATTTAGTATAAACATACCGGGTAATTTTAGTATTCTATTTTTTTGCCAATAACTTCAGGATTATCATCAATTTTTATTACTACATGGAGGTATTTGTAAAAAATTGAGGCAAACATGTAAAAACGACAATTTTACATTCGAGCCTATTCTTGCAGTAACATTTTTAAATCGATATTTTCTTTTCATGCTATTTGTTACGCCAATGGCTGCATTATTTTATATCACTAACAATCTAATAAAATATACAAATAAAACTAAACGGTGTACCAAATTGTCTAACTCCCGAGATAATAAATAAAACTACATAGTTTTATGAGCTACAGCTTCCTCAGGAAGAATTTTCGGCCATACTTTTATATCAACTTCTTTTATTTTCTTATTTTTACATAGGGTTGGTTGCAGAATTTCTCTAGAGAAATTTAGAAACACCCTATATACTTGCTGGCGAAAATATTTCTTGGAACGAACTGGAGTATTCTGGTGTAATAAAATGTATTAACTTCTCTGATTCATAAAGAGACAATATTAGTACACTTCAATTGATTGAATTTTTATTACTTAATTGTGTTTTATATATTAATTCTAACATTAATAAAACTTACCTAATAATTGATCGTTATAGTTTTAAATCATTTCAGACAACAGGAAGGAAGAATCCTGGACATGTTTATATAGCCTGTAACAAAAATAAATATAAATAAATATCTATGCACGGTTAGAAAGTAACAGCACACAGTACTCAATTTGTGTTTTCATGCACCATGGACCAATTTATGGTCTCAAATGGTAACAGTCAGCACATAGAGCTCTATGCGTACTGCCCAATTTCTACCTACCATTTGAGACCATAAATTGGTCCATGGTGCACGAAAACACAAATAAATGAATATGTTTGGAATTTTATATATGGGGTGAGCTCGAAAGTAGGACTTTATTTTTACATATTTATTTCAGAAAGTGTGTCAATTAAGGTGTAACAGAAGTGAGATATTTAAGAAAATATAGTTAAAAAATAAAAACCACTGTGACAATAATAAAATATAGCATGCAATTCTGTGTGATAAACAAATCATTGTGGGTCTAGATGGCGTAAAATCTCAGTATGTATGTAAACAGTTTCATATACTGAGGAAAATACTTTCATAAGGAGAGTGGTTTTGTGATTAAATTATATGAAAACAAAAATGTGACATGCAGCTTAATATAGTTTTAAAATGTATCGAATTTAGGAAATTCTAAATATTTTAAATACGCTTTCATAATATTACAAGTGAAATCATTTTGACATCCGTATCGTTACTAATTTTTGTTCAAAACAATTAACAAAATTTATCAAATTTTGGCTAGATAAGAAGGAAGTTGGCATAAAATTAGTTAATAGCATATCAAATGCAAGAGGTCAAAACTAACTATAATTATTGTTTATAACTAACTTTTTAAATATGTACTTCATATTCGCACCGAAATTCTATTATAGCCTCCTTTAATTCGACGGCGTGGTTCTTTTATAACAGATGGGACATTGAAGTGATGAAGTGTATTAAAAAGCATGAATGAATACTTCGTATTGACGGGTTGATTAAATAAGAGATGTAATGAGCCAAAAATTCCGGAATTACATTTAGAGAATTAGTCCCTCTTGTTCTATAACTAAGATGAATCATGAAAAAAATCATGCTGTTCACATAAAAAGCATTAATTTGAATCCAATAAAGATTCTTAATATTAGGAATTATTTTGATTTAAAGCACAACTTCTTGATGGTTATGAGTTTTATCATCTTCAGGTGGTATTTATTTATTATAAATACTAGCCGGGCCAAATTAATATTTCTCCATTTCTCCTGGGTTGAAAAAATCACGCAAAAAATCTTCAAAGATGTGCTCCGCCCAATCGGAGAGACAATGAGAATGGGTGAGGGCTGGCTTCAGTTATTACTAAATATTGACGATTAATTTTGAACAGTAATTAACACGTAAGTAAACAGTTGTACGCACAAATGAAATGAAAGCTAACTCTTATTATTTAGTAAGTCTTGCCGTACAAATATAACAAAGAATTCGTATTCGTATTTTGCTCTGCAGAGATAACGTACAATGGAATTATTATTTTTTATTATTATTTATTATCCATCCTGTAATATTTTCCAGCGAAATTAAGGTGCCAACACACTTTTTAGGTTTCAAATTACGTATGCGTTATTGTACACACCGTTTTTTCCCCGACCACACTTAATGTGTTATTGACATCTGTCATCTAGCAGAAAACGAGGGCACTTGATAATACAGGTATCTGTATTTTAAAGTTACATGTATGCATTTATTATACAGGGTGTTTCAAAAGTAAGCGATCAAAAAGAAACCACATATTGCAAAATAAATCGATTGGACCAAACTTACCTCTATACCAAAATGCTTCCTAAGGGAGCTACAGGCCCCTAAATGTGGGCCCCTGAAGACGGTTTTTATTTATTATCTCCGAAACTGTTCAAGTTAAAGTAATGAAATTTTGCACACCCACTAAACTTTCTAAGCCTAACAAAGTGAGGTAAATATCATCTCAAAATTTTTACCAAGGGTGGGTCAAGCTGTAGGGGTGGGGGGTAAAAATTACCGCAACTTTTTTATTTGTAAATTTTTTTGAGTTTTGACTTCAAATTATGAATTGTCAGTATTGAAAAAGTGACAATGGCAAATCTTAATTAGGACTCAGATTTGATTTTAGGAACCTATTAGATAATATACACAGTGATTAGCACTTGAAGTTTCTAATGGAGAATTTACAAATAGGTTTGTGTAGAAATTATGTCCACTAATTGACACTAGTGTCCATTAGGATATTATAGGACATCACGTTCTAATTAGAAGCTGATTTCATTTGACAGTTTCAACTTCATAGTCGTAGTTAGCTTTTCATACGGCTATCACGATTCAGATGACTTCTTGCAAATACGATGCATATTAATTAATTATTACTTAAACAATGATGTTAAAAGCTTTTAATACAAAGTTTTTCTTTGAACAGAATCCAGTTCGTATGTAAAATGCATTTTAATTGTAGTTTATGTTAATGGAAGTTATACGCAAAGAATAATGTAGAATATTATATTAGACAAAAAGGAGTAGTTGTCCGTTTATTTAATACTTTTACTTAAAATAATATTTTGTTGATAATTTACTTCAGTTATTGATAAAATAAGAATCTGAACACAATTTATAAGGCCAAGTAAAATATACAATAAAATATCGAAATATTCTTTTCACAAGCTTGAAATTGCTACGATATTGTGTAAATTTTGTTTTGTAACTTGTGTTTGGTAAATTGGGTGTGTATTTTTTATACAAAGCTTATCTTGTCGGTTTCGTTTGAGGCAGTAAGTGAAATGTGTGTTATGCACAGGTTGATGAAAGAAAATGGGGTATTCAGAAAAGAATGCCAGTCTCTATTGAAATTTGAAAATCAATAGAACACGCCGATATACACAAAAGTACGCGGCGATAAAAAGTAAGAGGGACGGAGAACGTTCCTAAATTATTTCCGAGAAATTGCTAGCAATAAAGAGTGAATAAAAACTGTAAAAGTAAAGAAAAATAGCGGAAAATCTACTTTAACTAAGTTCGCTGAATTGTCGCTGTCACCAACATAATGTTACGTGCCAAAGTGTCTAGAACAAATAGTTTCTTGCAGAGTTTCATGTACATCTTGTTAATAAAGATACCTACATTATTTGGCTTGGCGAAAATGGGTTTAGTATTAATAATTTTTTTTCTATGAAAATGATCTTTTTTAAAAAAATTAAAACAGTTTCACAGGCTATCGATAAGTCATGTACAGTTTGTTTGCTTTAACGTTCCTTAGCTCCTAATTTTTGTGCTACTTCAGAAATTGAAAAAAATCAGAAAAAAAGATGCATTGCTCATTTTTTTGAATTCAAAAGAAAACAAAAATTGGAAGACGGTCATCTCAACTTATTTTTTTGTAATTAGTAATATATGTATTCCGGTACTAATCCATATAATCTAATATTCGAAACTATGATCAAAATTTTACTCTAACTTTGATTATAAAGTTATTCTGTACATAATATTTATGGCCCACAGTATCTATTTTATTATATTCATATCATAACGTACCTTACACTTATATATTGGCAAAAAATTTAGTTTCACAATGTCCTGAACACGAATTACGAAAAATGGTTATGTTGGAGACAAAATAATCAAAAACAAATAATCGATTAAAAATTGTATGTATACAGGGTGCTTCGAGAGGAAGAAGAATTATTTTAAGAACACTAGAATATTCTGGTGGTTAAAATAAGAAAAAAGTCCCTATAAATAAGAGTCTGAAAATGCTTCCTTTTCGAGGCACAGTAAAAACAAGCGTTTTCTGAAATAACTAAATTGGTGCACAGTTAAAGTAGATATTAGAGAACGAAAAATAACATAAATGTAAGGCACTGGATATACCCTGTAGATAAAAAAACACTCACAATTTTATTATCTAATGACGGTAGACCATGATCAGTCAATTTTGTTAACGATCACGAAAAAGCGTATCAAGAATCATCTACATAATTTCAAAAATATTGAGGTTCAAATATCGCCCCTATGTTTCGGAAATAAACTACTTAGAAATTAAGACGCACCTAGAAGTTTTTAATTATTACTCGTAAAACGGTTTGTCCTACCAGAAAAACTCAAGAGACCTTTATTCTTTTTAGAATGGGCTCATTTCGGAAAATTTTTTTAATTCATATTCCGAAAGTACACCTTGTAATTAGTAAATGTGCAAAATATTAAATTTTTTTTTCAACTGCTTCTCCCTCAAAATAAATAATGAAAATAGAGCGCTGTGACGTCACACCACTCGTAGCGGTCGGCCGCTCGCTTGTTTCCTATAGTTTCATACCGGCGGCAGTTACTACACACACGGCGGAAGTGGTAATTTCGTTCATCTTTTAAGGGGATAATAGCATCCAACATATTTTTGAAAATTCATATTTTCGTTACTATTCATCGGAATCGTTTCAATTTTTTATGAATGATATAGAATTATGTAATCTAGGGCTGTGTGCATGCATATTTGAATCGGTCGAAAAAATAAAAAAAAAAAAAATCGAAAAAATGTGAATTTTTCCAAATCCATGCACATGCATCTAGAAAGTGTAATTCTAAATACGGTGCTAAAATTCAAATAATTTACCTGCTGTCGTTTGCGTATAATAAATTTTCAAAATTCATGGCATTTTGTGTTTCAGGTACAAAATGCCATGAGTTTTGAAAATTTATTATACGCAAACGACAGCAAGTAAATGATTTGAATTTTAGCACCGTATTTAGAATTACATTTTCTAGATGCATGTGCAAGGGTTTGGAAAATTTCACATTTTTTCGATTTTTTTTTTAAATTATTCTGTCCGATTCAAATATGCATGCACATAGCCCTAGATTACATAATTCTATATTATTCATAAAAATTTGAAACGATTCCGATGAATAGTAACGAAAATATGAATTTTCAAAAATATGTTGGGTGCTATTATCCCCTTAAGTGCTTCGTCCTTGGTACAGCGAAATCTAAATAATCCGCATAACTCATAGAACCAGTGGAGTCGGGTGGTGTGACGTCATAGCCGTTTCAAATATGTTACGAATATGAATACGAAATATGTTCAAATATTAGGGTTAATATTAACGCTAGCGATCTAATTTTTTCACTATATACTTAGAGGATGAAATACTTACGGAAAATGCTAAAATAAATTAAAAAGCAAATATCACGAAATGAGCCCATTGGTTACCGATTAAGAAACAAATACCTACCTTTTTTTTGAAGCTAGAAGTGGCGTACTATTTTTTTCGTCAAAATTACTTCATTTTTTGCTGTCACGAACGCCAATAATGGAATTGTCACAACTTGTTGAATCTTAAAAGAGTCTGCCCATGCCAGTATTGTGCATACCAAAGCTTAATTAAATATCTTAAACAGTTTTCGATATTTAAAAAAAACATTCTTATTTTTTTAACATCCTGTGTACAGCATATTTGAACTCTTATTTATAGGACCTATTTTCTTATTTTGACCTCTAGAATGCGTCCTTAAAATAGTTCCCTTTCCTCCCGAAACACCCTGTATATCGTTACCAACATCAGTGCTTAATTAATTAGGTACAAATATAACCTTTTTTTTCAAATGCAATAAATTTTGTTTTAATTTCTATGTACTGTAATAATGAATATTTATGGTAATAATATTGAAAGGCTTAAATGGTTTTATAACGCTGCACTTCTTCATCTTCCATATGTGCACCTTGAAAATTTTTTCCACCTTTTGTCTTTGTTTTGGTATCGGTCTTCAAGTGAATGTATTTTGAGAACCTCCATTTAATAACTTCTGATAATATTATTAGTAAGTTTCTGTTGGTTTTACTGATGAAAATGTTTGGAGGGGAGGAGATGTAGTTAAATAGTCAAGAAAGACAGATCATCAACTGGATCGTTATACAGTCTTTCAAATAATTTAGAAGTTGGAAAATTAAATGTTGAAACCGCTATTAATAATTCACTAAAATCTGTTGGAAGAGCTCGCCTTATTCATTTCTTTTATTAACTGTCTGACTCAAATAATACTTTTCTGAAACAACAATGGGAGATGAAATATATTTAAAATTTATCAAATCATGTGGTTTTCAGTTAATTCTCCGTAAACGAGACTTTTTTGTCCTTTTTAATGAAGGATATAACCAAAGGAAATCTGTTGCTAATTACCACAAACACAATAGCCGTTCCTTAAACATTTATTAGAGTTTTAGCCTTTGAGGTGTGTAAGAATTACAGCCATTTCAATTACTCCAATAAAAAAAAGACTATTTTGAAAAAAGATTTGTTAACTTTTTTAAAGAATAGGATGGGTGTGAGAAGAGTAAGTATCTGTTGCATACGCGAAAATTGATACCTATTTTATTTAACTTGAGGACATTATTATTTAGGGGAGATATGGGTAACAAATTTCATAACGTTCTTGTTAGAGAAAGAAAGGACTTTGGTAAAGGGAATAAAAGAATGGGTCTTCCAGGTGAGAGAATAAGTTGTTATGTTAATTAGCTCGTAATGGTATGAGTAATGCAACTTTTGCTAAACAGTCTTCATAAAACAAACTGAGAACGCCGACATTACGACAATGTGGTAAGTGAAGAGGTAAGGAAACTAGTAAGACCTGGATCACCAATCATTTGTATAGTATACGACTTTGAATTGTAATCAAAATTTGGAACGAAGTTGTAGTTGCGGATTCTCTTGTACTTATGTGTTCATGTCATACAACTGATGGAAATTATTAATCTATAGTATGAAACATATACTTATTTTTTGTAATACCTAATAATCTTTGGAAAAGCGTGATATGATTTGAGGACAAGTTAAAAAAATGGGACCGTCACATTACATTTTATTTATTTATAGTAAGTTACATAAATGTGTTTCTTACTCCTGGCCACAAAAAAATGGTTTAAGAAGGTTTGGTACAACATTTTCCGTTGCCTAAAATATCACTGATAAGTTTAATTTAATTACACATTATATAAGAAATAATATAATTGCTTGGTATAAATTAGGTGTTATCATGACTAATTATAAAGATCGAGTTATATTATATGATCTTATTCCAGATAGAAAAGGTATCATGTGTTTAACATCTTCATTCTAATGTCAAATTGTAGGTACACTGATAATTCTCTGAACTATCCCACTACTTTCGAGCTTAGATGAGATATTGGCACTATAAACCACTAATATAACTAATTTAATGATATGATTATAAACAAGATAAAAAAACCTGTACAATATGGGGTTTTTACGTTATAAAATAGCTATTCGTACCAACTGTTCTAGATCTAAAAAATGGTATACGAAAATAGAAACCGAATCGCTTAACGACCGCGGCTATTGCTTCGTTACCCTCTAAAAGGATCCCCCTACTTTTAAATTTCTCTGTTTCACTGCTTGGCGGAAGTCAAACAGATACAAAATAATCGTAGACGGATTTCCCTTTCTGTGCAGAAGCCTTTCCGAACATATTTAGGCTGTCCCAAAATAGATCACTCCTAATTTGGGAACTATCGTCTTTTACTTATTAAACGGATATCAGAATTACCATTGGGTACGTTATTTCAAAGTATTTCTTAAATATTGCCTTTCATTACAATTTCCATTAATAGTGATGTAGTTTTTGCGAACATGACATATTGTGACTCTTAGTCTTAATAAAGTAGAGTAGCCTTAGGCTAAACTTCGCCTTTTGTATGTTAAATTATACGCATTTGTTTTTCATACAATAAAGACCTTATTATTATTATTTTTTTTTTTTTTTTTCGTTTCGGAACGAAAGTGCTGGACAGTCTCCCTGTGGCCTCCGACACCACACAGAGAGAGCGCCAGCGAATAATCTACAGCAACTCCCCACATCCCGCAGGGTTAGTCACTGGAGATTCCAGACTCGTGTGCTCTAAGTAGACGAAGGGATCCCAGGATGACCGTTTTCTGCATTTGACCAGCCAACCATTCTGCCGGTTTGGCAGACAGGCATGGTCTTCAGTGCGGAGAGCAGCGTGGGCTTCATACCTCCGAGTACACCGATTATCAGGACGACCATTTTGACAGAGTAGCCTGGGTATAGCACTTGGAGCTCGTACCGGAGATCTCTGTATTTAGTCCGTTTCTCCTCCTCCTTCAAGGCGATGTTTGTCTCAGCAGGTGCTGAGAACTCGATGACATACATCACCATGGTCTGATGGTCGAGGAGGACTATGTCAGGCTTATTGGCGTGAATTCGCCTGACGGTCGGGAACGAGTAGTTCCAGTAAATCCGGCATTTCTCGTTCTCGACAACGGACTCGATATCTCCGGGGACGTAAGGCAGCACTGGTGTTTGGTCTATCTGGTACGAGTGCCGTAGATGGTAGTATAGCACTCGTAAAGCCGCGTTATGTCGTTGGATGTAGACCGAAGTCGCATAAATCGGGCATGCAGATAATAAATGCATGAGCGACTCCGGCGCCTGACGGCAGGTCCTGCAGTTGATATCAGGTACCTCTACACCCATCACGCGACTGCGATAGACCAATGTGTTAATAACACCATCTTGGCAGGACACAATGTATCCCTCGGTCTCCGACTTCAGCCCCGCTGACCTTAAAAATGCGAAGGTCAGCTCTGTCGATAAACCCAGTGCTTCTATGTTGTTATAGAAAACACCGTGCAGGGGTTTATCGACGTGCTGCCTGAACAGATTTCTCTGTTCGGCAGCTTTGATGTGGGCTGTCAGACGATTAGGCGGAAGCTCAGTGACTGAGTCACCTCGCCGGCCTTCTCGCCTGTAGTCGAACACGAGACCGAGTTCATCTGCGGCCCTCTGTGCTGCCCTAAACAATAAAGCGCCAACTCCCACAGCTTCATGATCTCTCACTAACTGTAGGAGTGGGTCCGAGCTCCTGATGACATTACATGCCATACTCAGTGCCACTCTGCCATGCATGCACTCCAGACTCAAGAGTCCTCGGCCCCCCGTTGACGTGGGAGGTACACACGAGGAACGGACGATCTAGGATGAATACTCCTATGAATATTCATCATCTTGCGGGTATTCCTGTCCAATTGACGCAGCTCATCTACTCCCCATTTGACTACGCCAAAGGAGTAGAGCAGAATCGGAACGGCAAGCATATTAGTGGCAGACACCTTGTTCTTCCCCGAAAGTTCTGATGACCAGATCTTTCGGAGTCGGTGTCTGTACTTGCCACGGAGAGAATCCTTTATTTGGTTCACATCCTGGATGTGGCGTTGTTCCACACCCAGGTATGTGTAGGTCTCTCCGGCATCCAAATGTCGTAGGATGCTTCCGTCCGCGAGCTGCGCATCTTCGTGGAATTCCCCGCATCGTCCTCTCTTGAGGTGGACGACTGCGCATTTGTCCAACCCAAACTCCATTCCAATTGCCCCCGTGTATTCCTCGACCACCCTGAGAGCATTTTGAAGTTCTCGCTCTCCGGAGGTATAGAGTTTAAGGTCATCCATATAAAATAGATGGGTGACCTTATGCCTCCGGTTGCTGGGTGGCCCACACTGGTACCCGCGGGTTTGGCGGAGTCCAACAGATAGCGGCAGCAGTGAGATGCAGAAGAGGAGCGGACTCAAAGAGTCACCCTGAAACACTCCTCTCTTAAATGTCACCAACTCTGTCGAAACTCGCTCGGCACCGGATGTTATGGTGAAGCGAGTTCTCCAAAGCGGCAACAGTTGTTCGATGCATCTCACTAGTGGTGCTGGTACCGCAAGACATCCGAGCAAGTGTAACAAAAGCTCGTGGGATGTTGTATCAAATGATTTGCGATAATCAATCCAGGCCATTGACAGATTCCGCTTGTATTGCACAGAGTCCTGCGTAATACAGCGGTCTATCAGCAGGTTTTCCTTGCAACCTGCCAGGCCCTTCTTGGCACCACGCTGTTCGTTTATCTGTTGGTAGACCGGATCAACAGACCTCAACATCCTGGTATTCAAGATACGAGTAAATAACTTGTAGCAGGAGTTGAGGCAGGTAATCGGTCTATAATTTTTTGGGTCAGACAGATCCCCCTTTTTGGGGATTAGCACAGTTCGCCCCTCGACAAACCAGTCCGGAATTTGCTGCCCCTCGTTCAACCATGAGTTGAAAACTCGGGCCAGATGGCGGTGGGTGGAAGGAAACTTCTTCCACCACCAGTTGTTTATACCATCTGGACCCGGGGCAGCGAAGTTCTTGGTTCCAACAAGTGCTTGTTGAACCTCTTCCGTACTGATTGCCGGGCACACTTCGTCTGGCTCTTCTAAGACTCTACGACAGAGAGCCTCGAAGTGTGCTATAGCTGGAGTGTCATTATCGAATGGACTCGTGACTTCGTAGATTCCTTTCCAGAAGGCTTCGACATTATCAACAGTTGGCGGATTCTATTATTATTATTATTATTATTATTATTATTATTATTATTATAATACTTACTAATTACTTAATGTCAGTATGGTGTGTGTATCCATTGTTTGTATCTTCTCTTTCACCGGCACTGATTTCTTATTCAAGAAATAATAATAATATCCAATCGAATCAAAGATTATTTTCCGCCTTTGATAACTTTTAGTCAGTGCACGGATGAGACTCTAGATGTTAAATGTAATACCATATGGGATGGTCAGCATCTGTGACAATATTCTGAGACAAAAAACTTCTGTCGTGTCATCAGTTCGATAATATTATAAGATATGCAAGACTGGCCTCATTCTTATGTGTAGTTACTTCAAAATATTTATTGTAAGCTAATATGCACACAAACTCATATACATACAGAGTGTTCCAGAAGTCTGAAGAAAAATGTTTCTATTTTTTTTTTGTTTACCGAGCTACAGTGTTATTGGTTTAATTTAGGGAGGAAATCATAATTAATTCACAATTAATTCTACGAACATTTTGATCAAAACATTATTACTCGGAGAATAAACATACATTTGACAACAATTTCTATAAATGTCAACGAAAAATTGTTATATTATATCATACACGCCATTATCAATAGCCGCGCGACGTAACATTCACTTTACCCTCGACTTTACCTTACCGTCAAAAACAATGGGACGTAATATGAATGAGAGGAAAATTGCATACCTTGATCCTAAAATGCGGAAGAAAATACTATTTTCTGTGTAGGTAGTGAAAAATACATTTTTATTTGAGTCGCTAGTGTAAATAAAATAAGAAAGCAATGAACCTAAAACATTTATATTTTTCTGTGGAATTAACAAAATAATTATCATAATTTTCGTCATTAATATAGAACCTAAATAGTATATTATATACACATACAGTATATTTTTGGATACATAAGTACAGTGGAATTTGTATTCATCCGAGTTTACTTCGCCCAAACATTTCCTGTGTCCGTAGGTAATTGAACTTTGGTGTTTTTATTGATTTTGGGATCATCATCGGATTTGGCACGGGCTAATTGTCACGCGTGAAACAATCCAGCAAGAGAGAGCTATAAATTATTATGTGATGTTCACATCCGATACAATCCGTAATCCGTTCATTGGAAAATATAGTGAAGACCTTTGGTTGGAAGGTAGTAAATCAGGGGGCCAACTAACCTAACTTGAATATATTGCCAACCAACCATTTCAATTGAAATGTCGAGAATTCTGCACGTTATGGCATATTCCTAACCAATCTCTCTGTTAACACTGAAAAGGATTTATAGACCTTTTGAATGTAAATGCATACGTTCAGGTAATTGGGATCTGATTTTGATGAACAAACGCAAACAAGTACCTAAACAAAATAACTGAAAGAAAGTACACTTTATTTAAATGATACAGTGTGTACGAGGATTGCAATATGAAGAGTGTTGAACCAATATTTTTTTATTTGGATTTTATATTTTAGTATATATATATATATATTTATTATATTATATAATATACATTTTGTTATTATATTTTCTAGTGTAAAATACTAGAAAACCACTGATACGAATTTTAGATAACAATATTGTATTTATATTCATTTAGAATTATATACAGTGGTTTTCTGGGGCAAACTGTTGAGGTTTAATTGCCTTTGATACTACACTTTTATCTTGACATATTTTGGCAATTTTCTTATTTCTATTTATTTTTAGAATTTGGCATGATTCCCAGAATTAAGTTCAATGAATATTATATTTTAGGATTAAACCCAAGGTTTAAGGATACTTTGTTTGTTTTTAGTTTTTGCAAATCGGGAGGGTTATGAGAACAAAAAATGATTTCTTCTTTTTGGATAATATTTCCTTGCCGGTTATACTATTGCAACAAAAAGTTATAAAGAAATTTTAAATGTGAATTTATGACAAGAAAAATTCGGAAAGTCGGGCGTGAAACAATTTTTTTGTTATTAATTAAAAATAGTGATGATAATATTGTTTTGGTTTTATTTTATTATTGATGTTTGTCCATTTGTACAGAAATTTATTTATATTTTATAAAAATAGATTCGTGCTTTTTACAACCATATTCTATTTTAATCTTATAATAATTATGATGTAACGTATTAAAATAGGTATTATTAAAATATTTTTCATGTTACTATAATAAATTAATTAAATATAGCAAACGTTTATTGTTAGATAGTATTTAATTAATACGTTTTGGACAGTGATATTTTCAATTGTTTATTGCCTATAGGCTTTGCTATAGATATCATTAGTATATAATTACATCATTTAGGGAAGCTGATCATATCTACATTACCTACATTATTATGTACCTACTCCAAATTTTGATAGTGACTGTAAGCCTACTAAAGGGTTTTAGATACAATCAACTGAAAAAATCTCATAACATCCGCCTGGCACGATTCAAAATAAATACGATTTTTGCAGGACTCCTAGTCATGTTACAGTTCAGATAATTTCAGAATTGTATTTGTAAAACTAAAAATTATTTTTCTCAAAAAATACTGGTTATTTCTTTTTGTGAAGTTTCACATTCGATAAACTTCATGTGCTTGTAATTATTATAACCTGATTTCAGTGATTGAGCACTCAAATTGTTGATGCGGGTTGTGCATTAGCTGCAGCAAATGATAAGCCAAATATAGCTAGAAATCGATACACGTGTGTAATTCCCAATTAAATAAATAAATCTTTCACCGCTAACTTACTGCAATCAATGATTTTACTGCATCTGTAACATTGAAAATCGTCGATATAACTGCTGCTGAAGAATAAATAACTAAAAGCTATTCCTCATTTATAAATAAAAATGCACTGTTCGTGTATACTTTTATGCACGTACCCGCTTTGAAGGCGCTAGGAAGGATAGAGAAAAAGTCTAAATGACTAGTACTATAAAAATATTCGGAGTGGATTTTTATATTTTGGTAAATACAGGACGAGCATGACATCTTCAGCAAATGAAGATGAGTTATATCTTGCTGTCTTGTTGCATATTTATTAGATGTATGATGCAAATAATTTTGCCGTAGTAGCTCACATCAACGCCAACGTTTTTGTTTTATTATAGACGAGTTGTTACCACATTTTGAAATAAGGGAACTGACTTAATGTAGATACAGAACGTTAGTATCCTGTCTCAATGCTTGCATTTTCCAGGTATTAAACATTTATTTCGTTGTTTTATATCGAAATGTTTGCTTTTGGAAATGTATAGTAGTCTCTTACAACATAGAGTTGCATTATTCATAAAATCATTAAGTAATTTTCACGTTCGTCGCCTACTTAATATGCAAGTTGGAAACTTGAACATCTTCAAACAAAACACGACTGATACATTAACACAAGCTACGTAGAATATGATATTTCTGAATAGCATAGCAAATACTAGAAACATTAGATAAATAACAGCTGGTTTTTTAATACTTCTTATGGCAAAAATGTTAAAGATTATTTTTTAAATAGACTCGGTACTAATTGAAACTATAACTGAATTAAGTTAAAAAAGGGTGCATGAATATTCATTTTTGAATTAAATTATTATAATAAAATTTATCCAGCATTTTTACAATATGAAACGATTTTGCATTAGAGATATGGTTAGGCAAAATTTCTGAAATTAAAAACCGGAGCCAAAAACCGGAGAAAAAAAAAGTTTTCTTACATTTATCGGCCGGTTTGTCCACCTATATAATTACTGAGCATTTTTGATCAACTGAGGAAATCGATTCAGATACTAAATCGGTCTTATCTAGGTAGGTACTCTAAAGGATAATAATCATATTTCATGGCGTCATTCGCTTTATGACATGGTTCAATATAATCGATACTCGCACCAGGCGCTTTATTATTCTTTAATTCGTATACAATATTTATTATTTCAGTGGGAGTGTTTTGTTCTAAATATATGGACTTATTATGGAATTAATAAAATTGTGTTTTTTACACATACTATTTTACCATATATTTTCGTTTATCTTCTCCATTCTTCTCGACAATTAATAAAATTGGATAAAATCAAAAATAGCAATACCCATAATTTAATAGTCCTTCATTGAAAATAATAATAATTGTATTATGTCTAATATTTTAACATCGTAACTCTTTGATACATAAAACGTACCTACTTATGAAACCAAATTGTTTAATTGTGATTCTAAATCATCTTAGGAAGTATTACGACTGTAGTACCTGATTCTGGATTTATTAAACCAAATCCGCAGCAGTATGAATAATGTAATTGTCGCTTGTAAAAAAAATCGAATTATTTTAATAGTAATTAGTAATACAAACTGACATGCAGTTGGTATTTCTTTATAACATACATACCTATAAGTAGAAACAATTTTATTTGTAGTGTTTTGACCGGTGTTCCGCCTACGTGCAATCTCAGTGGTGTAAACATTCATTAATAGTCTTCCTACATACACAGTAATTGGAATTGGTAAATTTTAACATAAAAGATAACCTGGGGGTATGTTTTAGTAATTTTAAATCGGTTCTAAAACATTTAATTTAAATAAGTTATAGTAATAAGTTAAGTTATCTCTCAGTGTTGATAGTGAATTAAAATAATAAAATTCTTCTTAGAACTAACATCTCAGACAGTAAAATATTTAGTGTGGGATGTACATTTTCGACGAGAAAGTCAAGACTTGATGGGGTACTAACTAAAATAACTTCTGACGGATCCTGCAAATAATTCTTGTCACGGTAATAATAGTCATTATGTAATTTTGGAGCGTCCTGAAAATTCCTTAAAATCGCAGGTGTGGAAGAAGATTCAAGTATAATTAACATATTCGAAAATAATGAGACCTTCAATTGCAGAGGTCCGTTTTCATAAAAGTTAATTAAAGTAATTATTATCGCCGGGATCTCCCGGTCATACCAATTACTCGTAATTGGACATAAACAGATTTAAAAGTACTTTTTGCTCTTTTGCCCAAAACCATCAATTAAACACAGAATAATTTCAGTTCTTGAAATAATTTACCAACAAAAAGGGGTATTATACTTTAGTTAGCGAAGATAGAAGTTCATGCATATGGTTAACGGAGACGGTAGATCAGAGTTTAGCATGTTCAGTTTGTAAACCGAGCACATCTAGTGAAATGTTCCAGACTCTACTGTAAATAAAACTAACTGTAGGGTTTCATCTCATCTATCTAATCAATTTTAAATCTCCTAGAATTTAGGAGGTCAGTGGTGGTTTTTAATTTTTAAATTGAAATATTCTGCGATTTCTCGCACAATTTTGCATATTGTTATGTATAAAATATGGGTTTGTGAATGTTAAAATGATGTTATTTTGATAAAATATCCATAAAAATTGGATAGTTATTTGTTTTCCTTAAGCTTATATTTTTGGTAATAAAATGTTTTTAACACCATTCATGTTACAGGTAGGGGAGAACGTATTTAAAATTATACAGGGTGCTTTTGTGTTTATAGAAAAAAATACTTATCCTAATAAAAAATTACTAATTATAATAAAAAAATAAGTAGCTCTGTTACTCTACTACTCCACTCTACTCTGTTATTTATTGTCGATTTTTTTAATTTACTTATCGTGAATCGTCACAAGAGGTTTCCAAGCAATCAAATAATTCAGCTTTTTCAATAACAAAGATGATTTTTTTGTACTTAAGACATGAAATTAATTGATAGTAAACAGTGTAAACACCCTATATCATACACATTTCTTAAGCCATCGAAATTACTAAATAGACTATCAAACTAGAAATAATAATTAGGCATGACAATGACATCCTTTGATTAGGTTTTCAATCAGATTTTGCACATTTGATAAGAAACCTTTAAAACACTGTTAATTCGAACGTGTCAGTTGATTTATAAAAAATACGGATAAAATGTAGTTTTATTGAAGTATTCGCGATAGACCATGAATTATAAATTTCTGCCCGGAATTTTTCTTCACACACGCCTGTCGTAAAAAATACGTGATTTGTATATACACTGGTATCGTTGGAATTTTTACGTGGATAAAAATATCACGCATTTTTATACGTTTTTAGAATACTTCTTTTTTAAAACGAGGCTTTTAAGCTATATTTATAGATGCAAAGTGGCAATTAAACTAATTACAGTAATAGATTTGAACACGAATTGTTCAGTCGTAATTGCCGAGTTTCCATGTTTTGAAAACATTTATAAAAAATACATGCTGGACCCTATAATTGCCGATCCGTGAGGAACGACAGCCTAAATAAATACTATCTTTTGTTTGATTTTAGAGTAATAACGTTGGGATAACCATCATTTTGTTTCTAGTCGATAATCCGTGACAATATACAAGTAATTTTTTTATGTATTCACGATATATTCCCCTTCCTTTATTGTTTATAATAACTATACGCAGTAACGCAGTGTCTGTTTTGTCTTGAAGATGTACAGATGCGTTAGTAGGTACATATGTATACCTACGTATGTACCAAAATTAAAATTGAATATACAATTAACTGTGTAATAAACTCTTATATTGCAAATTCAACATCTACGTATCATACATTTTTTTTAGTTTAATTATCTCTTAAACTTGAATGCATACTTTCTCATTTTCAATAGAGTAATTGATAAGTAAATTCAACTACTGATATTCCTCATTTGAACAAAGTTAATAAATTTTACTGGTTTACTAAAGTTTCAAAGCATGCATTTACCCTGTTGACAATAATTTAAAATAACTTGTTACATTAACATTTCCAGTAATTATACTAGTTGTATTTAAGATTTTAAAGTTGGGGTTGCTGGGGGTTAGGGGGACGAATCTATCGTGATTCTGTTTACGACAAAAAAGTCTCCCTTAGAACAAAAATCGGCGTGTCGCGGTGATTTTTGACATTTTTCGTAGGGTAAAAATACTGGGGGTGGGGAATTATCAAATAAATACAGTGTATTTTAAACCTAAAACCTGCTAAGTTATTTAAAATTGTGAATATGGTGTTAAAGATAGTGCGTGGAATGCGAATAAATGAATTTAATTTAAGGTAAAAGGAACGTAAATATGTATATTTGAAATGGATGAATAAACTCTTATATTTACATTTTCTTTCTTTTGCAAAATTATTTTTATGTGACCTTATCAGCATTGCCGTTTATATTAAGATTAATTCACACATTTTATATTTACATCTAAAAATATTTTGACTTGCTAATTGAGTAATACATAATGACTATGTAATTCTCCAAAGCTCCAAATCCTAAATTATAAAAGTACACAGAGGGAGTTTATAGGGAGAAGCTAAAAAGATTAAAAGATGTTTTCATTTCATTTCTCAGATGTTCTACAAATGAGCCAATTAACTATTTTTAAAAGTTTGTTCGAATTTTCATGGGTAACTCAAGGTGAATAAGACTTTATGATTTAAATCAACACTAAACCTAGATAATTTATTGAGGAGCAGAAAGAAGGCGACACCTGTGTTTACACATCCACACTTTCTGTTCTAAATAAAGTCAACAAGAATAACACGGGCGTTCAAAATGAAATTTAAAAGCTGATGTCTTCTAAAAAAATACAACCTGACGCAAGAAAAACTGTATGATTTGTGATCAATATACATATTAGGAATAATTAGTAAATATACCTATTACATTTTTTCCCTGCTTTTTTTTTGTAAACTTAAGTACAAAAATTTTTTTGACTGCCATATCTCCGCAATTTATTAATTATTTTTTCTAAAAATATAGGATGTTATTTCAGATGATGTATTTACTGAAAAACATTTTTCTCAATTGTTTTAAAATGGAATGTATATAATTTTTTTACATGAATAAATAAAGCATACAATTCTCCACATTTTAATATCATACACTTTATTTTTATTTTAAACGGTTTTTGAGATGATTATTTCAAATAATTTTTGCGTAAATGAAGGTGCTCTTATATTTTACCATTAAAATCTAGTATGGCTTTGGTCTTCTGTTTTACATATTTTCAATTTTTTTAAACGGAATGCCTATATACTTATTTTTACAAAAACGAACAATGCATACAATTTCTTACATTTTGATATCATACACTTTCGTTTAATTATTATGAACGGTTTTTGAGAAATAATTTTTTCAAATATTGAAAGTAGCCTAACAATTGCTCAAAATGTTCACCATTTTGATTCACGCAACACTGAAGTCTCTTGATAAGTGCACCTTGTCGCAGAAGCAATACAACTGTAGGCGAGAGGTGTATTGAGGATATACCATCCTTCGGAGAGGATGTAAAGCAGTCGGTCCCTTGTCTATTAAATGTTAGGCAAGTAAAAAATCCCTACTCTTAGTAAGATAAGAGGTTCGGCAAAATTTCCAGGTTGGGGGTTGCTCGTCTCCTGGCGTCGGTGATAGGCCCTGGTAGCGGAAATAGGCCGACGTTAAATAAGTGTATAAAAAAAAAAAAAAAAAGTGCACCTTACATTGTATAACATAGCAACATTTATATTGCATTGAAACACTGACGAATCCTTTCCATTATATCTTTTAGAGTCATTAGTTCTACTCTATAAATGTCTGACTTCACAAATCCCTATAGGAAAAAACCCATTGAAGTCAAGTCGGTTGACCTAGGCGGCTATGCAATAGTACCTAACAAAATTTAACAAAATAATAATTTAGATATAATCTAACAGTTTATTAAATACTTCCTCTTCCTATCCAACTTTCACGAAACTGGTTACTAATGGCCTGACGAACATTTCTACAAAAATGTAGTGGTGCACCATCAAGTTGTAACCTCACATTATTTGTAATATAATCACGAGTATAATCAGGAGTATGAAGTATGCTCGATCATTTGTGGAAACGTATTTTGCGTAAATTCCAAGAAGACTGCTCCATTCACATATCCCTCAAAAAAGTGAGAACCAATAACATAATCATGTACAATTCCTCATAATGGAAATTGTGCACATTCACAAATTCATTGGGTTGAAACATTGATTTTTTTTTTATTTTTATTTTTTAATCGTCTTATTTATATTAACGTCCTGGCGAAGTTTAGCTTAGAGCTATTCTGACACTTAACCAGGACACACCACATACACCCATTCCCTCCGACATTGCCATCTGCCGGAGCTGGGACTCGAACCCAGGAGAGATAGGCAGTAACTAGTCGCCTTGTGCCACTCAAGGGCGATCTAGCCCGCTGCACTATCTTCGGTAATGTAATGAGATACGGTCACCCATCCATTCCCCGGCTCCGACCACCGCTGCTTTGCTCCGAAGATCGAAGACCGGCAATTGTACGCATGACCCCATCTCACTACATTCATCCGGAAACAAAACAAATTTGGAAAATTCTTCATTTTCTCCTATTTGGTTTTGAGCCCACAGGCAAGAATTTAATCTACGATTCATATCTACATCTAAAAGCTCTTGATGCTGCTGTACTCGATAGGGGTGAAACTTATTTTTACATATAGGGAAACATTAGACAATTGCCGTAGGATTTTTGATTACCGCTAAAGTTATAAACCCGCTCATTTTCTTCACTTAATAGATTTCGTCGTCTCGCCTTCTTTTCATATGCAACAGTTCCAGTACGTTCAAAACGTTATTTAAAATTTTCTACAGATCTCATATCAGGACATCTTTTATCGGGCTATTTTTGACTATACACTCTTGATGCCAATAAACAATTTCTATCACATTAACCAATAACATACACCATAGATAACAAATTTTGTTGAAAATTTCACACCTCACTTTTCTAACCAATCAGAAACTCATGTTTTGTTTGGTTACCATAGCAACCCAAAATATTTCCGGAAATATTCATCCTCCTACATACCCTAGACGATATTAATAAGTGGAAATATTTCTGTCAAAATATTGACACTTGATCTTGCTTAAAAAATGGAAATAAGGAATTTTTTGTTTACTTTCCGTGCAAATCATAATTAAACAAATAAAACATCTTTTGTCCTGTTTTTCTTTCTAAATTTCTTTATTATTAATTACATATTTTAAGTGTTTTTGAAAATCTATTAAAAGTTCTTCTTTTTTCAGTGGCGAGTAGGAAAGTACGACATTCGTATTAACTAAATGTCTATGCTTAAGTATGTTGTACATAAATATAATATTTTGAAACAATTTTGTTAAACTTAACTTTACAAATCCGAGAAAACTTGGTTGACACAAGTAGTAAATTCTTCTGTATTGTACTAAACAGATTTTTCTCTGGACTTTCTATATTGCACTCCAAGCTGCATTCATCAATGAGGTACGACAAATATTTTAAATTTGAGTGATACATTTTCAGATCACAGGGTTGCTCGCAATGTGTACATAAAGTATATTTCTGAGCTTTCTCCATATTGTTTCGATTTAATAAGGTTTTTTTTAATGTAACTAATATTGACACAAAAACTCTGCCACAAATTACATTTACAAGTTATGACACTGCACAGTTGGTGAATGTATAATTGGTGAACTGTCAACAAACGGCAATAATTGCTATTACAATTTTTCCAAAGCCATCTAAGCTATAATTTTGTTATAGGTATGTATTTAGAACTGGCAAAAATACAACACTTACAAATTAATAAAAAATAACGTTCCACCTATTTTAGTGAACATAACTTAGGTTATAACTATAAAAAATATTTATTTTAAACAATTTTTGTTAGTTTTATAAAACTAAAATCGATGGAACATTATTTTTTTATAGTTTTATTTAGATACCTTACACCTACAGCGAGACCTACAGTTATAAAACTTTAAGATAAATAATGTAAAATAAAACAACGATCCACCTATTTTAGTACACATAACTTAACTTAAAGCTTTAAAATAAATTTGTTTTAAACAATTTTTAGTAATTTTATTAAACTAAAATGGGTGGAACATTGTCATTTTCACAATTTTATTTAGATACTTTGTACCTACAATTATAACACTTGTAGATATATAATGTAAAAAAACAACGTTCCACCTATTTCAATGAACATAACTTAGGTTATAACTGCAAAAAAGATTTATTTTAAATAATTTTTGTTAGTTTTATTAAACTAAAATCGATAAATCATTGTTTTTTTTACGTTTTATTTAGATAACCTACACCAACTAGTGTCGGTTATCTAAATAAAACTTAAAAAAAACAATGTTTCATCGATTTTAGTTTAATAAAACTAACAAAAATTATTTAAAATAAATCTTTTTTACAGTTATAACCTAAGTTATGTTCACTAAAATAGGTGGAACGTTGTTTTTTTACATTATAGTTATATCTTCAAGTGTTATAACTGCAGGTACAAAGTATCTAAATAAAATTGTGAAAATGGACAATGTTCCACCCATTTTAGTTTAATAAAATTACTAAAAATTGTTTAAAACAAATTTATTTTAAAGCTTTAAATTAAGTTATGTTTACTAAAATAGGTGATCGCGCTGTAACAGTTATAATACTTTAAGATAAATAATGTAGAAAAAATAACGATTTAACATAACATAACCAATAAACATTCATGGCCAACTAACCTTTCCTTTGTCATGTCTCTAAAATAATCTTATTGTCAAATAAACATTGATTACTTTTAAAATTCTTTAGGTGTGAAATTTTCTTACCAAATCTCCCACGTGATTGAATTAATAACAGGAAATTTTTCGCGTGCACAAATTTTTTAAGAAAATTTGTGCACTCGAAAAATTTCCGGTAATAATTCAAGCACTTGGGAGATTACAAGTGACAATAATTATAATTCATATTTTTAAATATTACTTGACAATAAATTCAACTTAATCACGATAATCTTAAACACCTTACAGAAATGTCATAAAGTGAAAAACAAACGCAAAACAAAACACCAAAGCCATACTAGATTTTGAAGGTAAAATAAAGAGCATCTTAATAAAAATTATTTGAAATAATCATATCTCAATAATCGTTTGAAATAAAAATTAAGTGAAGCTATTAAAATGTGGGGCATTATGCTTTATTCGTTGATGTAAAAAAATTATAGCCATTTCATTTAAAAAAATTGAGAAAAATATAATTAAATATCAAGAAATGTAAACAAATATTTTGGACACCCGATCTAATAATTTATTTCAAAAATGTTTTTCAGTGAATACATAATTATCAAATAACATCCTACATTTTCAGAAAAAACAATTCGGTAATAAATCGCGGAGATATTGCAGTCAAAAAATTTTTGTAAATTGACAAGAAAAACAGGAAAAATATCATAACTTGGCAACGCTGCATTAGATTGGCAAAATATTTTAGGGTGTAATACAGCCCTTGGAGGCTTAAACTGGTGCCAATAATACAGGGCGTTCCGTTTAAAAAAATTATACTCTCGTGTAACTCGTTTTTGTGACACCTTGTATAAATGAAAATAATTTTCCGTTGTAGTAGAGATGAAACATTAAAAGTTTCGTTAAGAAAGTTTTTCACAAAGTCAGCCCTTTTTGCACAATCTTCCGAAAGAACACTAACTGGACACCCTGTATACATGTGCAAGTGTGAATTTAATATAAAATTCTGTGAGGAAATAAACAAATGTTTGGTAGTAAAAAAAAAATGAATTCGGATTTTCTTTGTTTTGATCCACAGAACACACTCTCCAAATATTGTGGGTTCCTTCCGAAACACCCTGTATATTGTATAATATGTACTTATTCAATATTGAGACCTTGTTACTCAAATCTCAATCACCATTTAAAACAAAAGCAGCAAGAACTACAATTTTATGGTTTCCTTATAAAACTTTCGAGTGCTTTTAAATTTTGAAACTTATATTTTGATTTCTCTTCCTTTTCTTTTGGGATTTATTACCACGTTTCTTGAGATTCCTATCCAAAAAAATATTTTGATGCTGCTGTATTAATAGAACGTACTGGAAGAATTTAGATTGCTTTGCATTCGAGCAGCTTGTTCAAAAGGCACTTCAATCATTCTTGCTTTCTTCCATATTAGCGCATCAATGTTTTAAATTGGAATCTGTTTCTGTTGTTGGGTTAAAACAATTACTTTTGCTATGGCTATGTATGATCAAAATTAATTAGTTATACGGCTTTAGTTATTAAAAACGTAGGTATATGGTATATTATGTACTATGAACAGCGGGTTCCCAGTTTATAAAAAATCAACCTTTCTATAATTATGTCTGGCATTAGCAGGGAAGTTGCCCGGTGATTAACGGTTCTATCTCTATAATTAGCGATGGGGTTTGGGTTTCGCTTTCTGAGAAATTATAATTTGTCACATAGTGCAGACACTTCAGCAAACTAGGAGATAAAGTCTAGAATTTTCAGATTGAAGAAATATGTTCTATTCGAAATACCCAATATTAAATTAGATATAGCCAGACCTAAAATTATACACTTTCAAATTAGTCAGCTGATGTGTGTTGCCCTAATATAAAACTTATGAAAATTGGAAGCATTAACGTTTAATTATATTTGTAACTAATAGATGATGATGGAAATGGATTTTTAAGCAAAAACTAATCTTCTTAACTGCTACTTAACACAATTAGCTTCCGCTTTTTTCATTTTTATGGCACTAATGTCAGATTAAGTTATCACATTTAAGAATGCGGCAAAGTGAGAGAACTTGGATGTAATCCAAAGCAGGTGTTTATCCAGATAAGAATATTTGGTGGCGTGGCTATAATACAGTATCTTACGTATATTTGCTACACAGCATAATTAAAAAAAAATACATGTTTATTCACAGCGTAATGAGGCAGAAATCGACAATAACTAATTGTTGTTTCTTATCAGGCGATGATGAGGCTATTTCAATCTGAATGCTACATTCAGAACAAAATTATATAGGTAGGTACGATGGAAATAATTTTCAAATGACAATATATTTTGTAAATAGGTATACATAATTTCTCACCATCTCAGTAAAAATAATTTTGTCATAACAAAAATTTAAACTGAATACATACAGATACAATCTTGAATATCAATTAAAATGAGAGAAAATAATAGATATATTACGGTAGGTACCTATCAGTATTAATAAAAATTAATAAAATTTAACAATTAACATAATTTATTATATATGGTCATTTTATTTTTATATTTATATTTGTTACACCTGATTGTAAAATGTTTTGTTATCGGCTGCATGATTCCGTTTTTAAAATATTCCGAATTCCAAAAACAACAAAAAAACGTATGGCGCTACTTGAATAAAAGTTGTACCGAGACAATAATAATATAAGGAATAAATTTGACGTCAAGCTACTTTACTCAATTTTGTCGTATTCTCGAATCGTTCTGGATGAACCTCTACTATCTTACGGTACATTCGTTTATTCTAATATTAAATATTGTAACCCCTTCCAGTATATCTTTAATATAGTTGTTGAATAATCACGAAAATACTTTAGTAACAATAACAATCGGTTACAAAGCTAAAAGCAATTTTTTCTCTTTTTAATAATTGAACTTTATTATTACGCTGTAGCTTACTTTAAAGATTTTGTCAGATACCACATTTATATTAATCAGGACCTGATTTATAAAGTTGTGGTGTGAAACTTTGACGTTGTATTATTGAATATAGGATAAAGATTTTCTAAAAGTTTGGCAGTAATCTCGTACGCCGGGAAGTTGTTAAACCGTCATCATGAAAGGAAATTTTTAAACAAGATTACCGAACTTTTGCACACCAGATAGCAAAAAACCGCGCACTTAACTTTCAACAGAGATTGTTTTGTAAATTTTCTACAGTTGTTAAGTTATAGGTGTACGTGTGCATCAGAATTATTAAATATCTGAAAAATGTGGACCGTCCGGGAATAAGCTTATCTTGTTTTAATTCTTCAAATATTGGACCATTTCCATTCAACAGTCCGCAGCGATATTTTCCATCTATAATATATGTAAAAAAATTTGTCTCTTCCTACTTGATTAATGCAATTTTTTTAAATGTCAATCTTTACGAATGCATTGGAATATTAATCTCCACTGGGCCTTCAAACTAGCTATTTATAGCTAATGAAAGCATGTATTAAAGTAAGAAGAACGGTTTTTTAACATTTTGGATCGCTAGTGATTGTAGATACTAGAAACGTGTGCTCTAAGAAGGTGAAAAGCTCTAGGATAACTGATTATTGAGTTTGGTCAGTCGATTTTCGACAAATTGACAACATTTTTAATTCTGAAATCAGATATTATAATTATTGTTAAAGGTACATAATACAATATAAGTGGCAAAAGTGTTGTTGGTTATATTAATATGATCCTGTGAAATGAAGACAAATTACCACGCATATTGCACTTAAATTGCAATACGATGATGATATATGGAAGTAATTACTGTACTTATAAATCACTAGCTTAGAATGGGTGATATTTGGTAAAGCGGAGATTTAAAACAAAATATTGGAATTATTATTAATTAAACTGCGTTAGATGAAATATCATAGGTACCACAAAGAAATAATTATAGACAAAGTAATCTTTGTAAAGTAATATTTCCCGTTGTGGAATAGTTCCTATAATTAAATTCAAATAACAGTCGAGTGCAAAGTGCAACATATTAATGATGCGGCATTCTAGATTAGTAAGTACGATGTTGCAACAGCATTTGTATTATATTAGATTACCAAAGTAGAAGGTAATATTATTTATTCTTTAACTAAATCACGTATTCGGTGGTGTGGATCTTAATGCCTCGGTTTGGGTTTAGCAGGGTTCCTATAATCTAGGCAACAATGAAATTCTAATGAGAAATGAAAATGAATTCTGGGAGAGCTAAAATATCACAAAATATTCCATCTTCCTCATAAATATTCCCACATTTATTATATCTGTACTCGCTTTAGCCAGGTATATTTGCCACATCAAAAATATGTTAAAATTTAATTCAGAGAAATACGAGGAGAAATACCAGAAATACATCAAAATTTATATTTACTTTATCTAATAAATATTTTATTGCAACTTCTTAACGATGTAGTAAAATAGCAGAAAAATATAATAAACTAATACAAATTATACACTAAATACATTCAACTATAACTGTTGACTTTTAGACACGAAGACTCAATATAAGTCTCACCTGCATCATATTTAAATAAGTCTCTGTGTGTCTTGACAATTTGAACTATAATTATAGGAAACCTGGATTAGTCTTTTCTCATTTTCCCAAAACCCCTAAAAAAACTCAGTTAGAAGTCACTAGGTAGTTATCAGCTATATCACATAAAGTACCTCAGTATATCTATACGCTTTTGTGGTAAAATATATGAGAAGGTGCGTCTATTCAATAAATGACATATCAAAGAAACATTCCTTAAGAAATGTAATTCATTTCTTTGAGTGCGAGCTCCAAAACAGCCAATGTTGCTTAAATTAATTTCTTCAGTTAGTATCTATTTTAGTATGTATACAATTATTTTTAACTATAAACATATTTAAATAGGTACATTAGAATCGCGATTCCTTATTTCAATAACTTCTTTTACGCATCGGTAGCTCAACTATAACTACTATACAATGCTTTTGACTGACAGGTAAGAAATGAAAGAATAAATAACATCTTCTTTGAATTTCATTATATCATTGTGTATATTGAGGCATGTCACACTGAGAAACAGAAAAAAACAGTAAGTTGACGTTCTCTGGAGTAGCAAGACTCATAAAAAGTTTAATAAAATTCCAAGGGAATATTTTAGTCACCACTAAATATTTCAGTGCATGAAATGGTAAGTGAAAATCAATAAAATACCTTTTGACAACATAAATTTTTAATACGTTACCGGTGTACAATAATTATGTTATCTCACTAAGAGTTTACTATTACTTAGTTTGATTTTAAATTATAAGGGATACGGGCTGGAAAATATAGATCTGCGACCTTCATATTATTTCTGTGAATATAAATAACATCAAAGTGTGCAAATTATGTAATAAAAATGTACAAAACATTTATATTTTTTGCTTTTATCTACATAAAGCCGGATCCACACATTCGGATATTTGGCAAATACACGAATATTTGTATCTTTGTCTAAATATTTGTATATTTGTCTAAAATATTTGTTTTATTGACAAACTCACCATCCTCCTCATATTTGCCAATTATTTAATTAGTCATTTGATTCGGGAACCACAAATATTCACACAAACAGTTTAAAGATGAAAGTGGAAAGTGAAGACGCTTCGGATGTTGCTGCTGTGGAATTTTTACTATGATAATAAATTAAGCTATTTGTTAAAAAATAAAAAAAAAGATGGTGGATCATGGTGTCGCTTAATAGAAGCAGAAATAGAGGTTTGTTTCACCTTTGTAAGACACTACCGGAATCTAGCCATCAAATATATTTTTTCTAAGTTCTGGGACGGAACAAGGCTGTTCCTAATTTTTGTTCAATTTTTTCCAACCGTCAAAGACCTCGTTCCTGTTTTTGTGAAGCGGATGAGACGCATTCAAAATTACAGATTCATTTTCATAGAGATTTCAAAATGCCATTGTCGATTCGTTTGACCACTCCATTTTCAACGTAGAACACATAGGTAAATGTGACTTAAAACTACACGCACGAATATGTGGATCAGCCTGTGGTTGTTTTGCAAATATTTGCACCTTTGATTTGTGTTCATTTACCGACTTCGAGCTGCAAATATCTATATTTACCGAATATACTCTTTTGCGAGAATATTTGTCTTTAAATACCCCATCTACATATTCGCCTATTTGCCAAATACACAAATATTTATCACAAATACCTACCCGAATATGTGGAGCCAGCTTTATACAGAGTTGCAGTCAAACAAGTGTATAAAAGTGTTAATACATAAATAAGGTCTTTTGGGCTTTAGCATAATTAGTCAAACATTGCTTTAAAAAACAGTATATAGACAGTATTTTTATATTACTAAAAAGGCTAATTACGGTTTGGGATTCTTGACTGGACTATTTTATAAAGTTTGGACGTGCCGTCGTATTAGAAACAATTTCGATTTAAATTCAGAATGCAAAATGAATTTCGTTTATGACTAATTCATTGCTATTTGTAATTTGTATAGGAATTTGAAATTCAAAAGGATTCTATTTCCTGAAATAAATTAAATTCTGGACCGCGCGACAACTTTTGTGTTGGAAATTATCACATAAGGGCTGGATTAACAGATTTAATTAACTTTTTAGATTAAATTCTCTACTGTGAAAGTATTATCTGCTCAAATATGTGCTACATCGGCCGTGAGGATATTTATAAAATGAAAATTTTCAGAGCGACTTTATTTGCAAATATTTTAGACAAGAATTTAAATATAAAATGGCATATTTGTCAAGCTCTTATAAAATATTTCAAAAATGCCCTCATTACGCATAAACAAGCTTTGCTTTTATGTTCTATAATATAAAACAAAACACTGTTAACAAATTATTAACACAAGTAAATATTCACTGTTAAATCCAAATCAAAAGCGGACATAAAATACAGTTTAAATTTATACCTTCAAAATATAATGTTTTCTCAAAAAGAGCTACCATGCACCATTGGAATGTACTATTTCTAGACAATCAGTCTTAAAAAATGCACTTTACACTTAAAGCAGTTGATTTTCATTCCTTTCACCCAATATTTTAAGATAAGATTTTAAGAAGGTTGTATCGTCAAATACTAATTTATATTAACAAATGATATATTGCATTGAAGAACCGAAATAATACAACACAAATGCTTGTATTTTGATTTAATTAAAACGTTGGCATGTGTTATTTTAACCGACAAATTTTGAAAAGACCTCTAAATTAATTTCTATGCCATGCTAACTACACATAATGAAAAATAAACAAAAGTGCCTACCTTAGCAAAATAATGTCGAATAGTAGATATAAGAACTTTAATATAATTTCAGATGGTTGTTGTTTTGCGACTTTCAATTTAAGAGTTCACATTTGTCGAATACGTGGAGCAATATGTTTACTAAGCATTATTGGATTTCCAGAGGGAGAAGAATTACTATCTGTATAATTTCGGAGAAAAATCTAAAATTAAATTTTGCATTTCACAAGTCTTATCAAGTGTAAACATCAGAATTTGATATCGACTCAGCTAAATGAACTGTAAAAACTGCATTGATTTCATTCGGCTTGGCCACACAATTGCTAGTCATCGTTTTCCAATTTTAATTCGCAGAAATGAATTTACAGACTATTTCATTTTGGACAGATTATTTGCAAGTTTAATCATCTGAACACATACCCATTGTAACAAGTTTGTATTAGGTATGTACGCACCAATAAAGAGGATTTCCACTTTTTAATTTGAAAAGTTGATCGAGCATTTTTACATAATAGCTCTTTTATTAACCAAATCGCATGTATGTTATCCTTTGTGTATCATGTATCGCACAAAACTGTTTATGTTCACTTATACTTATACACACAATATATACAGGGTGACTCCAAATCTCGTGGGAAAATATCAAGAGAAATTTTTATATTGAAAAATAATGACACAATTCCGAAATTGCCTTCCTTTCTTATACACCTACAAGGAGTTAAAGATTCTGAGTAGCACCAGGATTTCCATTAAGATTTCTTTAAACTTATTTCAAATTACTATAATGTTTTTGTTTCGTTTTTTATAAAGAGAAACAGATCATCTCAATAGATCGTTTTTTATGGGGTTACTTAAACGCCAAAATATACGGTACGGAGATTCCGACAAGACGTCAATTAAAAGGTAAAATCTAAAAGATGTTCTTAATTTGAACCCGGATGACATTTTGAAAATAAATTATGAAGCCATGGATAATTTTCTTTCGTTTCGTAGTTTGTAATTTTAATTTGTTGCCAGTTGCTATTATTTAATTAATATTCATTTAACAATAAAATAAAGTAAAACTTTAAATCAACTAAATATTTTTGTCTTGTAGTTATGCTCCATCATATTCCTGTAAATGTTGATTCGAGCCTGTCCAAAGCTAATATCAATACCGGCTACCCATCAAATGTGTAGCCAAAAAAGTTAAAACGTTATGCAATTTCTCATGAACTATTAGAATTTGTAATTAAATATAACGAAAATTATGTATTTCGTTATGATTATTTTACAGTGGAAGGAAAAAAGGTATTTTTTGTTTCACATTGTTGTTAATATTTCCATTATCATGAGCTCATTTCCTTACCGGACTTTCAAAATTTATTACGTTTGGAAATCTTCCACGCTCGCTTCCTCGTTTATTGAAAGACGAATGAAAACGTTTGATGATTTGGTGTACGACGATCAGCAAAACGTCTTGCATATTCTTTGGTTTTTCTTCTTGTATTGCCTTCATGAAACTTATAATGTAACAAATATCGACATACTCGTATTTGAAAACGGCATTATGAAGGCTTGGAAACTTCTCAACACTTTTTGTGTACACTATTCTACCTACTGAAATATCAAATTCAGCAACATTCACAGATGCACCCTAATAACTAATGAAATTTTAGGTACAAATGTTTGGTAACTGTTTTTATATATCTGACGTCAAGAAAGAGGAAATTTGGCAGAAAATATGGTTGATTGAAATAAGAAATCGAATTCAAATATGTTAAAATAGGATGTTCCATTTAAAACACTTGAAGTTACCCTAACTAAGTATTAAAAAATGATCAGGTAAACCATTTATTGTCTGACGGTTCCTTTAATGTGATAAGGGTTTTACAATCTTACTTTAAATTTAAAACGGCTATTTTCATATCCGTTACATTTCTATCCGTTGAATCTTCTCGGCACGCACCCTGTATATAAAGAGGTAGTCTATTTCCATCTAGTGTTTCAAAGGGTACTTATTGTACCTGTACCTGGCACAGAACGTTATATATTTAAGTATATACGATTTGTATACTTATTTTTTCTTTGTTATCGACGAAAATCTATAATAAAGTAGAAAAAGTTATTTGGAAAGTAGAAATAAATTATGAAATTTTCATAGATTGTATACTTCTCCACAAATTGCAATTGTTTACATAAATCCTAGTTCAGTTTACGAAATCGGCAATTAGAAAAGCATTATTAAGTAATGCGAAAGTAATTTAATAATATTTTTTGTAGTTAAATAAATTAAAATCGAGTACCAATAATTTAGTTACACAAAAGAATCTAAAAGATCTAGTTTATTTAGCAAATCTGTTAATTCCGAAAATACGTTAGCTGTGATAATTCATTTGAAATTATTATTGAATTAGTACTTAAGCTAAACGATTCAGAAATAATTCTCATGCATAATTTAGTTGAAGAAGTCGTTCAAGATTTTTATGCTATCATGATGAATGTAATAGAAAATTGCTCAAAACCGTACTAAAAATTAGTTTGTATTGATGTGTTGCCTTTACACTAAAGACATGAACATCTGAAATAAACATATCTATGACATTCGTCTTTATACTACGATTGCTCCATTAGATACAGCAAAAAAATTGGAATTTGAAAAAATCAATGAGGATCTACTTTTGATTTAAAATGATAGAGAACACGCAATTTAAATCATCAAACATTTGTTAACTTTACATTGCATCCAAATCCAAATATATCTCAAAAAGTATAAAAATTCATACATAGAGATCCATATTTTGAAAATAGCAATAAATATTACTGTTTTAAGTCTATACTGTAAGTCTATAAAGGACTATTTATTACCACCAAATGCATGTTTCTAACTCATTGAAAGCCAAATTATTTTCAATAAGAATCGTTAATCAAATTTTTAATCGAGAGAAAAGGATTAATTCCAGATAAAGGAATTCTCATGCCGACCGACGCACAGTGGCTCCAAAGTTTCTTCTTTTGTTCAAATCAGTCTGCAGGTATTAATACTTAAGCAATCAGACAGTTCTTTTTTTTGCAATCTTCGTTTTTTAATTGCCTATCGATCTGTCGAGGTAGATTTTCGATATTTGTCCCTAATATTTCAAAAATGTCCATGGAAATTTAAATTTTCATCTAAATTTTTGAGGAGTTAGTGGCAAAATTCGATAATCTAGCTCGACAGATTGAAAATCATTTAAAAAACGGAGATTTAAAGAAAGAACTCTCCGATTGCATAAGTATTAAGACCTGCAGACTGATTTGAACAAAAGTAGTCATATTTAGAGCCACTGTGCGACGTGCACTACATTATTCGCAGACCGGTTTCTGGCTAGTTGGAAGCAATGGTGAGTTCTTCCAAATTTCATGGAAATTAATGGAGAATTTTAAACCTAAGTTTTTTTACAGGATTTCAAAACACCCTGTGGATTATTCTCGCATTCATGGAAAAATTATTCATTCTGCATTCGATGAACCATTTTTTAATAACCATTTTGTTTTTTTGTTCACTGTTTTATCGCTGGTACTTTCCGAGATATAACGTTTTTGCGTGAACCCTGCTTTTTCGTGTATTGAGAAATGATGCACATGATGAGTGGTCATACTTACTGCAGAATTGTATAGCATATAAACCAATAGAAATTATCAAGGTTTTCAAATACACTCAGTTCTAAAAAAAGTGACGCATTTGATTTTGACCAAACTTTTTTTCTTTTCTTTTTAAACCAGTGGACAGATTTTTTATTTTATTTTATTTATTGGTAGGTAATTACTTTGTCTTTCAAAAAATAAAGAGGTGGAAATTTATTTCATTGTAAGATCACATTGCTTTTGAAAAAGCAATTGCCGTTGCAATAGCAATTAATTTGTTGTATGCCTCTATACTTTGTTGTTGTGTCATTAATTAAGAAAGAAGTTTTAGAGACTAAAATTACACAAAATGCCTCAAATAAATCTTGAACAAGTTTATAATTTTGTGTTTAATAAAAATGTTTTTTAAAATTCGTATCAGTTTATTTCACTATAAAACTCGATAAATTCAGAAAGTTGGTAATACGCAAGGTTTCAGCAAAAATGCTGTAATTCGGACAATATTAGAGATAAATCAATGAATAAAAAAACAAAATGTTTATTAAAAAATGGTTCATCGAATGCATAATGAATAATTTTTCCATGAATGCGAGAATAATCCACGGGGTGTTTTGAAAACCTGTCAAAAAACTTAGGTTTAAAATTCTCCATTAATTTTCATGAAATATGGAAGAACTCACCATTGCTTCCAATCCGGCTCATACAGAATGAATTTTGCTATAAACTGAGAAAAAAAATTTTCAAATCGGTCCACCGGTTTAAGAACTAAAGAACTTTAAAATTACCCGAAAAATCAAGTGCGTCACTTTTTATGGAAATGAGTGTATCTCTAATACCTAATATGTTTTATATCATTCATGGTGGACAAGTATAAAAACGCAAAAACTCTCAGTAGTGATAGTGAAATTATCTGTGAGAGAGAGATTACTTCCACTATACACGGATATTGGGTCTGTGTTCGTTGTCTTTAAATGTGGATTCCCTCCCGCACCATGTTAGTTACAAACGAGGTTACAAACATATGTGGTGCTATTATGTACGGTGTTAATTCTATAAGTTACGAAAAAGTACCTACCGATATCTAAAAATAAAATAACACATTTGTATAAAATACACTGTAGGTCATTAAGTACTTTTTCCGATTCAAGTTTCCTGATAAATATATAAGTTGACTTATTACCACTTATTGATATAAACTATATTACACATCAATATTTTATTCATTATGGTTTAAAAAAATATTGACGTAACACATAATTGCTTTGCTGCTATTGGTAGGAATACTTAATTGGTACCTATACCTATATTATTTATTTTAAATAATCGAAATAAACTACAAATTAATTCTGTTTTCAGTTGTTTTCCAATTGCCTACGTACTAGTTACGATTACTTTTGCATAAAAAAATATTCTTTTTAATTCTCCACTAAATAATATATCATTCATTAGAATCGACATGGAGTAAGCATAATTACAAAAAACTGTTCTCATATCGAGAAAAAAACAGTTTGGATTTTTCCAAGATATATGTTAAAATATTGTCTACAAAATATGCGTAACCATTGAAAAGAACTACAATAAGAATTTAATTTACACTTTGGCACATACCTTGCACATTACAACATGTCCTGAAGATCTGAAACAAGATGGGAATATAAAGTAAATGACAAAATCGTAGATCTAAAGAATCTTTAAAACAGAGTCAGATAATGCGGGTTAAGTGGGGCAAACTATAGAAAACACAGTCATTTCAAGGATTCATTTCTCGTCTATTAACATAAGAAAGAGGAAATTTGTTCAGTTTAACAAATTTTTAGTAAAGTATCATTATTCGATTCTGCAAACTATTACGGTAGTGGAGTCCTGTCAAAATAGATGAAGATACTTTACTCTCTGATATCAGACCATTACGTCAAGTACGCGTGCAAAATGTTCACTTAACGCGTAATTTCATTTGGATTATTCCCCACTCCGCTCGCCTTTTTTCGTTACTAACTGTAGCTACAAATTTACATAATTTCTTTCTGTTTGCAATGCGCTTCTAAGACTGTATCAAACATTGCATATGTTTTAATATTTTAATTTTTAATTTATCTTTATATTTATATTTTCTGTATACCCTCTGGGTATATATTCGAAAATGAATGAATAAACAGGTAATTATTTATTCAGAAATAATGTCAACCCTAAAAAGGTTTTATTTTTACTAGACAATATGATTTTAAGAGGGTAGGCAGTAATTTAATAGCAATAAATATCATATTTTAATGAATAGAAAATAATATAACAATAATTAGAAACAATAATTTTTATTCTTAGACTAGGTGTACTTTATATGGATGAAAATTAGATTTTCTGAAAATGGTTTGGAGAAAATCAATAGCACATGTTCCAAATTAGGTATATATGCGTTTTAATATATTGTGAATTTGAGGATTGAGAAACATGTTTCTCGCTAACTTTACTGTTTACATTAAAACGAGCATTAAAATTTATCGAAAAAAAGATAAATTGCATAAAAAATGCTACTTCATGACCAGATTATATTAGCCAAATGACGTTGACATATTTCATAAATATTAGAAACCTTGCAAATTATTCTACTTTGTTAAACACGTATTGTTTACAACTTTAATTGATGTTCTACTTCTAAACATTCAACAAAATTCATAGTGCCCAAAGCAAAAAGTATTGAAAATAAAAAATATTTAGCTTACCACAAAATTAATTCATTATGGCTACTAATCAAAAAACGATATCCCCAATTTCGTTTAATGGCTTTGGATATATCCCCAAGGTGCTCTTTCATTCTTATTGGAAATCATCAAAAGGATAGTACGAATTAACGATTTATTTATGTAAAGATATAAATTGCATAAATGTTAGAGTCAAATTCAATTAAATAATTTCTTCACGTTCTCAATTGATGCAATTTATATCTTCACATTTAAATGAAGCGTTAATTCTATCCTTCTGATGATTTTCAATAAGAATCAAAGAGTACCTACATTTTTTGGAGATATAAATTAAACATTTTTTAAGTTCAATATTTTTTGCTATGGATGCTATGAATTCTGTTATGTAATTCAAAGTTTTATAAATTGTAGTGTAGGAAAGTAACTGTTTCAACAATTTTGACAATAACTGCACTCTAAAGTGTTTCAATGATTTTTTGTATATTCACAAGTACAACATCAATATAAATATACAAATTGAATATTTTTGTTAATATTATGCTTGTATAAAACCCAAGTGACGTAAAAAATTAATGACCTTGATTCACCATTTATCACATCTACTACTTTAAATGTAACATCTTATTTTCTCTTCTAAATATTTCACCCTACTTCACCCTACAACCATTTATCCGGTGAAGAATACAGGACTTATAATCTTCGCGCGAATGAAAATCTGAGACACATTTCCCGAATTTCAGCATATTTTACGGGTAGCTTATGCTTTTGAACATATTTTAGACAAGATAGAAGGCATTTCCAGAAGCTCTTTACATGAAAAATGACCTTTCTACTCCTCTGAAGTATGCTATTGATCGAATTGTAGTCATTAAATTTGAACTTGGCGGTCGAAAACTTCACTAATGCACGATTTTTACGGTATTAGTGCAAGTAATTACGCTATTGCGTTTTTAGCTACATAAATGCAATATAAGACTTCAGCGAGGTGAGGGAGATTTGATTTCAAAATCAATACCGCTTATTATGGTTTTTAGACATTGATTTGTCAGAAATTCTACCGGTAACATTCATACTTAAGCGATTAACGATATAGTAAAATAAGAAGTTACGCTTGACATAATTTAATCCCGTTTGGAACGCAACTTGGTAAATAAGTTTTTAATTTAAATATTTATACTATAAAGTAAAGGAAATAGCTGCGGTTTCGTTTTTACACTACAATTACAGCGTTCATGGGTATCATCTAAAAATGTTCACAAAGGTAGATGAATCTGCAGTGACACATCAGTATTGAACTTAACGGATAATTATTATTTAAAACGAACAACTTCGTAAATACTAAGTGTTCCATACTGTTGTTAATTTTTTTAAGATTCCTATTTTACGAGAAAAAAACACTAATGACGTGACTTAGTACCTACCCTGTTCGGGTAAATAAATAAAAGTGATACTTAACAAGTACTAACGTGCCAGGTTTTGATATTATAAACACGGTTTCACGAGTGTCCCTTTCTCTTCACCTGTGAAGTTCTGGTCTACGTAAAAAATATAAAGCATAGAGTTAGGAATTTCTTCAGGGGTTATGGTTTTTATTTACATTCTGGTTGATGTCATTGTTGTTATTTACTGCTATTAATACTGATACCAAGTGGTTGATCATGCCATCCATGACCGCATAGGCGGGAAAGAGGCAAAAGTAGAAGTCCTGTGCTGGGTATAGTAGTAGTGTATTTCTCGCAGCAGAGTATATTGTTGGTTTAAAGGCAAACATTTTTACACCATAATATTAGTCATCGAATTTTGAACAGGCTTCAAAATACCTATTAGTTCTGTGTGCATGTTTATGTATCGCGAGCGTTCATCACATTTCTTGTAGTATGATAACTCAAAAAAAAACAGAAAGATTGATCACAATGAAATTTGAACTGTGAGAACCGCATTGTTTTTGAAAAAAAAAAAATCAAAAGTTAAATAAAGTTAAGGAGAAGTAAGCAGAAAAATGATCGATGAGAAAGGCAATATTTGAAACGAGGCTAATGTTGAAGTAAGTTCCTAAAAACAGCAAAATACTGCACATTTATTCCTAAAACTAAATGGGCATCATGGAGAGATGGTTTCTTACTTAAAAATTCAGAGCAAATAGTTATAAAGAATGTAACTCGGAATGTAATAACGGTGCTGGCCTGCGAAGAGTATAATATTCATCAATATTATATTTTCCCGCTATTTTGGATTTTAACCAAATGCTCTGCCAGTTAGTAGAATTCTTAATAAAACTTGTTTGAAATTTTCTTTAAATAAATTGAAATAATATTAGATGACACCTAAGACGATTTGCATATAATTATTTATTACCAATTGGTTACCAATTTTCACACAGGAAATAAATATGTCAGTAAAATAATGTAAATCTGTTTTGTAATAGATTTATATTATTTCTCACATCTGTAAACGAAAATATGCCATGTCTGACATTGTGAATAATTTAAGTTTCGATAACGGAGTGTTTTCAAAATAATGTATTATTTTAAATTAATTTAATAAAAATTACGTTATATTACCGTTTACTATTTACGGAGAATTACAGTTATCTACCGTTTCTATAACTTGGTGAGCTCGTTGAATGCGCAGGCGGTTCGTTCTGTTTAGAATCACACACTCTTATTGGCAAAAGCAATTAAGAATTGTTATAATGTGGAAGGCGTGGACGAAAATAGCTCCACCAAGTTATGTTATAGCTGAACACTAAAATCACGTATGTAAATATAAATTGTAATCGGTTATTGGCCCATAAAAATAAGTCAATAATATAGGTAACAAGCGAAGTTGGGTGATAACTTGGTCTAATTTCACAAATTCACACATCTTATTTTCAGCGCGCTATAGGAGGCCTATTATTCCTATAAATTCCCTTGCAAATTTCAATTAATGTTTACCAAAAATAGGAAATTTAATTCACAAATATTGAACCATGCTGTATATTCGACTACATATATTCTACGATTAATTTGAGTAACAACATTTTTATCAAACAATTTGCTTAACCCTTGTATGTGTGAATAAAATGATCAAAATAATTCATGAATACCAAACACCTAATTAAACTCTGCCTGCTCCTCATATTCCTCGATGTTTTTTATTCGCAAAGTTGTGAAGTATTTAGTAATTTCATTATTGAATTATATAATAACAGAAAGTTCGGTGGTATTGTTCAACCCTTGTCAGTTTATGGAGGAGTTGTGGTGAAGGTGTTGAGTAAGGCCTAAGGGTTAACAAAAACTTTTAGGGTATACATCAAAATTATTTATACCTCTGGAGAACATGTTGCTATTAAATACAGTTTGTTTTCATGAAACATATTGGATTTACAACTATAAGTAACAGAAGCGTAGAAGCAGTTTTAATGGGAGTTAATAATAATTCCTTTTGAAGTCAATTATAGATTTTAATGTTAATCAACGCATATAACTTCTTTTAAACAAACAAAATTGTGGAATAACAAATTTAGCAACTGCAAAAATATCCAGTCTAATATTTTTGAACTTGGTAAATTTGTAAGTAATGAAAATATTCTTTTCTAATATCTAATTTTACTAAATAGAAAAGAATAGAATAGAAAAAACATTACAACAGAAACAGAAAACGATTGAACTATTATTTGATAACGTCAAAATGTCAATAAACGCTTTAATATATTTTTAATTTAAAATTTTTCCAAAGATGATTGATTCTATAGTCAATAACAGATTTACCGCATAATGAACAACGTAAACAAGCGGAACGTACAATTTTAGGTTTTCCTGATTTTGTGTTAGTACATCCCAAATTATGGAATAAAATATGCAAATTATAGAGGGGCGACGAGCTGTATTAAAATCATGTCGGGTTTTGTCCGGTTTGATAATTACAGACTCCAAATAATATCGAATGCTAAAAATATGATGAATAATTGAAAGGCGTGTAATAAAAAATCAATAAATCCATATGGTTGTTGGCAGAGTTTCCAAATACCTTAATGTAAATGATTCTTTTATTAATCTAAAAGGGTTGATTTTGATTTTAAATAAAGATATACAGGGTATATATTACATTATATACACTTTCTAGAATTTCTAGAAGCTTAGAATTCTATCTACTTGTATCAGAGACAGCTGGAGTTGATGATATTTTTGTATAAATATGATACGTTACTGAAAAAGAAAAATTTGTCTTCATATTTTTGCGTTATGAAATTAATTTTGTGCAATAAACTGAATATTGTGATATTTATATGTTATCAGTCCGAGTTTTAGAACTTTATTGATACCAATTTTTCATTATTTATATTTTCATTATATTTTTCCCATTATATGTAATTCTTGCTACTCCTCTAATTTTAACTAAAATTATAACTGTTACCATGATGATGCTAATAATTGATTAAAAATTCAATTATTTTGACTTGTATCTATCGAGGTTTAGATATTAAAGTTCGGACCAACCCACACTGCTTTGGATAAAAAAGAGTGAACTGGGTAGACAAATGATATGACTTGGTAATCAGTAACGATTCAATTTTCGTTTATATAGTCAATGACGGACGCACTGTGGACAACGTAATTTAGAGAGCTATTGAACGCTTCGCGCCTTTAGCGAAGGGGAAAGTCCAAGGACTACATTAAAATTTTAATTGCATTTACTTGTCCACAAACATTGCTCCGCAGGACAATGATCATCCTCATATTGCAATAGTTACGTTATGGCATTGAGTTATATTATTTGTTTACTCAATGGTTATGGTCCTTAGAAATGACAGGTCTACACGATTACCTACCAATTTTGAAATATCTAGAAACATGTCTAAGATGTGATTGGAAATAGTTTTATGATTTACAGTATCAATGCTCAATAGACATGAAATAAACTTATCCTATGATCATGTCCCTCAATAAATACGTCATTAAAAATAAGCATGTGAATCAATTATAGAAGTCGTAGTCATGATTAATTTTATTATTTTACTATAGTAGGGCCAAAAAGAGTAGTAAGTAAATCAAAAAATTCACCGGCAATTCTTCAAGGTATTTAGCTGTTAATGGAATACAGAAGCGGCAGCTTTTTTTACCATATAATCCCATATAATTGAGAGAAATATATCAAGTTGTATCCGCCTACCAGAGATGAAAACCACAACTAGTTCCCCCTGGCTTTACTGACTACTCTTTTTGGCCCTACTATATATAGGTATTTCTATATCTCAATATATCTCAATAACGTTATTTTTAAAAATGTTAATAAAAGTCTATATATTTATTGTCTTTTATAATGTTGTTATGTTAAAGGATGTCATAAAACGGAATTATATGATTTTGATTTTAACGAGTCCAAAAAAGTGTTTCTTAATAAATTTCTGTCAGTATGTCTGAATATTGGACGACATGAAAATCTTTTAGCGTATTTCCATAAAAGTGTGTTTGTGTTGTGTTTGGTTCATGATTAATTTTAGACTATAAGTTCGTAGTTGGACAATATTGATAAACAAATAAGGTGATAGCAAAATATAAATTTGCAATGGTATCGAGTCAAAAATATACTTAAATAAGTAAATAAGTCAGTCTGACGTCATAAAGAGAACGTTTCAAAATATTCTGGTTGATATTAACTATTGCATACTTTATTATATGTATATAATAAATAATTTCAATGAAATATGGCAAATGTAATTTTCAGATTTAATATCTTATACATATAATATACCGAAGGGTTGGTTGGAAAATTCCTGAACCCAGTTATTCCATCAATATGGGTATTTTCATGAAAAATTAAGAGCAACGCTCAAGCCCTTTCTAATTTCCGCATATATACAATTCTGTCAGAACTATTTCCCGTTTCTCTTAATTACATAGTTTAGGACCGAGTTGTAATATAAAATGTACGTGAGAACCGGGAAAATTTTCGACGAATTTCTCTATAATAACATTTAATATTTAACGCTACAAATATTTCTGTATATAACACTTTACATCTTTAGATGACTAGAGTTTTCATATCTGTAAATAAAATGTTTATCTAGGTATTTAAACTAATCGCACTTTTTAAATATACTTTACTCCGGTATATTTTAATACCAATTATCTCAAAGACGGAGTGCCTAATCGAAAAAACACAAAGTATGATTTCATTTGCAGAATAGAACAGTGAATCTAAAAATAAACAATTTCAAAAAAAATGCAGTGGCGTACGTTTTTTTGTGATTTGAGGGGGCAACTTAAACGATGTTACGCCACTGGATTGAGCCAATCGACTCAAACTCACCTCAATAATTGTATTCAGTAAGACATTCGAGTGTACCAAATCTCAATATAATATCTTATGCAGTTTTTGAAAAAACTCCAAAAAACTAAAAAAAAAATTTTTCCCAAAACCCTGTAGCTCGGTTAGGAAGCGTTTTCGGAAATACATTTATAACAACTTTCGTCTTATTTTGGATCACAGAATCTCCAGTTTCCGTTTGTCGGTGATTTTAGAATACACCTTGTATATGAACCAAATTTTAATATGATCGGAATTTTCGCTCTTAAGTTATAGCTATCAACAGACAAACAGATGTTTAGAAAACAACGACGAATACAATACATGATGTAAAAATGTTTGCTATAAGGCTCATTTTTACGATTGTGTTGGGAAATGCAATACCTATACTCTTCTGTAAAAAGTATACAAATTGACATTTCTGCTATAAGTACAAGTTTATTTTTAAACTTCAGGATATGTTTTTGAACAAAAATCGTTTTGTACACTTTTACTCAAATAAAGTACTAAGTATCTATATCTATGTTTAAACAAAGATTCTAAATAAATCAGAAATGAAAATGATAGTGCGGAAACCTCACATAAAATAAAAAACATAAACACACCACAGAAATTAGACAACCCCCAAATCCAAAGCCAAAGGCTGCCCGGAAGGGGGCTACACATTTGAAAAAACGCAGACAAACATCCATACCCACCGACATTGCCATTTGCCGGTGCCCGGTCTCGAACCGGAACTCGATAGGCAGTGTAGCCAGAGCCATGTCTGTCACTCACGCCTTAGCCCACTGCGCCACCGAGAATTAACTAAGAAAATATTTAAAAATCAATAATGAAGTAGAAACAGGCCTTGTTTCTCACAATTCCTCTTTATTATTAAAGTAACTATAATGGTAAGTACCAATACTAATACCAAAAAAAAACGGAATTGTGAAAAGTAACATATTTTTTCTACCTTTTCATTGAATAAATTTACTTATATGGATAGTGTTCAGGATTGTAAATATTTAAAAAATTTGTACTTTAAAGTAAAATTTGTCCATATATTACATGACGTCATAGATTAAGATCTAAGACGATTAATGTTAGAAGAAGATAAACGTATCGATTGACCTGTCTATTTATAACTAAGTTTAATAATAACATAAATGTATAAGTTAATCATGAAACTTATATTACAAGCAATTTTAAAAACTTAATGATCAAATTCAGTGGTTATTAATAACTTCAAGTCAATATTTTGCATCTAATTCATAAAACCACGAATTTAATTATTTGTAATGATTACTCAAATAACAAGGCAAATTTATGATACCATGTGTATCTACTATAATAAATACATTATTTTACTAAGTTTGTTCAAATGTCCCTAAATCTTGATAATCACAAAATACTTCCAAAACGAACGTATAGTTTATTTCATATTTGTAAAGCAGGGAAAAAATGCCGCATTTACAAAGCAGAAACGCGGCCTCTTTAACGTTCAAAGAAGCCGCCGCACGTGCTCCTTTGTCGGGAATTTTTTATCTGCGGTACAAAAATGAATTCGACTTTAACACTATTTTTTCAACACTTTGCAGCATTTCGTTCCAATCCTTTTGTTTAGAAATATTGAACAATACGTTGTGGTATTATAAAAGCTTTCCAGTTTTGTGGAAGCCCTGGTGTTGTGTCCATATGTTTCATTTCCATCAAATTAGATATTTTATTTAGATTAACTGATACACTGCAGATTAAGTTGTATATATTGTAGTAACCTAAATCCTGAAAACTTGCCAGTTGGGTCCTCTAAATGTTTCAAAGGGAATAAATTAATTCAAAATATCATTGGCATTGCCTCATTTTAGCTGTAAGGACGTCAAATGTTAATTACTCTGTTCTATTTTTATACCTGAAAGCCACGTTGAAAAATTATTGATACATAATTTATTTTAGGATGTAGGTATTTATGCCACAAATTATAGAAATTAGTAGACATCGTACGTAAGCAGATCAAATCTTGTTTGTATGGGGAGTCTGCTATAAATAGCAACGTACTTTTTTGTGGAACCAACTCGCCATATTCGTAAAAGATCGAATATGCTCATATTATTAAGAATTTTGTTGTTTCATAATATCATTTAAACAAAAACAACAGTAAATTTACTTTAACAACTTTTAAATATTTGAGGTGAAATAAATTGACGAGTAAACGGGTAATCAAAAACAGAATTTGACTTCATGTAAAACATTTGATAATATAAATAATAAAAAATGCAGTCTTACGGTAGCCTCGTGAAATGTTTTAGGAAAATTAAACATTCTTATGTAAAGTAAATTTTACTCATTAATAAATTTGACTACATTATAACGTTTTTGGTAACGTGATTGAAAATGGCCGATCCATCTTATCTCTTTGTTCCTTGAAACTATTAGATCATCATTCCATTATAAATATATGTTACAAATAATTTGATTTTTCAGATTACGCTGATACAGAAGTAATTTTCAATTAAACGCGTCTATAGCTTAAGTCATAAGTTGACACCATTGAAAGATGATGAACGTTTTGAACGTCTTCCTAATTAATATTGTTTTATATGAAAATTCTCTTGAGATTAGTCAATAATATTTCCTTTCTTCTTAGAGGTTGGTAAATCAGTTTAAGTAGCCTTCCACGAATTTCTTACGTTAGCTACAGAAAAATGTGTTCTTAATAAATAAACTTATTATTATTTAGCAAAATAGTTTAGTTCTGCATTGCAATTTGAAACTGTCCTCATGTTATCTCGTATATTTACATTTTCAAACACGTTTGGCTAAACACAATTAAAACTAAAAAGTAAGAAGTTTTGATTCCTTATTTTGACGTAACAGTCTAAGGCATAAAGGATCTACGCCTAAATTTAATTAGGCTCATTTCACCCCATTTATAAAATATGTCCCTGCAAAGTGCAAAAGCTACTTAAAACATTTGGGTGCCTACCGCTTTTAGAAAAAATATATAAATTAATTAAAAACTTTTAACTTTCCTTTTAATATATTCTCAAAGGTGTTATTTATATTTGTGTGTTGGCTGCCGGTTCAGAATAAATTTGAAATTCCAACTTCTTGTTTTAAAACAAACAAATCCGTAATTTGGCTCCTCGTATTTGGTTTATTTTCTAGTTCAAGTATTCTTGTTCATACAGGATAATTAAAGTAGTTTTAGGTACAGAGCAGGTCGAAATTTAGGTTTTAATGCGTCTGTTTTAATGTATTGTTATATACAGGGTAATTCATAAACAATGGGTAATATTTTACCTGCAGATTCTATAGCGAAAAATATTAATTTTTTGCTTAATAACTGGGGGTCAAATATTAATTCTTATTGGGATACAGGGTGTTAAAGTTATAAAAATAATTCACTCATGTTTTATTTGACAGATAGTAAATAAATGCATCTAATATGTCAGTATATGTTTCACTTATTTCCATAGCACACTTTGTAAAACATTTTTAGCACTTATCCTTTAATTAATCAGGTAATATGTTCCGCTATAGCATCAGTAGGTAGAATATTACCCATTCCTTATGAATCACCCTGTATACATTAAACCATGAAAATAAAAATATGCCTGCTTCTTTTTTTTGTCAAAGTTTACATAATTTTTTTTTTTTGTCTTCTTTAATGGTGTCAAGTAAATGTCTGTTCTTTCTGCAAAGGCAATTACATTAATAATATGATTACTGATCATTTACCTTTGTATAAAATTTCTATAAAAATAATATGCTGTTTGACAAGAAATATTGCATATCCTAAACACACCACACATGTAATTAAGACCCCCTTTATCCCGGAACGCTGTAGAAGAAGCCTTGTGTAGGAGGGGACTACACATTTACTGACCAGGGCATACACACAATACCTATCCGTGTATAGTGGAAAACTCGGTGGAAAAATCCCTTTCACAGTATTTTCTACTGCCACGACCGGGATTCGAACCCACAAATTTTGGGTGAGAGGCAGGTACGCTACCATCAGTTATATAAATTGATAGTATACTAAAATGATTTTCGTTTTTCAATATAATTTCAATGTCACGATCAGAAGTCGACAAAATATGCTAGTAATAACTACTAGTTTCTCGGCTCAGCAGTCAGTAAATTAAATTTATATGTTTTTGTGTCTGTCAAAATGAAATCTCTCAAAAGATGTTTTAATCACGAAATTGCAAGACAATATATGTAGCCCAGTCAATGAATACAAATGATCTTGCAAAAGGTCGGGAAGTTTTGAAACTTGGCACATACTTAGATCTTGAGGTTCTCAATGAGCACCTGATTTTGCGAACACGGCGTGGCGCCGCTCGCGACGCCATCTTGAAAAAATGGCGCATGAAATTAGAAAATTAGCCATATCTTCCTTACCGTACGTTTTATTGGAAAAGTACCTCTATTCAAAATTCCCTATAAAATTGTCTACAATTTAGCTCTTTACTATTTTTTTGTATGATTAATATTTACAGAGATATAGCATCTTTAATTGGAAAAAAGAGTTTTGCCTTAAAATATAAAGCAATTTGTTTCACCAACTATTGGCAACGGTTGCCCGACGTTAAGGAAACAATGTTTTATCACCTATAGCAACGCTATAGATGAAAAAAAATGTAAGTTGTGATATTTTTCTCGTTTCCACACCACCTATGAGGTAGAGAAATCGGCGCGTTTTTTTTTATGTGGCATCCCCAGTAGGTCTAATCCACAGATCTGACTATCTAAATCAAAGTCCCGACGGACCGGCGCAATCGTCATCCGACATCTCCGCATCTTCTATGACATCCTCAGCAACACTATTTATATTCTGAAGCACGTTAAGTTCGTCGTCATGGTCATCATCCAGACATATGTCGGCTACATTGCTGCATGCATAGTAAATAATTGTATGAGTATATATTTCTTACATCCATTAGTCTATTCTCTGTGTACAATGCATTAGTTGAGTATAGTCTAGTTTATTAAAAATAACTTTTAAAGTTGTATTTTGAGTAGTTTGTAAATTTTTTAATACGTTATTAAATAGCCCACCCCAAATTATAATACAATATCTTATAACAGACTCCACCAATGCATCATACACATCAAGCAAACATTTTTTATTAAGAATATATCTTAGTTGGTAAAATGTAAACGTTATATATCTAACTTTCTTTGTAATTGAATTTACATGTTCGTTCCATCTCAGGTGATGATCAATCATCAATCTATGGTATTTAATTGAATGACATTTTTCAATTAGCGGGAAATCGCAATTTTGGCGATCACAATTGCTTTTATGCACTCTCAAAACTTGATGTCCTGTTTGATCATCAACTGAGATCGAAAATGCCAAAAATTTACTTTTAGCATTATTTAAACTTAATACGCTGTAGTTCAACCAATTATATATTTCAGATAGACCGTTTTCTGCCCTTTCATAAACAGCTTCCCATGAGTCCCCAACAAATACCAGAGCTGTGTCATCAGCATATGATATTAAATGACCTTCAAAATTTTTTATACTAGCAATATTATTTATATATACAAGGAAAAGTATTGGACCCAACACTGTTCCTTGGGGTACGCCCATGGTTATAGACAAGGACTCACTAAGAGAACCGTCTACTTTAACTCTTTGAGTTCTATTTGTTAGGTAATTTTTCAAAATACATAAGGTAAGACATACATCAGCTTGATCTGATGGTCGAGGAGCACTATGTCAGACTTATTGGCTCGAATTAGCCTGACAGTCGGGAACGAGTAGTTCCAATAAATTCGGCATTTCTCGGCAATGAACGTGTTTACTATTATTATTATATTATAACAAATGACAACTTATATTACTATAATACTATTTTTTTGCAGATCTTCATGTAAAATTAAGGAAACTATCTAAATCATTAATGAATGGTCGAAAACTAATTTTTCTATTTAATTTTAAACTGTTTTATAAAACTTAATTATTATTATTAACCTATTTTACTTTAGTATTCTCCCTTTACAATAAACAATTCTTCAGTTATTTATGGATGCTAGTGTAGTTGGGTCAATATTCATCATTTGAAAAATGAACGTACTTTTATACATCTAAAAAATGCGCTGTAAGACAAAACTTAATTTTTTTCCGAATTTGAGAAGCTATTTCTCTGTAAATATTGATCGGACAAAAAAATAGTAAAAAGCTAAATTGTGAATAATTTTGAATAGAGGTATTTTTCCAATAATAGGTACGGTAAGGAATATATGGCTAATTTTCTAATTTCATGCGCTATTTTTTCAAGATGGCGTCGCGAGCGGCGCGACGGCGTGTTCGCAAAATCAGGTAGTCATTAAGGACGTCAAGATCTAGGTATGTGCCAAGTTTCAAAACTTCCCGACCTTTTGCAAACAAACCCTGTTTATATGTATTCATTGACTGGGCTAATGCTTAGTTCATTTAAATTTAGAAAATATATCTTAGATTCTTGTTGACTCCAGGAAATTTTTCATGAATTATAATTACACCATCTACACTTAAGTTTATGAAAACTGTAGGTATCTATTTTGAGCTTGTGAATCATGATTCATCGTTAGCATTACAGCAAACTACTAATTAGCTTAAAACCGATCACGGTATGTCAGAATCAGGTGGTAACAATTTAAAATATGTTTCTCACAGTGAAAAATTGAGATTAATTACACATGCGAACCTATTTAGTATCAGTATTATTTTGTAGTATTTGGGTATTAATCATTCATATTTAAAAGCAAAAAACGTGGCTTCAAATATAAACATTAACTACTATTGTTAAAATGCTGGTTATTTCTTTGAAAGAAAAAATAAATAAAAATGCTTTATTAATAATGGACAGGATAGAACGTATAAAGCTGCAAAAATCCTGTCCAAGCCAATGCTCAGTTCCGACAAATCACTTTGGATCATTTTTCATCGGACGAATTTGCCAAAAAAAGATTTTCACATAGAGGATTGCGTATTTAGGTATTATGAAGCCGTAACTGGCAGTATTTCTAGGTTCACAAAGACATTAAAATCGAAAAATGTGAAGTACAATAATCGGGAAACGTCAACTGCAGCGAACGTGTTCAAGGGTAAATTGAGGTTTATTTTTAGTTTGAGATTTCCGTACTTTCTATTTTCTTTTCCACAGATTCTCGTTTTTAGCAAAGGTCAACATAATCCTTCATACAAGATCTAAACCAATAGTACTGAAAATTGATTCGCTATTATTGCAAACGAAATTTGTCAATTAAAATTTAATACAGCAATAAATCAATTAAGTTTATATGTAGTTTTATATAGAAAAGGCAAGTACATTGCTAATCAAATTTCTAGAAGCAAATCGTGTGATAATCTGGTTACTGGTCGATTACCTTGTTTTCGATCTAGTGGGGACGGCTAGGGGTGTGAATAGTTCGGATTTTTATATTTATGACCGACAAATATGGCAATTTGTTTAAGGGCATAACACGCGATTTTAACTGATTTATACAGACCTTGAAATTTTTTTTGGGTTGGAGACGTTTTTGCATCGCTTTAACCGTATTTTTTACTTAGCAATGCAATTTCTTACTCGAGTCCTATCCTCTCCGAGTCCTATCTTTCCCAAGCCTTTAAAAATTAAGTGACTAGGTATCCACTCCTAACTCCTTCATTTGTGACCTGGATGAATGCAAAAATATCTCGATCCGACAAACTTATCATTTCGAAAAGTGACTTATAGGCGTTTTTTTAGATTTAGTCTTGTCTAAGGTATAGTATCGTACGCCATTTGTGGGAATAATTTATGCCCCAAAATAAAGGAAACGTTGAAATACACAAAAATGTAGGTATATAAAACCACTTGACTTTTTAAATTGAAGTGGACAAGTCCGGTGTTTCAGCAACTAGAAGGTATATCCGTATTTTTCAATTAAGTTTCATAAATATACATAATACTAAAACAATAATACAAAAAGTTAAGTATTATAGGTTGACATTTTCTTTGTAGTAATCAACTGATAATTTACGGAGCTGTCTGTCAATCAATGAAACAAAAACATAAATTATAGACGCTTGCAATGCTATTCAATGATTCATTGGTACATTACACTTGAATGAAGTACAATTTGAACTCTATCTGCGACATTTCAAAGGAGCTAATTGGTAAGACCTCGACGACTTAACGGTTACGATATTAGTCTCGATATTAGTGGTGCGTGGTACATTTACACCACTTTTGTAAACAGTGATGAACGTGCTAATATTTATTATGAGATTCTTCATTAACGCCATTTACATTTTCAATTTTTATGAATAGAATAATTAAGGTATCTTCCAGTTATGAACATAATGAAATAATTATACAATTTGTCATAATGAGGACCCTTGCCAACAACAGAATGAGCAGAAACCAATTTGCACTCCTTTGCGGAATCATGCAAAACATTAAAAATAACCATGTCATGTTCTCATTAACCGAAAACTTGGATTTTTATGATATTTTTGTTCTGTCAAATAATTCTTCAGGAAGATTAGAATGTTTTTTATATTTCCATTACTTCACATTTCTAAATACAAGTGATGCATGTTTTTGCTATATAAAACTTTGTAAAACAGATTAATAAGAACAATATATTCACTCTAACGCCACAGCATCGTATGGTTTTCCTATCTAAACAGAAAGTTCTTAATTTAAAAAAATACGCAATTGTTTGTCTAAGCGCCTTGGCTTGATTTTTATCCACTTCGTAATAGTATCTTAAAAGATATTTGCCTTTTATTCCAAAAGATTAGCTGCCACTTGGTCGAGATTTTCAAGTGAGATTCACGCCCACATAACATAACCGCTTTGAAAGGTTGGGTAAACATTTCCTTTGTCGTCCATTGGATAAAAGCAAACATAATTAAAATCCATCACAAAATAATGCCTTATTTAGACCACTGCTGCAAGTTCCTATTTTCTTGCATCCGATGAAGCTACGTGCTACGTGGTGATGTTGAAGCCATCTTGGTGGTATGCTGATATATTGTTAAAGATAGAATGATAGGACAAACGTCATCCGAGAGGATTAGAAAAAAAGTTTTTATGCATTAAAGAGAAAAAACAAATGGGCATCATTTGTTATTTTCTGTCAATTTTAAAAAATATTAATGTAAGGCGTGTTTTTTAATGAAACGCCAAATATATTTTTGCACCATTTAATAGACGTTTTTTTCTGAATACAATGATGTGCCTAATATGGTAGTTTAGATGAATATTTTCCTTAATGTATTGTTGGCACTTAAACCTGTCAAAATGATATTGTTTCGAAGTCTATCTTTTAGTAATATCATTTTTATAAGTAATTTCTACAATTTCAACAGTTTCTTAGCTAAATTAAGGAAACTACATTCATTCAAACTACCATATTATGCACATCATTGTATTCAGAAAAAATACGTCTATTAAATGGTGCAAACATCTATAGGGTGTTTCGTTAAAAAAACACGCCTAATATTAATATTTTACAAAATTGACAGAGAAAAAAAACAAGTAATGCCCATTTGTTTTTCTCTTTAATGCATAAAAAACTTTTTTTCTAATCCTCTCGGACGACGTTTTTCCCATCATTCTATCTTTAACAATAACCTCGTAATAACCATTTAAAATCGTTTACGCTTAAAATGAATGCACTGTACATTTGTACATATACACAGTGTGGCATTAAAAAGAAACGGCAAAAAAAAACAAATTTCGGAGGCTGTAAATTAGATCTATTTAGATATTTAATGACGTCATTATCTTTAATGCCACTAGGAATAGGTTTAATATTTTTGACAATGGAGTATTTTTCTGATTCCAAAATTGCATCACACATTAGTGTGTATTTAAACGAGAAATTTTCAAACAATAATTATTAAAAATTTTATATATGAAACCAAAAAATCTAATTAAAAAAAAATCAAAAACGCTATCAAACCCAGAATATAAAAATATATAAGTATTTTTAATTGATAAAATATCTCCATTTAACTTAATATAATTTTTTAAGGTCAACTCATTTGTATTAAGATTTTGAATAATTATTTTCTCAAAGTTTTTCTTATGAATCACCATACTTATGCTACATTTTTCAAACAGAAAAATAGGCCCGTTTCTGGATATATTAGAAATTACCCTATTTAAATTAGTTAAAAGCAACTATCTTGACCTACTCCTTTTGAAAAAATAGTTACAAAATTTGGATTTCGCAGTGTCCGGTTTGCACATTGTAGCACATTTTCTTAAAAAATTAAAATAGCTAGTCGAACTAATTTAATTTCCCACTTTTAATAGATACTTTATTTAAATAAATTAATTCCACACCAATAAATTATTTCTTTAAATACGGCGAATTAAATCTTTATTTCGTGGAACTAAATCATTTACTTGCATATAAATACTAAAGTTTAGTATTGACAACTAACACATACTTAATTAAAATTTCTCTATTCGCTTATTACGCGACACTTACATTTATTTGTGTCAATTAAATAATCGAGGGGACATTTCGATAGCTTTAAAATTTCTTTGACGACTAATTCATGGGAAATTTTTTTTTGTTATCTTATTACTGAGCACTTAAATTTATTTTTGTGAAGTCTGTAAAGTGCGGGATTTGGAGTGTTTGGACATCAAAGTCTCTACTCTACTCTACACCATGATACAACAACACAAGATATGATATCAAAGCGTTCAAATTTCGTCCGGTTTGCGCATGACGTCACACGGTGAGTAATTTTTAAAATCTATGTCGCGTTTTCGAATTTAATATCAAATATTGTTAGTTAGGAACTCTGTTTTATGGTTTTTATTCATAATATGGGTTCACTGCTTATAGTGTAATACTAAGTTAATGACGGCTATTTAAATTATTACATTTTAGATGAAATTTATTAGAGCTCAGAGATAACGCTGATTATTACATTTGATTTATTTTAAGCAGATATTTCTATATTATACGTGAATACAAGTATAATAATACGAAATTAACTCCCAATTTATATTTTTCGTAGGTATGTATTTATTTCGATTTGTAATTGTTGAATATGTCTGGCCCTACAAATTAATAATTTTGGGGTACTTGCTATTCGAAGTTTTCGAAATTACAAAAATGGCAAGTCAAATGTAAAAAAGGATAAATTAACCATATATACATTCAATTTATTTGATATTTAAGAATTTTGAAAAATGTTTTTAGTTAAAAATACAGTGCGACCGCCAGAAATACAGTGCGACCGCCAGACAGTATGCAGCATAATAGAAAACTTATTTATAATTAATTTCTCAAAAATTGTTACTTGCCAAAAGTTAAAGTATACTAAGAAAAACCAGTTTTGACGTCAAATTTTACCTTTGACATGTAGGAAGTTAAAAAAATATAAAAATGTTAATAATTAAGGTAAAAAATGTAAATGAACTTTCTCTAAACATTTTCTAGTTACTAAGAGAATTGATGCTAAATAGTACATTTGTGTGCTTAGTAAGAAAAACTTAACATGCCCGGAAGACCGTGCAGATTGCTTATCGAGGCGCAAGCAACACGGAGTTCTGAAATATGCTTTTACTACGATGATACACATATTATTTTTTCTGAAACCGCGTTTCCATATCCCTGCATTTTTTTTATTTCAGGGAACAAAAAAACTTTATATCGTGCATAGAATCTCCTGATTGATTATCAACATCACAATCGTACACAGCACATCTCATTTTCGACGATTTTTTAACTTTTAAACACAAAAATATCTGCAACAACTTGACAATTCTACCTGACACTCTTGACAGCCGGGCGTTTAAAATGGCGTCCTAGCTCACCGACTGACGTCACGAGCTGCGCGATATCTTATCTCTTATTTATTGTATCATGACTCTACAGTCTCTACACTCTACCACATTATATGATATTTCAAAACATCAAAACTGGTTAAATAAAAATCATTGTTTTCTTTTCCTCATACAAGACATAGATCGATTTCGAACTTATTGTATTGACAAATAACAAAGCCATGACCCAATTAGGTTAAGGCAAACTAAGCAAGACAGAAGTGGTGAAGAATTAAGTGTAGCCATCTGGTGGTCAGTGCTACTACCAGAAAATAGGTAGTTTTATTTATATCAACTAAATTTAACAATGGCAACTAAGGGCCGGTCTTTTCACCTCCAATTAACTTTATTCGGCAGTTATTTACCTAGGATACAATTGTTACAACAATGAAAATCAACAACTTTAACTGCCGGATAAAGTTAATGGGAAGATGAAAAGATCGGGCCTAAATCGTTCTTTTCTTACATCTCTCCTCGTATCTTTAAACGTAATGCGTCCTTGCATTAATTCCTTCAAAGAAATATTATTAAACGCAAACAAATATTTTGCTACATACAAGCAGATTTTTTATTTTTCTTCTAATAAAGAAACGTTAGTTGCACATACTAATTATATTGAAAATAAACGGTTTAGTTGTGACAAACTGTCGTAAAATGTTCATATTTCTTATGATAAACAAGGTTGCGTTCGTTGTTATAAATTTTTTTATATACGAATAAATAGATGTGTGTCAACTAAATAATTCTGATGCTTAAAATGACAAATCGTTTATTAACGTAAAGCATAAAATTTTTCTGTGTGTACTAAAGTTCGTTGGGTCAGGAAATATGGGTACTTACAGTTGAGGCAAAATATACGATGCTAACCTGTAACAAAAAAAAAGTATATTAGTTGACTGATTGTCTGCCATTTGATATTTGATATTATGTAATTATATAATAATTATTATAAGGAAAGGAACTAAACCAGAAGAACCCAATAATAATTTTAATACATAAGTACTAGGTAGGTACATTTCAATTTTCATTTAAGTTTGTATGAAATAGTATTGCGTTACCCATTTTCCCTGAATGAGATCTGATATCAACCCTAATAATGTTATCAAAAAACAAACAGTTTACAAACATGTACAATTATGATACAAAGGACTACAGAATGAAACAAAACCATTTGCGTAAATGTTGGCTGGCAACACCAATTCATCGTATACTATTAAGAAAAATGAAATATATCCATGCAATTAACTTAGCATAATATTTAACATTCCACAGTCCTAAGGGTAAAGCGAGGTGCCTTTGTGTTTGGTTAGGGTACATATGGGGTTGGTACTAAGTTTTAGTTGGTCCGTCGGTCGTGGATAGTTAAATATATGCATATCAAATGCAGGACCGGCCCCTGGTGAGAGGAAACGTAACTAATAACTACAACACCACGACATCATAACTCATACCACAAGTTGCCTAATTTCTCTTTACAGACCGGATTTCCGGGTATATTTCATCTTTCTCGGGATACAAGGGTTCTTCCTTTCAAGGTAAATTGTAGTATTTCACTCACGGTTAGTTGGTTAATCGTTATTAATTATATCGATATTAGACAAGTAGAAACACAGGAATGTTGGCGCCTGATTAATGGTGTTGTTCCTAATTTTCATGAAATAAAACACATGTCTTTTGGTGAAAAATTATGGCGGTTATATGAAAACGAAATACATGTTTACACCGGTTTACACCAGCGTTTTTGCTACACAGCCAAAGTTTTCACCAGAAGTGAAATCTTTTTACGTGTAATTACCGAGAAATTGATTTGAAGAAGTTTGTTTGTTAATACATTAAATGGTGTAAAGATAATTTTTCGTGCATTATACTCGTATTAAGTCTTGTTCATCTTTCTGAAATTATAGATGCTTTAAAAAATTCTAGACAGACATCTGTTCATTGTTTTATCTTCACCGTAATTATTGTGAAATATCTATCCCCAATATCATTGTACAAAACTCGTCAGTGTGTGATATTATTATTTTAAAAGAAAACAGGTTAGGATTCCTTGAATCGCATTCCGGAATCCGATTCCAGAAGCGCGCTGAAACTTTCTGTACGGTTAAATAGTGTTACTTATATATCCAGATATTCTAGATCAAAACTGCACTTGAACACTAATTAAATTGAATTTTTTTCGTTTCTATACAATTTTAACTCTCCATATGCATAAAAACTGGATTACATAAAATTGGAACCAGTATTAGAAGAAAAGGAAGAGAGAAACAGGGATTTTTAGTAGATCATTGGTTTCGTTCGTTACTCGGAAAAGGCTGCGATATTGATTTTTGAGTATTTTCTTCCTTATGGTCCTTTGGGATTACGTTTCCTAGAATAGTGACAAAAGGATCACATCAAAAATTTGCATAAATAAGTACTGGCAAAATAAAAATTTGAAAAATATTTAAAAAATAAAAGATTTTTTCTATGGGCCTTTACAGGGTCGCTATTTTTAAGAGGAACATAGAAACTCTTTTCTACAATAAAATTATATTATTATTTTGCTTGTACATCATTATTTAGATTTTAACTCAATTACCTTTTCAACTTTAAAAAAGCGTAGGTACCTATATCGGTTTACTGCTCGGTTTACTGATGTAATGGATAACTTGAGGATACTTCACGACTCAATTAATGCAAGAAAAATTATTTGAAAAAATACCCCTCTGCTGGTTTCTCTGTCCGATTGTCATGAAAACTTGTGAAGCTTGGATAAACTTTGATTAAATTTGGTATATGTAAGATCCACCAAGTTCAAAGTCAAACAAAAATTGTTAATAAGTATAGGCGAGAGCTGAGGAGAGGTGGTGAATATTCTTAAATTCGACAATTAGGTCAACCATATACCTAATAACACAAGTTTTTATTACAATACATTGAACTGATTCCGCGGTTGGCACCATGTGAAACATTGTTAAATATTATAATTAAAGAAAAAATTATTCACTTTTTTAAGTGTTTCAAAAAGTATTTATTAATTTCTACACGTGTTTCGGCTTTCTAGGCCTTTCTCAAGAGTACAGGGTGTTCACGTATATATTGAGACACCCCTTAACTTATTTATTTTTCAGTTTAGAAAAAAATTTGTTAATACGGATTTTAGTGTTTCTTTTGAGGATTTAAAATATGCTATCAGAAAAACAATTGAACATCTAAAAAAAAGATATATAGCAAATTTGATTTTTTTTAAATGGAATACCCTGTATATGTTTCTAAATTTAGATACACCTTTTTATTCTGATTTCAAAAATATACAGTTTTAATACATTATCTCTTATCGTTTTCGAGACATTAATTTATAAAAATTGTGACCACCCATCTTGACATCAGGAATAAAATGATAGAGCAGGCCCTGCAAAAACAATTTTATTTTATGTTTTGACCTTAAATATTTTTCGTCTTCAGAGAAAGCCATTTCTTTATAACTTACACAACAATTAATGCAATAAAATACTTCAAACGTCAAAACTTAAAATAAAATTGTTTTTGCAGGGCCTGCTCTATCATTTTATTCCTGATGTCGAAGATGGTTGGTCATAATTTTTATGAATTAATATCTCGAAAACGATAAGAGATAATGTATTAAAACTGTATATTTTTGAAATCAGAATTAAAAGGTCTATCCAAATTTAGCAACATATATAGGGTATTCCATTTAAAAAAAATCAAGTTTGATATATCTCTTTTTTCTCAGATGTTCAATTGTTTTTCTGATAGCATATTTTGAATCCTCAAAAGAAACACTAAAATCCGTATTAACAAATTTTTTTTCTAAACTCAAAAATAAATAAGTTAAGGGGTGTCTCAACATATACGTGAACACCCTGTACATACAATACTTTACACATTTAAAAAAGTGAATAATTTTTTCTTTAATTATAATATTTTATTATAAAAAGTACATTTTTCGTAAATCGATTACTTGATTTCTATCTAATTTAGCGACTAAAGTCATTCAATGGTACAACAAATTTATAACTGCAAAACGTCAAATTCTCTAACCCGGTATGACATTCATAAAACGTGGTTAAGTATAAACTGAAACTTGTTTTTACAATCCAAAGCATTTGCCATAATTACAAACTGCAATAACAGTGTTAGGACTATAAAGTTCCCTACTTCAAAGTTAATAAATTGTCCTTGTAAAAACAACTTTCATATGAATAACAAATGAGCCATATATCGCGTTAAAGAGACCCATTAAAAATTTTTGCAAGGCATTTGTTTATGTTCGGAGTTTCCTAGGTCTATGTTCAAAGCTAAACGAGTAAGTTGAAAGTTAGCAGTCCCTGAAACGGTTTTACAAAGGAATACAAACGTGATCAAAAAAGGAAAGAAATGCAAAAATAAAATGTCTTAATTTAAAGTTGCAGAGCTGAATGGGCGTACAAAAGGATTTGAAATGTTGCTTGCTAGAATACATACCAAGACTAGCGACAAAAAGCTGAAAGAGAATAAATAATTTGGAGCAGTACTGTTCTTTGTGCCACTCTTTTATGGAGTCACTACTTTATTCGATAAGGGCAAAAAAATATACCCAGACCGTCGTGCTTCGTTGATATGCTTAACGTCTAAAAATATTATACATTACACAATTACAATCAACCAATTTTTTTAAATGATTTTCAGAAACAACATTCACACACTATAGATAAAAGGCATTTTTGTATATACCTATATTTTTTATAAAAAATTTTGATATAATTTGAAATTGATAGTTGCAATTATAACTAAATTATTTAAAGAAATCAATTTTTGGAACCTATATACTAGTGATATGTCGTCGAAATTTCATAACAATATAATTCACTCACAATTTAATATTATTTATTAAATTAATATTCAATTTACTCAAACTAGGCAAAAGCTTTAAGAAAAGGTTAGAAATCAAGGGAAATTTACAGAACTAGTTTTTTAAAGGTATACCGAACAAAAACTTATAGGACTATGGTTATACTTATGTTAAATAAGCAACGAATCGTAGCTTTCTTGTAAACCTTCAACCACTTGCACCTTAAAGCCAAATCTCTGTTTTAGAAGCAACGCAGCTTTAAATTAATGTGATTATTGATAATAAATTAGCAGTATCATTTTTTCAGTGTTATACGGCCTTAATGTAGCTCCACATTATTGGCACAAGAATAAATCAGTAAGATAAAGTGTATAGGAAAAGACGTGTTACCATTAACCCATATAGCAGATATATGGAGTCAATACGGTTGCAGCTAGATGTAATATTTACGACTATAATTTCCTTTACGGATGGTACACAATATTATGCTCTGAAACGTAGTACTCCCTGACACGTTAGTTACTAAAAATCGAACATTATATTTGCTCTATCTGAATTTATCCCCGAGCATATTTTGTTTTATGCATTATGTGATGACGTTCGTTGATTGAAACTGTAAACCGGGATAGGAGAGTTCTTTTTATGAATGCTGGAAATGTTATTTACACACTATATTTTCTTGTGATTAACTAGCAATTTCAAATAAACGTGAAATTTTTAATTAGATTTTTCACATACAGGGTGAATTTGAAATACACTGGATAATTTTAATCCGTAAAAATTCTTAAAAATAGTCATTTGTAAAATAAATGAAATACAGCCAACAAAACAATTTTTTAATATTTAATAAATATTCACGACGCTCCTGTCTGAGCAGAACAGCTGATGTGTGTAGCGACATAAATGCTTGTACCCCCACTCTTCTTAGCTATTGTGTTGTTTGTTGTGTTGGCGTAGTTCAGCCTGTGCATCCATGATGTCGAGTGTGAATTTTTCCTAGTGTTTTAGATTTCAGTTTTGTGTTCATAGCTACCACGTTGCCCGCGTAGTTCAGCCTGTGCATCCATGATGTCAAGTGTGAGTTTTTCCTAGTGTTTTATATTTCAGTTTTGGTTTTACTCGGTAAACACTGAGAATACTGCGTAGAGGTATTTGTTCGTAACCAAGTCAATGTCAAGTTCACCGGTCAGTGTATCCCCAGTGGGACGAGTTTAGGGTTTTTGTGTTGAAACATTAATTATGAAATTTTGAAATTAAAACACTGCGAATTCATTAATTATGCTATAAGAAATTACAGATTAAAATTATCCAGTGTATTTCAAATTCACCCTGTATATGCATGGATTCTAAAATATCAAGGATTCCCGTATACAGTGAGGTCGAAATGTAAGGAACAAATTCAATATCTTCAAAACGCCTAAGTTTCGGAAAAATGGCTCGGACAGGTCGATGTTGATTTTATCTTAGGCCCATTTTAAAAATATTTTTTATTCTACAAGGCAACCCAAAAAAGCTGGGCCGTGATTAACTTTGATTTTTTAAATGGCAACCCGAGTGGCAACCCCAATTTTTTTTTTCAATCTCAAATTCGTTGTAAATTTCCAAACATTTTCTATGTATTACACCCTATTAATAATAATTCTTTCTACCGTAAGTGACTTTTCACTTGCTGTTACTACATTTTCCTTCGTGTACCTCTTATTTATAAACGCTACATGATCACCTCGATATATTAAAAATGGTTTCGTAATCGCCTTTACAGTTATTGAGGTAACAATAAATCTAATATTGTGTTTTGTGTGTAGGATATCGGCAATTACCCCTGCCATCGAGGCAAATCACATATAAATTTAAACTTGCTTCAGGATGGAATCACGTAGGAAGTATTTAGTAATATTTAGACATTAATCTTTTTTAAAGTATTTTCTGACAGTTGGGTAATGTATCTAATAATTAAATAAATAAATTGCCTCTTAGATATTTTTATGAAATGTGGATAACCCACAGAGTGCCCTAGCTTTCAATAGATACATTTCGGTAGGAGAAAAAAGGTAACTAGCTAATAGTAAGTAGGTACTGCAATAACATGTTCCTCCTTAAAAATTTTCATGCAAAGTGGTATTCGTTGATGTGAAATAAAAATTAAATACTGGCCAAATATACCTACCAAGTAGTAAAACTCAAATGCTTATAGACCATTTACATAACTATTTATCATTTAAAAGTTTCCCTTGTGAATCTTGCAGTACGCATAAAAAAATAATATTCGTTTTTAATTAGGCTTCAGTAGGCACGTGGGTGTCGTTCGTTCTTTGTAGAATGTTCATACGACAGTCAACCTAATTTTAGCACGTCGTGTTTGAGTTCTTTACCGTGCTCTAGATTAGACAAAGTTCTTAAAATACCCCTCAACCTAATACGGCAGGGAAGTATCACTCCAACAACTACAATTTTAGAGGAATTAATTCAACTGTTTGTCTCAATACTAGATACATCCTACATATTTCTTTCTGTGGCTTACATAAAGAATAGAATATGTTTGCAAAGATGCACTCGTAATGAATTTTGTAAGGAAAAAAATGCAAATCTTTTTTTAAAATTGTTTCGTAGGTGGCATTCCTCTATTGACTTAAGAATGTTTTTCCATTACACCTTTCAAAATTGTCGCTTTCGCTGTTCTCTTTTACTATCTTTTCCAGAACTTTTTTTTCTTTCACTAGGAAATTCGTCCATGATAAAATACTGAACGGTCTTTGAATTGCTTCCGGTGTGAAAACACCCACTAATTTTCATTTCTGGATTCATTTCTAAAAGAAAGTTTTTTGTTCAAAGAAAGCATTTCGAAAAAATTTTAAAATTATAAATTAAACTGAAATTATATATTTATAATATTAACTCCTTAATTTGAATTTCCCATAACAAGGAAATCACAGTATTAATAGCACTTCCAAACTTCATAAGTGTGTTTTGTTCTGAGGTTCTCATTTTATAGTCAGTAAAGCTGTAAAGTTCGAGTGTAATAATATGTAATACTATATTTTTTTGAAAATTGTCTTCAGTTCGAGACTTTTCTGTAAATTTTTGTATATCCAGAATCTTTAAAATACTCATAAGATTCTATTAACAAAAGACCCAAAATAATAATGCATGTAATTGTCGAATTAATTTTTATTATAATTGTTTGAACTTTCGGTAAAATAATTATAAAAACACAAACATAAAACACACCATAGAAATTAGACAACCCCCAAATCCAAAGCCAAAGACTGTCCGCAAGAGGGCTACACAGAAAAAACGCAGACAAACATCCATACCCACCGACATTGCCATCTGCCGGCGCCGGGTCTCGAACTCGGACACGATAGGCAGTGTGGCCACAGCCATGACTGTCACTTATGCTCTAGCCCACTACGCTATCGAATCAGTTATTCTCGATTTAAAAAATGGAGGAATAATATTATTAGTTTACCCTTCGATATGATAATGTCGAGGATAATGTTAAACAAAATTCTTGTTCAAGTATAGTTACAACCTCGGTTACAACATAACTTTCTTTTAAGTATCCAAATTGATACTGAACTAGTAAAGGTAGTAAAACATAATAGTTGGGCTAATGTCCATCTATCACAAATGCCCAGACAATAAAAATATTTCTCTTTAAGCCTTTAAAAACTCCATGCATTATTTTGAGAACTCGGTTATTCATAGTACCTTGGAAAACAAGCAGTATCATTAGTGAATTTTCCTCAGCCAAACACGACTAAAGAATTTTTAAGCTAATGATTGTTTCCAACACGTCAGCATTTCGTGCAGCAGTTAAAAAAAATGTGCGCTTTAAACCTATTATCGTAAAAAGTAAACGGTGTTTTTATTAAACAATGTACCGTTAATTTCCATAATTTTTCTTGATGGACGTTTCAAGCATCTCAGAACTAATATGGTTGAAATTTTTTTAGCAATATTGCTCGAGATTCGTAATAACTACCGATGCAAAGAAAATGTGTAAAACAAAAAGCAAATTAATTTCTCTCCAATATGTTAGATGCAAAATTTTATCTATACGCTTCTGTACAGTCCTCAAAAATAAATTTAAATTCAAGGCAGAATAAAAATAGTTCTCTTCAAAATTAGAAAATACATATACACATCTTATACAAATAAAATAAAAAGGCTCAACAGAATAACAAATGATGCGAACATATCTAATTTTAAGAAACCAAAAAAAAAAATTGTTTGATTAAGGCAGTCAAATAACAGATCATATTGAACACTTTTTGTTGCCGTTATTTACACAATACCTACAAATACTTTTCAAATTACTATACATTAACATATTTTAGAAACACTGAATAATCTCAGAAGTTTTTATGAAATTGGTTAAAAATATGCCAAGTCATTTACAAATTAACTTTTATAGAGGCAATACATTATCGATTTTTTGTTTCCTATGCGGCATATAAATAAAAAATTATTCCTCCACGCTACAGAAGGCGCTTTTGTTTGAATACGGTTTGGTTATTTTCTAATACAAATATTTGGTAATAAATCTTTTTCTTTATTTTATAAATTCAGTCATGCATAAAAAGAATCCAATGAGAGTAGATAGTGCATGAAATGAAAATATTGTTCTTTTTTAAATTAGACTTGATAGTCTGCAGAGGCTCTAAATATTTTATTTAGAATAAAACTGACTAGATGGATGTAGAGTAATATTATTATGAGAAGATGCCCGGGGCGGAGGAAACGTGTGCGAATAATTATATTTCTTGGTTCAACCACCGACCGCTTGCGAACAAAACCCTCTGTATACTGTGCACAACCCTGAATATGGCAAGTCGCTCTTATTGGCTTAAAATGAAGGGCATGCATAAAGTCATTTCTGCGCATTTTAATTGCCTGGCATCTTCTCATAATAACAGTACTTATAATTTTATTGTGGAGATTCTCTGGAAACAATGTATATTTAAAGCTGCAGAAAATGCATACCATAGTCCCCAAACAAACAATCAAAATGTAATTTCCAGAAGTACATTGCATATTTTTAATGCAATTTTGGGGAAAAACTAAAAGACAAAACAATGAAATTAAAAAAATATAAACATAAGTATTCAGTATTGTTACGTGTTTACACCACCTTACCTTAGTAAACAACTCCAAGCGTGGCCGTCACAGTATTAAGGAAAATATTTGGAAGAAAATTAGTATAGGTACCTACATATCACGTAATTTTATTTTATATATTTTTATCGTATGTAAGTACCTAATTTTGTATTTAATAACTTTCTGTAAATTTCTACGGTCATGTGTCTGTCTTGTCAATAACCAGAACATGAACCTGAAATGTACTAAATATTTTTTTAGTACATAAACAGATCGATCGGTTTTTGGAAATTTTTTAAATGGCAACTTATATTTCAGTTTAAATAACTATAAGTACCTGTTGAAAATAGAGTAGTAATTTTGAGAATATCCCGAGGAATATCCTGTCATTTACTTGCAACAGTTACCATTCGTGAAAATGATGGACGTGGGAAAAATGCGAGGAAAAATGTTTAACCATGATTTCAAGTAGGTAAAATTTAAATTTAAAAGTTAGGCCCTATTATCGCCCTCGAGTGATAAAGTAACTTTACAGGCCGCTATTGAAATATAACGACCACGAGATTGGCTCTGTTTGACCGTTGCTAGGTAATGACTTCGAATTGTTTTTAAATTTTTTTTTTTTTTACTGCTTGCAACAGTTCTTATGTCATACGTCATATGTCAATCAAACCGAATCTAAGTTTGCAACTGACACTATAAGCCGATCGTGCATACAATTTTGAATGTGCCCCGGGCGTAATACGCGTTTATGGCCCTTGACGTGTAATAGCCTCGTGCTATTATCTTCACGCCGCGGGCCATAAACGCTTACTTTACGCCCTCGATACATAAATAACTAGTATAAACATCAACACAATATCTGAATAAAAATTATTATAACAGTACATAATATATTGCAGAAGATGTAACTTTCTCTGCACATAGAGCGCATAGTTTTTATTTGATTTTATTACTTTATTTTTATTACTAACTTCTTTCAGCACTTATTAGAAAAATATAAATTACACACACAAATTATAAACATAGCATTTTTACACTTATTTATATAAATAATAAATAATAAATAAATAAATACACCACATGTAATTACGACCCCCTTTATCCCAGAAGGCTCTAGAAGAGCCTTGTGCGGGAGGGGGCTACACATTTAAAGACAAGGGACACACATCCAATACCCATGTATAATGGAAAAATCCCTCTCACAGTATTTTTTCCATTTCCACGACCGGGATTCGAACCCGGGACTTTTGGGTGAGAGGCAGGTACTCTACCATCTCGACCATCAGTCATATAGAGTATTATATTATTAAATAAGTATTGCTAGGAAAATTTTATTCGATTGGTTTATATCGATTACTTGTAAATTTTTACAATTTTCAGACCGAGTTTCACACATTTGTCGATATCGAATTAGAAAAAAATATGCTCGGAAATATTATGCAGTTCTCTGAATCACAATATTAGAAGTATAATTTGTCAATAGCGATTAATTTCAAGTGTTATCATAATCTCATAATAATATCATCGGATAATTTAAGAAATGTAATGGCTATTACTGCTTTGAAAGAAGATTTGAATGTTCTAACCTCGGTTCTAACTTTAAATCAAGAATTTGTAACTACTGAATACTAGAAAATTGCTCTCAACATAATTAAGCTGATATTTAAACTACTGAATATTTTATTTAAGCTATTCCCAGACAAATGAACTTAAAAGTGATCGTGACTTTAAATTTCAGTTAAACGTGGTTACAATGTTAACCTTGCACGACCACTGCGACCTAATAGTGATTATGGCAGTGTTAATTACATTTTTAAGTTTACTGGAATCTGAGAAATATATTCGTATAAGTAATAAATAATTATATTATTACTAAAATTAATGTGTATATTAATTTATATTAAGAAGTGTATTTGTAAAATGTTACTATTAATAAGTTTATCAGTTTTTTGAATCTAAAGACGTCCAAGAAAATAATTAACACAAGCATATTTTTTTCTATTGGTAAACTGATATCTCCGGCAAAGGCGCTTCAACTTGAGATGCCTATGCTGCCGTTTTGGATGATTTATTTACTAATACACAAATAATCATAATAAAAAACATGTCTCCACCTCGGTCTCCACCAAAAATTAAAAATTGATATTTACTTACCAGAATTAATTTGTTTACCTATATGTAGTTCATAACTTTTTAGCCTCGTTTTTAGCTATCTAACAAAAGTGAATTTTTAGTTCGTTAAATTGTTTCCTCAGCGCAGTATCGACGAAGAAAAAGAAATATATTGCAAAAATAAATTTCTCGATATCAATTTGATACCCCATAAATTCAAATAAGAAGTTTGTTTGTACCCGTCTAGGTCCACTGTCAACTTTGGAATTTTGTATATTTGTAAGACGGCAAAATTGAATTTCACCTCGAATTTTACATGGTTACAAACTAGAGCAAATACATAAGCGAAAACTACAAGATGCAACATTACACAAAACTATAATACTTTACACGAGGTAATTAATCAGAAAGTTCAAAATTTGGGTAATTTGCTAACTAATTTTGTTTGTTCATACATATCCGCCAAGTAACAAACTAGTGTTTAAATCTCGGTTTAAATGGTTTTAAAGATGACAATCAATTCATGTTAATCTAAAGATTGTGTATATAATATACATATACCGTATCAGGATATTAACTTCTCGAAAGCATTTAGTTGTTTTTCAAGCTAATTGCAGCATAATTTCAGTGCATCAACTTAACTAAGTGGCGCAGTACAAAGCAAAGCAGTAGCAAGAGCTTTCCCGATTGTGGAAAGCAAAGGATCAGAGCTCTAGGGCAGTTTGAAAGTTAATTGTACGCCTTCGGCAATGATATGAACTTTACAGTTGAAGCCCTATCTGCCGTTCACTTAGCAGTTAGTTATTAACTTTCTACGGAAAATTTTCTCCACCTGGTTCGACTATACAGCCCGACCAGGATGATTAAGGGAGTTAATAAATGGCCTATGGTACCTCCTTTAAAGAAATTTTCAGACGTATAATAAGTATCCTAATAGTTGCACAATTTAGCTGACAAAGCAGTTAAGAAAAGAAGACTTTAGACTAAGACCACACAACTTTTAAAATTGAAAGAGACTATAATAATTGCAATTTAACATTTCCTCAACTGATCAAAGTTGCTTTTGGGATGAAGACTGTTCCTACATTTGTAGACTCGCAGCAATGTATATTTTTGTCTAAAACGTAATGATAATATGTGTAATAAGTACATATTAAAGTTATTCATAGATATTTATTCCAATAATGTAATAGTTTCTCCATATACGTATGTGTTATGTTTCATAATAAATCGTTGAATAAAATTCATTCTCAAGGACGAAATGAATTTGTTATAATCCCACTATTCTGTATAAGAAATTCTTCATCCCTTTTATATATTTGACAGATCCCAGTGACGAAAATATATGTACATAGAAAACCTTTTATAATAACAATTTTAAATTATATACATTTCACATAAAAATAAATATATTATGTATAAATACATACGAAAATAATGAATAAATAACATTTGAGTGTTTGCTATTTATATTTATTTATGATTCAAAGGCATTTATAAATTTAAGGAAAATCCCGTGGGAACCGAGATAGAAGTACAGTTTCTATATATCATGAAAACTCTGAAAATTAAATTTGGGTTGATCCTGTTTTATAAATTTAATATGAACTGGCAACATTTAGACACCTTATTTCCTGGTTTAAGATACTATAAATAAATAAATAAATACACCACATGTAATTACGACCCCCTTTATCCCAGAAGGCTGAGCCTTGTGCGGGAGGGGGCTACACATTTAAAGACAAGGGACACACATCCAATATCCGTGTATAATGGAAAAATCCCTCTCACAGTATTTTCCATTGCCACGACCGGGATTCGAACCCGGGACTTTTGGGTGAGAGGCAGGTACTCTACCATCTCGACCATCAGTCATACTACTGTATAAAAACATACCTTGCCGTTTTTCTACTCCCCAGCTGCAAATAGTTTCCATTTTGTTTCATCATAAACATTTTTAGAAAAAATATTCATATGATAATTTAAGGTAGGTAGATATATTTACACAAAATATTTAAAGTATCAATAATCCGTCTTTATAAAAATAACATCTAGGAGAGTACCTACGTAGGTTACACACAAAAATCAAATAGTTTGTACTGTTAATATGAAAGTTTTATTTCACATTTTGTTCCATTTCATGTTTTAACTATTATCATATAGTTGCATAATAAAGAAAAAACTATATACTTATTATCTTATAATAATTATTTATTAACAAATAAACCACACGTTGTAACGGTAGCTGTTGAATACAGATTTAATATTCGATGCATACCCCCTCATTCTATCCCTTTTATCAAGGCCGGACATAAAGGTATGTACCCGTAAAACATTTTCTATAGGTAGGGCAAATTAAGAAATACGTAAATTTTCCAAAAAAAAAAAAAAAAAACGCGCCGCAAGCGAGATTAGCATTTTTCGATCAGATTGCCTTCGAAATATAAAGCTCATATTATGTATGTTTTTGATTTTACGATGCGTTAAGAAAAATGTGATATATTACCACGTGTATTGTTATTAATTTTATACGAAACTGTGAATTCAAAACTAATACTTGGATCTGTAACAAATTGATTCATTATGCGGAGACTAGTGCTTCCTCTTGCTCCCCCTTGTGATGTCCTTTGTTACAAATAGCTAGCCGGTTAGCTGCGACCAAATTCATCATCTGCTTTAAGCAGTAAGTAAGCAATATTTATATTAATTTGACACAAATGTTGTTAATTTATGTTTTCTACATCAACTAGAATGCATCTTACTTTTATTTGAAGATTAGTCAGTTATATTGTTCATTTTGTTTAACGAGGAACAACCAATTCGCATAATAACTTCAAGCGCAAGTGCAAGTGACTCAAGAGACTGAGCCGCTCGCGGAATGCTGAAGCGACCTGCTCTGAGGTTACCATCCCCTATTAGTTTCTATTACAACGTGTGCTTTTTTCAAATGATCATATTTTTGTTTTCTTTGCGATTTAAAATTTTTTATGTAAACTATTAAACTATTTTTGATGAAAAAATGTAAATTAGTATCTAGAGTAACAAAATGTTCGCACGAATAAATATTACTTTACATCTTGATTTCAGTCAATAAAGGAAACAATATTCTACTCTCAAAACCAGTCACATATAGACGCTCTTCAATTAGTATCGTAAAATAAAATCGTGCGCTTTTCAGAGTAAGAATGTTATTCCAAGGAAAGAACTAGAAGGTCTAGAATAGTTATTGTTATTACTTACTTTAAATATCTAATATATTTCCCTTGATATTTCCCAATATTCTTGGTTTTATATTATAAAATACTGCCATGTTTAGGATTTCATCCAACTTTGATTGCAATATCTGCTCCGTGCTGATGAAGACTAAGATACAGAAACCGGTAAACACATGGTGTACTCCTGCGAGCTGTCATGATAGTTCCACAATTATAAATCCTTTAAATCGTTTACTGCTCACTTGTCACCATCAATGTATTTCGCGTACTTACTGAGTTTGTTTGTTAATTAAATGGAACTTCACGAAGACCAGGAGCGCCGTGAGGGCGGGAAGTTTACTAATTAGAAATCATCAGTTTGCATGCAATTAGTGTAGACCGAGGTGTAGACTGTAGAATGAAAGAATAGTATTTATTGTTATTTTTATTATTTAATAAAATACAACTCATTTGCCAAAAAAGAAAACCCAAATGAGTCATATTTGGTATTCTCTGCCACTATAATTCGATAAATATAGTTTAGTATGTTTCGCTCGATTTATTTTATTAATTATTGTACTCACCGAAATAAAATAACCTCATAAGTCATAAGTTTAAATTGAATTGAACGATCTACGATTAATTGGTTGCACGACCTTTACTTATTAAAGTGTTTTAAAAACGGTAAATAATAATATATTTCTAACAAATGTGTAAAAATAAAAATAGAGTGCATATAAAAAATTAAGTTCATTGTTATATAAATATATAAGTAGACAATAGTAATAATAATAATTGATATTTACTTACAGGCATTACGGATATTTAGGTATTTCAGACAATTTAGTATTTTAATGATTTACAATTTAATTCTTATAAATATAGATTTTATGCAGCAAACTAAAATATGGAGTAATTGCAAATAATAATGAATTGATTTAATAATTTGAATACTAAGTATATATTAATACCTAATCTTATCTCACTGTATAAGAAAGTAAAAACAACCACCACCAATTTTTATCGTCTTCAATTTAAATGAAACAGCTCATCTACGGTATCGAAACCTGGAAAATATTCAGTTTACACTTAAAATGGAAAATAACCAAATTATACTTTCTTCTAGTAAATAATTTTTTTTTTCTCATTTAATATCAAGATTTAAAATTATAGCAACATACATTACATCATATTCAAGGTCCTCGCGTATATTTTGAATTTTTCGAATTTTTCATTTTTAAGGAAATCTTTAGACGAGAATTTTGTTTTATTTTAAATATACAGATTTTATATACTTAATATGTAGGTACAGGGTGGTCCACGTAAGACTGACCCCCCTCTTATCTTGTTAATTCTCAACATATTGAATTTTTCAAAAAAAGAATCCATTTAATTTTTCTTGTAGTTTTCGAGTTTGCTGTCAAAATTAACCTATACGTTTTAAAAATACTTATACGAGGCAAAAAATTTTTTTTTTTCAAATGGAACACCCCGTATATTTTTCGATATTTAGATATTACTCATCATTTTGAATACAACGGTATATAAAACTTTTAATTTGCATTTTAAATAACCGATATAATGTTCCATTTGAAAAAAAAAATTTTGTTTGCCTCGTATATTTTTAAAACATATACTTAGGTTAATTTCGAGGTTAATTTTGACGGCAAAATCGAAAACTACAAGAAAAATTAAATGGATTCTTTTTTTGAAAAATTCAAATATGTTGAGAATTAACAAGATAAGAGGGGGTCAGTCTTACGTGGACCACCCTGTACTATCCCTGAAAATTCTTCTTCTTTTAATCATCATATTTACACTAACTTACTAATTTGACCGACTTCGTAGCTCCAAAAACAATAAAATTGGTGCATATAAAACTTGGGACACCATGTTTTATATGCACCATGTTTTTGAAATAACAAAAAATCTAGTGTCCAAAAATTATACTACAAATATTGACATATCTCAGTATCTTCTTAATTAAAATGAACAGAAAAAATTTCACATAATATAAATTACTAAAAATAAACAAGGGCGGTTTCAAAGTATACGCACCTTGTACATTACGTAAACCTAATAATGCAATTCATTGTTATTTTGCGTGTTAGGACCAAACAACAACGGGTAGAAATAATCAAATTTGGGAATATTAATTGTATTGTGCACAACGCAACAATGCCAATGGGATAATAACTTTAGTAGAAAATTACATTAGGTACAATAATCACAAAGTACCTATATGCTGGCTTAACAAAAGTATAATTTTACGATAAAATTATCATTTTGAGCCATTTCACGATGAGATGAGATTTCAAGTGTCAACATTATAATTGTATACAGCCGATTTATGGCATTTTTTTATTGTCGCATATGCTATAAGCTATAAGATATTCTTAGCAGTTTAAGAAAATCGCTTTAATTTTTAGTCATTAAAAGAAACGTGAAGGACCGACAGACGGATTATATAAGTATTACAAGTTGTTGTTTAGAATTCAAAAATTAACAAAATGGTGTAAACATTTCCGATTTGACAAATGCGATATACTGGACAATGTTGTGGAACAGTAGAATTATTAAAAATGGGTTAAAAATATACCAAAATAATAAATTTTAAAAAGTTTTGGAGTTGATATAATTTTTGAGATTGCGCCATATACAGATAAAATTTTGAAATAAAATAGACAAAGGCAATACCTAACTCTTCATCGAATGTAGACAATCACCTGAACATATTCTTGTACTACTGGTTGCCTATACATCTGTATCTGTTCCAAAGATGTATTATAGAACAAATGTCTTTAACACTGGTGCCTCCGCCATATATTAAAATCGCCAAATACTTTTAATCTTTTGTAAAAAACATTTAAAACTGAATATTTTCTGTCTACACAATGTGTCGAGATACTAAGTGAAACAATAAGTTAATCATCTGTGGATGTAGTTAGATTTAATGTAAAAAAATATTCTTATACATATGTTCAAGATTATTGGTGGTTGAATATACAATTGTGAACTGTGCCAACCAAGTATAATTACCTACACAAATATATTACCTTACTAACATTTGTACAACGTACTAAGTATATTTAAGTTGAGTACCCTATTTCTAATGGGATTTAATAAAATTGGAAATATTTATCTGCAACTTTAGTAAATTCATCTTTAATTGGAATTGAAAAATCAAATACTTATTCTATAGTTTCAAAAATTTTCATCATCAGTCGATTAAATCTCTTTTTATTTATTCAAAGTAATTGATTCTTTAATATATCTAGGTACCAGGCAACTTCACCTGAAGAAGAGAATAAATAAATGGTGATCAAACGTCTCGGTAGAGTCAACAATTTTGCTACACACAATTTCATGAATTTTATATATTACTTTTTAAAAATAAAACACTCTTCTAGTAAAATTTTGATTGCTTATTTATGAAGACAAAAATACATAATTGCGAAGATGCGATTTCTTTAAAAAAAATTTTTTTGGAAATTAAGGAATTGAATTATTCGTAGGTATAATATAAGCATAGGTAATCCAATTTCAGTTATAATAAAGCAAATAAAACAGATACATTTTTATATTTGGTTCTAAAAATTATGAATTCTGATTTTCACATCAGATATTATTGCGACCCGCTTTTATTACGGTTTGCAAGAATGGATCCAGATATTTTACGGTTACAGTAAAATATTTATTGTAAAGAAATTTTTACATATCATACGAGCATCAGAGGATGTGTTATTACAAAGAGAGTAAGTATACCATAAATGATACACACATGATAAAAGCAGTACAAATTATTACTTATTTAAATTATTTAGTGAATTTCGAGGTGAATTTATTAACCCCTTTGTATTCTAGCCTATATTATCTCATAAAATATATTTGTGGTTTAATTAAAAAGGAACTGGCATGTTTAAATTATATTTTAGTGCTTAATAAATTTACAAAAAATAACGACGCCCTTTATTAAAAATTAAATATTTTCCTTAAAATAAACTAATTAAGTAACTACATGAATAAAATTGAACTAATAACGGCAGAATTAAATCGAAAAGTGTTAGGATAAATGCGAGTCGTAAACTTTGATTGACAAACTAAAGTTTATCTTATTCGATGATCTGACTCTGCAGTGGTTTCAAGTAGGTATATATAAATGGAAGGATGCAGTGTGTTTCTTTTGTGTAGGTATAATATTCGTATTACTCGATAAACTTATATTATTATTATTATAATCCACAATTTTCCGGATTTTCTAAACATTCGGTGTGTTTAGGTATATATAGAAAGAGCAACAATATGCGCACTAATTTCGTCTGAATAGTTATTACGTAATTTCTATTTTACATGACAGTTAACCATACGGTGGTTGAACACTTATTACCGAATTCGGCAATAAATTTATATTTATTACCAATGTGGAGCAGTCGGGTATAAATTCATATGTTGGTTGTCATATTACTGCCACCACTTTATACGAGCTACTACATAGATTGTGGGTAATAATTAAAAAATTTAGTTTTTTTGTACGCATCAGTAGTGAGATGTAGGTACCTACTTATGACTTGAATCCATCTAAATATTTTCCGAGACATACAAAAATTACGAATACATATATATCCCAAAAAATATACCTTTTACGTTTCATGAGGCTTTTCTAAAAAAATAACCCCTATCAATCGCTAATATCAACGTATTAATGTTTTAACTTGGAGACAGATAATCATCAAGAAATGAAATGTCTTCGATTGTGTTCTTACGTAGCTATTGGGAATTGTTGATCAATAAAAGATTTACCTCCAAAATCGAAATAATGAGGGATGTAATGATGTAATTGTTTTAATAAAATATTCATGCTAAAACTATTACGTTGTACACAAAGTCTATTTCGAATACGAAAGCAGAAGGAATTTTAGATTATTGCGCGTGTTTCCAAGGCGTACTTGATTATTTGGTATTTTATTTAACGGCATGTCAAAAAATAAATACCTACTTTATATTAAAAAATCGTACAAATTATTAAAGCTCTAAAAACTCGTTCGAGGAAAGTTAATGGGGGCTTCGGACATTGCTCTTTAAGTTTTATATTGACGCGAGAAACTTTGAACATTTATCATTTTATATTTGGAAATTAAGGCTTGCCTGCGAAAATATTCTTAATTTTTATAAACGAAAATGGGTCCTTATCGCATACTAAATTTAATGGTATACTAATAATACAACTCCAATAATATATATCTAATATAATAATATAAATTTACCTCGAAATTTACCTTTGGTTTTAATAGTAGTTTTAACTAACTATTGCCGGTTTTAAATGGAACGAATGAATGCAAAGGTAGTACTTATTTAAAATAAAACACTAGCCGTAGGTAAGTTAAAAATATTTTATTTCTTAACCTCGTTCTTAACATATTGCTGTTGACGAGGCTGTTGAACACTTTTGCCTTGAATTATGTACCTATATATTTCTCCTCATACAGGATAATATCAAGTTTCAAATTTGCTTAAAACCTAAATCAAATTTCATTACAATTGAAAACAGAGTACCTATGTATGTCAATTTAAAAATAAAAGACTTATCTTCATGTCATATCAACATCCTTACTCATGCATAATATGCATGAATACTTTTTCAGGTAACTTTCGTTAATAACTGTTTTATAATTATGCTCGTAATTATGTATCAATGCATTTATTTATAACTTTGTTTCAAATAATGTTTTTCCATCCGTTTACTGAGCAGTGGTTTTTGTTAAAAAATGGACACATCGACGTGTTACCGCACATTTTGCAGCAAAAAATTAATTTACGCTAATTATTACTTCCAGAGGATGACTAGCCTGTAAAGTTCGCCGTTGTCGGTTGTTGAATCCGTATCCAATGAAAATCGCCCCTCGTTTGGCTTGAATATCTAAATTTTATATCGAATCTCTGGTATCGAACAAATTAGTTTGCATGGAAATGATTGCAGGAAGTTAAATGTGTGTATTTACTTCCCGACAGCTAATTTGTAAGACTTCATTTTGTTTCCAAAACCGTAAAATAATTGATCGAATGCGTGTTTCAGTCCCTTTTAACCATGAGACACTTAATTATTGGGAAATTTCTGTTTAATCTAAGCAGAGTCATTAGTGTTAAAACAAGAAGTTATTGGGGTGTTCAGGTTGAAAAAGTTAATGAAGCGTTTAAAATTAAAACCATGGGAGGGTAAATCATTAGCATGTGCGAAAGTTAAATATTGCTGAATCTGGTACAATTTCCTACTATGTTTTGTAACTGTTAGTTTAAATTATATATCAATTTGTATTTCAAACTCGATTTCAGCAAAATACAATATGTCGTCCGTAAGTAGGTACCTATGTGTGTAATATATCACATATCTTAGAAATAGGTACTTAAATAATACTTTTCTCAATTAAGATCAAATTACAATTCTTATCACATTAAGTAGACGACTTCAAATTTCTGCTGGCTTTCGGGCGAAACAAAGACTTGTTGGATATTTCTCGGGATATTTATCTGGATTTTAGAAATATCTTTCTCATCATTATTTCAATAATATGGTGCATAATCTTTATTAAACGCTACATTTTATTTAATAATACATCATTACTGTCAAAGGATGAGATGGGAGTAAATTTACCTGATTCAGATTTTTTATAGACGGCATCGTCAAGAATTCAATACATAAACCGGAGGAATAACAATTGTTTAAAGGAGAAACTGCCCCAACCGTAGATGTCACTCTATTCTACGAATCTTTTTTGCATTTCTATGACCAAATATAGTTTCTTCAAGGTAAGTACGCTTTCAACTTAGTCAGTTTAGTAGAGTTAATTAAATAACTCATATTTCAAACCTTGAATATTATATTTTTCTTTTAATTTCATTCACTTTCAAATTTTTCTCACAGATACCTATATAACCAGATTTTCATTTAGCATAGTAAATTAAGTAACAAATTTTTTCTCTGCATTTATATGGTTAAAAACGAGGTTAAAAGTAAGTTCTAGATAAGTACCTATTATCTCGAAACTATTTCGAGATTTTTCTCTACTCGTAATTGTCTACTGAAATTATTACCCTCTGAATACTTATATAAATTTAGTTTAATAACACAGGCACACACAAAAAAAAGTTAGTTTTTGACTCGGTTTTTGATTAGACCAACTTATCTTTATTATTATCTTGACGCGCTGAATTCGCATCCCGAGTCAGAATGTGTCCATCACCCCCCAGTATTTTTTAATTGTTGAAAGCCACCCTTATATCGAAAAATTTCTGTGTGCCAAAATCGAGGCCAAAATTTAAAAAAAAAACTGGAGGGTAATGGAGCAATTCTGACTACGGATTCGAATTCAGCGAGTCAAAATACATAAAGATAAGTTGGTCTAGTCCACTGGTTCCCAAACTTTATTGACGTATTGCCCACCTTTGCAAAAACTAAAATGGTCAGCGTTCCCCTGCAAACTACTTTCAGAATTTAATAAGGGGGAGGGTGGAAAGCTCGGTGGAAAGTGCCACATTCGAAAAATTTTCGGGCCTTGCCCAAACTTTTTCAAAAATTCACCCAATTACTGCTAATTTCGTAATTTAATTTATTTATTTATTTTTACGGTTCTGGAGAGAGGGACTGGAACACACTCGGGAACACATTTAAGTTTGATTTTTTATTACATATTATTATAAGGTCTTACATCAACAAATGTTTTAATGTATAATAAACAAAAGTGTAATATTAAAAATACTTAATTATATTTTTTATTCACTTTAAAAAAAAACTTTGTCTTATTTCAGAAAAGGCTATTTTTATATATATTTTTCTTACATATTGTTTAGCGCCCCCCAATATACCCTGGGGTTATTTTCGCTTTCTTAAATCATTCCAGCGCCCACTAGGGGGCGTTATCACCCACTTTGGGAATCACTGGTCTAGTCAAAAGAAAGTGGGCTGTTTTTTGACTAAACCAACTTATCTTTATGTATATTTGGAGGGTGATGGAGCATTTCTCCGGTTTTTTCTCGGGTTTTTTTGTGTGCCTGTGTAATCATTAAATATTTCTTAAATAAGTAAATAAATAAATAGCTCCCGAAACGCAAAGAAATGAAAAATAGTGATCTTTGAAAAATTCTTCGGCAGAGGAAAGCGTTTTGTTATTTTGTCAATATCAAAAACTACGCGTTTTGAAAAACAAACCAAAATCAGTGCTTATTTCTGGAATTAATTTTTGTTGCACGTTTCACTTGGCCTACTTTGTGAACAATTTTTACTTAAACAATTTGAAATCATCTGGCAGCATCTGACACTAATCACAGACAACCATGCCGGCAGTAGATAAACCGTTGCAACTTGTTAGTCTTTGGTACGCGTTAAGAAAAATCGTTAGTACTATTAAATAGGCCATTCTAAACATACAGAATAAAATTAGTTTGAGGTATGCAACCCAAAACTCACGGCGAATTTAGCTGAGCGATACCCACATACCATAAAGCTTCACATACCGTAATTCCATGTCTGCGTGCCAGTTTCCGTGGTGAGGGCCCCGATACATGGCTTCGGTATTAAAATCTAACGCAATTAGGATTACGATGACATCGGAAGAAATATATTTGTAAACAATAAAGGATACAATTGGCCAAATTTAAGGAATACTTTAAGCTGTCTAACGTTGTCAAATACTTGACCATGAGATTTAAGAAACTGAAATGAAAATTATTTCTAAAATTATTATTATTTTGGTTCATATCTATTGATATTTCTTAATAGCGATTAAAGAAATGTCAAATAAGTCGAGTTGAGACTAATTCAATTATAATGGTTTTATCTGTGTAACCAACTAACTGGATAAGAATTAGTGAGGGGAATATACCTGCACAGAAATTTGCACATGTACTGCCGGCAATAAATGATATTTATTGCCCATTTTGCCCCATTATTACTATCTAACTCGCTATCTAATTATCACTATTGTTGTGTATTTCCAAAATACTTCGACTATATGATTGCGCTATATTACCTATTACTAAATGATATTGCAAAGGAAACATGTGGGTACACCGTACACACTGTAATTATTAACATCTACAACTGTGACATAATAAGTCCCATTCAAATTGCAATAATTTTTTATTGAAATAAATTTATTATTAATAAAGTAACTTTATTATTATAGAGCAACAAGTCGTTTCTGTTTCTCTTCTCTAATAAATTCACATTTTTCATCACCAGCTTCGACAAATAACGTATTTCCAAAATTGTACGTTTTTTAGTGTAGATTTAAATATCCCATTTATTTAGAAACAACATTTTTCTCTTAAATTACTCGTACAAGTTTTACGTAGTAGTAAAGAAATGACAATAATTTTTCAGTTGGAAGGACATAATTTAGCTGTTAATAAAATATTGATTAAACCGTCAAAATATCGGAAGTTCAGAGTACGTTCATTTTCATTATCGTTCTCATTCCCATTTAAAGTGTTTAATAATAATTTGTCTGGTGATAACTTTAAAGAGAGTTAGAACCGTTGATATAATAATAACAATAAAGAGGACGATAGAAACAAAATTCAAACGGTGGGCGGTAGAATTTCACATATTTTTTACAGTTGAGTAATGAAACTATCTAAGTGAAAACTAGTTTTTTGATAGGTAGCTAATTTTGATTCTGAGAATAGTCATAGCATGTATATGAAGTTAAAATAACTATATTAGTCTCGATATTAGTTATTTTAACGTACTGTGATAAGTTCATTTTTTAAATTTATATAATTAATTAAACAATTGCTGCAAAATTAGTTCTTCATAAATATAAATTTGTTAATACATAACGAGGTACGAGACGAGGTATATATCGCGCAAGTTTTAATAGATTAGATGCTCTTCATATTCAATCCTTAAAAATAACATTTTGTTTAAGTTAAAACCTAAAAAATCAGTTAACACAGTCTGATATAGACATTTTGTTTTCTTAACATGTTTCCTCTCAAGTCGCCGAAGTAACCCCGGAAAATCCTCAAATTATGTGTTAGGTAAGGAGAAACAAGGCTCTACAGTTTATTGTTTATAAGTCCTATTGTTTATAAGTCCTATACCTATATAAAAAACAACACTGTTAAGAATCTGACTTACGATGAGTGGATTGTTACTGGTAAATATTATTTTACAGATTTTAAATGGTTTTGACGAAAAATTAATAAAAGCATGAACTTTGTTAATGCAATTTTCATTACTTAAAAAAATATTACTAGAAATATTGGCAAACCAAAGAAAAATATAGTCCATTAAAGTTAATGTTATTACCAACATTTTACATTTAATTGGCAAAACAAGTTCTCTTTGTACTACTACATTTCCATAGAGAAAATATAGTTCAGTAGTTATATAAAATTTAGTGTTTCGTACAAATCCATTACAAAAGTAAATGTACCAACTAATTAAATTATTGCACTTGTTTTATCTGCATGTAAAGTACCTACATTTAAATTTTCTAAATTGATTGCGCCGATTCCTTTTCAATAACTAATTGACTCACATCGGCTTTTAGTATAATGTGTTTAATAGAAAGGGAATACAGCAAGTACCTATGTGAATTATAAATTTATTATTTTGAACATCTCTTAGATGTAGTCGAGGATTTAGTATTCAATATAGCAATTCTTATACTGTGCCAATAAAAACCTTTTATTATTATTATATTTATTATTATTATTATTATTAAAAACCGAGTTAAAAACCGAGGTAAAAACTGTTTAATTTAATCGCAGGTACCTAATATTAAATATAATAGACTCCATAATACAGGGTGATTCATAACTCGAGGTGAAAAATTAAGGAACATATTATACAGAACCAATATTCTTGTTAAAAAAACGTAAAACAAATTTTTTGCCGGAAACTTGGAACAAAGCCCTTCCGGCGAAAAATTTATTTTACTTTTTTGAACAAGAATATGACTCTGAATATTTTTCGTCTCGAGTTATGAATCACCCTGTGTATTCAATGTATCTACTAAAGATTCTAATTCTACTTTTACACGTTCTGGAGATATTTATTATTTAAGAGAATATTATAGAAAACTATTGTCATGGACACTTGGGGGACACTCTATCATGTTTATTATTGTTTATAGTAATTTCTTTTTTATTTCTGGTAGTAGAATTCGGTGACAATTATTCTACGCTAACATCGGGGCACTCTGCATGCATATTTTTTATTTCATTATTTATACTCCCCTACTAAGTAATTCTACCTTGTCATTGTAGGTAGGTATATCGTATATATTGTAAAAAGACAAGCCATTTCAACATCCACAATGTAATAAATTATTGTTAAATTCTTTACCGATTCTGCTTCTTCCATCTTTATATTCCCAAAGTGGTTAAGGAAATATATGGCAACCGATATTAAACAGAAGTAAAACTTTTATTTTCTTATAAATTTAAAAAATTTATTAGATACCTATCCCAACCTATATGGAAAAAACTTTTTGTATAAAATACTTTTTTTTTAATATTCTTTCTTTAAGGTAACTAAGTATCTACTAATCAATATAATTTTAAGTAATAAGTGTGTAAATATTTTTGTTAAACAAATTTTTTAAATTCCAATTATATACTTAATATGTTTAAATATTTCATAATTTAGCAATATCGAGAGCAATATTAATAATGCTACTTTACATAATGCTACTTTACTTAAATATTTACCAAGAAAATTCTTTGCAATCAAATAATTAGCTGACATATTTCCAATTAAGTAACTTAAGAGCATTTCTAAATCATAAAACAGCGGATACACCATACTTATAAGCAATTTATTTTTATACGGTTTCAGTTTTACCCAGAAAACTAAAATAATAGTTATTAACAAACCAATTGGACGTCTCCTATATGCCAGTTTCCTTATTTTTTGTGTCTGTGTCACGTACTTTTTAACTCGTCACATTTTAATTACAAAGAACAAGTTTTACAAGTTTCGAAATTAACCACATGATTTGGTTTCTAAGAATTTTCAGTTAGTTAACGAGTTTGGTAAAGATATATAATTAGTACATTTTTGTTTTAACTTTAAAACCGTGTTATATTTTACAAACATGTATATTAAATTGTTAAACAATTTTTAGTAAGTATTTAAAATATAAAGTTACAAGTACCTATTGTGTTATTCGCCTCTGGCGAAAATTTTTTAACCGCTATGTTAGTCTTCAAAATAAGAATTATTGAAATACCTGTACCTATGCGTCCATAAATGCGAATTCAGACTCAGAAGTGTACCCATCGCAGAATTCGCACTACATTCGTCTGTCGTCCGTTATTTTCCAACGTGCACACTGCCCTTAACATTTCAACTCTTCCCTAATAATTTCCCCGCATGATAGAAAAAATTTAATTTTTCATTCATAATTAGGCGAATTAGGTACTAGGTATTATTTATCGCATTTTAAGAATTTTGCAAAACGGGGAAACGACAACATATTACTACTGTAATAATTATTCTACTGATTATCCCTAAGCCACTGGCGTGTATTTCAATTTGACTGAAATGTTCAATTATTCGTCGTTGTCATCATTATGATCAACAGTTTTCAGAAAAATAAGAAATATTAAATATTTTACTCTTTTTTGGCCAAAAATATATTTTGATAATGCTTATGATTAATTATTGTGAAAATTTCAGCGAAAATTCTCAAGGAAATGACTAGCAACAAAAGACACAAACAGGTAGGTACATACGAGGGTACATATAAGCTACCTAACTAACTATATGTAGGTGTAGGTAGGTATATCTTTAACAAGAAAAACTCATTATAAAGTATCAATGATACATCTCAACTCAACATCTCCAATATCTCCACTGGCAATTTAAATGCCGTCTTACATAAAACCGAGCATAAAACTTTCCAAAGATCCCTGATTTGTAGTTAAATTAACGAACGTTTATTTTTAAAAACGTTCCTTTTGCATCGAAAAGTGTATTCCGTACAGAGTTTCCGTTAGATAGTTAAAGTTATTTTATTTTCAGACGAGTTCTTGGGATAACTCATAATTTTACTCTTTACACAGCGCGTTTATGTTGTAAGTTTTCATGTCCATTAATATTAGGAAACATTGTAAGAAGTTTAAGGGTTTAGTAAAATTTTATGTTCTCAACTTAAACTAGACATATCTTACAAGGAAGTTGAAAGTACCTAAGTATAAGTTATATTAAATAACTTAGCTTATAGCTTTGACTACATGAAAATTCTCAAAGACAATGTTACCCGTAGGCAAAACTAATTATACGAACTTTTCTTTGTTATAGGTAGTTACCTTGGCAGATAGTTAGGTACATATGATTTTAAATTTTTTTAAAAATAATATTAGCTTGCAAAACACCTAAGTAGTAAATGTCAAGTGCGAAAACTTATTTTACTAAAGCTATCTCTGATGCAGCGAAATATATTTAATTTAGGTACGGGTACGTTAGATTTTTCCTCTGTACCTACATTGTCCACTATTAAAATACCCTCGAAAATACCTGCTATATAAATCGGATTTGCAAAGAGGTAAAGCCCCCTCGGCTTTACCCCTTTGCAAATTTTTCAAAAAATTGGGAAGTAGGTACTATGTTTATACCTATTCCTAATATTTTTACTATATTTTTTAACATTGATATTCCAAATATTGAAAACATATTTCCAGTTTTTTACGGATATTTCGGATAGTCTTGGGATTTCACATATTTCCAATTAGACTAATATTTCAATATTTTCCGATATTTTGATTTTGTCATATACGAGGTCATATATGTTTGATAGGTATTTTCGGTTTTCCCCTCGGTTTCCCTATAGGTATTCCTAAACGATTCCTAAATATCGAACAAAAGAACACAAATTTTAAATCAACAAAAATCAAATATTATAAGTATAGGCTCGAGTATAGGTATACGCATATACGAGGGCGAGTACGAGGGTATATGTTTATATTGGTATTCATGAAATTTCTGGGTTGCGCTTAATATTTTCGACATTTAGTGTTATTTTCTCGGTTATTTTCAATCTCGTTTTCAATATTACTGATATTTCACGGGGCGTTTCATATTCCTAATATGAAATATTCTCGGAAATATTGATATTCGCCATATTTCCGAAACCCCTCAAATAATTTACATTTTCCAATTTCATTGTTATTTTCAATATTTATAACTGATAATCTATACTCAATATTTTCGTTATTAAATGTATGATATTTGTATGATATTTCCTCGGATATTTCCACTATTTCACCGTTAATCCTCATACTCGTTCTTATAATATTTCCGAGAATATTTTATTCGAGATTTCATTACCTCTGATATTTCCCATATTTGTCAAATTTCTAGCTGGGTAGACACCATATTTCCAAAGTGGTTTGCCCGTCGAGTTTTGGTTAGAGAACTCACAAAATTGTACTCCAAAATATTCTTGTATATATAACAATAAACAATTCTTGTATATACAAAGTGATCAATAATTGACTCTCCTAGCCTTTTTTCTCGCTTTTTTTTCAAAAAACGGAAAAACAATATCTAAACGTTTTTTCATTCTTTTACAAATACCGAGACAAATACCTACATAGTGTTAAAAATGTGCCAACAGCGCAGCGTACAGATAAAGTGCTGCAACTCTGAATGTATTTTCTTAGACAGGTATACTAAATTTGCGAGTAAATTTGCAATATATCATTTGTCTGTTTACAATGTACTCGTGTTTGACTATAATAATGGCCCAACAAAATATAATAATTTCATAAATTCACAAAACAAAATTACATTAATACTACTTGTTACGTCGCCACCGAGGTCGTCACATCCACGAACGTATTTCTGTCTTCAACGTTGCCATACCGAAAAATGCATAAAGGTATCCCTAATAGAATTACCATTAGATAATCATCAGATAAAAAGTCTACCGCGACCATTACACACCATGTTCATCACAACACAACACCCCTTACTTAGTTTTAACCTCGGTTTTAACGGATGTAGTCCCTGGTTTTGGTTTTAGGCGTGTGTCACCTATGAGAAATATTTACAATCTAATGCAGCAGCTCGTGCAGCAGTAGCGACACAACAAATTTATAGACAATTTATAGTGACATACGAAGAACAGAGTATGATTTCTCGTCATTTGTCATTTATAGTATCGAAAATCACTTCGTTGTATTTTTCATTACATTAAAAATGCATCTGTACCTATTGATAAATATGAGCGATCGGATCTCAAAGATGTAGGAAGTTATCTTGTTTTTTCGATCCTGCTTTATCCATCGAATCTTGTTGCTCGGAATACATTTTTTTATACAAGTTTCACTGACATTGTGTTTGACATATCTGAGAGTAAACTGATCAGGAACATTATTCTTAGAAATCAATAAATATTGCCTTTTGCACTTAATCGATTGCAAGCGGTAGTTCATTCTTGGATTACTGTGAAGATGAACAGTATAGGTAGGTATATTCTAGATATTAAAACTTGTTGCATATAAATGAATATGAATATTTGCAAGTAAAAATTTCATGTTGCGCTACCACCATTGTGAACGGAAATAATTTGATCACGTTTAAACAACTTTTTGTGTTTGAGTGCTACTATCGGTGCTACTATTATTATTCTACTTTATACATTGTCTGAACAGTTATAATTTGCTCTCGATATTCTCCACGACAGCTTCAATACATTCCAATGTTGTGTATTAATCTCGGTATTAACAGTAGTGAATTGTAAATTATAGAAAGTATTTTAGTTCGCTGGATACCAAAGGAAATATTCTTAAAGATAATTCCATGGCTAATATTAATACTATTTCCGAAACTATTTCATTTAAATTCGAGTTTAAATATTGGTTGATCTATTAAAATATCATACGAACATAAATTTATAAAATTTGATTTTTTTTATAATTACACGAGTAATTACACTATAAAAATAAATTACAAAAATAGGAAAATATTTAAAATTAGTTAATTTTACAAAAAATCTAAAATGTATACTTATTTAATAGTGAATTTTGCAACTGTTTATGAAAGAACATGCAATGTATGTATACACGTTTACTTAGTCTTTGTGTCTGTAGTTTCACAGAGAAAATAAAACGTTTCAAAGCTATTTTTATTTTATACGGTCGGTATTTTAATTTACATGTTCTATTTTTATAATTTGTGTAATACAATGGAGTTGGAAACCCGGTTAGACATACGAATATAGTTAGAACCGAGGTTAGAACAATTTGAATAGGAGATAAAGTTATATCTATAATTTTCAAATTATTTTCAACAAATTTGTATGCACTTATATTTTTTAAATCCTGTTGGTCACAATTATTACGACATATGACTGAGTAAAGCAGAAATTAGTTTCACGGTATGCAGATTTCGCTCGAGAATTCGTTGCATATTTCTGTTACAAGTTATTATTTTGGGGATACGGCTTTAACGGAGCTGATGACTCGGCTTATGATTTGTAGAAGAATGCTTGGATCGAGGCTTGGATTGTCTTCCACGTTGAATATTTTGGGTTCTTGACGCTTGTCGTGGTCTTCTTCAGTTTGCTTCAGAAGAAGACGAGGAAGAAGACCACGACAAAATGGTTGAAACCGAGGTTGAAACGAAATATTCAACAAAGAAAATAACCCGAAAACTCTACTACAAAACAGTTTACTATAAATCCTTTAAAACTGTTGGGGTTTGCGGTACCTTTATTGTATGATTAGCCAGACTATCAGTCAAACTCCAGAAAAATACGAAAAAAGCTAAAATTTTGCACATGAAACTATCTCTAATAGTTATGTGTCAGTGTTGTTCAATGATGTTATTTAGATTAGAAGTGGCAAAAAGTATTTTAATTTAAAAGTTTTACGATATAGTACCTAGTAACATTAAAGATATTGGTTATTATAATCGCGTTTGTTCTAGTAAGGATAGTCAACTAAATTCTTATAATTCATAACTTCGAATAACATTGACTTATTGGTTGTCTTCAGTACCGAGTTCAGTACCTCTACCGACAAAATGTGTGGAAACGACAAAGTAAAAAAACAAAACTGACACGGCTTCTTAGAGCAAAATTAACACAATAGTAAAATTGTTTAATGACAATGTAAGCGAGTGTATAATTTTTATCGTCTTTGGGATTTAGCGAGGGATTTAGGCTCGGATTTAGGTCTGTATTTAAATGTAAAACTATAAGAACTATAATACCTATGGTACATATGCAGAATACAGGTAGTAAATAAATTCAATTAGAGTGTGTATGATGTTTATGTTATTCAACGATATATACCTCGATATATACAGTCGAGTATACAGTCTCAAGTGCTCGGTAAAGTATCTCCGTGTTATTAGCACTGATTATATAAACTGATGGCGGGTGGGTGGTTCAACCAGTGACATTAAATTGCTGTCATTTTAATTTCGTTTCCGAACATTTTTAGTTCGAAAAAATGTGTTCTTCGAGGATCGAAACATATCTATTACTGCGATGCCAAATTCAAAGCAAATCATAGAAGACGTGAATATGCAGGTATTAAAAAAAATTGAAATAATGTTTATTTAACCCTCGATTTAACCCATCTTTTGATCCTTATCGAACTTGAAAATAAAAAGAGCAGTAGAAGAAAGAAAAATTCACTTATCGACGTAAATTTTAGAAAGTGTATGACTGAATCTCGTATTGAATACATTACTGACGGATCGAAGTAGTGATAGTGAAATTAACTCGAGAATTAACTTAACTAAATTTTTATTGTAAACGTAAAATGCTCGGTAAAATGCAATGTCTTCTATTTTTTAATATTGTATGATGCCTCGTATGATGCTTGATAATCGTTGAGGATATGATCAAGTAATTAGTGAGAATATTTATTAATTCTGATGTGCATACGTATATTATTGTATAGGTATACATGTAGTAAAATTGCAGAGGCCAAATCGAGTAACATTTAGGTACCGGAAATATTATTGGCATTGCAGATGCACTCATTGCCATTGCAGATGTATCGAGTATCCAATATTCCTTCGATTAGTTCAATAATATAGATACTAGTACTACATATCGTACTTCGTTTTTCCGATTCATTTTTTGCTCGATTTTTTGGTATCCTAATAATTCATAAAAACACTCCGGAAGGTGCAATAATTCTCAAATTTGGGAGCTGTGAGTTCAGCAATGTTAGGTAAGTAAAACAATTATAATAAAACGTTTAATAATTAATAGTAAAATTTCGATAAAAATTCTTTTAGGATTTAAATTCTATACCTACCAACATTAATTTTGGTTATTGAGCCTTTATGAGGTCTATTATACCGACCGAATGTGACAACGTAGGCAGCGAGGTAGGCAGTTTTATTTTCACTTATATAGTCCTGCGAGAGTCCTGTCTCCGATAATTTGTCATCTTCAGGAAATTTTTTCAAGGACATAATTACTTAGTAGGTACTTTTAAATTAATAGTAAACCGAGTACCTAGTAAACTCATTAGTAAATATATTTTAGTAGAATTTGATAAAGCGCATTTATAGATTTTTCAAAGTAGATTATCTCGTAGATTATACAAAATAAAATATTTGTTCGAGTATTTGTTCTAATAAAATTCAATTTTTTCATACACGACAGAGGTTGAACGAGAGGTTGAATAAAAATCATATATAATTTCTTTAGTAATTATTTGTAGATAGGTATGTCACGACTTCCGAGATGTCTTCTCTAACAGCACTGCGGCAATATATGGTCGACTTCAGATTTGTAAGACACATAAAAAACCGGCAGCTTGTTTGATGCCCATAAAAACTTCAAACAAGCCGGCTCTTTTTATGTGCTGTATAGATATGACACAGACTCTACCTACTTAAATTACTCCACGGACCTCGCCACGGACGCAATGTTTCGATTTTTTATTCAAAAGATCATTCTATATTCAAAACGAAATCAAAATGACGAGAATGATTATTGTGTGTTTTTTTAATAAAGGCTATTTATTTTAAATTATTTTCCTATTTACACAAATACCCTCGCAAATACCTAAGAGCCTTAGAATGCTCGGAAAATTGTTAAGTGCGGTCCTAACTTGAATCGATTTGCATTTGTTGCAAAACCATAAGGTAGTTGGCTCGGTTTAAGGGTTGCGCTGTAATAATATTCGAGTTGGCCCTGATACGAAAAATAATTTCAAGCAAGGTTATATTAAAAGTCTAATTAAGGATTAAGTTATGTGATGTATGGTAATTTGTCAGAAATTAAATGTTTAAGCATAAATTCCAGGCATCTTGAAAATTACCTAGCAAATTATCCTTTAAATTTATTGAAATCATAATATTAATAACGATCTTTAATAACATTACTAGCTGAAAAGGACCTTAAGAAATTGCATGGACGTTTGTGACTGAGGAATTCCTTTTCCAAGCAGCTTTTAAGCTTTTCTTTCCAGCTTCTTTCGCATACATGTTGCTCTATTTTTCAGTCTTATTTTTCCCTCGATTTTTCCCAATTCAGGTTTCAAGGAGCGATTGTTAACAGTATTAAAATATGACGATTTTCTAGGCATATATTCTTATATTATCAGGGACCGACTCTGCCTGCCAACATTTATGCTCATAATTTTTCCTAATTTTCTCGCTATGCTGCGAAGTTCGTTTCTTTAAAGCATTTTTTATACGGTTTCTTTTCCACTTCATTTTATAATTTTAACATAACTTATAAATAAAATTCCTTTACAAAATTGCTATAATTTAAAGAATTTCAAATAAATTAAACTAAAATTATGTTTAACAAGGTACCTAGCTTGATTTGTCTAGAAATCTTGTTAGTATTTTGGATTTAAATTATTGAAAAGCTGGATATTATTCTCTTTAAAAAAAACGCAGAATTTTCACGAAATTCTTGTATGAAAATTTTGCGCAGAGTGTCTGAAAACTGAAATTAAGTCAGATACATTTTGTTACTGACCAAAGCATTGTTTCCTTTACTGTTATCTCGGCTTTATGATCTTGATGCAATCGTTACGCTCAACACGCACCTTCGTAATAAAAATACATATCAAATTATCACGTGAATTTTATGAAAATCACTACTGAAATAATGAACACGCTTGGGGATGTGTTCTTTTGGAAATAAAAAAAATCGTTCACAAATTTGACCAAGTTCAGTTCGTAATTCTTTGTATTCGGGAGTTTTCCAAAACAATGGAGATTTTCTAAATTCGAGTTTGGTTAATGTTATATTCGAGAATCGAGGTTATATAGGTATTAAGATTAGGTAGTCGACGTACCTGAACACTATCGAGTGGGTCTTAAAAAATGTGTGAATTTGTTCCTAGTTTGGATTAAACGTCATCGTAAAATACGTTTTCAACCCTGGAAATCCTGGAATTGATCGCATGTCTCTTAATAACTGTCATAAATTTGGTTGCAAAATGCTTTAGCTAAATATTGTACTAAGTTAAAAATTTTAAAATATTTTTGGATGCAGAATGAGGACAATGAGGTGAGCAAAGGGAGAAGACAACGCACGTAGCATTCTAAAATTATTCAATTCTCGATTTTATCAACGATTTAACGAACATTGCATTGCCTAGATTCTAGATTATGTTTATTTTGCGTAAATTAGAATAATTTACACGGAACATTTATTGTACCTACAGTTTTCTGCTTTGGCGCACTGATTTTAGTTATAATAAATTTTCAATATTATAGTAATTTATTTTTCACTCACTTTAAGCGTATTATAAAAAATAAAATACTCACGATTTTAGAAATAAAATAACAATAACCAAACACCAAATTTCACACAAATATTCACAATAAATCCTCAAAAAAGGCACGTCGGTTGATGAAATTTCACAGTATCCCAATGTGAAAAACAAAAATCCAACGAGGGAAACATTACCAGCAATTCTTCAACACTTAACACTACTCTAAAATTTTAAAACAGATTTAAATTATTAATAATCCATAGGTCGTAAGATCGTATAATCCCAAGTCGTTTCGTAAAATACTCGATTAAAATCACTGTTCGAAATAATCCACTGAACTTCAAACTTCAAAGCTTTTATTTTCAGCACAGAACAATTTTCAGGAACTAAGCAGATTGAAAAAACTTATAAAAAAATCGATGAAAACCCAAAGTACTAAGCGTTTTTAACGTGCACGTTATAGTCTTTACAGAATGACCTACGTTTAAAATTTTCAGCGAGCACCTGAAAAAACCGCGTAATGGAGAGCTTAAAATGTGTGACGTGAACACTACCGAAGTTCAGCTGCGACTGAAACGGTGGCGTTGTGAACTACACGAGAGTCAGCAACAAACTGAAGACGGGTTCCCTTCCAGAACGCGTGTAGAAAAGGAGGACAATACTGTACATCAATTACAATAGAAAAAGAAAGATATAGAGTGTTCGTAATTATACGGGAATCAGAAACAACCGTCTTGTAGATGGATCAAGTAGCGCCATACACTGTTAGCGAGATTGTTCAGACTCGACAAAGGGCGAAACTTGGATTAATTAGTATAATTAGTTCGACCTTACCCTTCTTTCCACATTTTTATGTTCCGCTAGTTTTGATACGATGATGCATGTGCGGTAATTGCTAGGCCCAGAAATTCTTACTCGCGAGTGACATTATAATATATCTTCACAAATTATTTAGAATAAGAACTAGAACTAGTTCTCAGCGAGTCGCATAACTTGGTATAAAGAACAAGAAAAAGTTGTAGTAAAGTGAAAATGTATGTTTTGTTTTGTGAAGAAACGGAGCAACACAAGTTTTTAAATCTTTCACAAATGTTATGCGATGGGACTCGTCTTTTGGGAAAATGTGAATACCGAGGTGAATACTTTACCATTAGTCAGCTAAATAAAAATGGCAAAAAATTAAATAATAACACGTGAAGGTGACGATGTGCTCTATAATTTTTTGGAATTCATTAGCTTGTAAAATTGGAATAATCTGAGCAACTTTTTGGCCATGGGTCATTCTTATGGCATTTTGACCATCGCATTTACCATCTTCAGATTCTTCAGGGTGTTCTGATTACACCAGTGGATTGAGAAAGCTTAAATAGTGATACAAAACTAATAACTATATGGCCACAATAATGTCCGTCTACTGCCTGACAACGTCCAAGAGAGAATATAAATCCTTGCTTTCTTTGATGCATTGGTAGATTTACTCGTCAAATAACTTCTTACATCAATAGGATTTAGAAGTGAGGATCTCGCTGGCCAGAAGATTTACCAATCGATCCGTTTGGACCACCACTTGACGTTTTACTGCAGTTCCTAATCCATGACCATTATCTTGGCTTATACTTTTTTTAGAAGTCACTGAGAGAAAATGTATTTTGTTATCCAATGTGAATTATTTCGTATCCCATGCCTTAAATATTCTTCTTTGATTTGGACAAAGATGACACTGACATGAAACGATCCTCCAGTAATCTTGTACTATTCGATTTACACTAGTAGAATGATAAATTAGTTTATTTTTATAAAGCTTCTGTGTGTACAATAATAACCGCAAATATTTTGTTACAAATCACAATATTCCTCCTTGATTGTAAGTTAATACCAAACGGTTAATTTGTTAATGGCTGATTCCATTAAGGTTTGAAATAGAGGAAATTTAATACATCTCCTATAATGAACATTTAGGCTATATTAATGATATAATTATGGCTGTCGTCATTATTAATTAACAATATGCGAATGGACCATATAATCATTAAATACAAGGATTTACATGCGGCTTATTGTTGACGATAAACGGAAGCGAGAATATTTTGTTAAAATTAATTTCCTGAATCCTTATAAAACTGGCAATATACTGGCACATCTACTTAAAATGTCAGTTTGAATAAGTTGAATAATTATGTTTCTAAAACGATTTAATAAAAAAAATAATAATAAAGACAACTATCTATTTTGGTCCTCAAAATGTATTATTTTTACTTCCTATTTTATATTAGGTACCTATATGTATAGAAACACAGATTTTAATGAAATTACATATTTTGGTTCTTAAGTATAAAAGTCTCTTTTTTAAATATGTATGTTGGATAACTTGAAAGTTTATTGAAATAATAATAAATGTCTAAGGAATTACAAATTTTATAATATCTAAAAACTTTTTTAGAATGTAGATGTATGGATCTGTTAAGTGAGAATTTATTAAAAGGTGGTCATTGAATTTGCTGGCCGCTGGATTGATGGTTCGGCAAAATTTTAATAAACCTCAAAATTAATTCAAACTATGTAAGTATATAAATATTTTTAAATTTATTGGAAATATTTTATTTGTTTAATTTAAAATCATACTTTTTCTTTTCATTATACATTATCGCAATATAATCTACTAAATGTTTATTATTCAATTTTTGTTCTCATGTCAGTTTATACTTAAGTTCAGTTTATAAAAGATTGTTTCCAATATCTTTATCCCCAGAAGCATCGAACCTTCCCAATTCAATTATCAATAATCGCTCTTTAACATTTTAGTAAGTCATTTTCAATTAAATATGGTCCACAAATTAAGTAAGATGGGCTTAATAAATTTTATTATTATTACTACATTACTACATACATAATACTATTTATTTGTATAGTCTTGGCCACATTGTGTTGCATATTTTATCAAAATACATACATACAACAGGTAATTCAAATTTCCATCTGCAAATGTATGAATTATTAATTTAGTTTTGAGCGCATTTTTACAATAATAGATACACAATTCATTTTTGTATAATTCCTTTTCCAATGTAAAATTGATTTTCACTTTCCTACCTTTTATTATTTACCTTATTTAAAAACATTGAAAATATGGCTTTTGTGTAAGTTTATATATTATTTTACTGTTCAACGGATTCCTGCTAATTTCTAGTTGGACAGTTTTAATGACATTTCTGTTATTATAAAACAGATTTCCGAGAGACCTTAATATTTTAAGTTACAATCTTGGGAATTATGTCTCATTCACCAAGTTCTCACGAGTGCAAGATATTTTACGTTAAATTATCATTATAATAATTATTATTGTAAAACTTATTTAGGACTTGCATAATTTTAAAATAATTGTAATTTCTTAAGACACGCGAAATTATGAGACTAGTTAAGGAAAATAATGTGTAATTGAGAGAACGGCGAAATTATTAATTAGGTATATTTTCAATTCTTATTTATAAATTTGTAATATTGGTACCTATACAATGAAAATAAGTACATATTAGAATGTATTTCCTTAATGCACAATTATTGTACTCCAACAGGTGTACCGGTTATGAAGTAAAAGTTGGCAAAAAAGTTAATAACTAAGTTTAAGAATTTAGATATCCTGGTTGTCTTATTAGTTTTAAAATTCAAATGTCAAAAAAGCAATTATAGTTACGTAAGTTTCTATTAAATAAATAAAAAAGAGAGGACTAATAAATAAATAGTTCTCTACAGAAGGCAATCGACAAATGCTGCAGTTTTAAAAAATACCTGTCCTGCTACCTGGTAGTTGTTGCGGGTTGCCTAGCCATCCATCCTACTAACAGAATCGATTCCTCACCTTGTGTCCTCGGTGAATGAACGTAGTAGCATAGTAGACCAGTTATTTAAAAACGGCAGTAGCGTAACCGTGGGGATATTTATTTTGTAAAAGTAGGAATTGTATTTCACTCAAATTTAAAACTTTTTAGTATAAATTTTAAAAATGTGAAAATTCTTAATATAACAAAGAAAGAAGTTTTTTGGGGAAGATAAATTAAATAGATAAAGTTTTGGCCATTTACCAAAAGAAAGAAACACGATACAGCTACGGACACGTGTTTCGGAGTTATTGCTCCTCATCAGCGTAGCGTAGCTTAATGGATCCGCGTGAATAGGAATACTGCCCAATTTCTACCTAGGCAATATAATCAAACAAAGAAAGAAGTTTCTTGTTACTTTCTAACCGTTCATAGTTATTGTTTCTGATCCTATTCACACGGATCCATTAAGCTACGCTACGCTGATGAGGAGCAATAACTCTGAAACACGTGTCCGTAGCTGCATCATGTTTCTTTCTTGGGATAAATGGCAAAAACTTTATATATTCCTAATATATTTGGTTACACTTTTCTCGAGAATATACAATCAAAACTAAATTTACAGCAATTTAATTATAACTATTATATTTCGATTAATCAGATCAGATTATTTATATGACTGGGTGGTTTAGAAGCGAACAAACTTGACTCTCTTCGATTGTTGGCTCTGTGGCATTGGTGATTTTTTTGCACCATCAAACAAATCTTAATATACTCGGATATTGGATGTTTTGTAGAGACTATATCTAGGTCATAGAGGGTTTCCTCTCTCACCTAAGTTCGAAGCAAATCACAAATAAATTATTAATTTGGTAACCAGGTAAGTGTCGACGCATTCACCCACTTGGCCACCTAGCCCCCAATTCGAGTGGAACACTGTGTATGTTTTTTAATTATTCGATAGATTAATTTTTTCAATTTTATTTTGATGTAGGAATTGGACTTGCTAGGTTCCACTCGACTTTTTGTTATGGTGTGTGTCACCTCTGAGGAATGTAGTGTACAATACTGTACCAAGCAATGAATGGTTAGTATTTAATAACTTTAGTGATAATTTTTTTTTGGAGAGTAAATGGATACCTACCTGAATATTTAATTTAACCTTTTCCATAGTTTTTTAGCTTTCAATTTCTTACTTAATCATTTAGCATATTTTATTTATTCTCTTACATTTTTTAACTACCTCTCTTAGGTTATTCGGAAAAGAACTTCATCCATTGGTATAAGAATACACTGTAACAATTACGAATAAACGAAAGCGTAGCAGAAACATCAATATACCAGTTTCTAAAGTTAGCAATCCTAAACAATTTAAGGACCAAGGTACGTCCGATTAGTGTTTTACTCAAAAGAGAAATAGACATGCAGCTACGTGACCACATCTAAATTTAACATACTTTCAGAAATTCAACCAGGTTTTCATCTTTGGCACAGTTGTAAGACGGCTCTGTGGAATATTGCAAATCATATTTTGAGGGGAATAGATACAAAAAAAGTGATGGTTCTAGTGTTCATCGACTTCTCGAAAACATTCGACACCGTAATTCAAGAGATACTACTATCTGTGTTAAAATTTATTAGAATGACTGCGAATATAGTAAAATTTTTCCTTAACTACCTATCCAACGGAACCCAAAGAATAAAAATTGATATATATGTGCTCCTTAAAATATCATCTGGAGTACCACAGGGTTCTACGTTAGGTCCTATTTCAAATACGTTATATAAATCAGATTTTGTAAAAGTATTTCGACACTGTTAAATGCATTTATGCTAGGTGACAGATACAGCTGGTATTTGTCATTTGATCCTTGTGATAGTATAGAGGTCATGATTAATATATATATATATACAGGGATGTCACTGTTATTGTAAATACTTATATCTAAACGTCATTCGATAATTATTAACGAAATCAGAAGATTCGTACTTGTCTTTGGTCCATAGGGTATACAATAGAATTTTAACAATTTTGGATTTTCAATTTGGAATAGTTGGGCAAAGTTTCCTTTTAGTAGGTATCTGCCTAGTACAAAAAAAAAATTATATTCCTTTTTCAATTTAATTTTTTCATCCGCTACAGGAAATTCAAAATTAAAAAATTCAGATTTGCAATTCCGACTTGGAATAGGGCGGAAATGATTCCTTTGAGCAATAGAAAGAAAAAATTTGTTTTCTATTTTTTTCCTAAATTTGATTTTTCTTCAAGCGTATTAAAATGTCTAAATTGTGCTACCAAAAACAGAATTAGAAATAGGACATTGTTTTACTAATAACAAAATGTTAATACAGACCGCCACCGTGGTGGAAATTTTGTTACTAGTAACATAATGTTAGTACGGAAAGCCACCAGAGCGGCCGGTGATGCGCTATCTACAAACCATCTGTCATATATTATGTCATTACTCATTAGTGGTTATGTTGATATTCGGAGTCACAGGCGCCTGTCGCTGTGATGAGCTAATTTGAATAATTGTACATTTATAATAAATAAATAAAAAAATGTTTGCATTTTAATACGCTTGAAGAAAAAATAGTATATATTACACGGAGTAGAACGCCTTTTTTTGTATTTCGCCCAGTTTGCAGCTTCGGCTTCGCCTCAGCTGCAAATCCTGGGCTCTACACAAAAAAAGAGTGCGTTCTACTCCTAGTAATATAATATACTATTTCCTACCCTCTACAGAAAGCAAACCAATTTGAAGTTATTTAGAAAACACAATAAACGAAGTTTGAATATATTGTGTAATTTAAAAAAATACATTTGGAGCAGATCATGTCAAACATTTTTTGATTTTGGGCAAATTTAAAATTTAAAATTCATATTCAATCCAATGTACCTACAGGGTAGGGTGTCTCAAATTGGTGGGAATTGAGGGGTTACATCCATTTCCAGAGTAGCTGAAAAAAAACTGACGACACATTCCCAAGGTCAGTTTTCGAGGCAAATCGAACGGTCAAAGACTCATTTCGAGATATAAGCCAAAATTTGTATTTTTGTAATTTTGAGAAGGTAACGTAACTTCCTAATTTATGAATATTTTTCCTAACTTTAAAACTTTCTTAGAGCACTTTTAAGGCTTTATGTTATATTTTTGAAATGCATGAAACATATGTTCTTTTTTAAGTTTTTAAAGTAAAAAAAAATATTCATAAATAAGGTACCGTCTTACGGTACAAAAATACAAATTTTAGCTTATATCTCGAAAACAGTAAGAGATATCGAAATGAACCTTTGACCGTTCGATTTGTCTCGAAAATTGACCATGGGAATGTGTCGTCAGTTTTTTTCCAGCTACTCTGGAAAAGGGTGTAACCCCTCAATCCTCACCAATTTGAGACACCTTGTACACACTTGGCATACATGAATTTAAAAATGATATACAATACCATTTTCTTAACCAAAAAAGTTAAGCAATTCTTTGTGAGGTAGTATTATCCATTAATTTCGTGGATGTGGTTTTATGAACCATGCTATCTATGCTGAGAAAGTCCCAAGGGTACAAATATTGCAAAACTTTTGTCTGTGCAGTTTGTAGTTAATATTTGGCAACACGTCGCATACAAGCTTAATGAAATAGGATGGTTAAACATGTCAAGGCGAAGATTATACTGCATGCTGTATGTATATTAATTATATGTATATTTAACAAAATTTTAGGCAAAAAAATAACTAAATAGGTATCTTAATAAAAAATATCAAAATTTTTCGCGAAATTCCCTAGGTTCATTTAGATTCTGGAGGGGGGTGACATTTTAAATGGCTCACGTTTTTTATGTATATAGGTAGGTACATAATATGATTTTCTTGACTATAGACTTCATATGAAAATCAGAGGTCAAAGGTATCTAATCTTTGGCTTTTTCAGTTTTCTTTGTCAATTTTCTTTCTGTATACCTACTGTATATTGTTCATGTTGAAAATTAAGCCGGTTTATTATTATTATTAATTGTCAAATCCGCCATGGTTTCTTCCCTCTTTTTTTTTGTTCATTTGATTGAAATCAGTCTAGAAGATTATCCATACTTTTGATTTACTCTGTAGTCTGTATGATAATAGTTGGGCCATAGTTACATTGCATTTAAAATTATTGTATATCAAATCTTGTTAAATTTACTAATAACAAATGTTGCCAGCTGCCCCACAGAAAAGTTTTTGTCAATTTACGACGGTCAGACGTCCGACGCCATTACAGAAAGATGAACTGATGTGTTGGGGGTAGGTAGCTATCTTTATTTATTTAGGACAATTATAAATAAATACCTAACTTTAATCTTTAGGTCGGGCAACAGTCAAATGGGTGGCTTTAAAACAAAGATAGATACATATAAACTCATCAACACTTGTCACTTAGAAGTTCAAGAACCCATGTATTTATAACAGATTGTGTTTGGCATTGAAACACACTCCATCGGTCTCTATGAATCGAATAATTTTAATCTTAACAATCTACGTATGAGTTTCACACGTAATTGTTTATATTATTCATAAATATTAACACATACTAAGAGTTTTAATATCGTTTGGTGGACATTGGGCATTAGTTTTAAATTGTTGTTTCCGTATCGGTATTGCCGCAGTATAGTAATCAAAGCAATCATAGAAGACTATCTGTAACATTTTACTAAAGCCATTGTATCTTTTTCTACAAAAAAAATAGGAGCACAATTCAAAAAGTGTTTTAAAGTAGATACATAAGACAAACAAATTTTATAAAATTCTAATATACAGGGTGTTTGGTTAACGCTGTGCACAGAATAAAAATTCATAGTCCTTCGCAAAGATGCAACCGGAGGAGACATTGGAAATGCCGAAGTAGAACGCAAATCTTGTGAAATTTCGGATGTGATAAAGATGAAAATTTGTTGCAAAGTAGTAAATAGTTATTTCATTAATACAAAACACTTTCAAAAAGTAAAATCATATTATCTGTATTTTTATTTAGAAATAAAAATAAAAAGGTATTTCCACTAACAAACATTTTTAATGTTAAAACTAAAGTAATTTAAAATAATTTCGTAAAAATGAAAAGTGATTCCTCACAATTACGCCAGGAAACGTAGGCTCAAGGTGGAAAACTATATAGGATTTGATTTTTATTTTTTTTATACTGATCTTGGGATGCTCATTTTGGGATTGAGTTTGTTGGACACGGCTGCCCACGGAACATCCCCATCCACCCCCCCAAAGGTTTTTTATTTGGTTTTTGCTTTATATCGAGCTTCCGGTGCATGCTATCGCAAAAGTACCTATATTGAAAATTAAAGACGTCAAACCGTTTCTTTGAACGGGCACTTCAAAGTTGGCCCTTTCCTTAAAATAGACACTTCGTAATTTTTTTATTGTGGCTCACAGACAATAGGTATACGCATGATTTTTTAATTAAATGTAATTTTGTAAATTAACTTACTAAATGGCTATCGCAATAATCAAAAACGGCTAAAATGTAACCCATTATCCAAAAAAAATTAACAAAAAATTGATTATTTTAAAGAGTCCCAAAAATGACGGTGACGTCATGCAAATGGCTGCTGTGGTGTTGTGACGTCAGACACTGGCATTTTCATTTAATGTTTGATGATTGATGTTGCGTAAAACTTGTTAAAATAGCGTTTAATGCAGCATTTTAGAATGGAAAAGAAGGATAATATTGATATTAAGCATCTAAGGTAAAGACTGTGTCATATCTATACAGCACATAAAAAGAGCCGGCTTGTTTGAAGTTTTTATGGGCATCAAACAAGCCGCCGATTTTTATGTGTCTTACAAAACTGAAGTCGACCATACTGTTAAATATCTCAGTGCCAGTCGTCCACAAGAAAAACACCAGAAAAAAGATTTGTCTCATTACCAATATACGATCAAGCGCTAAATTAAAGAAAAAGACGAAAATTATGGTTACGTGCCATGAGAAGAAGTGAAATTGATATATCAGAAAACACTAAAGGGATTGTATGTGAGGATCATTTCAACGTAAGTGCGATTTTGTACCTCTTTAAAATCATACAATTTTAGGTTATGTATTTTGGCATGGCAGTTTATCACCGATAAATATCTGATTTTTTGGTATATATCTGTTGTTTCTGCCATTGCTCTTTTTTGAGATACAGGGGCGTCCATTCTAAAGTTCACTTCATCGTATCACCGGGGTTGTTCATATAGGATTGTTAAAAATTTATGGTATTATAGACTAGTTTGAAAGTTCTTATCAGACGACTAAATTTTATCGTCGGAACTAGGTACCCCTTAACCTAAAAAAAGTGTTTTTAGGTTATGTTTTCTTTAATATTCTATCTTCAGGGCACTCTATAAGAAAACGTCACGTATTGTTGTATACTCGCTTATATGGTTTATGTATAGATTTTATAATTTTTTTTACAACACTCTGTGTTCGAAATTTTTTCTATATGGAGGGTTCTACAAAAAAATATTTTTTTAAATTTTTCTAATACGCATATGATTTTACTCTATGCCATGTGCGTTGTATATCTCTATACGATTTGTTAATTCTTCCCTTCACTCCAAAATCGATACCCACTACATTTCGGTTGGAAAGGAGGAAAAGACGATCTACTATTTCCAAACGAATAAATCCAAAGTAAAGGGTCGAACTTAGAACTACATCGTTAATTGCACGGTCCCGCTCTGATATTATTAGGGTCAGGAGGAGGGAACGAAAAAGCGTAATTTTGACGTTTATCGTTCTGAAACCGCTAAAATCCCACGCGTTACGTCATGCTGCCTACGTCATTCTGCCTACGTCATGCTTCATAATATGCAATATGAAACTGATTTTCGACCCCTACTAGGAAACCAAAAACATTTCCAATGTTAAATAAATGTGGCCACCATAAGAAAAATCTTTTGTATTTATATGGTCTCTTCGATTTACCGGCCGTCAGACGGGAACCTCTCATCGTCGAATTTGCACGCCATTTCCCTTACTAAGAGCAAAATTTAAATATTCATTTAATTATAAAAATAAACTGTAGGTTTCATTAAAAAAACATTTTTTTGCAGAGTTACTGCAATTTACTGCTGCACAACCAGGCATTTCGACCCTAACTCTAAAAAGCAATACATTTCGTTTTGCATGGTATTTCTCACAAATGCATTAGGTACGATAATCAACCAAAATGACTAGTTTTCAATTTCATTTAAATTGAATATAATTAAATTATTGTCGCTTTTCCAAACTTCAAACATTGTTTGCATCCAAGTGCCTGTCAAATGACGTTTTCACTAAATGAGCATATGTCCTTATACAATTTTGAGGCACAAAATTTACTTTGTACACTTAATACAATTAAATGTCAAAGTGAAGGAAGGGCGCTATCGAGAAACCGAAAATTGTTTCAGGTCCTGAAGTCGACCACCTCTTCAAAATGGGAGTCCTCATACAAAAATAAAACAAGTTCCTGTATCGTTTTGGGTTAGGTGCCATCTGCATACGGAATTTTAGTTTCCAAAGTATTCAGGACTTCGAGATTTATTTAAGAGAATATTCAGTAGGAACTGGTAATCATTCTTAATATCTGCACCTACAGCAATCATTGAAATATTTTATGATTCTGTGTGTGTGCATTCGCTAAAAAATATCTTAAGTATTGAAAAGTTATATTTCTTACTCGAGTAGAATTTCAACAACAGCTCATCTATGACAAGCGTGTTTCTCTGAATTGGTTCCAAAATAATTTGACTAATGTCTTTTTAATGAAGTGTAAATATCATGTGTGTGTGTATAAGGACGCAAACAAATTTAGAAATATTATACATATACCCTACAGAAGCACTTATCAGATAATGATATAATTGTGTAAAAAGAACAACATAAAACCACAAGAAAAATAACTGTAAAATAACACAGTCAGAAAATAATTATATGTAGTTAAATATATCATTTCCCTCATTTCAATACGGCCGTTATACAATTTATGTTGTATACCAAGGATACACTTCTTATTATCTTGAAAAATCTACAATCCCTAACAACTATATGTTGCGATAGCCATTATTTCTCGAACAATATGGGCTATGAGTTAAATTTAATATGCCTTGATTTATTCGACTTCAATTTTGATAAAATATTTGTGAACATGTTTGGTATTGTTTCATCATAATCTAGAAGTAAAATTACCGACGTTTCATTTAGCCAAACATAGCATGTTCAAAACCGCTGACAACCAAAGGTTAAGACAAATCATACATTATTAGCTCTGCAGCCAGTAGACGCCGAAAGAAATGAAAATAAATACAATTTTGACAATGCAAAATTATTGTGGCATTCATTACAACAATCGTTTGGTTTGTTGTGAGCATATTTTTTGCATTATTTGAGTAAAAGTGGGATGCAAGAAAGCTACCAATAGGAAGGCAAGGGAAATTATAACTAAGCAGTATTATGATAATAATTTCGCCAGGGATTTAAGTGTAGCTGTCTTGTGTATTCATAACATTTTGATTGCATCAAATACAATATTAAATACAATTAAATACTAGCTGAATCTATACACTACCTACCTACACATCATAACATTTTTTTATTGTATTTAATGCAATCAAAAAATGTTATGAATATACAAAAGTGGTTTTTATAAGGCACGGTTCTTATTTCATTATTTTCGTGTTGTACCTATTTGCTAGGTTAAAGAAAAACCATTATTGAAGTTAAAAAAAGGCATCATATTTGGGCAAATCTATTGTGGACTTATATAAATTCGTACAAAGTGATATTCTGTTGAAAACAGATAATTTAAAATGAAAATGAAGCAAGGGGATTATGATATGGAGATGTATGTCAGTAAAGAGCATGGGAACTTTGACTTTTGTAGATGAGGAGTTTTACAGAATTCATTGTTGCTAAGCTGTACCCAAACGGAATTTATGTTCTTCATCATACCATGACAGAATCACAAAAGAATAGTTTGGAACTGAAACAAATCAGATTTTACCCCATCCGGCCGCTAGTCAGGATCTGAACGTTAGCGAAACTGTGTGGCATAAGATGAAACAGTATCTTTGGAATCATCCACAATGAACAATAATTCTCCAATAAAGTGTCAAATTACAAGGAATATGGGATAATTTGTATACGCCAATTGGTGGACAACATGCTAAAGTAGAAACTGTCATTAAGGTTGGAAGCAAATGCACATCATATTATGAAAAAAAAAAAAAAATTGTGTCTGAGTTGCCAGGGTTTCTGTTAGAATACAACAATTAGAGAAACAGTTTGTAGAAGACTGAATGTGATTTATCATCTCGGAGACCTATTACAGGTCCTATGTTGTCAGCACGTTACCAAGAGCACGGACTAGAAATTACTAGACAACAACTTCCCTGGACTAACGAGCAGAGGAAAACTGTTCACAAATGAGGCAAAATTTAACCAAAGGAACGGGAACGTTTCTGGAATAGACCTGGAATGATTATGTAGTGTTACTTCGTTTGAAATAACTTCTTTATATTTATTTAGTCCTCGAACCAGAACACTGTAAATTTTCAAAATTTTTTGTCCGATAGACTAAGTAAGGGCTACAACAAATTTGGAACTATCTAAATTTAGTAATCAGACGTCATATAATCTTGTAAATTGGCGTTTGATTTAAAACCAAAATTAAAACGTTTTAAAAAAGTTTAACAAGAAATGTGTTCCTGAGAGCCCTTTTATATATATATTTAGATTGAGACTATCTATTCAAAAGATACTTTTACATACAGTGCGCGCCAGCCGACTAGGAACATGGGACCTCGAAATGAATGGGCAAACGCACCTCGATCGGCCTCGTCCTTTGTACTGTTGTGCGTTCAATCCGATTCTCACCCGTAACGAGGACACTTGATCGAGTGCGGCTGCCCGTTCATTTCCCGTCCCGTGTTCCTAGTCGGGCGGCGCGCACTGTAGATATATTTATTTACAGGAAAAGTCAGTAGTAAAATACCATGGACTCTTTTATCTATCAGTTCCTACTATTGTAATTAGTGGCATGTATTTCGAAAACTACGAAAGTGCGACAAATATTTTTTTTTATTATTTTTATATACTATAGAACTCTATATTGAAATTTCAATAAAATATTTGAAGGAGAACAAAAACTCACGTATTTTCCATTGTTTTATCTATTAAAGATACATTTATTATGACAAAGAGTAATTAAAAAAAAACATTAAAAGGGGTTTTCGGAAACTTACTCCCTGTACCCAGATCACTATCTCTGTCTTTGTTATTCTTATAGTTTTAGAAAAAGAGAAATATATTTGTAGATCGCTCAGGGTATGTTTCCGAAAACCCCAAAAGTTTTGCTGTAGATTCAAAGAATCAAGGAGGCTACTCTATGGGCGGTTCGGATTCAGTTAGTATATTATATGCCATAAGCCTATGTCCGTTTTCTAATGCGACATCCTGAATGATATATATACAGGATGACATCCTGTATATATACCATTTTTAAAAATTTAGGTAAAACATCGAAGACAGATTCAAATTTTGAGCAATTTGCTTTCTGTGCAAGATCTTATGATATTATTACTCCTAATGTTTTATATTCTGGTCGAGTAAATAACAAGAAACAAAACATGAATTAAAATCACTTTTTCAAAAGATTATGAAGTTTGCCAGCTCTGTTTTATTTAATTTATATTTGATTGCTATTAGTCACAGTAAGTAGACCTGAATAAAAAAATAATTAGAATAATATTCTGCAAGGTAAAAATCATTAAGGGAAGTAAATTATTGCAAAAACTGGAAAACTGGTTGAGTGCAATCAGTACAAAAAGAACAAGTTTTGTTCCAAATTACACGGTAAATTCTACAAACGAGCAAACCCGTAAGACAGCAGAGATGAAAGATTAAAATGATGTGAACATCAGCGCATCAGAAAAAATATATACCTACCTATTATTTCTCATTCCGCTTTTATCAAAATGTTCCTCGGAGAATAGCATAATGACTTAGTTTAACCTTATACTTTACAGTTTTTGTACCTTAGCATGTTGTGTGTATTATTGTGTATAATGTATATGTTAAATTAATATTGTAAAGCAAACCACCAATTTTCGAATTTTCGAAAATATAATTTCACTCAATTGATGATGCGTATTTAGCGATTGGGGTTCAGCAGAAAAGCTATATCGAAAGCAGATTTACTGATGATTTTTAATCACTTCTATATTTTATATTTAAGACCAGAATTAAGCTGTGAAAATTTAATTTCTCAGTTAGCGTGTTACAAAAATATCACTGGATTTATACTTTAGTATAACTAACTCTCTGTTCTATCTGATACTTTTTTAGCTTTATTACTATCTTTCCCATCATCTGTCTCCATACTAATTCAAATGACCTAATTTTTTTTTACCTCAAGGTCATTTACATTTAGAAGTGTTCGATCAAGAAAACCATATTTATAAATTATGTGCCTAGGTTATGTGATTTATGATGTTTCTATTGAAGGGAATTGTTCATTTAACTAACATATTTAAATTGACAAAAATCAGTTCTTACTTTATATTATTTCTATTAAATTTAAATGGAGTAAAGCGTATATCTGTTTACAAATAAGCTGACATTTTAATTTTGTAATTTTCACTACATATAATCTTCTATAGAGAAAAAGATATAATTATTATTCAGAAATAAAGAAGCTGTAGTCATTAAAGATGTTTTTCAAGTATTCCCATTACATTAATATTGTAGATGCTGCATTTAACATGACTATGACTTGTGGAATAGAGAATGTCATTTTTATGACAAGCGACATTAATTACTAAAAGACTTCAACACACCGGACATATTTTTAAAATTTGTTATTGTAGAGTATTAATAATATAAAATTCAATCGTATATTGTGTTCGGCAATAACTCGGTAAATATTGCCTTTAGTACAATAAAAATTGTTTAATTAATTGTTAACTTTTCTTATTCACGATTTATAACTTTGCACATAATATTATTCGCCACATTCTTACCCCGATAAAATGACACCTCTACCAATTTAACCCAAATCATTTTTAGTAAAGATTAACAAGAAATGCGTCTATAATAGTATTATAGTAATTATAATTCACGGAAAACAAATATACCTTAATCAAAAAACGATTAATCAATTAGTAGAACATAATATCGAAGCATAATAAGAAACATGTTAAAAGTCCTTGTGGACATCCTTCTATAAGATTAAAATTACAATTATACTTATATACCTATATACTTATTAGAATAAGAATTTGTCTTACTTTTTCAGTAACGAGACAGCATTTTTGGTAGTCTGCAAGGTATGTACCAGCGGAAAAAATAATTGAGAAACCGTTCAAACTCTCAGGAAAAAATCTGGTGTAAAACGAAAATTAAAAAAATGAAGAAACTATATTTTGAAACCATTAAAATTCCGTAAAATAAAAATCTAAAATTACACGGAACACTATTCTAGTTAAAACTCGGATGAAATGGAATTAAAGTCTGCAAATTGATGGATTAGAAGGATCATAGAACTGCAGAAAAGGCAAATGTAGAAGAAGGGTGATCTAAAAAAAATATAGAGTGGACAACACAGATTTTTTTTTTCCATTTGCTGACCTTGCATACGCTGTGCTTTGGCCAGACAACACAGATTGAATAGAGAAAAAGAAAGAGGGAAATACAACATCAAAATAAATAAGTATATCGATATTAATAAAGAAACACTGAATTAACACAAGACGAACAATTTTTCGAAATTAATTTATTTCACATTTTTCAATGTCCGTTAACTTAGCCCCGCCATTTTGGAAAAATAAAAAAATGAAAGTTGTGCCGAATTGTGCTAGTGTTGTGCTGCAATGTGCCGTGCCGTTTCGCAAAATTCATTACCGCCAAATTTTTTTTATACCTAGGTGATATCGAATTTTAAAATTCGTTTTCACCTCGTGTCATTCGCAATTTGGTGATAACGAATTTTATAAAACGGCACATTGCAGCAAAACACTAGCACATTTCAGCACAACTTTCATTTTTTTAATATTTCCAAAATGGCGGGACTAAGTTACCGGACATCATTTTTAATGTTTTGCCCCCTTTGTTAAAATGCATTGTAGATGCATTAAATATTATTTAAGTAAACGGTTTAAATAGTTAGTTACACATAGTTCCTCGCTTTACCTTTAAACCACTTTAATTTATGTAACACACATCTAACATGTTTTAAATCCCGAGGTTTCGAGAACTTATTATTTTTATAATATTAGAACTAGAAATAAAAAATACTTAATGTCATTATTTATTTAGTATTTAAAATGTATTTTTTCCATAAATCCGATAATACATTTTATTCAGTTGGAAAAACGGTTTAATTCCTTTACCAACAATTAACGTTGACAAAAATAATGTGAGTAAATTATTTCTAGTTTTCTTTAATTTGAATCTCGCCTGCGTCTGAACAAAAAACGTATCCCCTGCATACAAGTTATCAAGTTATCTATGTTTTGTTCATTCACATAACATCGTCGGCTTGACTTGGGTAAAAAAGATAAATAATTAATACTACGGCCACACATGGAAGACACTTGCGTCTTCCTATCTATAGTTAAGTTTATAACCCAGACTAATATTATATGTGAAGAGGAGAAGGCTGGGTTCTAGGATTGACTACCTGAGTATTCAAATAAGTTAAATATGTGCATATTAAAACATTATAAATTAGTTTGCACGTCACGTGACAAAAACAAAATTAAATTCATTGACAGCTCTGCATATATATTTTTCATTATTGATTAGATATTGTCTATTAATGCAGACGCCGCACATTGGAGATATTCTAGTTCTGAGAACAATCTCATTATAACGAGAATTTGTTTTTGATTTTTACTTGTTATCAATTTTTGTGCGTTTTTTTCTGAATTATACAGGGTGTGCGATTTAAGACCGGAACACCCCATTATTTCGGAACGCGTTGACCGATTTTAATATATATTTTTTTGGGACATAGTGCTCGATGAGCTCTATTTGACCATTTGGAATAATTTTAAATTTTCATTTTTTCAAGGCCTGCTAAGACCCGCTAAATGGGTCGAAATTTAGAGATCGATCATTAGGCGATTTTCTTTTCGAAAAAACGGATAGCGCATTCAATTCAGACGTGCCTCAAATACCTTTATACAAAGTTTGAGCTCAATAACTTATTATTAGGGTGTTTGTCACAGCGTAGCGAATTTTCACATTTTTCACTTTTCGACTGACCCTGTATAAAAGTCTATTATGCGTACAAAAAAGGTAAAGTATTCATTCGACTTAGAGCCATGTCAGATATCTAGGAACGAAGTTTTATCGCTGTAATTTCTACAGGTAGATGTCTGGATTTCAACAATTTTTTTTTATTAAGTAGACACTTTATTGTTATTGTTTTTCCACATGGTCAAATAGAGCTCATCGAGTACTATGTCCCAAAAAAAATATATATATTAAAATCGGTCAACCCGTTCCGAAATAATGGGGTGTTCCGGTTTTAAATCGCACACCCTGTATATAAATAAATTTTCTCTTTTTTTACGTTCCTCTTTTAAATCCTGTATTTTAAGTCTATTATTCTTCTCTTTTATATTAATATTTGAATTATTATTAATAAATGCATTTATTAGTATTAGGTAGTATTATTATATTGATTTACAAATTTGCTTATTCCACTGCTTGTATTGCAGTTATGAAATTTGGTTTAGAAATGTGATAATGACTGTAGAAATAATATACACTATGTAAAATTAAATGAGTGTTAGAAACGAATTAAGATGGAAAGAAAGAGAACGCTGTGATGCTGTGACGAATGGAAGGAAGACCAACTTCGAACACCACCATACATATTATTTTTCCTTCATGATCCCTAGTAGGTACTACTACTTACTCCTCTCAAACGATGACTGTAGACAGAATTTTATTTTTTCATAGTAATATGTGATTTCCACAGAAATTCGCTTAAAAAATTTTTTTTTACGTGTCTTCCCTATTTACTGATTTCCAGTCAAACAATTTTCTGTCCTATGAATTTTATAAACATGCCAACTCTAGCTCTATTGACGTTGATCTAGTCTTAATTTAGGAAATAAAATCTGGATTTTTTAAAATTTAATTTAATTTAAACGTTATATTTTACCAAAAGTTTGAACTAATTTGTAAAGAATTCCTTCCACAAATAACATTTTATCCGCCACTGGTTAACAAGGTATTACGAAAGCATTTTGGCGCCTGCGATAATATTGCACAGAAGATATGTGAAGCTGTTAGAGACCAATGACATTTATTGTCGTTATTTACTGGAATAGATCCTGTTCTCTCATTTATGGAATTCATTGCAAACTGTGCAAATTTTATGACATAGCTGCTAATTTGTAGACTATCACTAATCACTAGAAACTAAGAATTGTTAAACGTGCATGGAGTGATTTAATGCAAGAAAATAAGTTGTCTTTAAAATACCTGATAAAAATAGAGATAAAACAGGAAGTCTACAGTTTGTTTTCAATACGCTTAAACATTATGAAGAAATGTTTCTATTTGAGTATCATCTTCTGGCGATATCTTGAAGAAATGAAATCGCTGACATAATTTGATTTGATTTTTACTTCTAAAATTTTCAAAGCAAGGAATATGTAAATAGTAAAAAATCATTATCCTTTAGTATCACTGAATTTAATGTGGTTCCTCAGCACATTTTATATATTTACCATATAGGGTATAGATGAAAAGTTGATCGTTACATTTAGGTTGAAATATTGAAAAAAGTTGATGTAAATTTATAGCTTCAAGTCATTGGTTCCCTTTCCGTACTTTTTCTAAAATTAATTTATTATTTTTAATTTTCAATCTACTTTATAAAATGAAGAGGTTCCTCATTTGACCTCTAGATTTATTTGTCCTCTTGACTTTGAATGACTAAACTAATTGAGATGAAACATTAATCAATTATTACAATAACAAAAAGTTTTATTTATAAATGACTTTGTTTAGGATTTATACAAGCATAATAATAACAAACATATCCAAATTGATATACTCATATTTATGTTTCATCTCTAAACATGCTATTATTAAATTCATTGGACTTTCTTTAATACATTAGGAATATTGGATTAAAATTATAAAATTCAAAACGTCTAAAAACAAATTATTAAAAAATTTTTTTTAACTCACCACAAAATTCATTCATTATGGTCACCAATTAAAAAACGAAGTCCACAAGAATATTCTTTCGCTATTTAGTAGCTCATCAGGTGGACGATTAATCTCGCAAAACAAAGTTACTTATTTGAATTTACATTTTACAATTAATAAACTGTCATGTAACCATAAGAAACAAATTTCTATAATTAATGCCGCCTACATTTTCATGTTTTCTTATAAAATACTCTACCTCTCTTTATTATAGAAATTTGTTTCTTATGGTTACATGACAGTTTATTAATTGTAAAATGTAAATTCAAATAAGTAACTTTGTTTTGCGAGATTAATCGTCCACCTGATGAGCTACTAAATAGCGAAAGAATATGTACACCTTCTTGTGGACTTCGTTTTTTAATTGGTGACCATAATGAATGAATTTTGTGGTGAGTTAAAAAAAAAAAATTTTTAATAATTTGTTTTTAGACGTTTTGAATTTTATAATTTTAATCCAATATTCCTAATGTATTAAAGAAAGTCCAATGAATTTAATAATAGCATGTTTAGAGATGAAACATAAATATGAGTAGGTATATCAATTTGGATATGTTTGTTATTATTATGCTTGTATAAATCCTAAACAAAGTCATTTATAAATAATGCATATTTATTTATTTATTTATTTATTTTACATACACTGCTCAACAGGTAAACCCATTTAGAGAGCAGGACAAATACACAAGAGTATATGACTGTAGTACAAAAATATAACAACAATATATAGGTATAAATAAGACATGATGATAATATGAACAATAAAAATGATAATACAAGAAATGAATTAATTAATTAATTAAATAAATGGTCCGACAAGGAAAAAAACAAAGATTCAATCACTAGGCATAGCACGTTTTTATGGAATTAAGCGAGCAATGAAATATATCAAACTTCTCGCAATTTTGATTATAGTTTCCACATATTCTAAAGAGAGGCGAGAATTTAAGGGTATTTGAATGTGGAATAGATAGGTAGAAAGTTTGAGATCTTCGGGAAATCAAACTAGGAACATGAAAATTTAATTTACTTAAAAATTCTTGACAGTCAATTTCGTTGTGTATGATTTTGTATAGAAATACTTGAGAATAACACTCACGCCTAATTTCAAGAGTGGTCATCGAGAATCTAATCAAAAGCTCTTGCTGTGGAAAACCAACTGTTGGGTACACTCCATCTGATTTGAACCATAACAATTTAATAAACCGTCTTTGCACTCTTTCCAGGTGATCAATATGATTTCTGTAATAAGGGTTCCATACGATAGATGCATACTCAAGTTTGGACCGGACAAAAGCAAAATATAGAGTCTTTAAAGTGTCAACATTAGAAAAATCCTTGCTGCTTCTGATAAGAAAGCCAAGAGTTTTAAGGGATTCAGACACTACTTTATTTATATGCGGAGTAAACGAGAGTTCTCTGTCAAACGTGACGCCAAGATCTGTAAGAGTGGGGGGTCTTAGAAGTATTGCATTGTCCAAGCTATAATCAAATATAATAGGATTAGTTTTTGTTGTATAAGTCATAGCATTACATTTGGAAATATTTAGGTTCAAGTTATTTCGAACACACCAGCCAAATATGTTTGAAAGGCTATTTTGTAGAAAGATGCAGTCATCTAATGAAGATATAACACTAAAAATTTTCACATCATCGGCATATAACAAGCAGCAGACCTCTAATTCATTCACAATATCATTAATGAACATGTTGAATAACAGAGGTCCGAGAATAGACCCCTGTGGAACACCAGAGGTTGCTATATATTCGGCAGACTTGAACCCACTATAGGCTACATATTGCTTCCTATTCGAAAGATATGAATGAAAAAACGCTAGCAAAGAGATAGATAAACCAAAATTTGTCATTTTATTTAACAGTATAGTGTGATCAAGCCTGTCGAATGCTTTCGAGAAGTCTGTGTAAATTATGTCAACTTGTTTATGTTGGTCGAGGGCTTCAGAAATATACTGGGTGACGCAAACTAAATTAGAGGTAGTAGAACGACCTCTCATAAAACCATGTTGATTCACTGATATTTGGTTACTGATACTGGGGTAAATATTATCATGAAGTAAAATTTCAAGAACTTTACAAAAATTGCATATGATAGATATAGGCCTATAGTTGGTAATGTCAAGCTTATCCCCTTTTTTAAAAACCGGACATACTTTCGAATATTTCCAAATATCAGGTAGGCAGCCGCCTTTAATGCACATATTAAACAGTACCGAGAGAGGATGAGTGAAAATACGGGCACAATCTCTGATTAAGAACGCTGGGACACCGTCTGGTCCAGTAGTTAACTTAGGTTTAAATCTTTTTAAGGCATTGAATACCTCATTTTCATCAAAATACTTGATGTCGATCGAAGTGATATTGGATGTTTGACAGTTTATTAGTTCAGGGGTATCTGAGGAGGGTAAGAAGGATTTACTAAAAAAATCCGCAAATGCGTTCATTATATCAACTGGGTTATCGAGGTGTTGGTCATTATATAACATTTGGGTAGAAATATTTGTGCCCTTTTTCTTATTGTTTACAAACGACCAAAATTTGCCTGGTTCAAGTGTTATATTATTCTCAGCTTCTTTAATGTAATCGGCGTAAGCACTGTCGATATCTGTTTTAATTGTCTGTCTGAGCCGTTTGAATTCATTATGGGCAGCACAATCATTATTGTTCTTATACTTGCGCCAGTACTTAGCTTTAAGCTTAATGTTATTAATTATATCACGATTAAACCATGGCGGATACCTTCTTTTATGTGATATGTTAAATTTAGGGACACTTATGTCAAAGATTTCATAGAGTCTGTCATAGAACGCTTTGCAAGCTGGTGAAGCATGAGAGTAAGACTTGAGAAATGACCAGTCTTCATTCAAAAGAAGTTCATAAAGCATCTGAAAATTTGCTTTCCGAAAATTGTAGCTATTGTTTGCATTTATTGGGAAGTTATTTCTAAGATTGGAACAATATATATTATCTAATACGATGCATAGAGCAGGGTGGTAATTGTCCTCGCGTGTCAAAACATCATCTGATTTCTCAACAATACACTTTTTATTACAAATAATGAAATCAAGTAACTTTCCATCCGTATTATACACAAAATTTTGTTGCTGCATATTCAGCAAATTTAAAAAGTTGTTAAGAGCTAATATCTTACTATTAGGTAGAAAGTTTACTAAATAGGATGCATATTTCGGAATGTTAAAATCTCCTAAAATTAATACATCATCATTCTGAATACATGGTAAAGATGAGAGAAGGTCAAATAACTTCTCATATTCATCAGCTCCAATGGCCGGAGGAATATAGATGACAAATATGTAAATTGAGCAGAGGTGAGAATTAATTTTCACACCCAGTACATCAATGAGAGGAGATATTTGTGCATCGGCTAAATCTAGAGTTAAAATTGAAGAGTTAAATTTATCATCAACAGCTAGTAGTACCCCCCCACCTCTTGAGAGACCAGTGGCAGAGAAATTTCTGTCAGTACGCATAATGCGAAACTTATTACTAGATAATTCGTTGTCATGCACAGAAGAGTCTAACCAAGTTTCTGTGAGAGCAATAATATCAAAATTTGAGCAAGCTAGTGCATTGTAGATGTCTGATGTCACGTTTTTAATACTACGAGTGTTTTGATAATAAATTGATAATTGATTTGAGCTACGCGTACTGTCGGAAATCGAAAAACTCGATGCTGCGGAGTCACCAATAGGTGCAGAGGTAGAGTGAGAAGGAATAGTGACCTCAGGTAATTGCTATTGCCCGATTAGGATGTCACTCTTGACTTTCTCACAGGCCCTCTTATACGCTGAACACAATTTGATATCCCATGCCGCATGATCAATACCAACTTCAATATTTTGCTTTTCATTGAGTTTTACACAGTTAGAGCAGGTGACTGATTTCGACTTACATGCTTTAATATCATGATTTTTGCCACACAAAGGACACACAACAGGATTTTTACAGGTTTTAGATGAATGGTGAAATTCATTACAATTATAGCAGCGGTACACATCAATAGCATCAAACACAACGCAACTGTCATAGTTAACAAATAAGTTCCCGACTCTGGAAACTCTCGCATAAGTGTTTTTGTCAATCTGAAGAACCGCTTGATATATATCTTTGTTTTTCTTTGTTGGACATAGTTTAATTAGTTTACATACAGAATTTTCAAAAATAAGGTCACTATTACATTTAATAATACATTCAAGCAATTCGTCTTCATGATATTTTTCCGTAATACCTACTATTCGCACTCTAGGATGTACACCATGAACTTCCCTAATTACGTAGGAATCGGATAAATTTTCCTCAACCATTTTTTTAAATTTCTCATTCTCGTTTTTATTACTACAGCTTACTAATACCCCTCCATTCTTCACGTTCACTACTTTAGACAGTTGAATATCAGAACTTACAGGATTTATTTTTTTCAATAACTCAGACCTAGTTTGCGAGTACTCTTGACCAAGGTTTTTAGGCTGGATAATGACTGCAGGATTTGATTTATTTTTTAGAGTATCGGAATATTTAGGCTTGTTTTCGGCAACTTTAGCTTCATCACAATTACATGATTTTTTTTCTGTGAGTTTTAAAATATCAGTTTTCAGGCGCTCGACAGTATCATTTAAGGTAGAAATGGCATTTAGTATTTTTTCATCGATTAACTTACTTATATCAAATTCAGTTACCTTAATGCATTCGTGGCACTTCCATGACAGCCCTTCGATTTTATTAAGCAGTTCTAAAAACTCCAAAGACTTACTTATACATGACGAATGGTATTCTTTTTTGCATACACAGCAAGAAACACAGGAATCTCTCCTGCTTATCGGATTGGCACATTTGCCACAGGTTATAGCCATATTGGAAACACTTTAGATTCAATCATAACAATAATTATGACAACGACAACACGTAGGTTTTTATATATACAGGGTCACTGTTAACTTCTTGGTCCAACACAAATTTTAAAATAAATTATTTGCCACTTCTAATACACTTAAAAATAGATTTAATACCACATTAATGATAGACGTGCTGTCAGTAACACCACACGCATATCAAGCAAAGAAAGAGAATTGTAAAACAAAAAGTTGTCCATTTAATTTTTGCGAATATTTATTGATTATTACATAATATTTAAATTATATGTTTTAAACTTCTCTCAAATTTAGCTTGTTTTATGAAGAAATTATAGTTTAAGTAGTTGTTACCGTTACATGCACCCACGAGTATCAATTTTTTAATATTTTAAGAGTTGCGTCAATAGAAATGAAAAAATAACTTCTAAAAAACGTACACTGTTTATCTTAGTAACATTTTTACTTTCTTTAGTACCAAGAACTAAAATAGATGAATTTCGTACTACTTTCTAGGTCAAATTAGAGTAAAGCAATAAAATTTTGCAAAAATGTATAATTTTCGATTTTATATAGCCTTGGGCCATTGAGGAATCATATAAAGCGGCGCAACCGAGCAGGTTTGGAGATTTTAGTAATGTATTTTTTTGCCAATAGCTTCAGAATCGTCTTTAATTTTTAAGAGTATGAAACCAAATTACAGATACCTTCAGGTAGAATTAAACATAAATAATAATCTTGGAGCCATTGGCAAAAAAATCCAATACTAATATCTCGAAACCTACTCGGTTGCGCGTTGCGCCTCTTTATGTTATTCCTTTATTCAATGCCTTAGGCCCATTCTGGCACACATACGTCCAGCAATAGTCTGCCAATTTACAAAGCTTAATTTGTCTTAGTACTGTTTGTGATATCCAAAATGCTCTTGTGAAATATATACTGCCCATCACTGATTCCTAAATGTGTTCAAAAATTGAATTTTTAAACTCCAATTGTATTTCATACTTTATACGAAATCAGATTATTCACTTCCCGGTAATATGTGATTTCCTAAAAAACTGTTTCAAATCCTCTAATAATAATCATGCAGTTCAACCTTATTAAGGTCTTTATCGGCCTCTCATCTACTTAATATATCCTCCTTGACTTTAGCATACCTGATTCTAGAGAACTTGTTTAAGTTAATCCAAAGTTGATTCTATCATGTCATACCTTTGACTAAGTTCTTCAGTCCAGGTCCGACATGCATGGTGACAGATGATATTTTTTTAAATTAAAAAGAGCACGACAAAAATAAGTATTCTTATTCGTGATGTCAGTCATGTTCGTCTTAACCACACTTTTAACATTGGAAATGTTTTTGTTTTCGTATTGACTATGTGCAAGGGGGCGGAGTTATTACTAAATCCGACGCGAGCGTTTGCGGTGGCCATAATTGTAAATTTTGAACCCCTAATTTTCCCATCTGTCAAAGTATGGTTATGTTTTGTGCTCGTACTGTTAAGAATGTCAAGATTGTCATCAAGTAATAAAAATTGTTGTTTGAACGAGAAGAGTCGTAATTTAATAGTGCTTTTCAGTTATAAATGAAAAATGGGAAAAATTAAGCTACTTGCAAACAAATGTTGTGTTCTAGGCTGTCGTGTTAGTGACACTTTCCATAAAATAAAGTTTTACAGATTTCCTGCGCGGAAACACAACCTTGAATAACGCGCGAAGTGGATCAAAGCTTTGAAAAGAGTGAAGTAAAAGCATGTATTTACCTCTAAATTAAGCTTAAGGCGTATCTGTTACAGCTGTTTGTCGAATGCACTTTGCTGTAGTTTTATTATTGCAGCTGATATCAACATACAGGGTGTTTCATTTTTAAATGTCGTCCTTTAAGGAAGTGATAGAGCATCGAAAAATAAGTCGACCTGCCTAAAAAACCTATATCAAAAATGCATAATAACGAAGTTACAGGCCTTCAAAGTTGGAATAAAAAAATCGTTTTTTTGTCATAACTTCTAGACCATACGACCGATTTTAACCAAATTTTGCACAGGCAGTACTGAACTACATACCTACAATCCTATAAGAATAACTCATGTCAAAAATCACCAGTGGCGTAGATACTGGGGTGACGCCCTCTATTTCTCACCCTATTTCCCACGCCACTGGATATTTTTTTTTTGGGCAGGTCGACTTATTTTTCGATGCTCTATCACCTCCTTAAAGGACGACATTTAAAAATGAAACACCCTGTATATGCTCGAGTATATGCTTCTACGTGTTTCACGTGACAAAATGCCAATTTCCTTCCTTTCTCTAATACACCTCTCTCCTCTGGTAAATTTATTGGAATGCGTATAATTTGTTTAAATATGGTACGCAAAATTATACTTATTTTATGTTATTATATATTTTATATTATTCTGTCATGTCGTGACACTGACAATCATGTAGTGACATTGACAAATTAGGGGTACAAATATAAAAAAATTGACCACGAGTGGCGCTACTAGAACCCGTGCACATAGTGAATAGGGGGTTGAAAATCAGTTTCATGTTGCATATTATGAAGCATGACTTATAGAAACAGTGGCGACAACAGAGTGACCAATTTTTGATTGGTTGTCTAAATCACGTGGTACCAGCAGTTACGTTATTATTTTTTTATAGGCGTCTTCTTGTCGAGAAAATCCCAACGGCTATGTCTCGTTGCGATTCTTTGAATATTTAAAAAGTTATTAGCGTTTCAATATCCCATGTCGAAGAGTTTTGTAAATTTTGCGAAATTAAAAAGGCCGAATGCGCGCGCAGAACCCTCCAAATTTCATGCGCGTGCAGGTCTTGCCAAAACTTTAAAATTTTTCGTTAACGTCACAAATGTCACTTTTTAGTTGGATTTATTGCCAGAACGGCGGCCCGGCGGCCTGTTTTCATTTGGAAATAAGGTTTAAAATTTTCGTGTTTTCGCAAAATTCGCCAAAAAATCTATAGTGCGTCCGATAGATTACACCTTATAGTCGATCCAACGAAATTTAATGATTTCTTAATATCGGTCCTAGGACGGAACCGAGTACAGTTTCGGACTCGGGACGACTTCAGGACCCCAAAACAATTTTCTGTTTCTCGATAGTGCCTTTCCTTCACTTTGACATTTAATTGTATCGAGTATTATATCCAAGTAAGAAACTGCATTTTTCAAAAGCAGGATTAAACAAATGTTTTTAGTTTCCTAGTAGGGGGTCGAAAATCAGTTTCATGGCAGAATGACGTAACGCGTGAGATTTCAGTGGTTTCAGAATGATAGACGTCAAAATTACACTTTTTCGTTCACTCCTATTGAGCCTAAAATCAGAGCGTGACCGTGCCATTCACGATGTAGTTCCAAGTTCGACCCTCTACCTTGGATTTCTTACCAAAACAGTCTCTCGGAAATTCGTTTGGAAATAGTATTTGAAGTTTTCGTGTTTTTGCAAATTTTTCAATTTTGTCAATGACTTGCAATTTGACAAATCATAGGGCTGGGCTGCTTAGGATCGGGGTTGCTCTGGCAGGTTGCCGATACCTGATTTGTACGTATTACGGAGTGTTAGAGGTTTGAGTGCCATTACTTTAACATGAGGTAGATTAAGCAAAAGTAAACAAAAAATTATTACATGGGAATTTATCGCTGCGTTAGAAAAATCACGCCCAACAATCTCCAAGACAACTTAACATCGAGAAGCACGTCGAACAGCTTATTTCCTTTTGTCTCCTCGAAATATGTATAGCCGAACACCATATGTAACTTAAAATTTTGTCGTTTTTCGCAATTTACAAAGATAGCGGTGTTTTGAAGGAAAATAAAATATATGTTCAACTCCTCTCTCAATGCCTGATCCAATGATATGTCACACGGTTACAGTACAGGCAAAGTACCGAAATTAATCAAATAAGCAAGAAAATTGCGAAATCTTTGTAACTCTATACTTATTATTTATGCAATTTGAAGGTGGATTTTTATTGCATCCACATTTGTACGACGTATGTTAACTAGGTACGTGAAAACCAAATTTAGGCAAAATTCAGTAATCGTAGCCCTCCCTCAAGAAAAGTTTTTGTTAAATGATATAAACGAAATCCGATTAATTTCAATGTTGCCAACAATTCTTTAAAACAAAGGATTGGTTGTAAAACAAGCTGTAGATGATGTGGATTCACCTATTGGTAAAATAGCAATTGAAATTTGTACTTAGTTGATGAAGACGTTGATCTCCTTGTTCTATTAATTGCTTTAACTCCAGAAGAAAAAGATGTACTTTTCATAAGGGCAGGAACAGGAAAAATTATATGGAAAATTCTCTCTTCGTCAGAAATCCAGAAATGACAAGAACGCATAAAAATAATTATTTACATTACTAGATGCGAAAAGTTACTTTAAGGTGTGAGGTGATTTTTGAATGGTCGAGGCGAAGCCGAGACCTTTCAAAAAACACCGAATACTTGAAAGGGTTTTCGCATCGTGAAATGTATTATATTTTTTCTACTATACCGAACAAAATTATGGGATTTACTAATTTAAAACTAATTATTTCATGAAATTAATTGACGTTTTTAATAAATTTTATAGTTTAGGAGGCTGCCTGTGAAAATTGTTTCCATGGCAACGAAATATTACACATTTTAATTTCTGGTGGTTTCAAACTAAAATAAACAAATACATATGTTTTGTGGCGATATAAATGGGAATATCGCTTGTGCCTTGTTTTACCCCAAGAAATCCAAAGCAAGGTATATGCACACTTATGAAGCGTTTTTAAAATGGAGTAGGTAGGTACTACGTGCCGACAAAAATGTTGGAGTACTTCCTAGAAAGACCTTTCTGTATTAATACAAAATTGTTTAGTTGTATTAAATAGAACGAATTAATTTCGTTTAAAATTTGTTTTTCTACTTTTCTGTCCTGGCCGCATAAGTTTTACTTTTGTAGATAGCAACGCCTTAGCAACCAGGTAACTCGAATGTTTACTTTCGTTATCGCGCGTGTTGCTAGGGTTACAAAGTTCATTTATATAGACGGTAGTAGAAAAATACAATTTTACTGACTCATACCTTCAGTAGTTATGATACCACGTCTAGAATATTTCAGAAAGAAAAATTAAAAGTCATCAAACTTCTTCAGAAAGAAATGCAGTTAGTTAATGTAGTAAGAACTTTCAATGGCAAGAATTCCACCCCCTCACAAGTAAAATAGGCTGGTGAAACTCTTTTCCTACTTGTATACGTTGCAAGGAAAATCACAAATGTCTCACTCAACTCATACAGATTTAATCAATTCAAAAAATCGCTGCACAAACAAAAATCAAAGTTGGAATTATTACCACCAACTTCAGAGGCAGTCGCTTAATATTCATTACGAGTATTCTACAGAATTCAGAAATGGCTTGGCAATGAAAAAAATCCACAACAGTGGGGATAGAAGAAAATTAACGGCTCCTTACAAACTGTGACAACACTTTTTGTGCCAACAGCAGAATTAATATTGCAGCTTATCTCCTGCAACCGCAACAGAAAATCAGGTTGAGGATGCTCACAAATTTTCGGAAATTGTCAGGGAGTGTGATGTCTAAATTCATACATGGATAAAATTATCGACGATCTAAACGACGCAGAAGATTTAGATGCTATCGATTCCGATCTTCTTTAGATACAAAGTGTGTTTCATTCAATATATATAAAATTTTAAACAACTCGATAATCCTCACTTGTACAATGATTATGTACTTTTTCATTTTGCAGAATATACTCACAGATAAACAAGCAGAAAGTGAAGGAAACAAACGTAAAATTGGTAAAAAAATTTAATAAAAAAGTCAAAAATTAATATTTCTCTATAAATGAAAATATTCTTATTTTTTGAAAATTTCTCGTGGTTCAATTGCCAATTTTTATTATGCATGTGAAAACCTAGTTCATCCCACGATTTTTCAAGTTGGCAGCTCCGACACACCCCTTACGGTTCGGGACTCTTAAGTTTCTTGTAACATAGGTATATATTTTTAAACGTATATGCCAAGTTTCAACGAATTCACTATGTTCTTGTTCAGTTTGGACACTTTCCTGTACTATTAGCTGCGTTTAATAGTATTTGTAATTGTAATTGTAAGGAATCACTTTTCATCTTCCCGAAATTATATTAAATTATTTCAGTTTTAACATTAAAAATATTTGTTAGTGAAAAAAATTTATATAATACCATTTTAGTTTTCATTATGAGAATGTTTTTGTTAATAAAATAACTTTTTATTTTAATTTCTAAATAAAACTACTGATAATAAAATTTTACTTTTTGAAATTGTTTTGTGATAATGAAATAACTATTTACTACTTTGCAACAAATTTTCATTTTTATCACATCCGAAATATCACAAGATTTGCGTTCTACTTCGTCATTTCCAATGTCTCCTCCGGTTGCATCTTTGCGAAGGACTGTGCATTTTTTTACATAAAGTTTCACTGGTTCCCAACTGTCTCAATCGTTAAGAAAATAACAGTAGGTACTCTATGTATCCGAGTTTCTGAGTAAAAGTGCTACAACTTTTACATTAATACAGACGTATTATTGAAGTCCCCATAACATAATTTACTTCGTTATATCTATATTCATAACCAAGCGCCTCCATACCAGGTGAAACATCATTAATAAAATACTAGACCGTCTTTACAAGAGAATTATTTCTTTTAGACAAGTTTAAATTCAAGACTAAATAACTAAATCTACTTAAGCCGCGTCCACATAGCTCGCGAGCAGCACGAACAATCACAACAAACACAACGAACGGGGCGAGCAGCACGAATGATCCAAAAATCACATTCGTCGTGTTTAGGCTGTTTTCGGCGTTCCGCATGCTTGCAATCACCCAAAACGCCTGTTTCGCCTGTTCGGTCGGGTAGCGGTACATCAAAGGGATGCATCTTGTGCGCGCGAGCACAGTTGACGGCGGTTTTGTGAATTGTATTGTTTTCACTGTTCGCGTCCATGTCCGAACCGCAAGAGGGCAAACACTGAACTACAATGTGGACACTTTGCTTGCGAATGAAATGATCTTGATAAGTAGTCCAAACACAAAAAGCAAAAGCATCAGCGTGATTACGAGCGCGAGCGTGAGCACGAACAGGAGCACGAGCAGGAGCAATGTGGACGCGGCTTTAGACAAATATGTGTGTCTATTTGGTCTACCTTCTCCACCACCAAATTCATCGTTGCTCGGTTGTTTGGAGGCTCCAACCTCCTGATTGTGAGGTGCAATTCTCAAAGCAGATGGAAATTAAAATATTTAATAGTATGTTTAGATTTAACGAATGAGGTTTCAGTGAAACAGACAACGGTAAAATATTGGAAAATATACTGCACTCAGAATATTTACACATTATTTACACATCAAGATCTAGTAGGTACAGTTGGGAACTATTTGCACATTGCAATATACCAACATGAGTTTCTACCATAATATGAAATAGGAAGGTATTCTTTTTGTCGCTTTATATTTTCAATTTTCAAAAAACTGAACATCATTCAATACTCCTAATTGATTTTCTTGAAGGTGCCTAGTTTCTAGTATTCCCACATTGTTAAAATATATTAATTTGATGTGGAATTTCATAAGATTCTTGGTCAAGATCTTAACATAACGAGATAAATAATTTAAATAATATTAGTTCTGTATAATTTAAGACACAAATTTCTCTGAAGATGGTTGAATAAATTGAAACGTTCTAAAATAAAAAATAGATTTTATTCATATGGCCAAGAATCCTAAGAAACTCCACATCAAGTTAATTGATCAACGGTCAAGAATAAATCCCTATATGTCAAAATAAATTTAATAATACATTCTGAGAGGGTAATAATACTTTTACATCGTATATAAAACTAAAGTGTGTACGTGTGTTTAAATTTATGGTTTAGGTATGGGGCCATAGTTTATTTTGGATTCGACCATATCTTGGGCACTGAAAATATTTATTTTTCTTGATCCGTTGGTATTCGTAATAGATAATATACACGCATAGTGAATATATTTACTTGGCAAAGCTCTAACTGGTGGAAATTGTACCAATTTGTATACATCCACTGGTTATTTTATAAATATATTTACTAAATAGGCAAAGCCTGTTTACCAAATAATATGTATTTCTAATATTTCTTTAAGTAGCTATTTTGACATTTTCAATTGACATTTTAATCTTTTGATGGTATTGTATGTATTTTTGCATGAACTGGTTTCTAAATTTTAAAAGTAAATTTCTTACTCGATACTTGAAAAGTACTTACAAAACTATTGCAAATGATTTTACAGTATATATGTATCTCATATAAGATGTTAAATTATGCCATTACTATAATTATTTTAAAAGTATATTATGTTAAAATTAATAATTTTATTAATTATATTTAAATTAAATTAATTATTTAATTTGTTAATTAATTTGATTCGTTAATTTTTTGTTCTATTATGAGATAAACGTATGATTTATTTGTTAACAGTTTTCAGATAAAGATAAAAAATAGCTTTTTTAAATTGTATCTTTAAAACAAATTGATTATAAGTCGTTCAATCTGTAAATGCATGCAGTATACGAGTATGTGATACAACATTAATTTTAGATGACTAGAACCATCTATTAACGATTTATTGAACTAAATGTACAAAAATAAATATATAACCTCGTTTCGTCCGGATTTTGATTTAATATCTGTTTCTAGCTAAGAGCAAAACGCTCACGTGGCCGCTATTTAATTTTTTTTTGTTATTTTTTTGTTATTTTCTGTGTTTATATTTTTAATCATCAACAAGCAACAACTGTTTATCACATGAAAGTAGATTATGAATAACAATTGTAATGTCATTTGATCAGCGATTAATTATATTATTTGCATTTTTTTAAGTGTATCTATCACATCTGATACAGTGTTCGCTCTCCTAATATATTTTACTTCAAGAAAATGGATAGTTGGTGACAAGAATTTCAAAAAGGGCCTCTTGGTGAAGAACAACTTTTAGCCTGAATCCAGATGCATCCGTAATTACGGATCCGAAGTGACCACGTGACTGCTCAGGACCAATAAAAATTGCAAAATCTCGCAACGTATGTGCGTCAAGGTCATTATGGATAGAAGTTGGTTAATTTCAACTTCTATACGTGTTTTGCATCCGTAGTCACCGTAGTGGGGCCGTGTTGTTGTTATCGGGTCATTGGCATTGTGGATTTATCTTGTGTATAATAAAAACAAGCTTTAATTCACTTCAATTACTTTATAAAAAAGCTCCTATTTACCTGAATGCTAACCTCCATAACCTCTAATCTCTAATCACAATAAAACATGGCATACGTTAGTACGTAACACGTATGCGTCCCATTCGGATGACATATAAATTGTGTATGCGTATTACGGATACGGACGTCCGTAATTACGGATGCATCTGGATTCAGCCTTAGACTTTGTTAATATTTGATCGGAAAGAGAAGATGAATTAGAATTAAATTCCGAAGATGAAGATGATTTGGAGTTAGATCCAACACTGAACCGAAATGAACTTATAGAGAACTATCCGATGAAGAATCAGATTCTGAAATAACTAGTGAATTACCTAGAAATAGTACACCACTAGCAGTAGTACCGGACCTAAAAAATTTGTCACTAAGCTCTTCTGCTTCTTCACGATAAAATTATTTTACTTTCAATAACAATGAAATGCTAAATTCTTGTTGGTCAGCCTGTTTTTGGCAAACTTCCTAGGATCTGACCTATAATAAATACACTTCAAGAGAATTTCATATCTATATCTGTACAAGAAAGTTTGTCGGTTAACGAACAAATTTTCGTAACCAAAGTTAGACACCACTTGAAACAGTATATTACAAATAAACTTCATAAGTGGGGGTCCAAGTTATTTTTCTTATGTGAGGTTTCTGGATATGCTTAAAAATTTGAGGTGTATACAAGACAAGAAAACAATCCCAATGGAAGATTACTGAAAGAACCAGCCCTTAGAGTCAGCCTAAACGTAGTCGTTCGTCAAGAGATATTTCAAAATTCAAACGTCACAAAATCTATTTCGACAATTATTTTACTTCACTTCCACTCATGGTTTATCTTTGCAACCAAGATATATTACTACTAGTAACAGTAAAAATGAACAGGATTCCAAATTGTAAACTTCCCGCTGAACAGCAATTCAAGAAAGACCCTAGGGGTACATCTGTTGAATTTATTGTTAATGTTGAAGATAGTGAAGTCGCTTGTTTGTCTTGGAAAGAATAGAGTTCTAAAATGTCCGCATTCTCTGGACAACATCCAGAAACTACAGTTAGTAGCATTGATAGCAAAAATAAAGAATATAAAGAAATCAAATGTCCACAGATTATTACCATATTATAACAAGCATATGGGTGGAGTGGATATATTGATAGCCATAACGGACGTCACAAGATAAGATTTAAATCTAAAAAATGGTACTTTAGCTACTCTACCAAGTCGTTGATCTAGCATATCAGTAAATGCGTGGATCTTGTATAAAAGATTTTGTTTGGTAAAAGAGAAGCCTCTGTTCCAAAAGAATGTTAGATTTGAAGTTGCCCAGTCTCTTTGTAAAATTGGAAAAACTTCATTTAAAAGAGGCCGAACAATCAGTAGAATACAAGCTGGATTTGAATTAAAAAGACGAAATCCAGCAGCTGTAGCACCGCCAGTTGATGTTAGGAAACATTCCATTCCGCCAATTATTAGCACGAGTGGATGATTAACAGGGGAGAGTGTAAAAATTCTACATGTAAGAGTTTAACTTCTATTTTGCTCAAAATGCAAACTAAATTTACGTTTCAATCAAACATCGACCTTCCATAGAAAATAAAAATACAGTTTCTTCTGTATTACAATGCATAATGTACAGTGCGTTCATTTCAAGTGTAAACAGTATTAAATGGTTATTACGAGGTTATTATTAAAGATAGAATGATAGGACAAACGACGTGTGAGAGGTTTAGAAAAAAAGTTTCTTATCTTTCAGTAATATCACTGTTGTAAGTAATTTCTACAATTTTAATAGTTTTCTCTGCTATATTAAAGAAACTATTCATCCAAACTACCATATTATGCACATTATTGTATTAAGAAAAAAAATAGACTATGAAATGATGCAAAAATATATAGGGCGCTTCATTAAAAAAAAAACACGCGTAACATTAATATTTTCCAAAACGGGCATCATTTGTTTTTTTCTCTTTAATGCATAAAAACTTTTTTTATAATCCTCTCAAACGACGTTTGTAAGTAATATCTGATATTGATGATTGTGCAAATATGAAAAATGCAAAATTGATTAAATGCCAGTTACAATATTTGCGTGTATCGATATTAAATCACTTTTGAGACTAAGACAAAGAAAAGCAAACCAAATCTGTCGGCTGACAAGATAGCTTTGATTTCCAGTTACTTTATAGCAAAAACCTATTATTATACATTTTAAAATTTGCATAAGTGCTGGCTCACCTTCTGTCCTTAGTAGGCCGAAATTCAATTTGCGTGTTAAATGTTATGCTAAAATGTTTCTTTTTCAAATCTTCCAAGTTTTTGCGGGATCTAGAATTTTCCTTGACTATCTGCCTTTTATATACGAAGTGATAATACCTATTATTATGCATTTAATAATTTGCATATCTACTCACCTTCTATCCTTAACCAATAGAAACGCAATCTGCAACCAAGAGAAATAACATAATTAGTATATGCTAGCAACCAAATGTATACAACAAAAACAGAACTTTTAAATATCCATATGTGTTAGAAAAGAAGATAAAGTGGCAGTAAACGGTAACGGTGACATTTTGAAGTTCTATCTTTTTTCTTCGGATTAGTGCAAAAATAAAAAAATAGGTTCCATGGAACCTATTTTTCGCTCAACTTTTACTACTTGTAAATGTACTACCTACTTAATGATGTTACTGTCCATGTTTTTTGTTAATTTCTTGATTTTATGAAAAAATATCTAAGGCATACGCCTAACTAAAGCTGAGAATAACGTATGATTATGGTGTATGTATAAGTTTCTCATCAAAGGCCTACTAAAGTAAAGTGCTGTTTACTGAAATTGAATTTAAAAGATCCTTATAAGTTTTCTCTAATATCACTCTCATAAAATTGAACGTATCGTTCTAAAAGTTTTGACGTTGGAACCTTTAATATGGCACCAAAATACTGAATACTTAAAACTTAAAACAGTTGTAATCACCGCATGATGTGATGATACCAACTTGATTGGCGCTATGCATTCCAAGTATTCAGTTTTCAATGTTAAGTGGGAATTTTTTTATTCTAGAAGTTGTTCTTGTAACACTCTTACTATTCCTAATATTGTACCTTCACTCTTCGTCATTATTTTTGTGTATAGTCATATTTAATACCTAATAAAATAGCTATTTATAAAACTAGTTGCAAAATCAGTGTGTTTTTTGCACTAGATGTGAAGATTGGACCATGAGCGTAGCGAGTGGTCCAACTCATCGTGTGCAAAAAACACGCAGTTTTGCATCGTGTTTTATACAATATTTTTTGCAATTTAGTTGTTACGAAAAAAATGAAATTTTTGTTACGTTTTCTTTACGTTTAACGTAATATAATAAATAAGATAAGTGTCTCCTCAATAAAAATGTTGTACGTTTAATATTTATGTTGTATTCTTAGTAAAAATAAATGGATCTGTCGCAATATCTGTTTATGTGACTAAACTCATTTTAGCACAAGTGTTAAAATGAAAACTCATTTTAGCACAAGTGATAAAATGAAAACTCATTTTAGCACAAGTGTTAAAATGAAATCTCATATTAGCACTTGTGCTAAAATGAACCACTTTTGACAATGACAATCAGTGTCAAAAAGATGACTTTTCGTAACTAAATTGCAAAAAAATATTTCGCTTCTCTTAATTACTAAAGGTTTTATTTTACGACATGCGTCTCAACTTATAAAGTAGACCCAAAAAATATCACGGTAATAAAAAATACAGTAAAACTCATTAGTTTTATTTTCACCATGAACTGAACTTTATTGGCCTGTCACTAATTTAGCTTTGGCAGTAATTATTAATCGGCCGTTGATTAAAAAATGCGTGGGCTTCAGCTACAAAATGTACAAATCAGTTTAACATAAAAAACAATCATTGCAAGTGAGAGATAAAATATGGAGAGCATGCAACATCAATTTCCGTGGTTAGATTTTCGATAAGGATTGATAGACTGAGGATTTAAATGAAAAATAATAGTCTTGGTCTAAATATGGAAATGAGAAAGACAAGCTACATTATAAACAGATAAACTTATTGGAACAAAGGATTATATTTATTAACGCATGGCCAGTATTCTGTTGTTACGAACTGATCCCTGTCGCTCCCGTAAGCATCTGTAAAACTTCTTTTGTATTCATAAACGATTAAATCTTTGTTGCCACTTTTGAAAAATAATTATACTTCTGGGTAGCATCCCGTTAACTGGTATTACGTTATTACGTTACGATCAAAACAGGATTTAAATAGCTATTTATAAAACTAGTTGCAAAATGAGCGTGTTTTTTGCACTAGATGTGAAGATTGGACCATGAGCGTAGCGAGTGGTCCAACTCATCGTGTGCAAAAAACACGCAGTTTTGCATCGTGTTTTATACAATATTTTTTGCAATTTAGTTGTTACGAAAAAAATAAAATTTTTGTTACGTTTTCTTTATGTTTAACATAATATAATAAATAAGATAAGTGTTTTCTCAATAAAAATGTACGTTTAATATTTATGTTGTATTCTTAGTAAAAATAAATGGATCTGTCGCAATATCTGTTTATGTGACTAAACTCATTTTAGCACAAGTGTTAAAATGAAATCTCATATTAGCACTTGTGCTAAAATGAACCACTTTTGACAATGACAATCAGTGTCAAAAAGATGACTTTTAGGCTACTTTTTGCACTGAAAATGATGTAAAAAATAGTTACTCTTTACACGATCGTAGATAAATATTCTAACACAAACAATAATAAAATATTTAAATTTTATCAATTTGTATTCTCCGAGGTATTCTCTTATTATCCACTGCATATCTAAGTTATATCTTCATGTATACAAAGTGTCCGCGCACATTAACTGTTGAAGATACCATCCATTAATTACTAGGAAGAAAATAAAAAAAAATTAAAAAAATCACTAACCACTATGATATATTCGGCTTTGCGCATGCTCTTTTTATTCGTGTTAATTTTTAGTGTCCTATTTTCATATTTTCCCAAAGAGTATTTCGTAAATTTCTTATTTACTTTTGATGAAGAATAAGTTTTGGAACAGTGTTTGTTACTATTTTCTGAAGAGTTTTTACTTACTAGAACATGATGTATGATGATCTTTAAGAGTAATGAAATTTTCGGAAATTTTATTGACAATTGAACTTTGCCATGCACTGTAATAATTCTTACTCAAACTAATTTAAAAATGATAAAGGTCGTGCGTGCTACGCAAGTTAGTTGTTCCCGAAAGTAAGTCGTTTACTGCAGAACAAATAAAGTTAACGATAAAATGGTTCATGGTAGAAGTTAGAAGGTTGATATTCACAAACCCAACTGAGTATGTCACAGGGCAGTAACTTGGTTAAGAAACCTTGATGTCATACTTTATCAAATACCCTGGAGATATTTAAAGCCATAGTTTGGAAATGTTCTAATTTCTATATTGCTTTGTTCCATATTTGAGTAACCTAATTGAGATTTCCTGTTAAATGTTATAGATGAAAATGATGTCTATCACTTAAATACCTTGCCAGTTCGAGGTATCCTGGTGACTATGGTCTATATTTCACTCGAAACTGGAAGGTGAGACAGGTATAGATATTTAAACATCTTATCCCTTGGGATACACTTTCAACATAATAATTTCCGCAATTTATACTATACTGTACTTCTTAGTTGATTATTTTAACATTCGGATACAGTTCATTAATTATCTGTAAAGACATTTTGGAATAGTCAAAAACAGTGAATGGTAAACCAGATTATAAATGCTATTGGATTTGACACAAAGGTACTCTACTTAATATTATTTCAATTTTAATTTCTAAATAATCTGGATCGAAATTAGATATCAAATTTTACAATTCTCTTTCTTTGCTTGATATCAAATATCACAACTATATTACTTATATCTTGACATAATATGTACCGAAAATAAGAATATACAAATATGTACAGTATAATTTATTAGACATACCAAAATCGTGTTAAGACGTACAAGACTTTATGTAGATAAACCATGAACCTTCTATAAATACTGAAGTGTAATTATTTACGTATTAGTTAGTACAGCGGATGTCAATACACAGACGCCGACAAGACAGAATACAAAGAATAAAAATAAAATATTCTATTAATTAGTTAGTAATCAAACACCGAAAAACTTGTTCCTTTGTTAATAATAAGACGTCCGCGTCATTTGGAAAGAGCAATAATTATACAAGACAAACCTTGGGAACAGAATAATTTACAGATTCCGTTTAAGAGTATAATGTTAAAAATCGAAGCAGCAATAAAAAACAATAAATATGGACCAATGGCGTTGAGAAGCAGAGACAGGTGGCGGCCGCGAGCAGCTAGAAATCTTGTTCAGTGTTTATAATCGCTGCACTGGACCAGACAGGTACAGGTATACGGTAACTTCCAGTTCACTGCTTTATCGTAGGGAAACCATAGTACAGGTGCTAAGCAAACTTGTTTGCCACTTAAATAAATTTCTATCATTTATCAAATAGATTCTATATAAATTTTGTTTATGGGGTATCTTTTAAATAGTAGTGACTAGTAAAATTTTATTATGTGCAAATTTTCGTTAATTTGTAACGTTTTGGAGTCTTTACAAAAGATGTGCTGTATTGAGTTAAATTAAATGTAATGTACGACTATGAAGTGAATGGTGTAAAAATGGTCGTTTATTACCTATAGAATTCCTTTATACATATGGATCTCATAAATACATTTGTGGAAACTGCCGGTTCATGTTTATTCCGATAAAGAGCTTCAAGAATACCCTGAATATCAAAAACTTGTTAGATTCCTATCAAAATAAATCTTAATTGAAGCTAATTCCGAAAAATTACTAGAAATATATGAGACCATAAGCAAGCAGATTTTAGAATCTATTGAATATGAATCTTCTTTGTAATATTAGCTTTTTTAATGATTGTTCTCTTTAAATGTCACTGTTGGAACGATAATAATCTACATAGATTTATAAAAACTGATTCTCAATCATCCAGAAAACTGAATGTCTGGATAGATTTGCGAGAAACTAAATTATTGCTTGGTTTTTCATTTCCACCAAAATTGAATTTTTTTTTTGGCAGCGGCTACCATTATAATCACCAACGAGAAGATGAATAAATTATCGCCATAAAGATAGATATTTTCAGTTAAATCAAGAAATGTATAATAAAGTGTCTTGTACCCTCGTTGAATTGATAAATAGCATTTGTCTTGGATTTATTATTGAAGCAAGACATTTTTTAATTGAACCTTCACTTTAACAGCCACATAGCATGATTTTCTGATTTAATTATCACATTTAAACTTCTTTCTGAGATTCTATGAAACCAAACCGAAACCATTATAGTATAGGTATTTTAGAAATTTAGAACTGACTTAATTGTTAACCAGGAGTATTAATAGTATAATGCTAAGAAGAGTTCACGTATAATTTAAAAACGGGTTCACTATTTCTTGAAGAAAATTTGGTTCACTGTGAGTATTTATGGTATTAAATATATACAGTCGTGGCTAATAACTGAACAACAAAAATCAATTAAGTTAGGTAGGTTAATCCCATATGAGTAATTGTTCATAATGTGGAAAAAATAGAATATAACTCATAAAATTCCTTTATTTGACGTTACCGGTTTCGTGAACAATATAATTTTGCTACAAATAATTATAAATAATGAATAAGGTAACAGTATGTAATAATTAATCTTAATAAGTTATTAAAACTTAAAATACATCACAGATAGCAACTAAGCAAGTTTTTTAAATAATTCTATATTTAGTGTTTGTTTTTATTTAGATTTCTTGTGTTTTTATAGAAAAATATAGTTGCTATCTGTGATTTATTTTAAGTTTTAATAACTTATTAAGATTAATTATTACATACTGTCACCTTATTCATTATTTATAATTATTTGTAGTCCTGTTACGTCTGAGGATGTGAAGCAAAATTATATTGTTCACGAAACCGGTAACGTCAAATAAAGGAATTTTATGAGTAAAATTCTATTTTTTCCACATTATAAAAAAAAAAATTAATTATTTAAAGAATTCTCAATAAAACTGAGTAAATTTGTGGATTAAGTTGATAATTTTCTTAAACATGATGTATTACCTTTATGATCACGGTGACATTTTAAACGTTACAAATTAAACTTCCGATAATTAATTTATACGCACAATATATTTGTTTGATTTAAAAAAGTAGTTGCAAGCCATTATATTAAATGCATGGTAAAATATGCAGTTTTCAGCAAGCAAAAATATTCTCGATAAAAGTAAATTTTCCTGACAAAAATATAAAACATTGGATAAAAAGAATAAAACAATGCGTAACAAAATTTAGCGGACGCTTGACAAAAAGGTTAAGTGAACATAAGAAAAACATATGTTTAAAATAGTAATAGAAGTTTGATAAATATATGGGGCAAACAAGCTGAAAAGTATAATCAATCGATGGAATAATAAACACATGACAAAACTAGTAGATGCTCGATGAAAATAATTATTGTCAGTTTAGGTTAGGTTGGGCAGTAGCATTGGAATCAGATGTGGTTGAGACTATAGAGGAGAAGGTGGGCAATCTAAAAGGCAAAAGTTATGGGCTAAGCGAACAGCGTGAAAACGTCAGAGACACTCAGGCTGTTACCCTTAGGCTTAACAAGAATGACGCTGAAATATTAGCTGAAGACAAGGAACTCAGAATAGAGATGGTAAAATGCTCTGTCGAAAAAAGAGTCCAAATGAATGGGTGCTACAAATGCTGGATATTCGATAATCTGGCTGCAGATTGCGATTGCCCGGACAGAACAAAGATGTGCTTCAAATGTGGCAAATTGGGTCCCTCAGCCAAATAATGTGCCAATAGCGAAAACTGTTCGGTCTGTGCTAAACCGGGCCACAAGGCTACTGCCCTCTCGCAAATCAAGAAGATGCGAGTAGATTCTATCGGAGCTGTGGAGAATCAAGGTCACACTGCCAAAACCTGCAATTTCATTAATGATCCGGTTCCTCCAAGTCAACCTCAATAGAAGCCGAGACTTACTATATCACACGAAATACACATGCGAAACCAACGTACTGAGTCACTGAACCAAATAAGAGCCGTCTTGCAAATAACAATAGCTTTATAAAACTGCCAATTGCACTATAGAAGAGTACAAAATATAACAACAGATGGGCAGAATAAGTGGTAGTAATTGTCGATTTCAATGCCAAAAGCCACCTATGGGGCTCATCCAGAGAGGACGTCAGAGGCTCCATTCTGGCGGACTGGCTAGCAGCTCATGACCTGCACGTGGCAAATGTACGGAAGAGGCCACTTTTGTCAAAGGGGATCAGGAAAGCGTGTTGGACGTCACTATCGTCTCTACAAGACTGTTGGACCGTATCCGAAACTGGAAAGTACTCGAGAATGAATCCATGAGCGACCACCAGGTAATTTTCTTTGAAATCGTACTGGCACCCATACCTGGAGAAGTGCCAGATTCATCCATGGCTGCTACTCAAAATGGTGCTTCAAGTCTGGTAAGGCTGCTACGATGGTAACTAAGATAAGCGAAGAGCTAAACAAAGTCCAGCAATAGACAGAGGCCGCAATCATCAAAGCGCTGCAGAAAGCATGTAATGTTTGGGGCAATGGACACCAAATTGTGTGTAAAAGTACTGGCGTGCAAAGGGCTCCAAGAAGAAGATGAAAATTCTTGAAGATCTTTTACCACAAAAGCCGATAATTGTATGGGAGACGGAGGACCCAGCGGCTGATATCCCGACAGTCACAGAAGCCAAGGAATAATGCTGCAAGCGCATCACAAGAATAAAAAGCATCTGGCCCGGGCGGACATGAGTGATTTAGATTCTTAACAGGTCTTACTCCAAAAATTGCTCCACATATGAAATTGAAGAACAATTAAAAATTTCAGTTGTAAATATAATTATCTTTGAACATCACGTTTCCTGAGAAAATGTTCACTGCAGTGCCAGTGCGCATCGATATTACAATATTTCACAATAGTACAAATTGTTTAATATTATTATTATCAAATGCATAATATGTTCACTGCAGTGCCAGTGCGCATCGATATTACAATATTTCACAATAGTACAAATTGTTTAATATTATTATTATCAAATGCATAGTATGAATAAATAAAATATTAGTCAGGATATTATAATAATAGTGCGCATGCTAACTCTGCGCCGCATAAAATAAAATGTTAAGTTAGTGTTTATTTCCGTTGTAGTCGATACTTATACTAAAGTCCAAATTACTATTTTTATATTATAATCAATTAAAATAATCTTAACAAAGCAAAATCGAAAAATAAAAACACACTCTGTAGGTAAAACAATGAATAGAATTTAAGAAAAAATCATAAGAAACAAAATAAAAGTGAGGAATCACAAAAATATCGCGAAATTGATTACTGGTTTTTTAAAATATTCTCATATATCTTATGATTTGCCAGCATCAATCACTCTGACAAACTAGCTATGATGCCTGATTAACATTTGATCAGCATAAATGTTTCCAATTTGTTCACAGATAATCTCAGTCAGTTTTTTATAAATATAAATTTTAAGAAATTTCATTCTTGTGAAACTTGGAATATTGAGATAGCCAGTTATTTATAAAAAGTAAATAATACATAATATGCTTCAGAATATAATTTATATTAACCTAAAATGATAGTTATGATAGGTATAGCTAATAATAATATATTGTTTCATTTAGATAAACGTTGAATATTACACTTTCAGGTAAAATTATATTTACTATTATACCTCGAACAGAATAATTTATGGCAATTAAAATAAATTAACGACGAACAAATTACAATCAAAGAATGTATGTATTAAAAACAGTAATAACAATATTGTCCTATTAAAATTTGCGTCTTTATTTTCTCGCTTGTGTGAAGACCCTGAAAGCAGTATCTTTTGATACAAAATTTTAAGTAGGTTTAAATTATTATGTTTAATTTTACGCGAACGGTATTCATGATTTCAGAAGTCAGATATCTGCATAATTATAACTGTAAAAACGCCGTTTGTATAATAACAACTCAACTTGTATTTTTAAATTTTCCATTATTGAAGACCCTACCATCTTCATCAAGTACCAAAAACTAACAATCGGTAAATTATTAAGATTTAACTAGTAAATTAAGCTGTCGTTTACAATGATATAAAACAACGTTTGCCAATATTTGACCTGTGTGTGTGTACTGTGTGTGCAAGATAAATTTAAAGAACTATATAATGTTATAGCAACTAATTTGCTTCACAATTAATAATAGGAAGTCACTGTCAAGTGGCACATAATTAATTTATTGTTGATTAGCTGTGAAACAAATGCTTCAGTAATATTATGTTATTTAATTACTAAAGCTGCAGAAAATTCCTCGTAAAGATTATAAAGTTGTGGTCTGGCCTATTCGACTAGGGAAAAATATTGGAAATGTCATATAAGCGATTTATATTTTGATATTTTTAATAGGCATTTAAATTCTCTTAATTTTACTTAGGTAATTAGTATTGACTAATATACCGTGCTTATTATTTAAGGGAGAATAAATTCGCGTACGTCACTTGTCATATGGATACATTATCACGCCCTATCGCTACTGTCGTTTATTGAAGATGGAAATTAAACTCAAGAGCAGCACAAACAGACGGAGATACTAGTGACGTGTACCAAATAAAGATCAGCTGTAGACATGGAATAATTTATAAATTCGTATCTATTTAATACTTGTTAAGGTAGTTCTTTTGTTTGATCTAACATTTGAACTCATTTAAAATTACTCGAAGCTCCCGAACTACAGCTGCATTTGAAAGGCGGATAACTTGTGTAGCTTTTTATCAAAAAGTATTTATTTACAATAAAAATTATTTTTGCTTCTATTAGGTTTAATATATGTATTCACTTAATGATGACAGTGGACGTTAGTTACTAATCAGTTTTTAACCTGCAAAAAAAATGTATCATTTATTTGAATCTGCTGTAAACTCATCACGGATAATGCCAAAATGTCGACAAAAAGCGGTTGATCGGAATATTGTCAACAGCTTGTGCATTGTGCAATGCATCTGTTTGGATTTTCTGACAACTAAATTCTTATATTATGATATGCGAGGTCTCGTCAATGTAAAAAGCAACGTTCAGAATAATATTATTAGCTTTTAAATTATTTAGAAACCGTTCACAATAATTCATTTATGGATAGAAATGATGATAGAATTCCCTTGACAATATTTGATATAAATAAATTTTGTAGAGGAAAATTTAGGATCCTTTGTTTGGTAATGCCAAGATAAATTTCTCTGCTAACTCAAGCTCAGTAAATATTTAGAAGAATAATTATTTTCCTTTATACCTCCTGCACTGGTAACCTCTTCCTCTGTTCTTTTTTTTATTTTTTCAGAACCCTTTCCATTTTTAATACCTACTGTCTGATTTCCACGTAAACGCCACTGCACGGTGTTTCATAAGTACGTTTACTCTTGATTTTAATTTTTTGGTCCATTTACAAAGTATGAAACATCTGAACACCTGTCAGATGTAACAGGAACGTCACAGTTGAAATAGTCAATCAAATATAGAAATAGAAAAGATCTTGAAGATTCGTTGATGCCTTTTACCGTGTTTTTACGTTATAACCTGAGCCGCATATTAGTAGCGTTGATTTTATTACTTGGTTGGTCTTTAGTAACTATTCTAGAATAGCTTTTAATAGAATAATTTGAATCAGTAGCGTCGTGAGGCTTTCTTATTTGATTAGGCCAATGTTAGGTCATTGATACTTTATATTTATTATATTTTCAAATTCACATTTTTGGGGTATAATCATAATTATAGTGTTCTGCAAAGGCACTATTTTCAAAAACTAGAAATTTGACATTACCACTATTGCTAGATAATCAGCCATTTTCGCATATTTCATTTCAAACGTGTGTTTGAACTCTGTTCATTCTCCCTTACATGGAAAAGTATTTGAGGCACCACCCGTACCAAAAGGACTTCTAATTCATTGGATTATCACGCAAGGAGCCCATGTCAGGTGTAACATCCACAGGTAGACCCCATTGCTTTTAATACAATAGTCTGCACTACCTTATAGTTATTAAGAACATTATAGCTATTCAGAAGTCATCCGATTGCCTTTTATTCTTATCCGTTTTATTGTTATATAAAGTTTAACAGGTTGATTGAAAAATCAGATATGGGTAAGACAAGTTGCTTAAAGGAACAGTTTAAATATGTATTATCATATAAATTAATACTGTAGTTTATAAGAATTTGAAAGGTTTAGAACGAAGGGTGACTTATTTAATAATAACAGTTTATGTCACCCCTTATTGTAAATTCTATTCAATGTTCATTGAATACTATAGGCTTTCTAATAATATAAATATAGATGTTAAGAAACAGAAATAGGTAGTAATAGTATGTAAGCAACTAAGTAACCATTTCCGTGATACGTATAAATAAGCACAGATATCTTTTGAAGTAATAAGAAAATTATACTTCAACTCCATCTTTTAAGCATAATTAAATTAGATAAGTATCTAGCTGTAACTAAGAGCAATTATATTATAGTTATTAAACTATATTCTGCCTATACGAATATTACAATATATATGCGGAATGAATCTGTTTAATGTTAAACTTTATTTTGTTTTAATTTAATCCACTTGTACTTGTTTTACGTATGGCTAATTTTTCGTTTGTGCCATTTGTGATATTTTAATAACGAGGATAATATAATTTCAAAATATGCAAAACGAGAAGGATACTTAAATACATATGGGAAAAGGGAATTTTTTTTTAAAAGAGTAACTATATTTAAAAAAAATCTGGTATTTTAATGTTTGCGTTTAAATAAATAAAAACCTTTTAAACGTTAGGTGCATAATTGTTACGCTCTGCATTTTAATTATTATTTTATATGTTAGCATATAAAATTTATAAAAATATGTATATATAATTTAATTCAAAATAACCGCAAGTCGTACAATTGCAATGAGGTCGTTTTTGAAATTTTTATATTAAGATTAAGAAGGTATATATTACAATCTCTATAAAATAGTAAAGTTTAATATTACTATTGCGTATATTGAATTGTTTACATAATTTTCAAGTAGAATGTGCAAACAAATATGGAGAATAAATTCATTTTCATCTTTAAGTTTTTCATCTTAATCTTAATATAAAAATGTCAAAAACGACCTCATTGCAGTTTTTATGACTTGCACTTCTTTTGAATTAAATTATACAGTAAAGACCGAGAAGGTTCGAACATGGGTATTAGTTTGCGCGATTTACTTGTGCCCGTTGTAGGCGAGCGGACACAGTGGTGGAAATCGTGGATCTCCGCGCTGTAGCCGATGGCTCTCGCGTCTACTGTTCCTTGTTTGGATTCTTTTATAATAATTTTTATTGCACCTGCAACACTCGAGGTGCAGCGACAATTAATTTTATGTTGTAGAATCACATTTTTGTTGCGAAAAAACAAACAATGGAAATATTTAAATGTGTGTATATTTCGAAACGTTGGTCCAGAATACGTAAATCAAATTTCTTTCAGACATGAGTTCTACATCCCAACACGGTTAATGAGATACTAACAACAGTCTGCTGATTGCTGAGCAGTGAGTGGCCACAGCGCACTGCCGCGCCCTTCTCCTAATGTACAAATTTTAAATTGAGGCGAATTGTCGGCCTCTCGTATATTCGTCCCAATCCCTGTCGTGTTCGAAGCATCCTGGACATATCTGTGATAAGTCCAGGAGTCCAGTATCCTGTGGAGAGGAGGTTCGAACATGGGTATTAGTTTACACGATTAACTTGTGCCCGTTATAGGCAAGCGGACACAGTGGTGGGAATCGTGGATCTCCGCGCTGTAGCCGATGGCTCTCGCGTCTACTGTTCCTTGTTTGGATTCTTTTATAATAATTTTTATTACACCTGCAACACTCGAGGTGCAGCGACAATTAATTTTATGTTGTAGAATCACATTTTTGTTGCGAAAAAACAAACAATGGAAATATTTAAATGTGTGTATATTTCGAAACGTTGGTCCAGAATACGTAAAACAAATTTCTTTCAGACATGAGTTCTACATCCCTACACGGTTAATGAGATACTAACAACAGTCTGCTGACTGCAGAGCAGTGAGTGGCCACAGCGCACTGCCGCGCCCTTCTCCTAATGTACAAATTTCGAACTGAGGCGAGTTGTCGGCCACTCGTATATTCGTCCCAATCCCTGTCGGGTTCGAAGCATCCTGGACTTATCTGTATACAGTGTGTCCCCGGATGGAGTTGACAAGAGGAAAAAAATCTTTATTATTGATTGTACGACGAAAAGTCACTCTTTATAAAAAATTCTACTTATCGAAAAAATGAGTTTACCATATAAAAATCTTAGATAAGATGTACCGGGTGTTAATAAATTAAGAAAACATGAAAATGCCTCAAGAGAGAAGTACCATTATTTATTATTTAAGACAAAATGTTTATAAAACAAAGTTGTTTATAATCCAAAATAAAGCGTAAATACAAATTTTGAAGTCTAAATTTTGAATTTTAAATTTATCTCAACTTGCATTTTTTTTATTTATTTTAATATCGATGTGAAATATTCTACACAATGACAATGAAACAATGACGTTTGTCAGTTCAATATTGTCGACAGCAAACTATGTTTTTTAATTTGATTATTCACAAATTCTACTTAAAAAGATAAACACAATAAGAACATACAATTCAAAATTTAGACCTCAAAATTTGTATTTAGGCTTTATTTTGGATTATAAACAACTTTGTTTTATAAACATTTTGTCTAAAATAATAAATAATGGTACTTCTCTCTTGAGGCATTACATCCGGTACATCTTATCTAAGATTTTTATATGGTAAACTCATTTTTTCGACAAGCAGAATTTTTTATAAAGAGTGATTTTTCGTCGTACAATCAATAATAAAGATTTTTTTCCTCTTGTCAACTCCATCCGGGGACACACTGTATATATTTATAGATTTAATACGCTAACATAGAAATATAGAAAATAATAATTAAAATGCAGAGCGTAACAATTATGCTCCTAATATACAAAACGTTTTTATTTAAATGTAAACTTTAAAATATCAGATTTTTAATAATTGCCACTCTTTAAAAATAAATATGTTTTGCCGTTTTCCCATATATGTACTATATTGAAGTATCTTTCTCGTTCGTATATTTTAAAATTATATTATCGCCTTTATTAAAATATCACAAATGGCACAAACGAAAAATTAGCCATACGTAAAACAAGTACAAGTGGATTAAATTAAAACAAAATGAATTTTAACATTAAACAGATTCATTCCGCTTATATTGTAATATTCGTATAGGTAGAATATAGTGTAGTAACTATTATTGCGTTTAGTTTCAGACTGTAGTAAATCCACACTCCGATGAATATTTTATTAATAAATAACACTGAAATATATTCGTTATGATACAAACGCATTTCAAAATGTATACGCACTTTATATTTGTGCAATGAATATCAGCAATTTCTTATTTGAAAATTACATATATTGTTCTCTAAAAAAATAAATAAAACACACGTGAAAACCTCCAATCGGCAAACAAGACTAGTTGAAACAAAAATAGTACCTAACTAACCATAATAACTTTAATTCTAAAGGCTCCAACTTTAAATGTACGTTATTCCCTTTTATTTATAAACCTTCAGTATGTAAATTTTAATTCTTCTCCAAATTGTCAAAAGCGAGTACATTTTACACAAACTAGTCAATATAGTATCTAATAAACAATTGATTGCATGAAGGTTCTCAGCTCGGTGAAAGCCCATTTGGTTGGATACCTATCTATCACATTTCCTTTCCTGCAAAACTCTAAAATTAAGAAGAAACTGTGAGAAACCAAATTGTGCAAAATCAAATCCGTAATGACTGTTAAGGAGGCATCATAGTAAAAAAAATCTCGAGGATCCTAATCTATTATTCTTAAAGCTGTATCAAGGAAAGTATTGTGATCTTAAAGAAATCGACATACTGATTCCAACAGAATTTATATGTTCTCGACGTTTCTAAAGCCAAAAGAGAATATTCTTTTTAAATATCAGAATACTGGATAACTTAAGAATGTTTACCAATTTTGACGAAACCTCGTTGGTGAATTCATGACCTACTTCAGGATCAGTTTGTACTTTCAATGGAAAATAATTTTTGTTATACTTTCAAAGAATATGTTTTTAAATAAAGTTTGTCCGTTGGATAATTTGTATTGTAGGTCTGCGAATGTTAATTAGAGCCTTTAGCCGAACAAATTTTAAATGAATACTAAGCTGGCTTCAGACCTGGTAGTTCCACAACTAATTAAATCTTCACCACGAGACAAATTAATGAAAAACTCCGGGTAACTATAAGATCAATCTATATCAACTCTACACTGACTTTAAGCAAGCTTATTATGATAGCATAAAAAGAGAAAAGCTTTTTTCACTGTTACTAAATATTGATACCACCGAAACTAATGCTAATAGGACTAACTATGAATGACACTCACTGCCAGGTAAAGGTGGACGGAGAAACTGGCGAAGCAGAGACTAAAGCAGGGAGATGAGCTGGCCCTAATTCTCTTTAAGTTATCGGTTATGCAGATGACCTGAAAATAATGACAAGGTCAATACTGTGCGAGGAAACCATTTATAGAAATAGAAAATGCAGCAAAGTAAATAGTTCTCGTGATTAACGGGAAAAAAAAAAAATAAGTTACTACTGAAAGCAGACAACAACGTTATTAATTAGGTCAAAGCATCACCATGTTCAATAATTACAATTTTAGAGAAGTGAAAGATTTTACCTACCTCGGCAAAAACATATCACATGATAAGAACGAAGCTCAAGAATTTAGAAAAGTAACCAACGCAGCAAATAGAGCATACTACTCAATACTACCATCTTAAAATCGAAAGATGTTAACAGGAAAATTAAAATTAGTCTATAAAACAATGATCCGTACAGTTCTGATATACGGAGCCGAAACGTGGATAATCTCAGCCAAAAACTCGGAACTTTTATGATCGATTTGAATGAAAAATTTTACGAGGGATTCCTGGCTCAATAAACGAAGTGGGTTTTTGGAAGGCACGCATAAATCATGAAATATACCAGTTGTATGAAGACCCTTCAGTATTAATGCATATAAAATTCATGCGACTGAGATGGGCACGACATGTCCAAAGAATGCCGGACGACAGGGTTCCAAAAAAGGTGCTCACAGGAAACCCTGAAAGAAAGAGGCCGGTAGGAAACCCAAAGTTGCACTGGGAAGATGAGGTACGGAAGGATGTGGAAGAAATACTGCAATGGGTACAGGAAATTGAAGACATGCTGCGGTGGATCGGAACGGATGGAGGAGAATTGAGGAGGCCATATCTCGCTGTAGCGCCATCGTAATAGTAGTAATGTTATGTAAATATACTAAATATATATGAGAGTGACGAGGGTGGGAATTTTTTTAAATTCAGATATTTGCATATTGTTTTGTAAACATTTTGTATTTTCTTAGCATATTTTTTTACAGCATACAACACCCCATTTTCTCGACGACTATCTTGCAAGACACCAGTTTTATTAAAAATTAGTTTTATTTGTCACAAAACAATTTTAGGTAAATGAAAAGAAATTCCGTTACAAAATCAATTAGTTTATTTATTAATTAGTTATGTTGATACTTGATTATTTGATTTTAGTAATATTTCCTGAAGGGCTAAAATCTTTGATATGGCACTGCTTCTGAAGTAATTTCCAATGGACACCAAAACACGAAATACTGGCCACTTGACGAGCGTTTCATCTCCATCATAAGGTGACAAAACTTCACTATTTAACTTGAATTGTAAAATCACATTGATTTGATTTAACGTAATCTATCTATATGATTAGACTACATTGCACATCGCAACAAGTCAAGTGCCTACTGCTATTTTGTAATTTATACCATATACATATATCTGGCGTCGACAGTCTCTAATAAAGTGTTTCCTTATCCCTCATTATAAATTTCTCTCCTGCTGCAACCATTCGCGCCTATATCTAACCTAATCGACAGGGATTTGGCCACATACATAACATAAGAGATAACTTTGATTTGATGTATTCCACCACCACCCCATAAATCGCCTGCTGCTATCGCTTCCTCCTACTTCCTTCTTGAGAAATCCATGAAGGAGTAACACTCTGCTATCGGAATGAGGCGCAATAAAATGACAATTTGTTTTTCATGGAAGCAATAAATTGCACCAAGGAATAATGCCATGTACATGGAAATACATTTAATATTCAACTTAATAATTTAATAACAATAATAATACTAACAGCATTGAAAATTGAACTATCGTTTAAAAAAATTAATAACAATAAAAAGATTTATTTTTATATGTTTTAGTTTTTTAGCATGAGTTTTCTGAAAATGTTTAGTGTTGATAGAATTTATAGTGTATCCACGAAATTCTGTTCAAAAACTGAACGAACAAAAGTTACTATTAATTAAAAAGTAACAATTTTTCAAACAAATGGTTCTTTAGCTCACTTCACAAGCATTGAACCTTTAAAATAGAAGAATTAATTATTCTATATTACGTATTAATAAAAAATTAAACTAACGCCAGTCTTGTTAGAAAAGTGTATAATGCTGTAGCGTTACAAATTTGTTGTATGAAAATTAATTGATGTTGATTATACACACGGTGTTACATTTAATTTTTAACGTACCTAACAATTGTTCATTTTGAAAAATGTCAAAGGATCGACAAAAGTAGAAACTCTCAAAAAATAAAAATAGTTAACCCAACTGCTTGGGTAACTAATCAAGAAAATATGGAGTACTATCCTGTGTTTGATTTATTGCAGAAAATTTTGCATTTTAAACAAGATAAACAACCGTCGTGTTTCCGAGCGATATGGAATTTCAATGGAAAACGTTCTTCATATTCTAATCAACTAGCTGCAGTAAAATTCTAGTGACATTTTTCATACACCAATAACATGTCGACAAGTTCATTATCATAAAGAAAGAAAAAGTTTACCTCCTCAGAAAATTTTAATGTTAGAAAATTAGGTAAATATTTCGGCATTATTTTAAATGAAGTTCTTGTCTTGTTAATAAACAGAAAATTGAGTAGAGTAGTAAATATAGGTATATTTTTAGCATTTTTATTGATACATTAATTATTATAATTATCCTGTCATTGTATCTGGCACACATGTTGATAATCTTTGTATATGACCGGAAACAATTTAAAATATTCAAATTCAATATTCAAAATTTCAATAGCGATATTGATTTATCTATTACACTTATTTAAAAAATAGTTCATTGAATATTTAGCAATAACCCATTGATAGAATGTTACTCATTTATAAAATTCAATACAATCTTTAGATGTATATACATAAATCATATTTTAGGTTTAATCGTTCTCGCGGTATGTTAAACAGGGACGCAATTAAGTAGCCTATAGAACTTTCTCACAATTATTACGGGTAGCTTCAAGGGATAAGGGCCAGCTGCTGTGAATTTGGAGGTGGTGTTCAGACGGATTTAGAAATACTTGAGAGTACCTAAGTTTACCTGGCTCTAACAACTGCCTTTTAAATATATTATTTTGTTTCCCTTCTTACAATTACATTATACTGGAAACTGATTACCGATGTGTATATCTGATTTTTGTACAGAAATAAATGATTTTTCACACATAATAAAAGGTACCTAATGTTTAGAACCTAATTTCTAAAAAGTAATATTTAAAGTGTCAAATGAAAGTGTCCTTGCACTTTTACTATCAATGGTTACCGCACCAACTAATTTTAAGGTACGCAAATTAAGCTGTTGATGAGTCAGCATTGATATGAAGGATGCATTTTTAATTTGAGGAACTTCTCCGTTTTAAAATGGTACAAAGACCGGTTTCTGTTTATTAGTTATCATTAGCACGGAACACGTAGTTTCATGTTATTTCAAGTTCCTTAGGTCAACTTGGAGCTATTTAAAGTTGATATTGTATCTTCTTTTGGAAGCGTAGTGAAGTGATATCAAAAGTTTGATAGAAATATAGATAATTATACTGAAATAAAAAAATAAAGGTTATATTTAATATTTAAAGTGAATAGTAAGTATACTATAAAACATAAAGGTAAATATAACGTATCTGTATAATAGTGCATCCCCTAGGGTGGAAAACTCTGCCCTAATGCAGAGAGTTTGACTTCAGAACCTAGTTTGGAATCATATAGGGATCAGGAAAACATGAGGTGGACATCCGGGTTCGTGGGAGAAAGTCTGCCATATTGGATTTTATGTCAAATTGATAGGTCGCTGTATCTCCGTAACGCCTAGTCTAATTTAATGGAGCATTGATTGAAACAGTTTAGATATAAATGAATGTAATAATATGCCTTTTTAATATGTTCCAAACAAGAAAACGATGTTGGTGGCAAATTTTCAGGGATACAATTTTCGTATTAAAATAAATTCAGGACTTAGTTCATCAAAAGATTTACATGAAGATCCAGGTTTTGTAGTGTGCACTAAAAACTCATCTGCGCGTATTATACAGAATTCTACGCTGTCCACACCAAAATTTTTTAGAAATTTTATAGGATCAATTTTTAGTATTTGCGTTTTAGAACCAATTTTACAAGTGTAATCATATCCAGTTAGAATGTGAGGAGTTGGAAAAACATCGTATATTCAAAAATATTATAAATATCTTAGATTGTCCCTTACCCCAATCCGAAACCATATTTCCAGTTTTAGCGGAAATGAGGAAAAATAAAACAAAAGTAGAATAAAAACGTCAGTGTCGGAGGATGAAATTACCGCACGATTTTCATTAGAATTCACAATATGTGGAATAATTTTGTGGTCAACTTCTTCCAATGTTATTAGGTTAAAATTTTTCTCCAAATTATTCTTAACCGTTTCCGATTCACTCTTGCGCATATATAAACAAAGAAATACCACATTCGCACAATTAACAAAAGAACTAAGACGCATATTAAAATTAATATTCCAAGCTATAAACTTATTTCTAAAAGTTGAATTTATTTTTTGAAGATAATCAAAAAGACTAATAAAACAGGTATTGGAGTTGTTTTATCTCTAATATATCCCAGCTCTATTGGATTTTGTGGCATATATCTTCTGTTGCGTTTATTACTTTTAATTGAATTTGATAAATAACTGTCAAAAATAATATCAATACGTGAAGCATATTTGCAAATATTTGTAAGTAATGTAAGAGATAAAATTTTGAAATGAAGAACCAAAGGTTTTAATTTCTTTTATTTTCATATTGCGAATGGTCGCCATAAAATCAATAACAAAAATACTTGGCATTGATGTCCAAGAAAAAGGAGAAATATAATTATTTTTATCTAGCATATTTTCCAGCTCATGAAGTAAATCTGATTTAGTAGCTTTTTCCATTTTACCATATTCTCGCAGGCGCTGAGTACCTAGTAGGTATATCAACTACATTGTTCAAATTGTAACCGCTTGGAGTGCCACCGCGGAATTAAAATAGCTATAACTTTCTTATTCTTTAAGATAACTTAATTTTTCAAAAGCGAGTTTATAGCTAAAGCAATAGGCCACAAACAATATTTTAATTTTTTTTTTGTTATGGTGCAAGAAAATGGGTGGAAATGACAATGAACGGTGAAGAATAATTTTAATTCTCTTTTTTGTATTTTTGGGGGTATTACTTGCAGTTGCGTAAAAAATGAATGTAACCTTTTTAGTTCTAAACAAAATTTGCAGTTTAACTGAAAATAAATCATTCAAATTAGACTAGGCGTTACGGAGATACAGCAACCTATCAATTTGAAATAAAATCCAATAAGGCGGACTTCCTCCCACGAACCGGGATGTCCACCTCATGTTTTCCTGATCCCTATATGATCACAAACTAGGTTCTGAAGTCAAACTCTCTGCACATATTAGGGCAGAGTTTTCCACCCTAGGGGAAGTACTATAAACTAGAAGTCATAACATTGTTAATTTTAACAGTAGTCACGTAGGTACCGATTACTAAGTACCTACGTAAATAAAATAATTGATATCAATAATCCAGCATTATTTTATTTTTTACCTAAAAAAATACAAACTAATCATTTTTTAAAATTAGCTGTTCCTTTTGCATGGCAGACAGTAAAAATATTGATTTTTTTCTAAATGTAATACTAAAATATTATGGAATCTATTAATCCGTTATCTTTATATTAAACCGATATCTTTACAGCCTAACAAATTTTTTTTTTACAATTTTCTTTCTTTGCTTGATACGTATTATTTATAAATGACTTTATTTAGGTTTTATACAAGCTTAATAATAAGAAAAATATCCAATATGATATATTTATATTGACGTCTCACTTCTACACAGGTACAAATATAAAATCAATTAAACTTTTTAACTAAATGATAAAAATGTCTAATAAAATGTCACCACTTATCAATAAAACAACTAAATGAAGGCAGCAATTGTAATACAAGCATTGTCGGTATTCTTTCAATAGATTCTGTATATTAAAACATAATTTCTTACCTGTATCAAATTAACAGAGCATTCGATAAAGCTTGCAACCAAATTAGAGATAAAAATGTTTCTCAACCTCAGAGTTCTAATCTCCTTCTTTGTGCCGAAGACAATCAATTTTACTATATCGTGTAACCACGTAATAGGTGTCATCCACAATCACAACAATATCTGAGCTAGGTGTATTTATCTTAAATTATTATATAATTATAAAAACAGATTTTGACACCTTAGTCTAAGAACATATTGAATCAATTAGCTATATGGCTATAAATTATTCATATGTAGATATCGTTTGAGAAATGAAATATAAATAACTGATAAAGCAAAGCTATTTTTATCACTGTAAAAAATTTAATACAGGCGGTTGTGAGAAAACCGGGCTATCATCCACTGCATATCTCTGAGTTCGAATCTTTGGGCAAGTGCGGTTGTATTGTGTGTCTCCTGGTTAAGTGGTGGAACAGCTTATGCTCAAATTCGCCTGGATGTGTTAGTTATTTAAGTATTAGATTCAGTACAGTTTACCAGTCGAGAATAATATTTAATGTGTAATTATATTATGAGAGATCGACACAAAGCACTTAACGTCCAAGATGTTTGCCCAAGGAATATTATTTGACTTTTATGCGTCAAATACTGTTTCTATATATTTTCTCAATATAAAGTACCCCTCTTGAGATCTAATAAACCACAGAATGTTTACTGTAATATAAGTTCACTTGATTGTGCTATTTCTATGGAGTTTTTGAAAACACAAAACGGCAAATATTTTTTGTCGCACATAAGTGATGTTTAATTCTCTATTTCCTATTAATTATTGTAACAAAGTTTTGTTTAATTTAATTTTTTTCCTCGATCCATAAACTCTCGTGCTACGCCAGCTGGCATTTGTGTGTTGAGTTGGTTTCCAAAGGGAAGTAAAAATTCTTTTGGAGAGGGGGGTAACACACCACTAATAGAGCTAGATAAGTTAGTTTCGACTCATTCAAATACAATACCTTACTGCACCTTACGGTTGTTCTTTATGAGGGTGTTCAGGTCATCAAATGTATCAATATAGTTTACAAAATGATTCTTAATTTTAATATTTGTAATTCAACATCACCCTCAATGTGCTCTAAGATCTAATTTATAGATACAGTGTGACACACTTAAGATGAAGACACCCCTGTATTTAATTTATTTTTAGAAGTAGAGATTTGAATTTTGGTACAGAAGTAGAACTTCAGGAGCTGCATTTCTTACATTACTCAACTCAAATGTCAGGTGTAACCCCAGCCTACTGCGACCTCGTGAATAGGACACATTCTCATTATTTTGCGTCGCGTTGGAGATATCGAAAAAAGTTACTAAAATGAGTTGTTCAGAATCTTATTTTAGTTTTAGTTTAGTTTCGAGACAAAATCCGAATTTTGAAATTTTTTGTAATTTTCACAAAAGTTCGAAATTTTTGTCAGTTTTCACTAGTAAGCCATGATTTTATTTTTATTTCATGATTTTATTTTAAATTTTAATTGTTTCCATGGCTTACTAGTGAAAACTGACAAAAATTTCGAACTTTTGTGAAAATTACAAAAAATTTCAAAATTCGAATTTTGTCTCGAAACTCGGTAGCTACGGCTAAAATAAGATTCTGAACAACTCTTTTTAGTAACTTTTTTCGATATCTCCAACACGACGCAAAATAATGAGAATGTGTCCTATTCACGAGGTCGCAGTAGGCTGGGGTTACACCTGACATTTGAGTTGAGTAATGTAAGAAATGCAGTTCCTGAAGTTCTACTTCTGTACCGAAATTCAAATCTCTACTTCTAAAAATAAATTAAATACAGGGGTGTCTTCATCTTAAGTATGTCACACTGTCTAAAGCTGAGTTTATGGTCTAATTTTAACTTCACTAAATATCGTACGAGTTTAGATTTATATATTTTTTTTAAATTCGTTGTAGGTTCTAGAAATGTCCAATTGTCACGAACAATAACGAATTAGATACCAGGATTTTTGCCGACATTTTTATCTATTCTAGTGACATATTTGTTTAAACAAACACTACCTATAAGCATTGGCATTTTTGCATCAAAAGCAAATTGAACGCCACGAGATGCACTGACACGGAATAGCAAATAGAAATAACACGAAGTTTGCGAATCGTAATTGAAATAGGAAGTAAACTTTCATAAAAACCTTGCAGGATTTGTACACAATTCTTTCGTCATGAAACCACTGTAGAATTAAATCGCCTGTCCCATGTGTCAAACATAAACATTCTAGATTAGACAGATGGAAAATTATGCAAAATCAAATACTCAAGTTCACAATCAGAATTGAAATTTGAAGTTTTGGATATAGCTGTTTTCAATTAAAATTATAGCGGTTTCCAATAATTTTTCGTACTACCAAAAATCAAGGCTAATTAAGTTATTTTAAATAAAATAACTTGAATTGCTTCATCCCTTGCGGATATTATGGTCATTTTATTAATCTCATTATACCTAAGAGCCATTTTACACGGAGCTTATTATGGTCATGAATGTCTGTCGCATTTATTGGTGCAGATTTTCACATAGATCGTACTTTATGTGAAAATATTCATTTAAACTCGTGGTACTCCCGTAAATGTTTTGACGGTCAGGACTTCATGTGAAAGGACTCAAGTAATTGATTTTAAAAATATTGTTTTCTATTTTACATGCAGATACTGTAATAATTAAAGATAAATAATTTGCGTTCTAGCTAAACACATAGTATTAAACAGAAATAACTAGCTTCTTGAGTTATAGTTGATTCATTGGAATATCTATCCGATTTTCCTATTGCAGAAACAGGCCGGACAACTTCGCAAGACATTATATCAAGATATTAGATGGAAATCATAGATATTTTACATTACTTATATTGTAATAGATTTTAGTGTTTATTGGTCTTAGGACAGCGTTTCATACGCTTTTTTTTGTATATTATGGTTTTAGTAGTTAAAGAAGTTAACAGTGATGTCCAAATCATTGAATCCATACTTGTTATTGGTGAACTTTTGTGCAACTTTCCACAAATGATTGCACAGCGGTATATACATCAACCAAACTTCAGTTGACATTCCACCCCCTTTGCCTTTTTGATTTACTTGACGATAGTTTCAACCACAAACCTTTCTTAAAAGAGTTCGAGGACCATATTAAATTTTGTCGATGGATTTTAAAAGTTCCTCGTGTAATTTAGTCTATATACAGACATTCTTTAAAACGCCTTTTTTAGTTTCAGTGAAAACGAAAATATACAAATGTAAGTACATATAAAATATTACTCCCGTTTATTTCTATTATTACAATAGTTCTACGCCCTTGTTTAATTTTAGTACTTAATAAGAAACTAAAAATTATAAAGCGATTTAACAAAATAATAATTATATTCTTATTTAATAATATCTACTTATATTTGGTATATTATAATGCCATCTGTATCCACCAAACAGAACAATGTTCAAACTGGTGTCATTCTTTACGACCTTAGAAACAACTTCCCGAACGTTCTTTATTGCTTTTTTGAGATACAGCTGGTACCCGCCCGTTCGTGGGATGTTCATTTCATTCACAATTTAACTGTAGTATAAGTTTACAATACATATATTTTTAAGGAGGTTGAAATCATTTCACAACTTTTCGATGGAGTTTATTAGTCTGTCATCCGTATTCATTTTAAATAGTATTACAGATGGCTCGTAAAAAATGTAGTAAATAATGTTTTTTTTATAATTTAGTAATAAAACAGACGAACAGTATATTTTAAATGTTTTCTTAATATGTTTTCTTACCCGTCTCCCAAATAATCGAAATAACTCGCTGTAAAGTTAAGATATTTTAGGTAAAGGGAGCGAAACCTAGATTATTATGGATAGCATCTAGGACATCGACCAATTTCCTGTACAGTTTAAGTCGAAAGCAAATCATAAACAAGCCTTAAGTTACTTCAGGATGGAGTCGAACTATTGATTTTTGCAATCAACTAAGTAGATATCGATACATTTACTCACTTGATTACTTGTGCCCTGAAATAAATCGTAAATCACTTCATAATAATCATTTAGTCAGACATGCATTCGAATATTCATAGGTGGGAATTTCAAATATTGCGACAGAAATATATGTTGCAGGAAATGATTATGTTGTTTTATAATGTTTAATTATTAGTCGTACTAAAATTCACTAGAAAACGTTGCAACGAAATTTAATCGATTTCGTTACATTTATCATTCAATCGCTCTCCCCCAAGTAACTCCGTTTAATCTTACGTCAGTCAGAGGAAAACGCTCCGGGGAAATGGCGCAATACGGTTGCGCGAACCGTAAGGGAGAACACGCGGTGTTAGAACAAGGTAACTGGTAAGTTGTTTTCTCTGGTTTTTTGAAAATTTATATTGTATGTAGATATATAATTTAATTCAGTTTTATCTTAATCATCTTAATTGGATCGTAATTATTATTAATATTTTGAGTTTTACTAGCAATTTAACTAAGCGATGTTCTCAATAGTTTGAGAATATATTTTGTTTGAAGCACGTTTTCCCTTCCGATGGGAATTGACCATTTCAGGTACTGAGACAGATTCAAGTAATTATTGTAGGGATACGGTTATTTCACTGTGAAATTTGAGTTTAACAGGTGAATTTTTGCGTCTACTTAAGTGTAGGCTATATATTTGCCGTTGGAACAAATTCTGTGGGTCCTTATGTTTTTAAGCGTCCCTCTCTTGAAGATAAAATTGAAGTGAACACCCTATCCAGTTTCTGGCAAGCTCGGTGTGGGTTTGGAGCGGTTCTTAGACCCAGGTTAGTTCCCGTTTTTGATCCAGACTCGGCACTGAGAAGGACACTGTCCCAGGATCTTTCCTAAATTCCGGCTATATGACTTAGTTGTTTCATTTAATAGTGTTAAATGTAATCACTTACTCTGGATAAAACAGTGTCCCGAGTGTCAGAAATTTCTTGATCTTTGGGTTAGCGTCACTATAATGGGTGCCTCTAAAATAAGAGCACTTTTTTGAGATGAGTAGTCACTAGTCAGTCAATTTTAGTTACGCTAATTGTTCATAATAATAATTTAATTGCCAAGGCTGGTGAAGCCAATAATTACCTTCGGGTTTTGTAGTACATCATAATACTTTTTGTTTCATAGTCATTGTGTCCAAGAAAGTCAAACCTAGAATCAATCTAGCACCTATTTTTGTTTCAAGAACTACTGTTTTAAGTGGTTGAATATATTTTTTGTCATAAATAGTTTGTCACTTTTATTAATCACTTCTTTTGGTAATAGTTATTCAAGTTAATTTGTTCATATAAGTATATTTTTTTGTTTGCTATTAATTAGTCACTCATAATCTCAATAAGAGAATTTTCTAGTTTCCTTGTAGTCAAAAATACAGTAATAATATCAATTTTTTTCTCTGGCAACTGGTAGAAGTAGAATTTTTAACTTAATCTTTTAGTTTTAAGTTTTTTTTCAATTTTCCTTATACACTTTCATACTTTACCTTTTTATATGTTATATTTCTGGACTAAATATTACAAAATTTATATGCTGGGTGGATTCAGAGGGGCAATAGATAAATTCAAGATCGTGGAGTATTGAGTCGATCAGGATTTCCTTGCATACAACTGCCACTCCCAACCGATACTCTAGTACTAGGAGGATCAAATCAACAACTACCCTTGGAGTGTCCCAACCTTTAAACCACTCAAAGTTGGATCCCTGCGTAGTTCTATCATTTTCATCATTTTGGTCAGAAGAAAAGTTGTACATCAGTGTCTTAACATATTTTTGTTAATTTTGCCTTTATCTTAAATTAAGTTTGTTAACTCGAATTAATTTTTTTTGTTTGTCAACAATTCTTGAATTTAATATATTATTATTTGTTAAAATTTGAATAATTTTATTATTCAATGTTTGGTCTGTGTTTTAGTGTAAAGTAATTTTTTGGTATTTCTTTATACAGTGTGTCTCACTTTTCACCACTACACCCCAATATCTAGGCCATTTGTTGATCGATTTAGATCAAATTTGGTATACTTCTTTTCTTTCAGATTGTGTTTAAAAAGTTATTAATAAAAATTTTTTTCAAACTTAAATACGTCTACTATGATCAAAATAAATTGGCAAAAATTAGAAATTTATATTAGCGATTGAGATAGAGTTTTTGTTTTTACAGATTCTTGTTCAGCATGACCGAAAACGCCTGTATACCAAATTTCGTTAAAAAATATTCATTCCTTCAAAAAAAAAAAAAAAAAATAAAAATCTAAGATTTCAATAATAATCACCCTACTATTCCAGTTATTTATTGTCGGATATTTACATAACTTGGTAGTCGGGTGATATAATGACGCTAATTAAGCATTAGGACACTTTTTTTTTAGAAAATATCAAATAACTCAACTTTTATTATGTTTTATTCTGATCTGAAAGAAAAGAAGTATACCAAATTTGATCTAAATCGATCAACAAATGGCCTAGATATTGGGGTGTAGTGGTGAAAAGTGAGACACACTGTATAAGGAATTACCTGGCGCCCTTACAATTTGTCAATTTAAAGTTTTCTCAACATTGAAGTCATGTTCCTTATCCCGGTCCGCTACTGAGCTACCAGAGCTAAATCACTGGATGTTTTAACCAATGAGACACGAAGAGTGGTTATAACTTTAATATAAATAAAGTGTTAAATAAAATGAGGCTCTTATTTAACAAAGTAACCTAAACATTTAAATAGTTCATGTGAACATAGATCTTGCTTTACGAACGAACTACTACTTTCAATAGAAAACAATGGATTTTAGAAACTGCTTAAACATACTGTCTACACATTTATATAAAATTTCACATAGGTATTGTTATAATGACTGTTCCCTAACAAACAATTAGGTATCTATATTTATAAGCTAAAAATTTTTTCATATAAGCCATATCAAGCATTCGAAGAAATTAACTCAACAAAATGAGACATATTTTAAAGATTCATGTATATACTAACAATTAATTTAAGAATGTACGGACACAAATTTTATACGTCACTTAATAAAGACAACTAAAACTTTCACCCTTTTCGACACAAGAAGTGTTACATATGGCGTTACATCTGTAAATTTATTCTGTAAAAGCAACAGGATGACATTTGATAAAAACTTCCGTCTTTCCAAAAATATTGTCAAAGAAAATGATTACCAATAGGATGGCATTTAACTCGTGACACTTAGGATAAGCTGCTTTAATTAACAATTTATGTATTTCAATAACGGGGTGGTAGTTATTATGAAGCATATTTTTCTCCATTAATTATCGAAAAAATAGTGGGTCAATGGTAATATCCTCCCAAAAAAGAACTTTAATGGCTCCTTCAGAGACTTTAATTGCCACGTGTTTATACAGACTTTTTACTTCCCTTAGCTTGCTGAATAAGACCCCTTTATAGATTAAATGAAACACCATATGTAGTAGAAACAATATGATAAACATAGCTCTAATCTGAAAAAAGCTTTCTACAGTTGTTAGGATTTCAAAAATAATACCTTGGTATGGTAATTGAACAGTACTAAATAAAAGTTTTTTTCCCCATATAACACAAAATTCTAGGATTTTCTAAGGGTTACTTCGGTGACTTGAGAAGCAGTTAAGAAAATATTTCTTTATGTTATAAGGATGACTCTCAGAATCTTTTAATATTTACGGAAATGTTTATGACGAAGAGTGAGAAGTTAACTCTATACCTCTACATCTTAGTCAAACAAATGATGCGAGTCAATTTTTTTGACTATATTCGTTTATCCGACAGATGTTTAGAGAGGGTCTTCAGCATGATTTAGAATTTTTTCGGATACATTTTAAAGGAAGACGGCGGTGAATGGTAAAAGTGAGTTATAATTTAGACACTGACAGGTTATCTTATTTTAATTAAGCCCTGTAAATACCATTATCACAAGTTTAAATATCTACAAATGATTGTAACTTTGCTCAGGTTTTCTCATTTATAATTACAATCTTCGCATTTGCCAGTGGATTTGAAAAATTGTAAATATTACAGATCAAGCATTTTACACCAGTACACCGATTCCGAAATGTGCGTATAATCTGCCTATTCGTCCGCTGCCTGTCCGTCACGTTTCTTGTAAGTAGATAAAAAGGAAGTTCAACGGTTTTGTAGATAAATCTTTGAGTTAGAAAGATTATTTGAGAAATAACTGCAAAGATAATATCTAGTCTAAATACCAATAAATAATAAATACCAATATATTTTAAACGTTGACTGTGTGAATATGCACATTGTGTAGATATTAAATTAGAAACTTGAACATCATTTTGTGGGAGAGCATTGCATTCCATGAATTATTTCCTCTTAGTTATTTTGTTGTGTCTAGCTTAAATATAATTATGACAAATATTTTTATTCTTCAACACATCAAATGCAGCAAAAGCTAAACAGTTTATTTCCTTTGTATGTACGATTATACGGTGGTGACATGACAAATGAGTGAGTCAGAACAAATTTAATGTAATGTGAATCTACTTAATCAAACGCACGCTCTCCCTTACCAAGTTACACGCCCACAGTTTCTGCCTTCAGGCCAAACCTTGAAATCCTGTATGTCTACACCGCGAAACCCTATTATTTGCAAAAAATATTGACCATGCACCAAGTATTATATGACAATTTGTGCTCAATAAAAAAACAAAAATAAAAATAAATGCGAGATGATTATTACAAGGAGCGTAGGTAATTTTTTATAATTAAGGGACGTGTCAATTGCCATAATATATGATATTTGAGGAACAATACAACACTTATCACTTATCAGACAAAGAAAAAAGAAAAGTATATATATAAAATTATTATTTAAAGATATAAGGTTTGTTGAGGATATTAGATATATTAGATATATCTCTAAATTTTATTTTAATGATGATTAGCGGCATAGGTTGTGGGGTAATAAGTGTGTCCTGGGACTGATTTTATTGAAAAAACATAAAAAGGTCCTATTGAACCAACTTAAGTATGTATTTTTGTAACTTGCACATAATTTTAGTCATTTTCTTTGAACTCTTACCCTCTCCCCTATATCTAAAATGTGATTTAAATCGTATAGACATTTGGAAATATAATATGGCATTACATTATTTTTCAGTGTAATAAATGTAGAAGTGAGTGGATAGGTATCGACATGTGGACTACAAGAACATTCCTGAGACACCCCAAAAGGCAAACATTTTATAGTTCTATTTTTTTCATGTATTGTCAAAATCTTGTCTCTTCTTTTGTTCAAACATTGAATGATCATGATTCATCTAGTGGGTTAAACATAGATTAATTTAAATTTTCTAGTATTTTAAAAAGCATAACAATAACATTTTGTCACACCTTAGTTGGTTCCATAAGTTTTTGATTTTATTAACTATTCGGTAAAATTTTGTCACCGTGGTTAAATTAATTCTTTAGTTCTGTAAGTAAAATATTTTCTCGAGTATTCACTTGATACGGAATAGTATTTTAAATAACAAGTTTTGAAAAAGAATTTTTTCACACGAGTGAGACAGTTTGGTGGGACGAACCGAAGGCGAGGCCCACAAGTCGAATGAGTGTGAAAAGATGTTTTCAAACGTGTTGTTTACAATATTTTTTCTACGATTGGAAAAAAACAAACAATTTGATAGATATTTTTATTTAATAAAACCAATTGCATTAAAAATTAAAATTACAAGTCGGTTACTATGAAACTGAATAAGCCTAGCCTACCAAAAAAAATACAATTAACAGATATCCGTTCTGTTTTTGACAGGACTGTGTGAAAAACATGACAGTACTGTGTTTTCGGATTTTTGCACACATCATGTGAAAAATTATAGTTTCGGATCGTGGTTGCTGTGAGTTTTTTGTAATTTTCGAGGGCAGTCGTAGAAAAAGATTTTTAAGTACTCACATCGTAGATATGTGAGACTTACGTAATGCGGATTTAAATCTGGGTTATTAGGGTAAAATAAAGGCTCTCTTCATCACACTACTGAGGGCTTCAGTGGTCAGAGGTGCAATTAAAAAGTCCCATATCGATAATTCATTTTTGTCACTTCTAATTGAAGGAATATTAATTTGCTAAGTGTAAAGATTAGTTTTATCAATAACAAAATAATTGCCATAAAAAATCTGTTTAAAATAGTCAACTTTTAGTATTGAACAGGTATCCTTAGTAAATTTAGTGAAAATTCAAACTTCTCCTTAGTCTAATAATTGTATTATGTTTCAGGAAAAGGTTTATTCTTTTTCCACGGCGACTAAGTGGATGTGTTTTATTCGGTTACTCAAGTTTGCTTTTTCAATCATTTTTGAATTCTGTTAAGTTTAATCTTTACACTAAATGCTGCTACCTAAATCAATTCAAGAGTTTTAGTGAACATAATATTTGTTTACAGTAGTTGAATCATGAGAGAGAAGACAATTCGTAGATATTATTGGCGCAAACGCTCATAGTTGTTTGCAAAAAATTGAGTATTATGACGCTATCATAAAGAAATAGAGATGTCTAGAAAATGCATTGTTGATCTACAGGTATTCAGTTTCAACAGGTATTTAGTTTCAGAAGAAAATGAAATAATACATAAAAGTTAAGAAACATCATAATATTGCATTTCATTATTTTGTAAAGCTTTTAAAATGAAATAAGTTTATTTTTGTTTAACGAAAGAAAAATCAATCCTATGTGAGATATGATGAAAGAATCAAAACCAATAATTCATTTTATCACCAAAGCATTAATAGTATTTTGCGAGGAAATAAGACCTTGTTTTTGTTTACTAGCAAATCATGTCAAAATTTACAACTTTCGTTTCTATAGTTTTTTCATATCTCTAAAAAAGCTTTATTATTATTATTATGGAACTACTATGTACAAATTTCTTGCCATACTAAATTAGGTTTCCTTTACAAAAAAAAAATCGTTGAATTGCTGAACGTTCAATATCAGATAGGAAACAATATTGATCAAACACCTGCAGATATAGTTGATCCAGGATGTTTGGTAATTTGATTATTATCACTTTACTTGTATTTTTACGAGTATTTTTACGTTTGGTTGATTTTATGATATGTTCTGAATATAATGCTTTTAATGGTTTAGAATATGTTGATTTATTTTTTCAGATCTTGCTACAAAATGATATTGGATTGTAATTATGTGAAGTTTATAATATTACTCAAAACAATAGATAATAATTTTTGTTGTAATAATGTTTATATATTATGATCATCTGTAGATGAGCAATAACTTACTGATGGGGTTATTTGCGATATGCCACCATTGCTATCCTAGGAAAGTAGGTACTTAAATATTACTTTTCTTTAATTTCGAACCTGCTTATGAAAATGCTAGTAAAAGGTAAGAAAGAGTAGGTACTATCGCATAATTAATTATTGAATGGAAAAATCAATGTACAAACTTCTTTAAACTTTTAGATTAAACTGGTTAATTAGAACGAATTTCCAAATTATTCCAAGGTTTGTGAGTTACGTATACTTGGAAATGATAAACAAACACAAAAAAGGTCAAAATGGCACTCTTTCGAATAGATAGCTGCAATGATAATTTGTTAATATAAATAACTGGAAACTCTGATTCTACACAAAGGTAAAATCAAACTCTCTTGCGGATACCTGGTAGGTTTCTTTATTTGGTAATATAATCTAAGTACTTTAAGATATGAAACTTATTTTGAAAGGAAGAAGTACTCGTAATAAGCTTGCATTATTTCTTGAGTATATACGTTTATGCTGTCAAATTCATAGTAAACGAACTAGTCCAATGAATACTTACCTCTACTTTGATTTTATTTAAGTACTGTATATAGGATTCTATTATTATTTTTATTTACAAAATATTTACAAATTCTAGCGACTTTGATAAATGATATCGCTTGTGATTAGTTGAAATGGTTTGATATTGCAAATGTTTCAATAGTTTTATTTATATAAGTATACTCGTATACACGAACCATTTCCATGGGATAATCCTCTTAGTGTAGTTGACTAAAATTTAACGGTATGCATATCTTGTTCAACGTTTAAATTATCTTAAAAGATTATATGTTTTGACCTGATTGAAGAAAGAATAAAATATTTTTGGAAATGTGTAACTCTCATGATAATTTTAGAACGATTAGAGATATCTTCACTTTTAAAGTAAAGAAGAAGTCTACGGCAAGGTAGTTGAAACATCGATAATTTCAAATTCATTTAACTTGGACCCATTCTACAAATTGTGAGCTCCGTGAATGCCTTATAATCAAAATAAGATAGAAAATTTGTAATCCAAGCACGTGCTTAGCTTAGCGGTTGCACATCATAAAAGGTCAAACGTTATAGAAAATAAGAAAAATTAAAATACATCTCTAAAAATAAGGGTGAGAGGGAGATGATTAGTTAGAGAAATTGTATATTAATATTACTAAGATATGCAAAAAAATAATTCACGTTGAAGTTAGTATACATTTAGGCATTTGGGTAATGGCAGAAAAGAAGCTGAAAATTGTCAAAATACCAGCAACTACTTATTACAAAAACCGGTATAAAAGTAAATAAATTTAAAAGACGATCTACCCTTCTTTTTGTCAATGAATCAAGTCCAACAAAAAATTTAAATCTGCCAAAAATTTCGAAACATTCGGTTAGGTTAGTTTAAGTCAATTTTTATAATAATTATTCACTTCGATTTGATAAAAGTATATTTTACGAAGCGCAATTTTAACAGAAATTTGTGTATCACCGATTGGTAAACGAATAAGTCGGCTTTGCTCGTTTAACTTGTTTGCACGTCCCTTAGCAATATTTTAAAACAGAACTGTAAACAATACAATAAAATTAAATTTTTTTACGTACCTACAGGCCTTTTTAATGGGTTGTCAGCCCTAATCTAAATATGTCTGCGTGATCTGAAACACAAAACAAGAGGATCATAAAGTTAGTACAGAATTATACATGGTTGAATAGATTTCATATGAATTAAACGTTTTAGTAAATTCTCTACGTATCCTTCACAAACGTCTAAATAAGAGAGTGGTCTTTAATTATAACACTGCTGGTCAATTACAATATTTAGTTGAATTTTATTATGAAAGTATGTAAAATATATGACTGATGGTCGAGAGCGTAGCCTCTCACCCAAAAGTTCCGGGTTCGATTCCCGGTCGTGGCAATGGAAAATACTGTGAGAGGGATTTTTCCATTATACACGGATATTGAGTGTGTATTCCTTGAATTTAAATGTGTAGCCCCCTCCCACACAAGGCTCTTCTAGAGCTTTCCGAGATAAAGGGGATCGTAATTACATGTGGTGCTATTATAAAAGTATTATTTTTCTGTCCATATACCAAAATTTTTTATATTAAATCAACAGTTTTTATGTATTCTCTGGTATTCTTAATTCATCCTTATAGAATCCTTTTAACTTTATTCCTCTCGGTTTCGCTACTAAGGATTATTATAATTTAGAAAGTTAAATATAGGACATTCAGACTTGGCAAAAGACATGTTATAATAAAATCAGTGAATCGAGATACCGCATGTGATTAAATTCAATATTTAGAAATGGCGAATCTCAGTAACGTATTCTGCATTCTGATTTGTTCTTGGAAATCCATCACTCCAAAGTGCCGAAATTAAGAACAGGCGCATATGGGTACTAAAAAATCATTGCATTTTATTATTTTTTTTAGCTTTTCCACAATCAAAATCTACATAAATTTGCTGATTTTGTGCAAAACCTCAGTTCCCTGTCCACAGTTTTCGAGAAAATACTCATAAAATCACTAATAAACATTTTATTGACTGGCCGCCTTTGGCTTTGCACTATTATTAAGGTGCCTTAAGTCATGTCATAAGCTAATTATGATTCTTAAAAATATTCAAAAGCTATGTAGATGAAAATACTATTGAATAATTCATATTTCTGCAGAAATACCCATATATTACTGGCTAAATTGTAACATACATGTGTATAATTGGTTTAGAAATAATAATTCATTGATTTTATAGGACCACTGCAAGTTATTTTATAAAAATAGTTAAAAATCACCGGCGGGAGAGAAGGGAATTAGTAAAGAATTTAGCTAATTGAAACACAATACACAAAACTAGAGAAAAGCAAGGAATGGGATGTGATTGTTGTTAAAATTGAATTTGTAATTCTACTCGTATGTGGGGTTAATTATTTAAGGTTATACAAAATATGTCTACAGGTTTGCAAAAAGACGTGAGAAAATACTTTTTTAGTAGGCAGTTTATAAAGTTTATAAGTTGATTTAATGAGCAAAACAATATTGCATAAAGGAAAATTAAATGTATCCCTTTTAGTTATTGTGTAACTTTTTGACTCCCCGGTATCTAAAATCTAAAGGGTAAGGTAAAATAGATTAAAGTACAATCTATTTTCTAATTAGCAAAATATACTGCAGAAACATATACTTACATTTACTTATATACAGGGATATTTCAGCGACTAATAAATATTGCATCCTACTGAAACTTTTAGTCGTTATTTCAGTTTTCTTAAATATGAATAAAGTTTGTTGAAGTCAAGGCTGTTAAATCTTTAATTTAATATTATCAGCAATCGTATTATAATTAAGTAATAAATTTCTTTATAATCTGCACTGATCACGACGCTCTTCAGTGTATCCTCAATATGGAGATAAATAACTATAAAAAACTGATTATATATATTCAACTGCCTTTAGGGCGTAATAATTTTAAGGCTCTTCCGGACCCTTACGTTAATTTTATAAAAATATTGCTTAAAGATAAAAAACATTCCCACGACTACCGAATTATATTTGAAATGACCTAGCAGGTAGTAGATATTACCTATTGTTCGGCTACTATACCTGTATTATCAAAGAATTTTAATGTCAATAAGTATTTTAGAATAGAATATAATTATCTAAATAAAATGATTATCATACAGGTGTAAATTTGGGTTTTAAGTGTGTCTATATGGATTTATAAATGTTTTTATTATACAAGTGGCTAGAGACATGGATTACTTTCATTCAACAAGTCGAGAAAATTTAAATATATTAATATGAGGAAATGAACAACCGTTGACCGCATTGTTTATAATAACGGCAATTGGAGAAATGAGCAATGTTACCTATTTTGATTCTTATTAGACTGATGATAAATGAGTTTAATAGCGTAAAAGCAAAAATAAGACCCTTTTGTCATTGACAGGTATAATATTGACCTTTCTTAAAGTACCGTTATGATTTGTAGAAAAGTTTTTGGGTTCCGCTCCGTGTTGAATACATTGATTTCTTGACGTTTCGACTGGAGCAAAGATGGCTGAAATGTCAAAAATACAAAATATTCATCAAAATAAAAAATTAAAAAATATTTTTTATTAGAACTGTCAAGGGTACGTTAAACATTTGTACCTTATTAGATAGCTATAGAAATAAGAAAGTTTTGAAAACAATTTGTACGCATGTTATGCGGATAATTTTTTGGAAGAAACTGATAGGTAAAGTCTGTGTCATATCTATACAGCACATAAAAAGAGCCGGCTTGTTTGAAGTTTTTATGGGCATCAAACAAGCCGCCGGGTTTTTATGTGTCTTACAAATCTGAAGTCGACCATACCTATTACTTCCTCACCAAAAGTGAGGAAGGTATGTATTTTTATTGTATTGTATTCTATTTTATTGAAGTACTTATATCAAAAACTAATGACTTTTGGATAATATACATTGTGAATCAAAATATTGCAAAATAGGTCTACTATCTCCAAAGGAACGTATCGAATTACCAATGAACATCGCAAAACATATTAACCTTATATAACATGTAATTCGCAAATGATTGCTGAATTATCGAACTTCCTGTGAATAGGTCATTACACAAAACCGAACGCAAAATAAATAAATATTTTCAAATATAAATATTTCCCTTATTATAAAATTTACAATGGGGTGATTTTTCTCCCACGTTATTGAACACCCTTGTTGTAAGACTTGTTCAAATAAGGAACGTAAATATTTAAAGATTAACATAGGTTACCGATTAAGTTAAAATTAAGTTAATATGAATATTGCTAAAAGCACTTTTGAGAACGATTTGGTGTGCTCAATTGTCAAAGCTTAAGTAATTTGTTTATTACTACGTTATATTTTCTTTTTTGTGTTCTGGATATAATTGATTTTGGTGGTTAACTTCTGATATATATTATAGACCATTTAGAGTCAGGTATTACTTTAACTAAAAGTTCAAACTATAATGTGTGTTTCAAAAGATTATAATGTTTGTATATTTTATGGGTTTTGGTAAGTATCTAGCATTCGTATTGGGATAGTAGATTATGTGAAAAATCAGTTTGATATATTTTGCACATTTTGTAACTAAGTTATAGATAAAGAGAATATTTAGTAGAAATTTGTACTTCATTATGACAATAATTGAAGTCTATTAACACACAGCAGAGATACATTTGACATTTGGAATATGGACGCACCTTGGCTCATTTTAACAAAATAAATTTGCGCTATTTTTTCTTACGGAACCTGATTAAGTGGCTAATTAATTATGATTTCATCGTACCGTACATGGAATATTATATATAAGTACTTATACCTCTATTTTTTTATATTTTTTATGTGTAAATTATTTTTGGTTACTTTAAACTATTTTGATACGAGTTTTCCACGCTCTTTAATGAATGAATTACTTTATTAATTTTTAAAATGATATTGCTCTTTGTATAGTTGAAAATAATTTTTGTGCAATTAATATATTTTTTTAAATATGTAATCAAAACAATCACAACAAATTTTTCGAGAGTTTAATTTAATATATTTTTATCATTCTGATTTTATTTACAGCACTACCAAAAATCCAATGTAAATCTGTCATCCAATTAAAAGGAACCAAAATATTCGACAAATATCACTTAGATCATAAATCAAAGAGTACCGTAAAGCCGGTTGGTGGTTAAAAACCATGTCAACAAGAAATGTAGAATTCCGAGAACTATCATTAAGGTTCCAGTATTATATTGATAGAAGTTATTAGCAGATTATAAATTTCTTCTTTGGTATTTGTATATGATTCTACTTATAACTGAACTGAAGATATTTAGTTAATTTAGTTGATTTATTTAGGTACGATAAGAACTACTTGTAATAACTGCATTCAAGTGCTGTATATTTTGTATATAGGCTATAAGTTACTAAAAAAAACATTCGATTGTTTATTCTTTATGTCATTTTTATATGAAGAATTGTATAATTTTTTATCTATTTCATCATTTACCGCAGTGTATGTGTGTGTATACAAGATATTGCCTTTGTAACATGGTTTCAGTAATAATATTTTAGCATGAATTATAATTTGAACGGATTTGTTAAAATTAAGCAATTTTTCCCCTCAAATATGCCACATTTTCATCTATCCTCTTTTTATTAGCAATTATTAAAGATAGTACTTAATAAAAATTTCAGGTTATCTTGAATTTCTTCTTCATCTTTATTCATTTTCTTCTTGTAATAATGATACGTTTAATGTACTTGCAACGCCACAAGCAGTAAGGATCGGAGCAGGTTTCCTATTCAAAATCAATTCTGGTACAAAACGCTTATAATAATATGTATGTACACATAGAATACAGCCTTGGCTGTGGATTTAGGGGTTGTCTAATTTCTGTGGTGGCAACTTTATCCGCCCTGGAATTCGAAGTTACCCCGACCTTGATGCTGGCATCTGCAGAAAACATTATTAATATTTAAATTCTTCTATCACTTTAGAAATTAAAAAAGCCTCATACCTGTAGTAAATATATTTCTTTCAGTGTAGAAACTGTTCATAATAGAAAGAATTTATATTTAGCAATAAAATAATAAATTAATAATTTTTTTAGAGTTACCGTAGTTAAATCTGACAGTTAAAATAATTATTACTGATTAAATCCAGTTACTACTAATGTTTTATAGACATAACATTATACTTTTGTGAGTTAAAGTGTAGGTATTAATTCTTAAATGTAATAAAATTAAGTAGATTAGAGGTCATTTAGAGTTTTAATGTTACTACATCAAGAATTCTGGTAGCACTTTAAATATTTCAAAATCGTTAAATTTTTTTATATACCCTTAATTAATTTTTCAACTAATCAGATTCTCATAAATTATTTTTATATCTTTTAAGAGTTAATAATTCTTGCTTTCTTTAAATACCTTTAATAGTGTGTAGTTTAACCCAGATATCGATTATTTTATGAGGTTAAATTAGTTACCCAGATTAACAAATATTTTGTTAATATAGGTAACAAAATAATTGCAAGTAATATTACATTTATACATTATTTGCAGAAGTGTATATTGCAAATGCCAGCGGATTTCTAAAATCGTTAATATCAACGGTAGAGCAAACGTTATTACACCACTGTGTTAGTTATCGAATTCTGAACAACTACCTGTCCATCTGTTCGTCCATTCGTCAGTCCGTATCGGGAGATAAATAATAAGTATAAAAAACTGTGGAGAGTATTCTATAGAGATAGAATGTTAATATAAAATTGCAATAATTGACTGTCTGCGAGGAGTTGACGTTCATCATTAGTTTAATTATTTCTTTTGAATACAAGTTATAAATAGTATGCAAAGTTAAATAATTTTCTTATTAGTAGACATCATAATTTATTTTATTTATGGTTTCAAAGGTGGCTTTTGTTATTTACCGATTCCGGCGATTCCTAACCAAAAAACATACATAAACAGCAAAATGGCTTAATTAATTTAAGAAAAATAAGATAGCTGTATTAAAATGGGACAAAAACAAGTTTGAAAAAACAATCAGCAATATTCTAGAGGACTAAATATTATAATTTTTGGTGTACCAGTGAGCAAGTCCAATACAAGGCAAATTGTGTTAAAATAAAAAAATGATAAAATAAAAATATACAAACATCGGACATTAATAAATGTCAACGAGTTCAAGCAAAAAATCCTGGAGATAAGCTACCAGCAATATTAGTAGGATTCTGTTCATCATATAGGATCCATTTTAGTACCTTTATTATTTTTAATATAATAATATGTGGCCGACATGAATTCTGAAATTAAGTATTCCAATTTAATACAATATGCAGCTGATTCTCAGTTGATATTAGATGTTTGTCCTAAAATAATAAAATAGCTGCTCAAGGATATATATTTCGTCAGATTGTATATAAATCAAATTTCCCTCCAGTTATAATTTAAAAATTAATGGAGCCAAGTCTGTATTACTAATAGCAAATTCAAAACATTTTAGGAAAAATTATCTGATTTTGCTCTTAATTATTGCTGTTGATGATATACTAACATCAAGTGATGCATGAAACCTGAATGTCATTGTGGACGACGTAAGTACTACTTTTCAGAACCATATTTCTAATAAAATAAGATTAAACTTTGGTCACATGAAAGAGTTTTACTAATACAAAACTTGCATATCACCTATTGTGAAATATCCATTAAAGAATGAACCAAACTGTAACTTCTTTGAGTAAAAATAAATCATTATAGCTGAACATATTTAGTACCATTTTGTTTCCTTAAAAAGTTATGGACCTTCAAAAGCAATTCTTTTATTTCAATTATTTGAAATTGCTTAATTTGTTAAATTGATAAAATCCCTCTTTTCTCAGTGGCTCAAAAACAATTCGTATAGCAAATTTGGATGAAATCACGTTAATAGTAATAGAGATATAACAAAAAATTTAAATAAAAAAATTGCTTTTGTCGGTCCATAACTTTTTAAGGAAGCAAAATGGTACTAAAGTATGTTCAGCTAAAATGATTTAGTTTTACTCAAGGAACCTACTGTTACAGTTTGGCCTATTCTTTAATGGACACTCTGTATAATAATTTCATTAGTGTTGCTAGATATGGTTTAATACAATCAGTTCAAAATGCTTGCATGCGCTTTGCTTACAACATTTTCTTCAGAAGTCATATTACTCCTTACCTACATCAAAATTTCATCCTTAGAATAGGCATATATCACACACATACGGATCCATAAAGTAATGTCAACTGATGAACCTTTCCCTATGTAATAAATTCTCGATTCATAATCATTCTCCAAACACATGACAAGGATATGCAAGATTTTAAAGTAAAGTACCACAAATCACTCGCCTTTCAAAAATGATTTACCTATAAAGCAAATGTGGAATAAGCTAGTATTAAAAATCTATCTGCTAAAATATTTAACAACAAAATGATGCCCGTTAAATTAAAATACTAAATCACCTTACCTGTTTGCATCTGAAACGTGAATGTGTTGTATATGTATCTTATTCATTCCACACTATTGGTGTAGCATTGTAGCAAACATTTATTGTGATTTCGTTTTTTCCCGGTAAGTTCAGTTTTTTTAATTTTCTCTGGACCATTAGAAGAACACCGAAAGAGCACCATATAGATGAAATGATACCTTACTTAAATGATTTTAAAATGATTTACCTGATTCTTTTCGTAATAACAACGATTCTTACGTATTTTCAACAACACAAACTTGCACTAATTTATTGCTAATGTGCCATGGGAAATGTTTGTACAATTACGACCCTTATTTATAGAACCATACCTACGATCTAGTTCTGGAAGTATTACCGATTAGACAGAGCATTATAGTTAGTAGTTTATATGAGTTTATAAACTGAAATTATGAACAAAGTTATGTAATAATCTAGTTTACTGATAATTGACCACATGTGATGCATTTGGGAACAACTTCTACAGACATAATAATTATGACATTGTAATATACAGGGTGTTTCATGAGGAACTGTACATAGTCCAATGGTAGATAGGGCCCATCAAGGTTAGTAACAAACCACTATTTAAAATCATTTTAGCCAAATATTTAGGGTTGTACAGGGTGATTTATGAATTTTTACCAAAATTTGCTTTCGTTGCCTTTTAGAAACTAATTGTCCGATTCAATTTATTTTCTGTACACTTTAAGTACGATCAGATACCAACAGTACGCCATAATTACAAAACCAAAATTCCAGGTCCGTATTAGGAAAAATTTCGTTTTATCTGTGCCCCCTAAAAAGTTCACCCTGTATATGTTTTTTTTAAATCTTATTACTGAAGTTTGAAAGTACATAAACTACCAACAAAAGTGGAATACTTCGTTTTCTTGTCACACTTACAACAGATACAAAATAAACACATTAAATTTAAACATTATCTTGTTAAAATTCAAACTTTCAGTAATTCAATGCTAGTTGTCAAAGTTACTATCAATTTAAGTTTCTAAGTAATTATAACTATTATTAGTTAAAAATAGTATGAAAAACCAACAGTTAGTCGTAATCAACAAGACTCGAAGACTCCAGGACCGTATTAGGAAAAATCATCATCTCGTCGATTTCGCCTAAAATTTTCACCATGTATATCTTATTCTTAACTTTACTTGCTATAATTTAAAAGTACATAAAGTATCAACAAGTAGTGTAGTGTGATCCACACTTTTCAATAATAATTATGAACGTCCAACTACCGACACATAAGTTGTGTAGTAATTAATGGGTAATCTAGTACATTATGTTCTATTTTGTAATGTAGAATATTTTCATGTTCAGTTCTAGTTTTAAGAAATGAAACTATTTTATTTAGTGTGCAGCTAAAGACATTTGTGCAGAATTTCTGCGAAAGTTTGTAAATTTTTTCTACAGTAGGAATATAATAGACTTTTTATCTAATGACACTGTTAACAAAAAGAGTAGTCGGCTTTGGCAAGAGTTTGACAGGTAAAATTGTTGATGAGGTATAACTTTTGTTTCTACGTTCCTAATGCCATTAGTCCAACTTGAGAGCAGCAATTAATAGACCGAATTGAACAGTATTGTAACGTAATGAGAAACTACCCAGACGTTATACGAAATTCTGTGGGACATTTAGTAGTTAGACAAATAAAATGCCGTGGGTTTACGTTTGGAAAATAAGTTATAGATTTTTACTTTTTATTATCTTAATATGTATTATTTTGTTTTGTTATGTTGTTTTGTATTCATACTGCGTTTTTAATTTGGCTTGTTCTGTTCTGTTACTATTAAATTGTTTTAAAATTCAATGAGTATTATTTACAGACAGAATAGCTGCTCTAACCGAAACCAATTTATTGAAAATGTCAATTTTATCGAGATAAATTTTGTTGGTTTAAAACCTTTTGAAAGTGTAATAAGAAAACGGATCACACTACACTACTTGTTGATACTTTATGTACTTTTAAATTATAGCAAGTAAAGTTAAGAATAAGATATACAGGGTGAAAATTTTAGGAGGAATCGACGAGATGATGATTTTTCCTAATACGGTCCTGGAGTCTTGTTGATTGCGACTAACTGTTGGTATTTCATACTATTTTTAACTAATAATAGTAATAATTACTTAGAATCTTAAACTGATAGGAACTTTGACAACTAGCATTGAATTACTGAAAGTTTGAACTTTAACAAGATAATGTTTAAATTTAATGTTTTTATTTTGTATCTGTTGTAAGTGTGACAAGAAAACGAAGTACTCCACTTTTGTTAGTAGTTTATGTACTTTCAAACTACAGTAATAAGATTTAAAAAAAATATATACAGGGTGAACTTTTTAGGGGGCACAGATAAAATGACATTTTTTCTAATACGGACCTGGAATTTTGGTTTTGTAATTATGGCGAACTGTTGGTATTTGATAGTACTTAATGTGTACCGAAAATAAATTGAATCGGACAATTAGTTTCTAAAAGGCAACGAAAGCAAATTCTGGTAAAAATTCATAAATCACCCTGTACAACCCTAAATACTTGGCTAAAATGATTTTAAATAGTGGTTTGTTACTAACCTTGATGGGCCCTATCTACCATTGGACTATGTACAGTTCCTCATGAAACACCCTGTATATTGTTAATTTTGGGCTATCCAAGCCTAAAGCTATTCAAATATTATTTATTTTATAATATCGGTCTTTCAATTAATTCAACCATTTTATAATAATACTAAGTTACAACATCTGGACGTTTTAATTGGAAATAACGTACTCTTTTTCGATAAAAATGGAAATATATTTTCGCCTTTCAATTAGGTTATCCTTACATAAAGAATTTTCCATAAATGATTAAACCAACTATCATGTTGTAAACTTAGTCTGGTAAAATTCTTGTAGTAAAAATAAAATCGAATGTTGCGAATATCAATTAAAAATAAAAATTAAAATCTGTAATATGTCAAGACACAGCATAATTTTTTTATAAATAACAGGTGTGACTTTCTTCGAGTTTAGTACCTGCTCATACTCTGGTTTGTAATCTACCCAACTATGCTGCAAAAAGTCGTTGACGGTTTTAAAAATGAGATTGTCATGTAAAATGTATAAGAGAACATTAAGATCGATCAACTGTAAAATTTAAATATAATTAACTTACAGATACTCTCTTGATTGATTGATAGCAACATGAGGATAGTATTGTTGTGCATAAAAATAAAACTTCCAGCAGTAGTTAAATGAGAGAAAATGAAGAATCTCATGAACATAACAAGTTGCACTAAAAAAACTGACTTGCTCTCCCTCAAAATTAGACTGTATTATCAACTCGAATTCCAGCTCTCATTTTTATAGTCCCGACTAAACTAACTTAAATCAGGATGTCGGGTTCGATTAAACCGTGGGTTTTTGTGCTGTTTCTATAGTTGTGTTGCAAATTTCAATGAAATGAGTTTGCCCAATCTGAATCAGTGACTGTCGAGTTGCATAGAGCAATGTGAACGAAGAATCTCTTCTGTCTTGATGTTGTTCTTCTAAGGGCTAAATTTCATGCATTCGCGTCTCCATGTTCGCAATAATTATGTGTTTATAAATGCGAAATAATAATCTAAGATGTATTCAGAAATTGCGCCATTTTTAAACATACCCATGGTACTCAACACTTCATCCTGATTCAAACGGTTTCTTTTAAAGTTGAAAACAAAAAATTAAAGCAAGGACATAATCGAAACTGATTGGATTTTGAAAATAAAAACTGTATGAAATATTGTTTTTAGATATGTCGTTAACTTTGTAGAACATCATGAAGCTTTTACTCATTATCTTATAGAAATATTCGACGCAGATAGCAATTTTAGAATTTTTGTAAAACGAAGAAAATGCAACTAAGTCACGACCATTCTATGTATTCAGCATCTTTACGGTAAAGAAGTCATATGCTACATTTAGATTTATAAAAATACGAGAATGATAGATTTGTTAAAACTAAATTATTTTAGTCAGCCTCTAGTCTTTATAATAAGCCATCGGATATTGCAAACTTTCTTAAAGTAGGTATCTTCATTCAAATTCTCAGAATCTTTCAAATTGTTTATCGTCAAACCGGCAAGTTTAGACTTGATTTAACGTTATCATCACTCGTCAAAGGACTAATAACTCAGCTATTTTTAGACCTATAAGTGAAATTTAGCAAAAATTACAAAATCTGTCTAACGTTAAAAATATTTTAAGGTGAATTTTTATATGGAACATTTGAAATTGCAACTTAATAATGATACGTCATCGATTTAGTTTGTATATCAAAAATGGAAATAAATACATTGATACAAATATGATTGTTAAATATAATACTGATATAGTTTATAAAATTCAAGAAATCAATCGGAATATTACGCACAGGAATATTGATTAAATTGTTAAAATGTTACAGTTACAATGTTCCAATTTCTTGTAAAAAATTATAAAGTTATCCACAATTTCCTTATTTCTTAAAACGAGAGACACTGCGTTTAGGAAATTTTGTACGAGTCACTTGAGGTTTTTACAATTGATGAACATTTTTGATAGTCTGGATGTGATATGTTCAATATTATATGCATGTCAAAGCATGGACTGGATATGGTATATAAAATTATTGAATGTCAAGCTTTTGTGAAGATGATGATTTATATATGAGTGGTTTCCGAGTTCCCTCTTACTTAATTATTCTTATTCTGCTAAACTACATTATGACAAGATGGACGAAATGTCAAATATTTAAAATTATGAATGCAGAAGACAACACGATGATCATTCTGCAAGTGCATTGAGGGAATAGGGAGGTGTGAGAACAATGCAGAGCTTTTCTATAGAGTTCAGTGGAAAACAACTACGCTTAAAGATAGTCCGTGCCTTAAGACCTTAAAACTTAAGGCACCATTTAGTAAGGGAGAAAATGAGGCAGCAGATAAGAGTAGTCACTGTTACTTGCTACACTACTTCCACCCTTCATTTTCTATATCCGATTTATATATTTTCTGTTATTCTTTTACCAAATTCCTACTTGTTATTGTATTAAGACTATTCCTAACATTTTTTATTGGACAACAACAGATCTGGTATACTATACGGCTGCACAGGGATATTGAAGAAAGTACATTTATTCAGTTTGACCTTAAAGACTGCAATTGGGTGGTAATTATTTGAATTAGTTATCTCTTCTTTAATAGGAGTTGATTGCACAATTTAAGCATACACCTTCTAATGAGGTGTCATAATCGAAGCATCGAAATATCAAAGGGTGTTATTTCCGGGGGAACTTTTCTTTGCATGTTCAAAGTTAAGTTAGACTAACAAATGTAGATATAGATAGAATATCTTCTTGAGAAATTGCATATCTACTGCAAATTTCAGTTTCTATTCTTTAGTGCACATTTCCATTCTTTATGTATGATGAAGAGGAATTAAATAAATAGTTTAATGTAAATTTTATTATTTTATGTTATACAATAAAGAGCAAAGTAAACAAACATGTACAAAAAATCAAACACGATCATTCTTAATACTGTTGTTATTACTATACATTTCATAATAAAATGTGGTGTAAGTTGTTATGAGAAATTATTTTCCCACACATATGTTCCCCATTCTTACATATTTTACCCTTACAGTGGGTTAAAACGTAAACGAAATAAGACTTTACACAAAATAAATAAAACTGATTTTGTTTCATTTACAATATGGGTAATAATTAGTAAAATTTCAATCGACGAGGTATATTTTGCAAACTACTACTTTTTCAGTTGTTAATAAGTATACATTTTATTATCAAATTTTAAATACGGCCAAACAAATAATAAAATCAGGAGATAACTTTAAAAAAGCACAAGTAATATGAATCATTTTAATAAGAGTGTGTATAATTCAGATGAGTCAAGGGTGAAAATGGCATGCTGGTACGATAAAGTATTAGCCCTCTTATTAGCCACATGGAACTTGCGTGTTTACTGCTCGTTTTTTCGTCCCTATTTTCTATTCCTCTTCTTCTATCTCAGGCCACATTCATAATGCATGCCTCGCGCTTTTTATGAATTATACAAGTTTTACGTGAACTAGCCTCATGCAAGTGTCTTGTTTTTTATGGGATGTTTTGTCTTCATTATGCCGGAACATAACACTGTAAAAAACATGGCATTGGGCCCAAGCTGAATGCCAGATTGGAAATAAAATATAAAATACATACTCGGTTTCAGACTTTCTAACATTGTTGCTTGACTAAAATTTTCATGGATTCTATTGGTATATTATCAATTGTATCAAATATTCTTGAAATAAACCGCTACTTTTAATGTGTAGTGCACAACTAGTATGCAACATCATATGAATTACACCATTTACTATATATTTTTGTTTCAAACTGTACACTAAATATTAAAAAATAGGTACTTATAACTGTGTGCACTGTAAAGCCAACGTTTTACTACGATTTAAATATATAAATTTTTTTAAATACAATTAATCGCCCCTTAAAAATATAAGTACTTTTTCTAATAGAAACGAGACGAGACGACAAAAAAATAGGTAAGAGTATTTTTAATATGTCAAATTTTTTATTATTTACTGTATATTTAATTACTCATATTTAAACTATGTAATGAAATATTGTTGCCTAAAATTAATTTAAATTTGATTACGCTCCTTCTTTATATTTGAAGAGTTCTTGCGCGGCAGTAGCCAAATTTAGAGACAATATAAGCATCTACACACAATATAGTAAGGGATCCAAGCCTTCAAAACACGTCAAAATCGTCAAGTAACCCATTCCAGCAAGGCAAATAATTTTTGGCAACAAATTTGGTAAGAGGGTTCCTAGGGGCACCAGAAATTGCTTGTTGGACTTTTGTTGGCTCTTGCACAACTTCTCAAAAAGAAAAAAAAGATGGCGTAATGGTATTTCATGAATACGTGTTTTTAAACGTTCACCTTCCGCTAAAAAAATAATTATTAGCGATATTGATCTGATTTTTTTTATTTATATAGTAGAATCATGAGCGCTTCTATCTGTAGCAATGGAATTTAAAAATCACTTGCAGTTTTTTTTTTTAATAAGTCCTAAAGTTACAGCAACGAAATTTGTGTATTGAAAATTTCGACATATGGGAAACTATATTAAATGTTAAAAATTTGTACACACTATATGTGGACAAAATGTGGTCCTAAGATCGAAAAAGTTTAAAAAAAAAAAATCAGGTCGGTATCTTACACTGTTTGAGAGTTATAGATTTTTTAAAGAGGCAGTTATTTATGTTTGCGGAACTCCTAGTAGTATTAAAGCTGATTTCTGGCGTGCGCGTTGCCATCCAGCTTATTGTAATGCATAAACAATTTGCAGATAGTAGGACAAAACAGCTTTTGGAATTGCGTGATTGTTATTGAAATTTTTACAAATTATGTAAAATAAAAGTCACATTTGTCAGATTATGAGGGTGTTGTTGATAGGTAAATAAATGATTAGATTATTTACTATCCCATTATTTAGGTATATTATGTACAAATGGTAAGACATTTTACAAAAAATGTAAAAAAATATATAAACACCTATACACAAGTCATTCAATTAAAAGCAAGCACTTACGTATTCCTAGTCAGAATCACTGTCTGACAAGAGCTGCTCCGTATTATTTTTGCCTTTAAAACAATTTTATTGTAGGGAAAGGCTGCACATGTACGCAACAGAACACCAAATGCCCGCACATTTTTTGTCACACTTAACTTTACAATTGCACTTTTTAATTTTTTTTAGAATCGGTAGTGGTTTTTTGTCATCATTTACGGTTTTATTTCATTATTCTTCATCACATATCCAAAATTTATGGGAGAAGGTAAATTTGGAAGGGGATTGGTGGACCGCTTGAAGACTAAAATTTGATATAACGCGCGTTTTAAATGCAGAAGAAAGCGTTTTCAATAGGAGGTAGCGAACGTAAGTCACCCTTGCTAATAGAAAAGAAATGCTGCCTTAGCAAATCCAAGGATTTAAAGTCACTACGGCACTATAGATTTACAAAGAACTTAAGAGCATCTTCAATTACACAATCATCAATTGCATCGCAGTATAAAAAAAAATTGCATCGCCGTATAATAAAAATAAAGCAAACCTTTTAAAATACATTTCCAAATTGTGGTGTAAACAAGGAATAAGTATGTTGCATATCAATGTAGCCTTATATTTAGGACGCACATTTGATGACTTATATAAATGTGTTAAAATATCTAAAAATGAGTGCTCTACCGGAATAAATCTAAAGTGCAATCATGAAGAAGCGGACACAAGAATATTTACATATTTAAAATTTTATGTTTAGGAATTGCGTATTGAACGAGCGTTAATAGAAGCCACGGATACGGATATAAATTTTTTAAGTATGTTTAATTTGTGCAAAATAGAAAATTTAAAAGAATTATGGGTATACGAGTATGGTAGAAAAGGTTATATAGCAATTCACGAAATCAATAAAAGGTTAGATGAAAAATATGAAGAAAAAAATAAACTTCTGGACAATTGAACTGGATATTCGGATTATTTCTTCAAATGTTGGAATAAGATATCTCTACAGGGAAGACAATTATGGAGTTGCGGTTTTCAGCATTGTGTTGCAAATTTTATTGACAATAAGCGGTTTTGTCTTTTGGAATGAGCATTTGCAATAAATATCGTATACAGTGCCTAATGCAAGACCCGTCCAAAAATGGAAAATGTCATTGACACCGAGAATTTACAATAGCGGTTTTAAATTTGATTTTGTTATACCTATAGGGGCAATCTACTAACTATTTACAAAAAACAATTTAGTCACTTTTTCAAAATCTGCAATATTTAAAAAAATATAGCGATTTTTTTTTTAAATCATATTTTTCTCATTACTGACTTTCCACTCAAGTGTTTAATGGGATATTTTTATTCGTCACTTTCTTATGTATAGGTATTGGTAACTATACCTATATATCAATATTGATTTAATCTTACAGAGAGCGTTTAGAAAATATTAAAATTATGGAATATTCACGTAAAAAATCGTAAATCTGAATATTGGTTATAAATGGAACCCCATCTTAACTTCGTTATTTTTTGAGACAAGAAAAAAAATGTAAACAAAAGTTTTAGGGCATTCTATGAATTTTCTTGCTACCATATTCAATAGTATACAGGGTGCCTCATAACAGCCGGACAAACCACATTTACTTACGTCTTTTTAAATGAAACACCCTGTATATTTTTGAATATTATGAAAGTCCTGTATATTTTTGAATATTATGTATATTTTTGAATATTATGAAAGTCCTCGTTTTCGTGATTTCAAAAATGTATAATATGTGACATTTACTGTAGCCATTTTCGGTATACAACGGCTTCTATGTACATAAAAATAGAATGAGAAACAGTATGCCATGATTTTCAAAAACAAAAGGTTGTAGAAAATGTATTAATGAAAATTGGGGACATGTTGAAAAATTGTTACAATAACTTTTTAATCTTTGGTATGTATAGAATCTTGTTATTAATAAAAATTTCGTACTGTTTTTGTTTATTGCAAAACTGAAATATTGATCTCAATCAAAATTACACAGGGTGTTCCGTTAAAAAAACATAAGATTGCTTTATGCCGATTTTATGAGGCACTCTGTATACTAAAATATATGGTTGAAAAAAAAAATCATAGAATGCCCTAAAACTTTTGTTTCAAAAATTTTTTTTATCTCAAAAAATAACGTAATAACTGTACATGTGCAGCCTTTCCCTACAATTGTTTTAAGGGCAAAAATAATACGGAGCAGCTCTTATCAGACAGTGATTCTGACTAGGAATACATAAGTGCTTGCTTGTAATTGAATGTCTTATGTATAGGTGTTTTATATATTTTTTTTACATTTTTTGTAAAATGTCTTACCATTTGTACATAATATACCTAAATAATGGGATAGTAAATAATCTAATCATTTATTTATCTATCAACAACACCCTCATAATCTGTCAAATGTGACTTTTATTTTACATAATTTGTAAAAATTTCAATAACAATCACGCAATTCCAAAAGCTGTTTTGTCCTACTATCTGCAAATTGTTTATGCATTACAATAAGCTGGATGGCAACGCGCACGCCAGAAATCAGCTTTAATACTACTAGGAGTTCCGCAAACATAAATAACTGCCTCTTTAAAAAATCTATAACTCTCAAACAGTGTAAGATACCGACCTGATTTTTTTTTTAAAAACTTTTTCGATCTTAGGACCACATTTTGTCCATATATAGTGTGTACAAATTTTTAACATTTAATATAGTTTCCCATATGTCGAAATTTTCAATACACAAATTTCGTTGCTGTAACTTTAGGACTTATTAAAAAAAAAACTGCAAGTGATTTTTAAATTCCATTGCTACAGATAGAGGGGCTCATGACTCTACTATATAAATAAAAAAAATAAGATCAATATCGCTAATAGTTATTTTTTTAGCGGAAGGTGAACGTTTAAAAACACGTATTCATGAAATACCATTACGCCATCTTTTTTTTCTTTTTGAGAAGTTGTGCAAGAGCCAACAAAAGCTTTGGATCCCTCACTAATATCTGAGTATACTAACTTTAATTCTAGTGCAACGCAGAGGCTGAAATCCGATTCGGGATGGCAGGCCAGAAGGTAAATATACTTAACCTCACGACCAAATATCCAAATTAATTATCTAATATTGTTGGAAGGACAAAAGTTGAAATACATAATGTATTATTCAATGTATTATTAAAGGTACTACCTAATTGCATTATTGAAAAAGTCATAAAAGTTAAACAATAATATTAATAAAAAACTGTTACATTGTGTGGGGTCTTAGCTAATTCCAAATATTCTTTGTCTTCATTTGGTTATAGCATCAACAAAGTTTTTCTACTTGTATTTTCTGGTTCTGAGACCCTTTCTTTCAAGTTTGGAACTGCGCATGCCAAACTCGCGAGAAAGTGTTTGCGTTAATGGACGACAGACCAGCCAAGCTTATCGTGCGCGGATACGTTACATGCCAACTGCACGTTTAAACTTGAAGTAGACCACAAAGAGACAGGTTTAGCCCGTCAGCTTACAGTGTAGGTTTGGCGTTTGCTTTTCATTTTTGCCATAAAAAAAATTAAATAGTTTTTGAAATCGTCGGGGTTATTTTCTCGCAATTCTGACACAAGGTTAAAGTGGCTGTATTTTTCCCTTTCTAACAACAATTTTTTTCGACCCAATTCGGTTTTTTCTCTTTGTTTTCGAAATGCTACTGTTATGAATGTAAACCATACAACAATGGCTTTTTTACGGTTATCCTGAGCCATTAACATGATTGATTATTGTAAATTTTTTTAATATGCGCTTGATATATATTGTATTGCTCACAAACTCACTGGATAATCCGTAAGAATTTCGGATTTCCAAAACTCCAAACGCCAAGTTAAACCTGGCCGAAAGTCTACAGGATTGTCCACTAACGAACGTGGTTTTCCTTCGAGCTTTGAGCGCCGAAGATAAGCATGTGGTAAATTTTTATCATTAGTGAGCGAAACCGTGCTAAGATTGTCACGTCATATTCGTGCGAGATTATCGCGTCGTTCTTATACCGCAGGAAAGAGTCTCCGTCTATGGCCAGCTAATGAGACTAAATAAACCATTTCACTTGGAACAATTCAAGTGGAAATAAGATCAGCAATTTATTATTAAAAAACTGTTAAATATAGGTATAACAAACATGCCTTGGTATGCGCTTAATTGTTACCAAGGTTACACATAGTTTTTTCAAATAACCACATTTTTAATATTGGCCTACGAAATCTAATAAAATTATTCTCTAACTCTGTGCTTTATAAAAAAATTGTACATGATTTTATTGAAATCGATTAATTGTGAAAATAGTTTGCCACAAACAGAAGAGCGCCGTTTTTATGGTTTTATAAAACCTGATTTGAATATAGACTTTTACGGATTTACAGATTTGTATATTTCATAAAATTTTATCTTGAAACTTATATTTTTTTTAATGATTCGGTATTTTTATTTCTTTATTTAATATAAACTTAGTGTTTCACCGAGATCAAGAAGTTGTCATTTCTTGTCTCGATTTTCAAGAGTCTTGATTTTCGAGACAAGAAACGTATTGCTTCTTGTCTTGACCGATTCTCGTTGATCAATTTCTTGTCTTGATATCGAGAGTCTCGATACTTCTTGGTCTCGATAAACACTACCTTCTTCATAGCATACGTGCTTCGTGTAATATCGGCCGCCGTCGAATATCGAGTGCTGTTATTAATCAGTAAACACCGCTAGTTGGTATCAATATGTTATTGGATAAATTGGAATCATGGGCCAAAACTTTGGATGAAAAAGAAGACAGAACTATTAATGATGAAAAAATTATTTTATCCTTAAACGCCTCTAGAGATAAGATACTCAAACATTACGACAAATCCAACTGGATTTATTGTGTAACGATTAGTTTAGATCCTAGACACAAAAAACAAATATTCGATCTTACGACCTGGGGTAAGGCTTTAAAAAACGAGACTGTAGCCAACTTTGAAGAAATATACAGATCTTTATATTTTATGCCATCTCCACAGTCTGATGATGAACAACCCTCTATACTGAGAATGCTACGTCTTTAAAGAAATCTAAAAGAAATAAAGAGCAAAAGGTTTTTGAAGAACTAGAGGATGATGAATTCGATCTAAATTTAAGTTCCTTGTTCTCCAAGAAAACTGAAGTGGAAAGCGATATTGAATCATGGAGAAACGAAATAAATGACTATTTTGAGAGTCCCAGAGCAGAAGAAAATATGGACATTTTAAAGTGGTGGTGGAAAAATGAAAAAACTTATCCACATCTATCCAAAATGGCTAGAGATTTTTTGGCAATTATGGCAACATCTGCATCTGCGGAAAGACTGTTTTCAAAAGCGTCGCTTATCATTAGAAAGCATCGCAACCGGTTAAACGATGAATCATCACGAAGTCAACTCTGCTTAAATTTGTGGCTGAATCACAAATTATTAAAGGGATGTTTAGACTAATTTTATTATTATTACTTAATATTTTCTAAAATAAAATATCTAGGATCTTCTATATTGGACATTATATTTATTTATTTCCATTTTTCAACAATATTCTTTTGTGAATAATCGAGAAGTCTTGATTCTCGATGACTTGACTCTTGTCTCGTCTTGTTCTCGACAACCTGACTCTTGTCTTGTCTCGATATTTGAAATCAAACTCTTGTCTTGATTTTTTCTCGAAGTCGAGACAAGATCAAGACAAGACTTCTCGACATCTCGATCTTGGTGAAACACTAATAAACAGCATGAGAAAAACAGTCTTGTTATACAACTGGAATGCTGAGGGTGTGAACAAATTAGAAAAAGTAACTATTCGTTTTGATTTTATATATAAGTACAAGGAAAATAGGAATTAGGAATAATAAGACGAATAATAACTCTGTTGGTAGTGGTATCTGTGATGTTTGATATATACCTTCAGAGCAAATGGTAATAATATGCTCTATCGGAGATCCTCGGCTATGTTACCCATAAATTGAACAATAAACGAGGTATCGAAAATTAAGTAGTAGCTTTAGATATATGCCCCGACATTTGACAGGCATGGCACTGAAAAATCGCCATCTCATTGTCTGATAGTTCAGTTGTACTAATAAAGTTTTTTCTCTCAAAATACACTTTTATAACTTATGAAAGTACATCAGTATTATATATAACTGCACATGTTGTGACACGCAGGGCACATATTTTAGGAGATATTTAATCAATTCGATAATATCATGTATAGGTACCTACTTCATTTTCGGAATAAAGGATATCAGGAAAGAAATGTCGCTTGTATGGTATTGGAATTATGATGAACATTTTCTATGGATGTTTTAAGATCAAATGTGATAAGATGTCCTTGCTAGTTGCTAATATAAATAATGAGAGAATTCATTAAAAGTAATTGTAAATTATTTTAAACACATTTTGTCAGTCCTCTCAAAAAAGATGCATGTACTTAATGTACTACAAGAGTCTTTATGTATTTTTATTCAGATTTCTTTTTGTATACAAACATACGTTATTGAAATAAATACCCGAAATAAATAAATCTATTATGTTATGAATCATATGGAAATAAATAGTATGCTATTGTGCAGAATTTCATAAGCACTGTTTCTCCTCTAACATAAAAGACTGTGCAACATCAGCTATGGAGAGCTCGATCTCTTTGTGACTTTATTTTCATCGACTTAATGCTAGATTTTCAAAGAGAAATCCCAACGGAAAATGCCCGTTGAAGCTTTAATGTCAGGAATAGGATACCAACACCTCTGACCTCTCTGAATACTAATAAATCAACAGAACCTGATGACATCTCAGTCATTATCCTCACAATGTGTGCCTTAGATCCGGCTCCAATGGTCTGCTTGCTCTTCAGTCTTTCATATATACAAGGTACTAGAAGGTTCCTCGAATGCAATCCATATCCAAGAAAGGAAACTAACCGGATTCAAATAGCTACCGTCCAATCACCGATCGCTTTATATTTTTTAAAGTGATGGAGAGTGCTATAAAATGCAACGCTGGATTATTTCAAATCTCCAAGTGTCTTGAGTGATAGTCAATATAGGTTTTGTGGGAAGATATAAAAACAACAGGAGATAAGTTTGATGTTATATTACATATATATCGAATGATGCAATTCAAAAATTTGGAAAATCTCAAGTGATACATTTAGATGTTTCCAAAGCTCAATTAAATAAATTAGATAATATTATGGCTTATCAGCTTGTTATTTTTTCTCTATCCCCTCCCATACTAACTCTGGTGCTCTACAAGGATCTGTCTTATCACCAACTTTATTCCTTCTACACATTGCTTTCTGCAACGTTTAGCTTTATACACAGTTCCATTGATAACAAGTCCCTCCTTTTAGACTAGAGAGTGCAGCTGAATCCTACACTTTGAAATGCAGACAAACCAACTTGAATAATGCTGATTTGCCTAGAATTGTGAAATAAGGTTCAAATAATCTTGTACACTTCAGTCCAAGACGCGGACCAGTATGGTAAAATGGACCAAGTGCTCAATAGAAGCTCCTCGATGTCAATACTTGGATTGACTCCTCATCTGATACACGCACACATCAGTAAATAGCTAAGTTTGCTGCACAGAAGCTATGTAGAGCTAAGTGCTACTTTATAGTCCAAGAGGTAGCTCCCATTTGATATAACCGGAAAGATCTAATACAGTTACGTATACTACTCAGTCCAAAGCGGCCGGATTAAGATGGCGTCCCTAATTTTTTTTAAATATACTTTAACCGGGAAGATTTATTTTTGTTTCCTTTTGCACCTTGTCATTACTCGCTTTCCGGATTATTTTCCTTCTGTTCATTAACACTTTTGTCTTTTAATCGGTGTTTTAAACCGTTCGTTTTCTGAAACATTCTGAAATGAATTCATTCTTTGCTTTCTTACTAATTGCCTCCTCGTTCAATAGAAAATCAGATTCATGAAAGCCATGCAGTGAGCTGTAATTGTTTAAAAAAATTGAATTAGATACTTTCCGTTAAATTGACTATGAATCTTTTTAAACTTTGGATTGGGTTGACCGTCATTTTGCGACCGATTTCGAATGGCAGACCAGCTAAAATTTATATTATATTATTATTTAAGTAAAGTCTAAAACAGAAATAAATCTTCCCGGTTAAACTGAGGTATTTTTCTTTCGAAATCAGAGGGCCATTTTAATGTCCGACCGTTTTAGAGTGCCAGGTCGTCGAATTTACATTTCATGCGGGCAATACTGGAAATTGTAATATTACACAAAATTAGATCTGTCTGGTTAGATCAGATGGAAGCCATCAGCTCTCAGTCTATTACTACACAACAGGTACAGTTGCTATAAAAAGCATAAATACGTTCTGGTTTGGAATATGGTTTACATACTCGGGGATCTGTACCTAAAACAATATTACAAAATTTTGGATTTAATCCAAAATCGAGTCGGTGATGCAGCACTTAAAATGTCGATCATCAATTTGAAACATTGTCGGATTGTTGGTGATCTCAGTCTCTTTTATAGGTATTTTCATAGAGATTGTTCTGCAGAAGTTGCATTAGTAATATCATCGCGCGCAACATATATTCGTACTACCCCAGGCAACACAGTTTGGTTTAAAATACGTTTATATACATATAAAATGGTATAAAAGTTGGTTTAGTATAATAAATATACGTTGTTCGTAAACAAAAAATAAAACAAACGTATAAAATACGTTTAATAAACGTGACAGAAATCAGGCTTGGTTGAATTATGGTATAATATTAGTTTGTTAGTTTATAATATTATATTCGTTTTTTAAATTATGTGTGTATAGACGTTTTTCGTAAACATATTATAAACTAAAGTATAAAATACGTTTAATAAACGTGATAGAAATCAGGCTTGGTTGAAATATGGTGTGATATAAGTTTCTTAATTTATAATATTGTATTCGTTTTTTAAATTACTTTTGTATATACGTTTTTCGTAAACCTATTGTACACTAAAGTATAAAATACGTTTAATAAACATAACATAAATCAGCAATTGGTTGTATTATGGTGTAATATAAGTGTCTTAGTTTGTAATATTGTATTCGTTTTTTAATTATTTTTGTATAGACGTACTATGTAAACATATTATAAACTAAAGTATAAAATACGTTTAATAAACGTGATAGAAATCGACTTGGTTGAATTATGGTGTAATACCTACCTATATCTTAGTTTGTAATATACATGTACATACATAAAGTATAAAATACGTTTAATATAGGCTGTCCCCCCTCTTCATTCCCGCGTACACACGTGACATACAGACGCAGTGTAGACTTCTAGTGAGTTCTACTCCTAGTTTAGTGTTTAGTTTCTCTATGACTGTCTTGTGTGTTGCTATTGTGTAGTGTTGGTGGAAATAGTTACTTATTTAAATAAAGGATAATTATTTGTTTTAAATATTTTTTATTGCCTACTTCTTACAATAATTCTGAACATTTATGTTTAGTATTTTACAACTTTTGCTGCATTAATTTTATTGTTATGTAAGGAGCAAGTATTTACTTCACATTCGATACTAAATCCGGTTGACCATAAGTTTACTTATTTCTGTATTTTAAACCTAAATTTATTTCCATATTAACTACTAAGTAAATAAAAATAAACAGGATTTCGATATGTACAGAATTAACTTTAATTTAAAATATTTACCTAATCTTAATAAATACGTCTATGCTGAACTTATTTTGAACTTATCTTATTCAATTGTATGTGGCCTACGAGGTAAATGTATTTTTGATATACGTATTTAATATTTTAATATAAATACGTATAATATATGTCTATATTCTACGTATTTAATATGCTTTCGCTATACGTATTTTAATTCTAATATAAATACATATAACATACGTCTATAATCTACGTAATATATTTGTTTCCGCCACACGTATTTTAATTTTAATATAAATACGTACAATATATGTTTACAATCAACATAATAAACATGTTTTCGCTATACATATATCCTACATTTATCATACACGTTTTTTAAATGTTAAATAGTAAACGTTTTTTAGACTGACATTTTTCCATATTATATATGTTAATACTAAACCGTATCCATACTTTATGATCTACATAAAAAAAACGTTTTTTCAAGTGAAATGTGTTGCCTGGGACTAAACAAAATGTAGCCACTCATCTCATTAGTTTTAAGGTTCATAACTGTCGAATATTGCCTTATCAGTTATACTTTTTATCTCAAACGCCAAAATTTTTTCTGAATCCTATTTTCCTCAGACCTTTAATGCCCAAGTGAATAGGTATCTTCTTTAAAGTTTTCACACTCACAGCACCTTTGTTATATAATTGATCCTCGTACCTTTCAATAAATAAAAAAAAAAATGCAATGCAATGTCACTTATAGGGAACCTGCTTTATTTCACACATTTTTGGAACACCCCCTGTAGATCAACAGTTTATGTAATCGTTCAGGATGTTGTGAACTCAATAAAATATAAGTGTTTTAGGCATCAATAATAAGCATTTATACTCCTACCAAATGAATATTATTATTAATTTTAATTAGTAGAATAGGTACACCAAGTAAATAAGTTTAATGCAGGTTAAATAAGGAAGATTTATTTTTCATACTCATCAATCAAACGCAAAATTCGAACGCCGCACAAATATGGAAAATATAGACTGATTATTAAGAGTTTCTGATTATCCGATATATTTGAATGATGAAGCCGTCAAGTTAATTTCAATGCATAAACACATACATCAATTGAACTAAAATATTCTATATAACCAAACATGCATATAATTGTTTTATACTATTGATTATGGTATTGTTATGGTACATGTCTAATCTGTAGCAGACAGGTAAAATGTTTAATACCTTTGGATTGTAGGTATAGCCAGAGAAAATATTTACATAGTTTATAAAAACAAGATAACCTGTATGAAAGGAAACATAGTTATTGTGGTACTCAATTAAAGAGTTTATGTAAAATATGTACAGTAATTTGATTTAGGTACATAATATACTACTAATAATTGTTTAAATGTTATTTGTGGCATTTCAGTAAATTTTTTGTCTCTTCTTTTTTGAAATTTATTGCCACATTTCTGCAAATTCCTATCTAAAAAAATAGATTTATCTAATTTGAATATTTTTAATATAAACCAATTTCTTTGGATAGGAATTTGCAGAAATGTGGCAATAAATCCCAAAATTAAAAGGAAGAAAAAAAATATTACTAATGTTAATGTTTAACGTAGGACTAATACTTAAATGTCATGTCATTAAATTTTTTATATTTAACAATAATTTATAAAATTTCATATTGTTTTTATATTCCACTTGTTCACCAAGTGCAATGTTAAGGTCAATGATAGAGATTTTTTTCCAATCAACATAAACCGAAATACAAGTTGAAAATAAATTAATCCAATTAAATGTTATCCAACAAGTCGTTGTCAACGATTAAAAGTAGACCGGATATGAAAATAAAAATCTGATTTATATTATGAGAGTAATTAAATGTTTAACAGACGCATGTAAAAAACTTGTCGGTGAATATACTGTTTTTCTATAACCTATTTAACATTTTCTTAACCGTTTTTTCTGTTCGGCATTATTTACCATTTTCCTTAAGAAAGTATTTAGTTTTTGTTAGGCTTCGGTGAATAAGGTAAACAATTTTAATTGAAACAAATGAACTGGAAAGGGCCACTGAAAGAGAAGCACAGATATGTTCAGAAAATTCCACGTTTTTTAACAAGATTTGATATGCGTCTAGCCGCTTCCACCATTTTTTATGATCGTAAACATTATTCATTTTACAAACTTGGGAAGAATCGATTTACAAAAGTATCTTTGCCGATATGAAGATAGTATGAGTATTAATATAATTACAGTTAATATTTCATTAAAATAAAGAAATTGAAAAAGTTTTTTCTTCCTGGAACGTAAGGATTAACATATTTTAGATTTTTTTTTGTTCCTAGATAAGTTAGTAGTAAGTTAGTCTCGTTAGATATAGTGTTTTCGTGGCTGAATGGAAAACCCAAAGCCACAAAAAAAAAAATTCAAATTTGTAGGTACTTACCTTGATGGCTCCGAAGAAATCATATTCCTTGAAGTAGAGTGCTCTTTCTATGAGAGATATTATGTCGAAATATTGTAAAAGTAAAGTTGTTGCCGTGTAAAATTTTATCGCAATCAGGTTATTATGATTTTACACAAAAAATTTCCTATCTTTGTTAGCGTTACATAAAAATAGTGCTTAGGAATAGAATAACTATTTAACATAACAAATAAGAAAAGAAAGAAAATTAAACGATGCCACAAATAAGTTTTACACAACAAATTAGATTTTAAAACAAAATTTGAAATAAATCGAACTATGTATTTTGTTTTAATTTAAAAAAATGTTGAAAATATTTAAACTGTTTCTGCAAATTGAAACAGAATAATCCAAATTTTTTATTTCACACGAGTGTAACTTGCTTCTTTGAACTATTATTGACGTTACATTCGCTGAAAAAGACTGAAAACTGGTAACCAACTGGTAATAAATTAATTATACATATCAAATCAAATCAAATCAAATCAAATCAAATCAAATCTTTATTTCAATAGTTTTCATTTACAAATTATTTTGATGATAATAATATATACAAGCATTTTAGTACAATTAAGTTCCTAATTTATAAGTATAAATCCAATAATGCGTATATTATTATAAGGCGAGATACCACGCTAAATTAAAATTTGCGTTGTGTGTACCACCCCCAAATCATTACAAGATGGTAATAAGTATAGTAATAAAGGAGAAGATAATATGTTTTAGTAGGTATATAATTAACAGTTTAATATTCTTTCGAAAAGTTTATAATTTGCAGAAATAAAATTTCTAGTTTCAATTTTAAATTTTTTCATGTTTTTCTGTAGTGATTTTATGTTTAAAGGAAGTATGTTAAAAAATTTAGTATGCGATTTATGTTGCAGTGGAACTTGTAATGTGATATTTGCAATGGATCTTGTGTTATACTCGTGGGCTACTAATAAACAATCAATTTTTGTTAAATAAATCAGAGAGGAATGGATAAATAAACTTCTAATATTAAGCAACCCAGTTTTTTTATAAAGTAAATCTGTTGAGTATCTATTTTCTTTTTTAAATATTATTTTTAAAATAATATTTTGACAGACTTCTAGGTTATAGCGTTATTATATGATCCACCCCATATAATAACACAATAGCGTAGCATGGACTCAACCAAAGCGTTATATACAAGTTTTAGTAGTTGTATATTCAGGATATCTCTCAGCTGATAAAATTTATAAAATAATTTTCTAATTTTTGTTGTTATATAATTACAATGGTCTGTCCATCTGAGGTGTTGATCTAGGATAATGCCTAAATACTTTGTATTTTTTACTCTAGTAATCTCTGGACATCTGCAAGGAATGTTAATGCACTTGTGAATTTTAATAGTGTTAGAGATTGGTTGATCAACGGCTGTAGTGGAAAAGGTTATAAAGTTTTTTTATGTTTAGACTCAGTATGTTTCTATTAAGTCATTTCTGAACCGTGCTTAGACCTGCTTCTGCTTTTTCATATATCTTTGACCATTTTTCTCCAGTAAATAATATAGCAGTGTCATCTGCATAAGAAATAACGTTTCCATTTATTGATAGATGACCTATTTGATCGATGTATATTAAAAACAGAATAGGTCCCAGCACGGTGCCTTGTGGTACTCCCATTTCAATTGTCCCTTCCTTACTTAAAGTTTCATTTATTTTTACTTTCTGTACCCTTCCTGTTAAATAATCCCGAATTAAATTTAGAGGTTCTCCCCTAATACCGACATCACTGAGTTTTTAAAATAACCTTTTATGACATACTGTATCAAACTCTTTGGCTAAGTCCAGAAATACTGCCAAGCATTTTTTTCGTGTATTTAAGTTGTCCATTATACTATTAACCAATTCAAAAACAGCATCCTCTGTATTTTTTTTGTTTCTAAAACCAAATTGGTTTTCATAAAGTAATTTTTCATTTTCTAGAAACTCTACTATACGTTTTTTTAAACATTTTTCAAATATTTTTGAGAAATTGTTTATTACTGATATTGGTTTATAGTTTGTTGATCCCCAGATTTATATACAGGTGTCACTACAGATGTTTTCCAATATTTAGGAATTTTGGATGTACAAAAAATTAGGTCAATAATGTGTTTTAGTGGTTATAAAAGGTTAAGATGAGTGTACTTGATGATTTTAGAAGATATTCCATCCAAGCCGGGTGAGGAGGTATTTTTTAGAGAGGCAATATGTCCTACAAGTTCATTTTCAGTTACTGGAGTTATATATAGAGACTTTTGAGATTTGCTAATGAATTCTTTATTGTCCTTCACAGGGTCTATTTTTTTGGCCATTTCCTTCCCTACGTTTATAAAAAAATTATTAAAATGATTAGCTTTTTCAACGTCAGTTGGTATAATATTACCGTGTACATCTTTTAAATTAATATATTTCTTTTTGGGTTTTGTGTCACAATACAGACCATATGCTTAAAGTTATTGTTTGAGTTTTGAATTTTTATTTTATAATAATCATTTTTTGTTTCTCTAATTATTTTATTCAAAGTATTGCGATATTTTTTATATTCCAATTTTATTTCATTTGAGTAATTTTTTTGTAAGTTTCGTTTCATTTTATCTCTTTGTCTGACAGAATTTATTATCCCCACTGTAATCCAAGGTTTTATTTTGCTATTTCTGTTTTTTATAATAATTAATTGTTTAACTGAATTTATATAGTTATTAAATTTAGTTAAAATTGTTAAATAAGTTGCTTCAACATCTTGACACTGTAGAACATCATCCCATTTCTCTTTTTTAATAATAAATTATTAAGTTTTTCATAATCTATACTATATATAATATTCTGCTTTAGAGTCTTTGGTTCATTCTGCTCTAGTTTTATTGTTACAGAAATAGTATAATGATCTGTTAAAGCCGTTTTATATATTATAGGTGTTATTTTTAGTTTATTTATATGATCAAATTTAATATATATATGATCTATTAAACTTGAGGATTTATCTTCTACTCTTGTAGGTTCTTTTATAAAAGAAATGAACCCTTTTTGTGATAATATATTTAAATAATTGTTCACATGAATATTATTTTTATTCATTATGTTTATATCTCCAACGAAAAGTTCTATATTTTTTGTATTTACATTTATGATGTAATTATCAAGATGAAATTCGTCTTAGGGTTCATCTAATAGGTATTATTTCAATATCTTTAATGAAAATTTCAATCAACTTTCTTTAAGAATTCTACTAACTGGCAGAACATTAGATTAAAATCTAAAATAGCGAGAAAATATAATGTAAATAAACTATTGATGTTATAATGTTAATACTCTTCGAAGGCCAGCAAGTTATTCAAGTTAATGATGTCAATTCTATTGGTTTAGTAGTATTAATTCATTTTTAACAAATAAGGTAATGTGGCAGGGTGCCCCGTGATGAAACCAGATATTATGTTTGTTGTTGTTGAAACACTTTTATTAAGAAAATCATTAATTCACTTTCAGAAAGTCTAAATACCGTATTTCCGTAAGTGAACCTGCATAAAGGATTAATTCGATAGCATTCAGTAATCTCACACTAGAAATGGGCTCCAAAGGGACTTTGGTTAGATATTGGGTGAATCCCAGTGTAAATTTCCATTTGCCCATCAATGGATATTTCGTCGAAACTGAGTTTCCTGACTAAATGTGTTTAATCACTGCATAATATATAAATAAGATAGTTCTGTCTATATCTAATTTGACAACCACCTAAGTTATATTATTCGGCTTTTATTTCATCAAGAAATCTTTAACTTTTCAGTATTCTTTAAATAATTGTGTAACATTAACAGCTCTAAATGTTATCCTAATTTATTCCACAAGAAAATGTCCTTCCATTATCACTCAATTTTCTTTTCGGTATTTTTTTTATTTTCTTATGAATCCTTCTTAATCTCTAAATAATAGAACAATGACCTATGTTGTTATATTATTATCATATGTATAATATTTGATTATTAAAAATTATAATTGTATATTGGCAGATCAAAACAGAAAAATAGTGATGAAAGTCATATTCTTTGCAGGTGATAATTTTAACGCATTTTCATAAAATTGCTGATATTCTTAGCAGTTTTTAGAAATCTTTCCAATTTGTTTTTAATGGTGATTATAATGAAGTATTGTGTTATTTCATATCAATTATATGAATATGGTTGATTTAACTCGTGCAGGTATATATTCTAATTACGAACTAATTTTGCATTTGCCAAAACCTCTCCAGCAACAGTATAGCATCAAAGGTTGTAAGTCTCTTTAGAATTGTCTGTTTTAATCTCATCACCTATTTAAAAAATAATGATATTTTAGTTAACACTAACTTACTTTTGCATGAAGTTACATTATAAAAATTTGGATAGCAATTATTTTTTTTTATTTTTGGCTTTAGATTTGCTCCATACATCCAGCAATTATTATCTGAAAACATTTTTATATTATTTGTACATGTACATACTTATAATAATCAACTTCGACCAAGTTTTAAGCTTTAAAATAATGCTGTAATCACTTTATAAGTAAAATTGTTTAGTAATTATATAAAAAAATACAATATATCGACTGTCTGTGAAGAGTATGAATGTTTCTCTATCACTGGTTATCAATAGGTCGCTTCTGCTATTTTGTTCTGTGTACTGAGGGGCGAGGGGTATGTATGAATAAGTGTTTGTTAGGTACTTCCACTAATCATTAAACACAATATGTTAAAAAGTGACTTCAAAAGTACCTAATGTATGTTTTTAGTATAATATTCAACTTGTGTGTTGTGTTTGAAAAGTTCAATTGTATAATAAATAAAATAATGAAAACAACACAAACCACTTCAAAATGATAATGGTACAGAATATCAACCAAAAAGAGGATTGTCTTGACATATAAACAGCATTTTGCACCTGCCACGGCTTTCAAATAATTTACTATCAAAGAGTGCTGTCAAAGAGGGAGTCTGGCCCCGAGGTAATACCCGCCTTATTGCTCCTTTGGATAAGACGCTTCGAGAATACACCTGCCAGCATCCGTTTAAATCTGGTTGGCCATGGATTCTGGGGCTTATGAACGGACCCATACAGGCCAGGCTGATGAAGAATCAGATCACTTTAAGTTGAGAGAAATAAAATACGTTCTGGGAGCAGGTAAACAAAGACGGTGATTACTTGATTTCCTGTTTGGCAGTTGGAATCCAAAAAACTTTTACCTATATGAAGGATAGCTCAACTGAGTTTTATTGTTGAGTTTTGTAAAATGCTCTTAACCCACGCAAACCACCTGTTCTTCTCTGATTTTTTAAATGAGTGTACTGATTGGGTTAAGGGGCAGATGTGGTTTGTAAAGATTTTAATCGTTTTGTGAGTAATTATATTAGAAGCTTAAATGGATGTGTTACTGGGGGTGTTTCATCCACTTTGTTTCATTTTAACAGAATAATGCATTACAGGATAAAATAATTCGAAGATGACTATGAGTTTTGTTCTCATTTAAAAATAATGTGTTGGTAAGTTGTTTAAAATAATATAGAAAGAAAGAAATAAAATATATATTAATTTTCTACTAGCTTATTATAGTTAAGAAGCAAGTCACTAATGCATAGTGCAATAATACGTTTGCACTAATTAATATCACTGCTTCAAGGATTTAATAAAATCAAATTGATGAAAATTTATGTTAATACCCAAAAGTTTATTATTTTCATTAATACTGTAAAATGTGATTCGCATGATTTCTTAAATCTTTAACTTGTGTACTATTTTTAATTCTTAACTTTCTAAATTTAAATTTTTTAAATTTTCATGGAAAATGTAAAATGCAAATCATATGATTTCTTAAATAAAAATATATATTATTGCTTAATTTTTAGACAAAAATATTGTACATATGTATATGTTACCGGCAGAACCCGATATTAGGATAAACTAGAATTACCTAGGCCAAACTAGTAAAAATTTAACGAATATGATCCTTCTTTGACATAAAAATATACTGCACATATTTTTATGTCAAAGAAGGATCATATTCTTTAAATTCGTTACTAGTTTGGCCTAGGTAATTCTAGTTTATCCTAATATCGGGTTCTGCCGGTAACATATACATTAAATTTTATTGCTCTTACAGAAGGAATTAAAATATTTTATGTATTTTTGTAAGGAGACGTCTTAGAATATTTAAAATTAAGGCTCTAATATTTTACATTTTTTGAAATATCAGAACTGCTTTTATCTGTAGTATTTAAAGAAATAATGTCGTGCACAAACCTCAATCCATGCTGAGAAATATTCAATAAAATGTTTTGATAAAAACTTTTGAAATTATTTTAAACAATGTTTCTTACTTTGAAAGAAAGAGAATATGATATACTTATCTACATTTGAAGCATCTGCAAGTAATTTTAAATATACCTAAGTGTTGTTCTAATTTTTTTAAATATCTGTTCGAAGATATTGAGAAGGGATCATATAAATTATGAAGTTCTAGTGAATGACGATTTGAATATAATTAATACCTTCAGTTTAATGATTTGTTCTAGATATTTTGGGAGATGTTCTAACTAATTCTGATTGAATTGATGACAGATATTACAGAAGACTCATATGTTACTTATAAAGTAGTTAATGCGAAATAATCATTTGTAGCTTATATATTTTTTTAATTTCTCACCATCTTAATAGGAATTTTGGAAATGCAAGTTGTATAAAATGAACGAGTAAATAACGTAAACCTGCAACCCTGACTATCACCATATACCTACACATCTTTTCGTCTAAATAAGAACAGAAATACTGTAACAAGTTGATATCGTTCGTAGCAAGTGTTTTGGGATATTTGAAATTTGAACTACCAACATTCCTTTGACTAAAAAAAATCCATTGGTATCAAAAGGTCTATTTTAATTACTGATTGAGACAGAATTAATTTATTACAGGATGTCCATAAAATGTTGGAATTTCGGGATTATCTTATTTTAAACATGTAGTGTCTGTAAAATAATGTATATATTTAATTCTACTAAATTTAAGTAATTACGCGTGCGCGACTAACATTGAGTTAGTAAGAAGCACGTGTGCAAAGACTAATTAATAACTTCTAATAAATAAGTGACCTAAAACAATCTAACTCTTCTAGTGAATATTAATAATAATACTAAGTTAAGTGTAATACAAAGTGACTATCATAGTGGATAAGCTACAAACAAGCAATGACTGTGGAAGTGTGAAACCTGGGCAATGCCGGCGAATAGGACTTGTACTTAAGTAAAGGTAATCTGAATTCTGAATACATACTAATAATTATACTTGTTATAAGTGCTAACTCGACACCTCGGGATATAACAAGTGGCGACGAGGATAAAGGATTAAGAATAATAATAAAAATTGTTATAATTTAAAGTGTTAAATTCCATTCATTTCTTCGAATAAAATTTTTTGTGAACATTTTTAATTCGGAAAAAAAAAAAACGCCGCAACAATGCCCGATACCGAAGTAAACAGACAATCAGCTGTTCCACAAAAAACCATAGAATATAATCCTGATGTTATTGACTTTGGAACATTTAAAATAAAATTCGATAATTATTTAATACTAAATAAAATTACTGATATAACAATTAAACGTGCACTACTAGTAGATTCGCTCTCTCCCAAACCCTTACAAACATTAATTTCGTTATGCAGACCAAGAACTCCAAGAGACTTTTCTTATGAAGAGTTAATTTCTAAATTAGAAAATAATTATAAAAAAGTGACATTTAAAAGTACTGAAATGTTTAATTTCTTCACTACAAAACAAGCTACAGGGCAATCAATACAGGATTTTTCAAATAAATTGCGAGATTTAAGTGTAAATTGTCGATTTCCAGAAATATTTTTGGATGATGCGTTGATTACGGCGTTTACGATGGGACTACAAGATAATAATATTAGATTAAATATCTTACAGGAAAATCAAACCGAATTTGGCAAAACAGTTGAAAAAGCGAAAGTACTCGCAGGACTTTATAGTACAAGGCAATTCAATTCTTTCGAATCACAAAATATTAACTACACTGCTCACAAAAATTATAATCGTAGACGCAGTAATTCTTTTTCTTCAAATCATTCAATTTCGTCACAAAACTCAAATTCATACAGGAAGTTCACTCCATGTCACAGTTGTGGTGGAAACCATTTACGAAAAAACTGCAAATTTCGTACAGCTACTTGTAATATGTGCAATAAAAATGGACACATTTCGAGAGTGTGTGGTTCAAATAAAAGAGGGGAAAGGAAAAGTGTAAATAACACATCTGTCCAAAGAAGCAATCCTACAAAAATATTCCAGCAGCCGTCAACTTCTCGTGATACAAATTTCAATTTTGATGTTTTTACACTAAATACATTATCCTCCACTTCTCAAATTTCAAAGTTTATCGTCCCCATAGAGATAAATGGAGCCATTGTTAAGTTAGAGCTTGATACAGGTAGCTGTGCTACTATCGTTTCTGAGGAAATTTACGATAAATTAGGTCGTCCTTATTTAAATAATTCTACTACGTTCCTCACAAGTTTTTCTGGTCATCCTATTTCTTTGCTGGGAGAACAAACTGTATCTGTTAAGTATAAAAATAGGCAAGCTTTTCTGAAATTATATTTTGCATCGGGAGTTTGCAATAATCTACTTGGACGTGATTGGATCGATGAGTTAAATTTATCTAACCTGTCTTTATATGAAATTTGTAATACTTCTGCTATTTTATCAGTCTCCTTTAAGAAAAATAAAAAAGTAACTTTTTCTGATTCCGTTACTAACTATAATGAGGATCCCACAAATTACATGACAGAACTGCAAAAAATCATAACAGAATATAAAGATGTTTTCAACAATGACCTTGGTCACTGTACCAAAGTTAAAGTACACTTGCATTTAAAACCTTTAGTACAACCTACATTTTGTAGAGCTAGACCACTTCCACTGGCTATACAGAAGCCAGTCGAAGAAGAATTAGACCGATTGGTATCCAGTGGCGTACTGGAACCAATAGATTTTTCAGATTGGGCCGCACCTATTGTACCAGTTAGGAAACCTTCTGGAAAATTAAGAATATGTGCCGATTTCAGTACTGGTTTAAATAGATCTTTAAACATTCATCAATATCCACTTCCAACTCCTGAGAGTATTTTTTCTGTTTTAAATGGTGGAAAACATTTTTCTGTATTAGACTTCTCTGAAGCTTATTTTCAACTAGAATTAGATGAAGAAAGCAAAAAACTTCTTGTCATAAATACGCACAAAGGGTTATTTAGACATAATCGCTTAGCTTTTGGTGTTGCTAGTGCTCCTGCAGTTTATGAAAAAGTAATGGATCAAATGCTTAGTGGACTCCCTGGCGTTGCCTGGTATTTAGATGATATTATTTGCACAGGAAATACGGATGAGGAACATATTTCAAATCTTAGACGTGTATTAGAAAGAATAAAATCCTACAATTTTAGAATAAAATTAGAAAAATCAACATTGTTTGCAGAATCTGTACAGTTTCTTGGATTGAAAATTGATAAATATGGAATCCATAAAACTGAAGACAAAATTCGTGCACACTTTTTCATCGATTTCCAGATGGTAGCGAGCGTCCCATTGCTTTCGCATCGAAAACCCTCAAACCAGAGGAACAAAAATACGCGCAAATAGAACGTGAGGGGCTCTCCATTATTTTTGGAGTCCGAAAATTTCACAAATATCTTTGGGGTCGCGAATTCATTCTACAAACAGACCATAAACCCTTGCTGACAATATTCGGATCAAAAAAGGGAATTCCTACGACTACTGCAAATAGGCTGCAGAGATGGGCGTTAATAATAATGGGATATTCATATAAAATTGAATATATTCCTACCCAAAAATTTGGAAACGCTGACGGACTTTCAAGATTACCTGTTGGACTTGACGAAGAGTTCGATTCTAAAGATTTTAGTATGCATTATGTTGTATCACAAATACAAGATGAAATTTTAGCAGATCTATCTGTTAGTGCTTCTCAAATCTCTGCGGAAACGTCCGGTGATAAAGTACTAAAAAAGGTTAAAGAAGCCATTCTTTCTGGTTGGCCTAGCTATATACAAGATTCTGAACTTCAACCATATTTTAGGAAACGTAATGAACTCACTGTACATTGTGGATGTATATTATGGGGTATCCGAACAATTATTCCACCAAAATTCAGGCAAACACTTCTTGATTATCTTCATTCTACGCACCAAGGAATAGTCCGGATGAAATCCGAGGCTCGACGATATTTTTGGTGGCCTAATCTTGTTGATGATATTGAAAAAATTACCCAAAATTGTACTGCATGTTCTTCTATTTCTCCCACTCCTCAAAAAGTTCCGCTTAATCCATGGCCTATTGCAGATTTTCCCTGGAAACGCATTCATGTGGATTTTGCTGGTCCTTTTCTTGGTAAAACATTTTTTCTTATTATTGATGCACATTCTAAATGGCCCGAAATAATTCAAGTTAAAGACATGACGTCCTCTACAATAATCCAAATTTTAAAAAATTTGTTTATTCGATATGGAATTTGCGATGAAATTGTTAGCGATAACGGAACTTCTCTAGTATCTGAAGAATTTCAGATATTCTGTAAAAAACTTGGAATTAAACATATTACTATTCCTGCCTACCACCCCCAATCCAATGGTCAAGCTGAACGTAATGTACAGACTTTTAAAAATTCTATAAAGAAAATCATATTCGATAAATCTACAATGGATATAAAGGAAGCTTTACAAAATTTTTTATTTCGATATAGAACTACTCCTCATGCAACTACTAATTGTACTCCCAGTGAACTATTTTTAAAGAGACAAATGAAAACTACTTTAGATCTTCTTCACCCGAATGCTTCGTCTTTATATAAAAAGAATCAAGAACGCTCCTCAAGGAACTTTAACAACAGAACAAAAGAAAAATGTTTTTATGTTGGACAACATGTTCTCGTTAAGGAATATAAACTAAATCGCCCTGCAACATGGACAAAAGGAATAATTACAGAGAGACAGGGATTCAGAGTTTGGATAATAGACATTCAAGGAAAAAAAGTACGACGTCACAGTAATCAATTAAAAATTGATAAAGCTTCGCAAAATATGTTACCTATTCTTCAACCGACTGAGACTTACATTGAGAATCAAGATATGCCAAGTACTTCTTCCGGGCAATCAAGTCGAAGGAGTATAATTAAACTACGTCCGAGGGATAAAATTCGCCCCCCAGAAAGGTTACAATCATAAAAAATTAAGGGTGAGGGAGATGTAGTGTCTGTAAAATAATGTATATATTTAATTCTACTAAATTTAAGTAATTACGCGTGCGCGACTAACATTGAGCTTCGGGACAGTTAGTAAGAAGCACGTGTGCAAAGACTAATTAATAACTTCTAATAAATAAGTGACCTAAAACAATCTAACTCTTCTAGTGAATATTAATAATAATACTAAGTTAAGTGTAATACAAAGTGACTATCATAGTGGATAAGCTACAAACAAGCAATGACTGTGGAAGTGTGAAACCTGGACAATGCCGGCGAATAGGACTTGTACTTAAGTAAAGGTAATCTGAATTCTGAATACATACTAATAATTATACTTGTTATAAGTGCTAACTCGACACCTCGGGATATAACAAAACAGAATACCTTATATATTTTACCAAATCTTATAGGTTAATTTGTTTCATAATTATGCCTTTATAGATATTTCTTGGACCTGTATTATGCATTCTATACGCACTATCTCTAAAGAAAACAATTTGTAGGCGCAGAATATATCAAATGGAAAGTAAAGTTTAGTTTTATTTTGATTACCTACCTACATTTGAACTTATTTATAATATTTTTTTTATAGGTAATTATAAATAAAAATTAATATTTTGTTCATATTAATTGTAATAAAGTCTCGAATAAAGACGAGAACGTGAATAGGAATCCTATCCTAAATGTTCGCAATTATGTTTTTTTCCGTTGCGTAATATAAGCGACGTACAAACGTGGACACTGATGTCTAAACATGTTCTCTTGATCGAATGTTTTCGTATGTACAGCATGTACAACAGTGTTGCTAGGGAGTTTGTAGCTTAATACCGTTTTGTTTTATTTTGCATGCCATTAGTTGGTGTGGGTAGATAGATCATGATACATCTTTCCTATCAGGTAATTTAAAAAAAATCAGTGGTTTGAGGAGTGGTGACATTGCAAGCGAAGGGATAATTCGTCTTGACCAATCCATTATTCCAGTTAAACCTTGTCATGCTCATTATCTTTCAAGAGAGTTCAACAGAATCGATAGGGTGTTTATGTCAATCTCTTCAAAGACATTGTATCTTTCATAAAAATTGTGCATTTGTGAAACTCCGACAAAAAAATTGCATATACAGGGTGATTCATGAGGAGAGGGTGGTACTGTACCAAAAGACAGAAAACATTGAGGTGATCTTAAATCCCTATACAGTAATGGCTGAAGCGGCTCCGTTTCAAGAAATACAGGGCGTTTTATATTTTTTGGAAGAATTTCTAAAAAAATTGATTCCTCAACAATTTAATTTTCTTATTTAAACAATGAAATGGTGCCAAAATATTTTTTTATGGGATTTGTATCTCTCTAAGTGTAAATTAATATTTCTATTCTAGGTCAGACCCCGATATTTTATTAATATCCCAGGCATTTGATCGTGAATGACTACTGTAACCAAAATACAAAATTTCATTGAAGTCCGTTTACGCATTACAGATATATTATGGCGTAAAGAAAACTCTTCGAAAAAATATAAAACAATCTGTATTTCGGAAACGGAGCCGCTTTAGCCATTACTGTATGGGGATTTAAGATCACCTCAATGTTCTCTATCTTTTGGTAAAGTACGACCCTCTCCTCACGAATCACACTGTATAATATTTGTATTCTTTATAATCCCCTTGATCAAATATTTTGTAAAGTTACTATGTTTGTAGGCATTAAAATAACATTAGGTTGACTTAAATACTTAAAGTAAAGTTTTTTTAGATATTCATCAACGAAGGATTTTTAATCTATTAATTAAAGATTATAAACATTGTGGTATTCAAAAAAAATATATTTAAAAATACAATCTAATACGTGCTTTATTTAATGAAAATTTATTCAATTCAGTCCTTGTATATATAATTTAGTAAAGGTGAAAAACACCACATGAGATTTTGGATTTTCTAATATCTACGAGTACGATACAATACATAAATAACAGGATATACTTTTATTTAATTACTTTACGTAGTAGAATGCATTTGGATATCTTATACTATAATAAAAATTTTGCTTAAATCGAAACAAATGGTTGATGTTAAATACTGCGTTTCACTGCAGTTGTCCTGATTTTTAAGCTCCCAAAGTATATACCCTTAAATACAACAAAGCTGACGTAAACTACTTTGGGTTTTTCCATTCTACAAGGATTATTATTTTAAACGAATTAATTTGAAACGTTATATATTACTGTTTGTAAAGTAAACGACCACTTTCAAATAAAAATTATGTAAATTAGGTTTTTTATTAGAAGCTGTACTAGTTATACTGGAACTGTGGAGATGGACCGCACAAGATATACTGCACATACAAGTTAGGTATATGTTTTCGTTCTCACTGATATCGATGGAAACTAACAGAGAGAAGATGAGTTGTACAATTCATATTCCAGTATACATTAATTTATTTAAATAATAAAAAGCACTTTATTGGCTTCTCTAGAGGTTATTGATCGAGGTTAAACAATTTGGTTAAAGTTTTATAGTTTTTTCAATACACATATACCGTAATATTTATATTTAATGATGAGAAATTTCAATTTTCTTTTGTGATGTATTATTTATTAGGTTCGTGTAATATGTGGAAATTGACTAGTAAAATGGGTCTATTTGAATTTTATCGGGGCACCATGCCTCAGTGCTGTTGTACTGTACTTGCATGCGGTGAATTTCCACTAATACAAAAGAAATTCAAATAATTTTCTAGGTGTAATAATAATAATATTTTTAAAACATATATTGGCCTAGTAATAGAATTTCACCTATGGTTATTATGAGCTGGTCGCAATATTCTTCATCACAATATTAAAAAATTTCAGGTCAGTCCAATGAGAATTCATCTTTGAAACAAATGCACATTTGTTTCAAAGATGAATCTCTCTAAAAACATCTCCATTTATTTTTATTATTATAATTTACATACTTAAACATAAATAGGATTTTTTTTGAGATAATTAGATATTTGTTTTATTTCTATAAAATTAAATAAATATTATATCAACTATTCCAATATATTTTTTTTGCCAATAATAATTAGGTACCAATTATTTAATAATATCTAATAATAATAATAAATGCCTTTATTACAAGAATATAAACATAATTCATAAACATGTATCTACTACGGCGAAGTTCGCTCTAAAGCACGCTCTTCCATTTTCATTACAAGTTAGCCTTAAAACAAATTTTTTTACAAGACAAAGAAATAAAAAAAAACGGTAACCAATAAACAAACATGTTTCTCTTGTATAAAATGTTTGGACGATCGAGCTAGTTTAATTTTCCCAGTTGCAGCTATTTGTTCTTCAGTAAAGTTTTTTTTTAAGAGAGATGCTAAAAATATTATTCAGAAGTTGTTCAGAATAAAAAGTAGAAGTTTTCAAAATGATCACATTCTTCTATGTTGTCTAGTATAAAAGAAAAACAGTTTAGAAAAAACATTTTTTTGTTGAAAAAAATCAAATTAGGTAAAAGTACTAGTAACTTTTGGCCTCGTTAAGAATTTAAAAAAACCGTTAAAACTCTTACAATTCAATTATCTGAAATCTGTAGGTACATTAAAGTGCGAATATTTGTTTGAATAATAATTTATACAATTATTCGTAACTGGTAATTAGAGTGAGCTGAGCACTAATTAAAACATATGAATTAACATGTAACTATATTCGATCGATAGTGCAGAATTTGCAAATTGGCGCAAAATATTAGGACGTCACAACTTTTCAGTAAACATTGTCACTGATTAATATGAGTCATTGAACTTTATATAATATATTTATAATATCCTATATTTTAAATCAATATGACCGAGTAGCTATAGTAAACTTTTTATGAAATTGTTTTCACTGAATACTGAATACTTAATTAACACTTCTCGGAAACTAAGTGGTCAACATCAGGAGATGACTAAATTAAAGTTAATCTAACAGTAAAGTTATCGCTGAATTATTATTCGATGAATTAATGAACCAATGAATCATATTATTAATGCATTTTGAAATTTAAACCTTTCAAATTCATCTATAGTTCATCTGTTATATTTTTAATTAACTTAAGTTAGTAAATATTTATTCTATACATATTTTCAAGAGTACAAATAAATAAATGTAATTACGACCCCCTTTATCCCAGAAGGCTCTAGAAGAGACTTGTGCGGGAGGGGGCTACACATTTAAAGACAAGGGACACACATCCAATATCCGTGTATAATGGAAAAATCCCTCTCACAGTATTTTCCATTGCCACGACCGGGAATCGAATCCGGGACTTTTGGGTGAGAGGCAGGTACGCTACCATCTCGACCATGTTGGGTAACATTTGTTAATTTTTTCATATTTGAAATGAGCCATAATGTGTTCCTTAAACCTAGTCAGAATTAATTGTTTCGTTTGTCCAACATGTTTTAAATAATATTTAATATTTACAATTAATATCATAAATCGCCGATTTTGATTTATTCCAATTTTAAGTCTTAGATTGCCCAGAAGTTGTTGCAATTTATTGCCATAAGGGTGAATTATCGTACTCCTCGAACAAGGTGAATCAAATTCTATTCCCACCATTGGAATCTCGGAAACGGTAAAAGATAAAGAGTTGGTTAAAAGGAGACGAACCACAGTTTTATACCCAAATATCTCAAAAACAAACAAGAATATCCTGTTTTTTTTTGAGATATTTGAAAAAAAAGCAAAACTCAGAGTTTTTATTTTGCTTTTTTACCTTTGTTTGAAGAGATATGAAAAACCTGAAAGAATTTTTTCATTGCAAGTTTTTCAGCTCTATAACATATAAAATTAAAATATTTTCAATACAACCTTTCGTCAGATGCCACCCTCAACTTCGTTTTTTCAAATACGGACCTGCAATTGTTTTTCCTAAATCCATTATTATTTTTCATTCTGGTTCCAACAATATATGACACTCGTTGATTAGAACTAATATATTCAGTTCCAAAATTTAAATACAGTCTTTAAGAGTCTATATCAGATGCAAGTCTTGATTCTACCACACACCGCACAGGTCCGTTTGACATGATGCAATCAAACCGAAACTCTCTCGACTGCAGGTTGCAGCAGGTGCATATGTGTTTCCGCAAATTGATACGAGATGGCAGCTTTTTTAGGACATAGACATGCACTTTTTGTTTTTCAAATAAATTAATTTACAGCTCATACCAAGAGTTGGAGCAATTGAATTTAAAAGTTAGAAGCAATGAATAATGTCGGAAAGTTAGTAAATTTAGCCAGAAAGAATATAAAATGCATGCTAAAAATTTGTTTTTTCGAAGAAAAAATTAACTTTCCGATATTTTATACATATTTTAGATTAATCTGTAAAAAATTGCATTTAAATCGGATAAGTTTTAAACGAGATATTCGAAAACTATGATTTAAGTGGGTAAATAAGACTCTTAAGAAATTGAATCCATTCATTACAACCCTGCTTCTTTCATATGTTTTATAAGGTATGCTTTCGATAATTAGAAGAATTAGCCAAAATAAATTGCATAAAATGGACACCGTAATTTAAAATAGTTGTTTTATTCGGAAGTGTAACTTATAAAAGAATTCAGTTTTTTGATATTCCTTCAAACAAAGCTAAAAACCAAAAAATAAAAACTTAAAAATTTATTTCTTCTCAAATCTCTCAAAAACCAAACAAGATATTCTTAATTTCATCACGGTATATTATTGGGTATAAAGTTGCGCAACCTCGCCCCGATTTAACCAATTATCTGTCTCTTACCGTTTCCTAGATCCCAAAGTATCGAATTTGACTCATACCCTCGGATCACCCTATACTGAGGGTCATATGGAATTGGTATGAGTTTTGAATTTTTACTGTCTTAAAGAATCAAGGAATTTCGAAATCTTCATAAATGCACATTTCCTAATTGTTTTGTAAACTAAAGTTGCAAGTGATTGTAGATATTTTGTGATGTAGCATCTTTAACCAATTGAATTGATTAAGATATAGCAGCCAATCCTGTAACTTTAGCAAGGAGAATAATTAGGTAACGTATATTTAAGAAGACAAATCGAAATGATTACATGACTGGTTGGTTGATATATGATTACTTGTTAACCATATGACTCTGACCCAGAAGTTCCGGGTTGATTTCCTCTCCGTAGCACTGGGATATATTCAGACGAAGAAATTCATTCTAGTATATCCAAATATTAAGTATGTGTTCTTTATCTCTAAATGTGTAACCCCCACAAAGGAGGTCGTATCACCTGTGGTGTTTATTGTTACTATTTTATTATTGTTCCTAGGCTTTTCTTCAAATCAAATAATTAATAAATAGCCTACTTTATTGAATAGTAGACCACTGTCTCATGCAGTGCCATACCAAATAGAACGGTCAATGCTTATAGAAATGACACACGGCATTGTCTAAGAATGCATTGGAATTTTGGGGGACTGTTAACGACAAATAATATCGTAAGATATCTCTTATCCTAAATATTTTATAAATTGTCACTATCTATGTAGGTGCATAAAAAGAAAAGAACATTTATGCTCATAAAACTACGTAATAAAAAGAGTCTTTCATTTAAATTCGAGTCAAAGTTGATTGAAATTATCAACAGCAGGTTGCAATAAAACCCTTAGTTCTATCTATTTGTGAACGCTGCCATAAAATCCAGTAATTTTCTGGATACTTTACTATATAATCGCCCAGAGGGTATGATTAAAGTAATTTTAGTGTTTCTTGGCTTAGGTATTTTGTCCAATAAAACTAGTAATTTAATTCTTAATTATAAGTACTTTATAGCTGCATGCACATATTAATATAGGTACATTAAAATTGTGAATTAAGACGGAAAATTTCAACTTCTTACATAATTTGAAATAAAAGACTAATTTAAATGAAAATTAAATAACGTTTTTTTAGAACATCGGTTACTCTAAAATTACGTTACTTATCTCTTGTTAAATTGTCTTTAGGTATATGTATAGAATATTTCAACATAGTTTTAAATATTCTTACAATATGTTTTTACTTCAGCTATTTTATTGTTATTGTGGAGAAGAGGAAAATAAATTCCCTCATAATGCGTCTTTCTAAAACAAGAACAACTAAAAGTAAAATAAAAATTAAATAAACTAATTTTCTTTGTCTAATTTTTAAACAAATGATTTAATGAATTTCATCATTTCACTTTTTGAACATAATTCAAAAAAGTTATATAACAAAATTCAAATGTTTAAACTACCTTATTTAAAACACATATTTTGAGAATAGGCCTGGTAAATAAATAGATAAATATTTTTTTTATATACATTGTAATTCTCTGTAAGAAGATACGAATTTAATTTTGTAGTTCAATAGATTTCACTATCAGGAATCAATAGTCATTATTTTGATTGATTTCTCCAACAAAATGCGTCTGAAGATGTTGTGTCTCTAGTCCTAATGTATATATTCGCATAACCTGGTATAGGATAATAGTATATTAACAAAATTTGTATTTATTGTTCGATATATATTTTGATTTTATTTTATGAAGATAAGAGATCACGCAGAATCAAACTCATGGCCTTGGTGTTAATATAGCATATTACAAAATTCAAAACGTCTAAAAATAAATTATTGAAAAAAAAATTTGTTTTAATTGGATTTAGGTTATATCGATTTTTTCGTTAATGTCAATTTGACATTAAGAGGTTATATTATTTTTTTGAACGTCTAATCAAAATAAAATTAAAACTAGGGAATTTTTAACGTCATAATGTCACAATCGAACTAAAACTAGATTATATTAATTTTTTATGGAGATTAATAATTTTTATTTAAATGTTTTAATTTTTGATTTGAATGTTATGGATTTTGTGATTTAATTCAATGCTAGTCCTGCAGTATATTTTGTTTTCACATTATTCGACAATGATAACGTTCTGAAATGGTTTCAATGATTTTCTTTGAATTCAACATAATTTATATTTGCATTTTCCGAAGTGGAACATCAATAAATATATTAGATAATTTTATTGATGTTATTATACGGCCAGTATAAAACTTAAATAAGTTTGTTTATAAGCAATGAGTCTCAAAAAAGAAAGTAGAGTAGATTTCAAAGGGACGTGAAGATATAGGAGGCATATCAATTATAGGAACGAAATAATTTATTTGTTATGGTTACAAAATGTTTTATTAATATCAATAAATACAATATTAAGTATAAGTTTCAAGATATAGGTAGAATTTGAATTTAACGTGGTCTAGTCTCCCTGATGAGCTGAAATAAAGGCGAAAGAACTTGTATATCTTGTTGGGGACATCGTTTTTTAATTGGTGACCATAATGCATGAATTTTGTGGTGAGTTAAAAAAATTTTTTTTTTCAATAATTTATTTTTAGACGTTTTGAATTTTGTAATTTTTAATCCAATTTTTATCATGCATTAAAGAATGTCCAATAAACTAAATTGTATGTTTAGAGATGAAACATCAATGTGAGTATATCAAATTGGATATGTTTTTTGTTATTATGCTTGTATAAAGCCTAAATAAAATAATTTATAAACAGTGCATATCAAGCAAAGAAAGAGAATTGTAAAAAAGTTTTAATGCTATTATTAAATTTATATTCTTTTCATGATTCGGAAAACAAATTTATCATAGAAAACATAATTACGGTTATATGGTTATTTAATAGAATTTGCATTTAATTAATATAAATGTCAGCAAAATTAATTTTAGTTAATTTAGTGGCAACCTGTAAAGAAATAAAAAAAAGTAATTAATATATTTTATGTCATCTAAAAACAAGTTAACGGAAAACATTTTGAAAGAAAACTATAAATATACAATTATGGCTTAAGTCCTCTTTATGTCATTATAAATTATTGGGACACTTTTCATTCTTTATGCATCATCAAGCAGCACACAGTTTGAAGTAATTACGAAGCCTTAGTTTTATTAATAGGATTAAACAGGCATAAAATAAAAGGAAGAAGTGCATAAATATTTATTTAAACAAATTACACCGTGGAACCTGAAAAATGCCAATTGCATAAAAAATTGTTTACTTTAATTTCAAATTTTAATTAGCACTACAACCACGCAAGGAGCTGGGATTATTATTTCTCATAGCAACGGCAATATTGTCCACTTTAATTAAAATACTAGTACGCAGTTTGAACAATATTGGAGTTCTAAAGCAGAAACTTACGAAACAATCAAGACATTGAATTCGATGATCTGATTTTATTTTGACTCTTTGAGAACGACGAATTGATAAAAAAACGTTATAAACACAACATGTACGTTACTGAATTCATAAAATGATAAAACCCTAACCTAACACGAATGAT